>CM042447.1:14888106-15585606 GCA_023631565.1 Gymnocephalus cernua | reverse complement strand
CTAGAAGTTTAATCAGAGCCGTCGAATCTCATTAAAACTGACTGCACTGTTCACACACGCAAACACATGGAGCCAAACACTTAAGTTGAATCCACCATTATTATTGCTCTTTATCCAGTCGCAGTTTAAAATAAAAATAACGACAGCTCTGTTCATTTCCATCTCTGTCATTTGATCATTTGTAGGTTAAAATGATCACGTTAGACATAGAAAGGAAAGAAACAGGGCAAAAGAAATGCAGTAAAACAAAAGTTGTACACAAAGACAGAAAGCAGGACTGATACGCAGAGGAAGAAGAGAATGAGATGGTAGGACCATGAAAGAACATGCAGGAAGTGAAAGAAGTGAATGAACATGTGAGGAGACAAAGAGAAAGAGAGGGACAGTCCCTGGTGTTTTTATCTCCGCATTAAATGGTGAGAACTGAGCTCGCTCCCATCGCTCCCTGGCGACCAATCAGTCTTAGTGTGTCTGCAGGGGGGCGGCTAACCGGTTCACACTCGGCTGACACAAACTCAGTGCCCTCACCCAGCCGGCGGACCACCCTGACAACACACACATTCATATACAGACACACAGGGAGGGAAAGCACCAGAAAAAGAGAGAGATACAATTACATTACTGGCTTCAAACTACGGCAACCATATTCAAACACACACAATGTTTGCGGGATCAAAACAGATATATAAACATTTACAAATGCACCGGTACACACACACGCGCACACACACACACACACACACACACACACACACACACACACACACACACACACACACACACACTTCATATTCTTGGCCCGTCGTCTGCCCTTCCTCTCCCCAATGACACAGTGAGCTTCAACCGGAAGCTCGGCTCCCATTCTGGAGAAAGAGGAGCTTTTGTCTCCAGAACACAGAGGCCTCTTTCTCTAAGCTGTGTAGTGTTTGTGTGTGTGAGAAAAGAGTGTGTGCTGTAGTGTAACAAGTGCAGATAAAAGTTAAGAGTAATTGAGAGAGAAGAAAAGGGAGGGACGGAAGAGGAAGAGAAAAAAAATATGAGAAAACCCAACCGGGATCTTTGTCAGAAGTTATTTGGAAAGGATTTTAAAAGATTCTGTCAGCCTAAAACGAAATGCAAATGAGGGCCGCTGCTTTCTTGGCAGCAACATGGTGACATCACCGTGTATGAGCGCAATATAAAGTTGCACTTTACTTTTCACACCATGTTTTACTTACTGGAGAAAAGGAGGCTTGTTGGCCATGTCTAGACGCTAAAGCAGCTAACGTGGCGCCTGACTGTCTCGCTACTGTGAGGCTGAACAAGTGCCGTCTTTCTGGCTGACAGGTCTCAGAGGAGAAAAAGGGGAGGACAGTTTTGTCACGGTACTTTAGGGGTCAGAGTGGGGTGCACGGAGAGTGAGAGTTTTTTTTAGGATCTGGTTGATATCTACGTGGTAATCCAGTGGTAAGTCCACTCAATTAAAAATGTAAGTGTTTTTTCTCACAGATTAAATAGAACATTTGAATACCAAAATATGTATATCTTTAAATAAAAAAATCAACTCTAAAATCAGAGTCAAATAGATGAAATGTAAGAGCTTTTCTATTCTTTTGGCATTTTGTTATGACTGAAAACCTGTAGAAGACAAAATCAAAGAAATCTTTCAAACCTGAACAGATTTTTTTTTTTTTGAGTTTGGTCAAGGCCTTTAGGCGTAAAAACAAAAGTACTTGGGAAACTTGAAGAAAAAAAAAAACAGTTTAAAAGGAGATGACTCAACCATGCTGCCTTCATCATTGATCTCTGACAATGTTGGAGGCTCAACAGTCAAACGATCATTCACTGTCATTCCATTTCTTCGAAAGGAAACATCCACCCGGCTGTCTGGTTATAAGACTTGAACTTTCACCATCTTGCTTAACTCAGCCAGACTCCTCTGAGCAACGAATAATGTCTTGTAATCTCTGTTATTTCTGCCTCCCTCCATGCCTCCCTGCTCTCCGTAACACACATAACCTTTGACCTCCATAACACGTTGCAAATCCTGCTTACCAGCATTCTCTCGACCTCTGGCCCCAAAGGAAAGTCAAGGGATGACAGGGATAAAACATATGTATGTGATTCATTGACACATACAGTATGTACGTATAAATAGTGATAGTATGTCTGCCACAAATATATATTTTTATTTGGATGCCCCAGTGCACTATGGTCCTTTTTAATGTAACCTCTGCTGTTTGCCTGGAGAGGGCAGATAGACATGTGGTAACCATGAGACAAATCTGGTTAAATGTCAGTTATTGTAAGTTAAAAGATATTTACTGAAATGTGCAATATGAGGCGATTGAGGTCGGTAAAGGGTTCAGTATGCTTGAATCAAAGTAGGCCGTATGAAGTCTTGTCCGACCACATCTAAAGGTGAAAGTGTTAATACCTGTTCTGAATGTATAAACTTGAAGGCATGGCAAAAAAGCGTGCCATCATATCCCTCTGGTTGCATATGACTGCCTCCCAAACTGCTCTGTGTATTTGTAGTTTAGACGTGATACATCGTACAAATGGGGAAAGGGCAAACACTTTCGGACAGTCTTTTCTCGGAGGCATGACACCTAGCTGTTGTACTTGACTGAGTTTGAATGCATGAATGCGTTTATTGCAAGTTCATTGCATCTCCAACTAGCAGGATAATCCCATCTTTCCAAAGGATATCCTCCTTAACAGCAGGATGGAAGCTTTTTGCAGATGAGTAATCAATAGCCTTCATGCTGTATTGAGCTTGCATGACGCAGAATTTATGCGGCGCAGCGCTGGCAATTTGTCGATTGAAGGTTTAGTCCACTGTAGGAATAGTCAGAACTCATGTGCACGTACAACCATGAACACACACATGTCCAGTGCATACCAGCTGCTCTGCGGGCAGTCAACGTGCATTCACATACAGTAAGCTACACCCACACATCCCCCTCCATCATGCAGTAGTCTTCCCCGCATTACCCCAGGGATGTGACTCAGGCCACTTGTACAGTAAAGGCACTCTAATGTGGTAAGAAACACAAACACACAAAACACTTTGCCATCTGGGACTCATTTCCCCCCATCTTGAACAGCTGTGGCCGAAGCTTTCATGTGTTGCAGTGGGCAGGCGGAGGAATGCCGGGCGAACATCCCTATGTGCTCCAGCAGAAGGTAAATTACAGGGCGCCACATCGCACCATAACTCAGGAGAAAACGCAGCGGCCGCTTTGGAGTTTATGGCTATAAGTCTGCATTGAATCCTCTCGTTTTTGACATTTTTTTCCCTGTTGGTTCAGATCTGCAGTGTGAGTGTGTCTTTGTTAGGTGTGCATGTGCATTAGAGTTCAATATAGCCTTAAGCTACTGGTGATATGAAGGAAGTTCCATTTGCTTGCTACCGACATGAGTATAGTAGCATTGCCACTGAGCGTGTTACAATGCTAATGTTGGCATGTAGCTTAAAGTGACGCTGTGCCTAAGAACAGCCTTACACCGCTGCTACCGTGTTTCAACATGTTTTAAAATTCCATTCCTTTTTATATTCCTTTATTTAACAGCATTAATATAAATTATACTTCCTTAAACAGGAGCTCTTTGTACAGCTGCTAAGCCACCTAAAATACTTTTGGTTTGTAAGTGATCCAGCACAGTTTAATGCCTCTTTTGAGTCTTTAAATGTTGTTTCAGAGGCACAGTTACTTCACGCTGCCAAGAAAAAAGGTCTGCGGGAAAATCCATGTAATTTACGGCTATGAAAATTGTCCTATTTAAATATTAACTTTGAATATCGGCAGCTTCAATCACATTTTCCAAAACAGTGTGTGTGAAAGACAGAGCAACACAGTCATAAACACATCTGTAGGAGATGAAAACCTGCTATTAGCATGTCAGGGAGCACTGCACCACTCAATTGCGCGCATGCATGCACACACACACACACACACACACACACACACACACACACACACACACACACACACACACACACACACACACACACACACACACACACACACACACACACACACTTTTTCAGAGTGCTGAACCCAGCCAGAAGGGAAACAATATCATATCAGCATTTAAAAAGTCGTCATGGGACAGCAAACAGGCTTCCACAAGTCTCCGCCTCGTTGCGGTGCCCTATTTTGCGATCAAAAGCGGCAGCGTAACCCGGGCGTTCACGCTGCAGATTGCATGCAGAGCTGTCACTCAAACATCAACCAGTGCGCCATACAATCAAACACTGTAAGTTGAGATCAGTGGCGCAGAGCTGTGAACTCGATGGCTGCACTGAAAATGAGAAATAAGAGTTTTTAGCATCCGCTTTTAGCAAACTCATCACGAAATGCCTGCTTAGTGTACAGTTCACAAACAGTAACATTATCCCTCTGTCCTCCTGACAATAGGCCTGCCTGTTCCCAATGCCATCTCTCTCTCTTCCTCCCTTGTTTGTCTTCTTTCCTCTGGATCAGCTTTTTTGCTTTGTCTGTTATTTATTTCTGTCTTTCCCTCAACTACTTTTCTTAATGTCATTTTCCCAGTGGTGGAATGTAACTAAGTACATTTACTCAAGTTTTATACTTTACCACAATTATGAGGTAGGCTATTGATACCATTGACTATAACAGTCTATGATTGATACTTACTTGAGAAGTTCCATTTTATGCTTCTAGTCCACTACATTTCAAAGGGAAATATACTTTTTACTCTTGAAATATTTGTACTTACTATTAGGTACATTTCTTTAAGCAGCACTCCTACTTGTAGTATTTTGACAATATAGTATATAGTATTTCTACATTTACTTAAAAGAATACTCCACTGATTTAGCTTTGCACTCCAATAACATTGATGGTTGAACCCACGGTGGATAGTTTCTTTAGAAAGTATTAAAAAACTATGGCTCCTGGTTCCTACATTACCCACGATGCAACTAAACCGCAATTAGTTTGTTCAGAGTTACAGATGTGTTACGCCAGTAGAGGCCAATGTAGCCTTGAGCCGTTAGCCTCAAGCAAAGACGTGGAGCGGGCTACAGAGGTCTGGTGATCTCACTTCTTTCTAATGCTGCAACTTTTCATTGTTAAACTTGTAGTCTTCTGCCACATCTGACGCTGACTCAAGTGACATCACTTGAGGACATTTATCAGACTTGGTGCAGCTCAATCTCTGCAGACAACTTTATACAACTATTTTCACATATGCAGTAGCACTCCTCATAACCTGTAAAAAGAGTTTGATGTTTCGAATCAGTGGAGTTCCCCTTTAAGTAAATGACCTGAGCACTTTTCCCACCAGTGTCTGTCCCTCTTTCATATCCCTACACCACTTCACTCTCAACCTCTGTCTCTCTCTACCAAAATCACCTCTCCTTCTCCCTTCATCCCATCTCTCCTCATTTCTACCTCTCCTGTCAGGTGGCCACTCTGCTGTAATTCACACATAATGTGGTCTAATCTTTCAGTTTGCTGTTCCTTCTGTTGTATACCATTTTTCAATCAGTGCAACCAAGTAGACTAATCCCTTTTTATTAGCCCAGTTAACCTATATATAGACCCGCCATGCACACACACACATCCACTGCAAACACAGGAAATGGCGAGGAACGACTGTAGTATTAATATTAAGCAGCTTAGCTTGTATACGGGACAATGGCCTTTAAAAGTAGCACAGAGGACTCTATCGACCGAACAGAATTTTGCCTTTTTCCTTGTGCATGATGAGGGATGAAAAGGAAGGGAATAAAGGGTGTAGACATTGCTTTCAAGGTAAACGTGGGAGGAGTCTAGTAGGGCAGCTGTGAAGTATGTGCACACGCACGCACACACACACACACACACACACACACACACACACACACACCTACCTAAATGTCACTCACATCGTCACTCACATCAAGTTTTGTGGTTATGTATAACTGAACTGAAGGGTCACAGGGTGCATTTACTGATGAAAAAACAAACAATTGTGGGTTGATATCAGAGGCTTCACTGCGGCACCTGTGTGCATTCAAACAATGGATTATTTTTCAATGCAAAAGCCACAAAACATTTGTTTTTCTTTTTTGTGCTCAGGCTGTCGTGATAGAGGCGTTGCCATGAAAAATGTAAACCACATCAGAAGAGTTATTGAGCTGCTTGGGGAATCGGAGGCTTCTGCGCTACGATTAAAGAAGTAGGTTTTTGATCCCTTTGGAGTGTGTTCTACAATTGACTGTTACGGCTTACAAATTGTCTACAAATTGGCAGTGGATTGAGATTTGATTTATGGGAAAAACATACATTAATTCAAGCTGGAGCTCTGGTCATTAAAAATAACTACATTTCAGATCTTGATAAAATGCTGCGCTGCACTGAAATTGGCCTACAAAATATCTGGAACTGTTTTCATACGAATCCACTTTGGATGATTAATATGTCTCCCTACATTCAATATGGATTCATTTAAAAAGAATGCAGTGTGTGTATATATGTGTAATGTATGCCCCCAGCCTTAAAAAATGGTGCAGTAGAGCAGAACCCCTCTGTGTGTGTAGTGTAGTATCCTACGCAGCACTTTGCAAGAGAGAGCAGAAGAGAGAAATTTGACAGAGTGCCAAGCCAACCTCGTTTCCCCCTACTCGGTGTGTGTGTGTGTGTGTGTGTGTCTTGCAGTCACAGCAGTATTGTAGCAGCACTAGCAAGCTTGGCTCAGCTCGCAGCTCCCGTATCTCCGCCCTGCGCTTTATACATGTAACTCAATCCTCACCGGCGCACAACGCTACAGTCACTACACTACAGTCCGCTTTAATACTTACCCCACAAATTCACACTGACACATACAAGCTGTATTGGTCATTTTTAACACACACTGTATATCTCACCCCATCCCACTCCTATAAGCTGTAAATAGCCTACTATATCAGGGACACACAGGAATATCACAGGGGCTAATAATAAGACTATTAAATGTGATGTCACACTGATGTTTGACTACCTGTGTGTGTGTGTGTGTGTGTGTGTGTGTGTGTGTGTGTGTGTGTGTGTGTGTGTGTGTGTGTGTGTGTGTGTGTGTGTGTGTGTGTGTGTGTGTGTGTGTGTGTGTGTGTGTGTGTGTGTGTGTGTGTGTGTGTGACCCTGACTGTTCTCCTCACCACAAGGAACTCATTGACCTGAATCGGTGCAGAGCCGCGCCCTTCCTCAGGGCTGCTGCAGAGACTCTATGGAACCTCTGGTGGCCACAAAGGAGAACTGCACCCTGGAGCCTCAGCGCCACAATATCAGATGCCTGACTGATTTCCTACCAGTAGTGGAAGGAGTATTCAGAAGTACCAATACCACAGTGTAAAAACAAGTAAGTACAAGTATGCATTGTAATTACTAAAGTACTTGTTCTGCAGAAAAATGGCCCCTATGAGGGTTATATCATTACAATATTTGACTGGTAATACGGGTGCATCAATGTATAAGTAGCATTTTAAAGTTGTAGCTGTACTGCTGTACTTTATACTTATACTATAATTAGTTTAGTAGTTTATTCTAATTTCCCAACATACCACAATTATCTTTTATCGATTGTATTTTCTAAGCTTTTATAATGTTATGTTTTATTAAAGTGTAATCTGTGAAGTAACTTTAGCTGTCAGATAAAAAAGTACAATATTTGCCTTGACATGTAGTGGAATAAAAATACACAGTAGCATACAATGGAAATACTACCACAAATAGTAGAAAATCATGCTTAAGTACAGCACATAAGTAAATGTAGTTAGTTACATTTTACTACTGCTTACTACTCATGCATTTCTAATCACTTATCATTGGTTAGCATTTACATATTGGTCATCACATTTGTGGAAATAGATCCTCTCTGAAAAGCTGCATTATTCCAGCGCTGCCTGTCAACATTGACAGGGTAAGTCTGTGTGTGTGTGTGTATGCGTGCGTGTGCACGTGTGTGTGTGTGTGTGTGTGTGTGTGTGTGTGTGTGTGTGTGTGTGTGTGTGTGTGTGTGTGTGTGTGTGTGTGTGTGTGTGTGTGTGTGTGTGTGTGTGTGTGTCTCCCAGGATGCAGTGGGTTAATCTGTCAACAGTTGGATGAACTCCAGTGTTTAATGGATTAGCCTTTCGCTGGATAACTGGTGGACAGACAATGAGGATTACTTTTTCTCGCCATATTGCAGTCAGGAAGGACGGAGGACTGGACTGCGTGTGTGAATGTATAACTGTCTGCCCTGTCCCTCTATGATGACTCTGGAGAGTCAAAGGTCATAATTTGTGTTTATGTGTATTTTCTCTCTAATAAAAAAAGCCACGTCTGAGAGAATGCAGCTTATAAACTATAAAAGTCTAGAGATATCATTTCAGTCTCACGGTTTGTCATCATGCCACTCAGCAGAGGCTGTCAGCTGGTGGCAGAAAGCTTCCTAATCACATTTTTACATAGACGCAGCCATCTTTGAAGTTCCACCTTTCACACCTCTTGTTGTAGCTGTGGTGCATTTAGGTTCATTCATCCAAATATCTGACTTTAAGTCATGAATGACTGAAATATTTGATTCATGGCCGTTTCTACGCATCAACAAGAAGAATGTCGTTGCTGTCAGATATCTTGTCTTTAGCAACTTCATCACAACTTGGACAATGTACTAATTATTACCTCCAGCAAGGATATAATGTTTTCGGTTAGGTTTGTTTGTTAGTCAGCAGGATAACGGAAAAACTCCCCCCCCGATTTTCATGAAGCTTGGTGTCAGGGTGTAGCATAGGCCTAGGAAGAACCCATTTAATTTTGGAGCGGCTACACAAAGTCATTTTTCACTTTTGTTAACAATGCAAGATAGGGCATCTGGCCTTGGCGGAGGTTCGGCGCTCTCCGAACTTAGTGCACAATTTGGGGTACATGTTTGTTCTTGGTGGGAAAATTCTGTGAATGATTACATAAGCACATTCAATAACAATTAGTCCATCATCAAGAAAAACGTGTATAGACTGTATTTCATTTCAATATTTCAAAATATGTAAAAATAAATATATGAAAGATTTAAAAAATGGGCAATGAAAAAAATCTGGGTAAATATCTAGATTATAAATATTTGCAACGTAAGCACTTTGTAGTTTAACTTTTTGTGTGTGTGTTATTTTCACTCATTCACTTCAATACATTTTTCTTTTATTCACTGACAACAACATGATTTGACTCCATTTTCAAACACATTTCCAGACAAACAGCCCACATTTTGCTCTAATGGTTGGCCAGAGAGCAGTTGCTCCAGATCAGCCAGGGGCAAATGCCTTGGTCTAGGGCACCTTGATTTTAACTGTGGAGGGTGAAAGCATTATTTCCTCTCATCCCTCAGCATAAAGCTGCTTCTTTAACCTTTGCCATTGGGACTGATTTCAATAGAGATAAAAGACAGTTTCCACAAAAGAGCTGATTCCCTTAAATAGAGGGAAAAAATGTAAAGATTTTATTGGATTATTATTAAGAAATCCTGTGATGAACTAAGAAACACTCCATTTTGTCAGTCTGGCTTGTTGGCCCCATTTAACACATGACTAATTATCAATGTATATTTTTTAGGGGATAAATGCTGTTCAGAACAGCTACAGGATATTTCTAAGGTCTGTACTCATTATGCTGGTGTTCTTGTCCAGAGTGCAGTGGCGGCGCCAGAGACTTCTTTTTGCTGGTGCTATGGGGTTGCTCGACGTTTCATTGAGGGTGCTCTGAAAGTTAGAATTTCCCTTTTACACACGTAGCCTACACACACGCATGCGCAGATATGCAGATACGCACCCTCCTCCGCAGCAGTTTACTAAGCGAGTGAACGAGAGGGAGAGAGAGATTGATGTTTTTCATGCACTAAAGTTGCCAATACAACAGCACCATAGAACTCTGATTAGCCCACCGAACATATTTCAAATACCCGCCAAATACCCGCCAACAATCATTACTGCAGCTTTCGTACAGTAGCTTATATTTGCAGAAGAGTAATGCAGCAGGTTAAATACACCACACACAGCCAACTACACACAAAAACATACACGCATGCATCCTCACACAGTATTCATACTTGCACACATGGTAACAATAACGTAACGTTTTTCATATCTGTAGTGGCTTAATGTATCTCATTTTCAGGGCTATAAATAAACCAATGTCCTGTGCGCGGTATAACTTTGGATTTGGTGATCCATTTATTCACAGTTCTGTAAAACACATTTTCACTGTAATGTTCTACTACAAGACAGAGATGAGAGGGAAGTTCTTGCATAAACCCCTATAAGTTGACTCCTCACCTACTGTGGCCTCGCTGTGCGATCCCCTGGTCTAATGTCATTTACAGCAACGTAACGTTAAGCAACCTCAGCACCAATCATGGCCGCGGTCAGGTCATCATCCTCCGGCCGCTTTTCTTCGTCCTGGTTGGTGACAGTCTCATTTACAGCTGTTTTGATAAAGTCTCCACACGTTGACATTGAAGTAGTAAAAAAAAACGAGCGTTACACTCACTTCGCTAATCCTAACGGCTCCAAATATTGCGCTCTTCTTCTTCTTCAGTGTGAATATGTTACTGCGGAACGAAGGTCAAAAGTTGAATGTGTGCTGCACCCATTGGGCGAATAGTATCCCCTGAGTTTGCTATCAGAATCCTAGGGGTAGCTACAGCACCCCCAAGCCCCTGCCTGGCGCCGCCTATGCAAGAGTGACATGACATGTATCAAATCTGTGACTTTCAGTCATCTCTGTCGCTGTTGGGGCGACGTTTGCTTGGCTTATGGTGGCCTCAAACCCTTCCTCTGCTCATCCACATTAAGTCTTTTTATTATATGCCACCTTTCCACATGATCTCCTCAACTTTGTGTCCTCAGTTGACTTACAGGGGGGGGAGAAGGAGAAGAAGAGTTATCTCTCACTCCGCAGCCAACCAGTTGAAGGTAAAGCGTACATATTTGCAGTCCAGTAATTGTTCAGCTTTGGTTGGTGGCAGGTTAGGGCTTGCAGGGAGGGCTTTTGCAAGCTGCCAAAAACACACATGGGTACACATAATTTAAATGTTAGTCTTTGTGCACAATGAGCAGCCTTTGTCTGCTCTTGCAGTTTTGTTCCAGAAGATTTGCATATACTGTAGTGTATAGTGGATGTTGTCAGGATGTTTGCAAACCTCATACCTTCTTCTGCTGAGATAAATACTACCTTCAACCTTGTGTTGAAAGATTTAGATTTTTTTTTTTTTTTCTTAGTTTCCAATTTCCTTTACTTCAGACAGTGTTTCCACTGCATGGTACGGCTCTGCTTTACTCAGCTCTCCTTGTTATGTTTTGGTTTTCCATGAGTAAAAGTTGTGTATACAGTAGTAGGCTACCTGGCACTTTTTAACATACCACCTTGGTCGAGGTTTCAAGCGAGTTGAGCCAATTACTAGAAGGTGGAGCCAAGCTACCCTCAATAGTGATTGCAATGTTGTATTTACTCGCCCCAAAATGGCAGCCCTGCAAAACTACGCCGTACACTACGCCATACAATTGACGAAGTGCAGACGTTTCTCCGTTTGGTTGCAGATGAAAGGATTCAGCGAGTGTCGCGTTGAAGATGATATCATGGCAGTTTTACAGGACGGCACTACGGCGCTCAGCTGAGAATGCCACAGGTACTATATACAGTGGAATACGAAATAGAGAAAAGGACTTGGTACCAAAAGTGAGTTAAGTCAAGCCAATCAAAACCACACCATGTAGTGGAACGCCACATGGCTGCTGCAGGATCTAACATGTGCCCTGCACACACACAGCTGACAAGCAAACACAACAGGCAGCAGGCCTTCATGATCAGGTCTACACTGCTGCTCATATCGCCTTTCCTGTTCACATGTATTGTAGAATGTAACCCGTATCTGATGCAAATATGAACTGAAAAAAGTTTTTTTGTAGTTCAGGTTAGGCCACATGCTTGTGAGTTTGACTGAACTGAGGCAGAAAAAACATTTCATGTTGTGTGTTCTTGTGGTTCAGGTCTGGTCTGGGAAATCCCAACAGTACTGTCAGATAAAGGACAAAAGATTTACTTAAAGGAATAGTTTGACATTTTGGTAAATACGCTTATTTGCTTTCTGGAGTTTCAATGAGAAGATCAATTTGGACAAAGCTTAGCTATCAGTTTCCCCCTGACTCCAGTCTTTGTGCTAAGCTAAGCTAAGTGCGTACTTGCTGTAGCTTCTTACAATGGACAGACATGAAAGTCGTGTCAATTTTCTTAAAAAAAAGAATAATAAGCATTTTTGCCAAAGTGTTTAATTATTCGAAGTTCAAGAGAAGGCTATCTTTGGCCTTCTCTCGTCTAGTCATTTGTGCAGCAGATGGAAAGGGGTTAAAATTGTGTCCCACATACGTTGCCCACTTTGCAAATGATAACATTCAGCTTTTTACAGTTCACACTGATTTGCGCCATTTTCCACTACAGTGTGAATGCAGCCGTATAAATGAAATGATTATAATATTAATACATGTTATTTATATAGTGCTTTACATGGTACTCAAAGACACTTTACAGTAAAACCAACACATATACTATAAAAGAAGAAAATCTATTCTAAGATTCTAATTTGCCTCCAAATATTCACTGTCCTCAACTGTTCAATAGTTAATTTCTATTTTCTGGTCACACAGCGTGTCTGGGTGAGACACAGAACATTCCAGCACTCTGTGTACCCGGTATCTCCAGGTTTGCTCCGTCAGCCGAGTAATTATGTAACGCTGTACTTTGTGTATGTTCCGGTTCTGTCCTGTTCTCTCTTTTTCGGTTTAAAACTATCACGGCTTTCCTTCGACACACACACTCGCACATAAACAACCTGAGTCATCCGCCAGCAGCTGCCTTGTTTTCATGCGATTCTGTGTTTTTTTAGGAGATCGTTGTGTAACCTCGTTAGCGCCTGGGCTCTGCATGTGGGAAATGTGTCAGAGCTCAGCAGAGAGCTACGATTGGCTCACAGGGCACACTCCCCCGCCGTACAGCCCTTGCCATTGCCTCCAAACCTGGTGTGCTCAGACGCTACGCCGTGGTCACCATGGCAACTGCCATTTCAAGCGAGTAGCCTCATGTAAATATCCCCTTTTTCCTCCTTACTCCTTCACCTACTCTACCTTGTGTTTTGGTCTTTTTGCTTCTATCCCTCTTTTTCCATCCTTCTTTTTCGCTTGTTTGTCTTTTTCTCTATTTTCCATCATGACTCGTCTCACTCACTATTTGGGTGTCCGTCTTGTCCTTTTAAGGACTGGTACACATCTTGTGGGTGTAAAAGAGGGAGTTATGAGGGGTTTGTTTAAAGGGCAAAAATACACTTGCTGTGTTTTTATTGGAAATTCCTTATAATTTAGTCTTTATATAAAATAAAAGGTCATTTCTGTCATGAGGATGACAGCCTCAAGACTTTTTCCAAATTTACATCCCTCCATCTGAATCCCACTGCCCATTTCTGGCTCCCCACTAACACACACACACACACACACACACACACACACACACACACACACGAAGAGCAGCTATAACTCAAACATACATACGGCATGTTTAAAACATCAGGACCACACACACTCTTTCCATGATTTATTGTACACAGCCTCAATAATTCATTGTTTAAGTGAAGGTAATTTATTATTTTCACCTATTAAATCCATATTTGGGGGAGATGCAGAGGACATACCACATCAGAATAACGACTATGAAGGTCTCATCTAATAAATCAAATGTAGGTCTATTGTAGTAACTGAATATTTAATAAGTTTGAACTGTATTACAGTATTGATAGGCTAAATCTGCTGAGAGTGACCGACAATGACGCTATATCGTTCAGGAATCACAGTCACTATTTTCTTTTCGAACTTGCTTTCACACTCACAAGCAGCGTCATTTTCCAGTAAAGCAGGTGAAGTGTGTGTGTGTGTGTGTGTGTGTGTGTGTGTGTGTGTGTGTGTGTGTGTGTGTGTGTGTATAATGTAATGTGCCAGTAAAATGACACAGGCAGATTCTTGGAAAGCTCAGCCTGACGCGTGACCGTTTCCTGCTCGCCGAGCGTTAATCACATTGCTCCTGACTGACCGTCCACTCCGTGACTCACTCCTTCAGACACTCGCTCGCACTCCCTCCTCCTCTTCTTCCTCACATCTCTCGAGCTTTCGCTGCCTCGCCTTCATCACAAATCAGTGGTAACAGAAAATAGATAGAGGGGTGATGCTGTTGGGAGTTGTTTGCTGAGGATGGGAGGAGTAGTGGGAGAGCCCTGCTGTTGAGCAAGCGCATAACACCTCCTCGGAAAGTGCGTGCGTGTGTGTGCGTGCGTGCGTGCGTGCGTGCGTGCGTGCGTGCATGCGTGCGTGCGTGCGTGCGTGCGAGAGGGAGAGACTGGAAGAGAGGAGACACCATGCACACCCATAAGCCCCTTGCAGAAAGATCTGCAGAATACAAAACACTAAGGGGATCTCTCCCTCTCTCTTTTTGACACACCGACACACTCACATATGTGTGCTTATTCAGTCAATTATCCAAGATAAGAATCAAACAGTCAGTCAGGACAATTTATTTATTTATTCTGCTCTTATAACACTGCAATATATTTCTGTCCTACCTATGCACCACCTGTCTATACTTGAATATCACATTGCACTTATCTGCTTTTTTTTTGCACTTCTGGTTGGACGCATACTACATTTCGCTGTCTTTGTACTTGTACACTGCACAATGACAATAAAGTTGAATCTAATCTAATCAATCAGTCAAGACAATTGGAGATGGAAACTGACATTTTTTGAGAATTATTCCTGTTTTTAGAGAAAAGAAAGGAGGTAGGAGGGATGATGCAGAGGAGGAGATGCGAGAAAGAGAGGAGAAGAGGGGAGGCGTGGGGGCGGAGAGGGGGAAAACCTGCAGTGCAACACAGTCTGAATTATTCATCGATGTCTGAGTCAGTCGCCTCAGACGGAGAGACGGAGGGAAAGACAAAGAGGAAGGTATAAAGAGTGGAGAGAAAGAGGAAGAGTGGATAAGCATGGGAGGAAAAGAGGAGATAGAGGAAGAGGAAGTAGTAAGAGAGAGGAAGGAAAGAAAGAAAGAGGAGACAGCAGTAAGGGTGTATAAGGAGGAGAGAAGAGAAGGAGGAAGAAGAGGAAAAACAGAAGAATGAAAGAAAGATAGATGGGAGGAAAGAGAGGAAAAGAAAATGAAGGAAGGGTGAATGCAAGAAGGGAGGGAGAGCAGAGACAGGGGGAGAGAGGGAGGGATGGCGCAGTAGTCTGAACTCTGTGTTCCCGACACTCGAGTCACATTTGCACTGTCTGCTGCCCTCCCCGGCCTCCCTCTCTCCCTCTCCCTCTCTCCCTCCCCCCCTCTCCCTCTCTCTCTCCCTACACTGTACATCACAAGCAGACAACAGTACCACAAGCAGACAACAGTACCAAACAGCTTCACATGCAACAAGCATCTCCGTCGGAGGTAGACCCAACAGCTTCAAAAAAAGGATGCATCAAACAGTCGCGCACACACACACACACACACACACAGAGACAGAGGGATAACTACACTCACAATGTGGGAGGATCTGACATATACTGCCAAGAGATGGAGAGAGAAAGGAAGAGAGAGACAGATACAGACAGCGGGGGAGAGACAGAGGGGGAAGAGAGACAGAGAGGTCAAATGGGGAGATGAGGGAGAACAGTAGGGATAAAAGGCACGGACACACACATGCACACAGATTATAAAATGCACACAGATTATAAAATGTCAATGTCAAGAGCATTCCAAAAAGAAAGCTACACAAACCTACCTATGTGTTGCGTTGTAAATTGTAGCTAAATATAGAGTGATATTGAGAGATCAATACACCCTAAAATGCTATATAACTATACAATGAAAGATACTTTAATGGGAACAAATAGCACTTCATATCGGCATCCTTTCGAACGCACAGCAACAGGTGGCTTCATACAAAATGTACAGAGTGTATCAACCCCAAACTGTGTGTGTGTGTGTGTGTGTGTGTGTGTGTGTGTGTGTGTGTGTGTGTGTGTGTGTGTGTGTGTGTGTGTGTGTGTGAGTGTGTGAGAGAGAGAGAGAGAGAGAGAGAGAGAGAGAGAGAGAGAGAGAGAGAGAGAGAGAGAGAGAGAGAGAGAGAGAGAGAGAGTGACAGAGAGAGAGAAACATGCTGTGCATCCAGACAGAAATACTGAGAGATCATTTTAGGAAAGGAAGGAAACAGGGAGGGATGTGGGAGAGGAGAAAGACAGAACTGCTGCAGTGAGAACTCTTCGTCCCTGACGCATCGCGCAGACACACACACACACACACACACACACACACACACACACACACACACACACACACACACACACACACACACACACACACATAAATATAGCATGCAGAGGGAATGTCATACCAATGCCAGGTGGCAAACTCCAGACAATGATATTACATGGCTCACCTCCACACCTTGCTACACATGTCAAAGTTCAGTTACAATACATGTGCAATGGCACATCTTTTCTTTGTCTCGTTAGAACACACAGTGACCTGAACCATTCCCCTAATTTGCATCAAGATCGGTATATTGCTGCTATTGTGCTCTCCAACTGCTATGATTTAAAACGTCTCAAATTCTGTTCATGTCGGTCTCTTTGCAACAGAGATACCGCGTTGCTGTCAATCATGTTTGAGCAAGTGAGTGAGTAACAGTTCTTTTCAAAAGAGGTTATTATACGGTATCTTTGCTGAATGCCATCTATTACCAGAGTCCTCGAGGGCTTCATAATGCACACTGCCATGCTGTACCATGCTTCAGATACACGCCCCTCACACACACACACACACACACACACACACACACACACACACACACACACACACACACACACACACACTTTAATGGAGTATTAAAATTATGTGGGTGGAGTTATATGAGGACAGCAGCAAGCAGAGAGGGAACATGCAGTTCCCTTTACGTTCTGTGCTTTCCTTTCTATTCATGTTAAACAAAGATCCTGCTTAATTTAGCTTTTAATATCAGCTACATGTAAAGGTAGACATATGAATGGATAGATGCACTGATGAATTGATTGTAGAGCTACAATTAGTACTATTTTGATAGCCTATTAATCGTTTAACTACATTTTCAAACAACAAATATAAGACAGTGAGCTGAATAGTTTTAAATTTTGACAAATTGTAATGGGCATTTTCACAGTTTACTAATGTTTTATAGACCAAAACAATAATTATTACTAGTTGCAGCCGTCATAGATTGGTTGCCTCATTTCATACATGGAGCTATCATTCTTCTATTCTTCACCACTTTACCGCTGTAAAGTGGAAAATTACATCAAGTAGACTTTTGTGTTTGTATCATCATCATCCTAAAAGATAGTAGTCCCTTCTCTGACAATTACTTTTCCAATTGTGTCGATCCAGCGCCTTAAAGGAGAGATACCGTAGGGTGGGACTTGTGTTTGTCATAAAATCAGTAGAATAAAGCAGGAAAATATCTTTGTTCCGGCACAAATCTTTAAAGGTTCAGCGTGATTGTTTCATTGACCAGTCCCTCCAGGATTTCGCGATGTTGCGATCGCGCCAATTCACGCAAATTCAACCAATCACTGTGAATTTGGTGCGACTCGCAATGTTGACCACTCACCGCACCTTTCCGCAAATTTGACCAATAACCTGAAGTTTCCCGCCACTTCAACCAATCCCAGCAGTCCCACGTGCCGTCAGTATGTGACTCTGAGAGCCAATGACCAAGCGGGAGTGAGAACGGGTTGATCATTTCCTTGTTTCTGATATGAAGACGAGACGTGTGTGACTCACTCAAACATCTCACATTTAACAACAAAACGTACAGCTTGTCCTGCCAACCTGTATACATTTTAACATGAATTTACGCTGTAACGTTTTTTCACTTTGAAGCCGCTGTAGCGGCTGCAGTGGGCAGGGCTGCTCAGTTCCCCCCGCGACTGGCGTGCGCGCACACACACACACACACACACACACACACGGTGGATGCAGGAAAAAACGGAGATGAGACGACACAATGACCTAAATTGAGGAAAGCTACGCTCATTATTGTAAGTGCAATGATAAGTTAAAGTCCAATAAGTACTTTATCAAACCGTATGAATGTGTGTCCCAGGCCATGATAGGAAATAAACTCACAATGTAAAGATCAACAAGCCACTGACACATATGTTCAAATTTGATTTATTCAATACATTATTATTTTTTGTCTTAAATCCACCAGCCATTTTCATATTATCCCAACATTTGCAGCATCCTGAGCCTTTCGGGAAAGGTTACATAGGAAATTATTAATAATTTGTGAATATTTGTGAATCCCCGAATATTATTATTATTAATAATAATAATTAGTTTCCAACTATCACTGTCTCCCGCAACGTCATTGCAACAAACATACAAAAGACATTGCAACTTTTATTGAATTTTTTTACAAAAAGAAATCATGCATTTTGGGCCGCAACAATCTAAAAAAAAGGCAGCGAAATCCTGGAGGGACGGTTTCAGACGCTGTGCGACTATCTGAAACGCCCTTCTGTTCGCAGTGTACTGAGGCCTTCAGTCATTCAATGGTATCAACAGGTAACTAGTAAACTGTTGGGAAAGTGGAAATTCAATCCACAACCCATTTCTCTTATGAGTTGGTAGCAAAGCAGGGGTTTTAACTATATTAACTGGTACCCTGTACAGACTTTCTACTTTCCCTGGCTTGTGTCAGCAGCCTTCACGCGTTTCTATGTTTATAAAGGCTATACTCCCACTGCTTTCTGAGGTATTATGTGTTTTTCGGGAGGGGGGTGGTGGGGTCCATTTCATGCGTCTGTTTTAACGATCTAAGCGCATGGCATGAAGCGCCTGGCGCAGGTGCGTTTAGGGTGTGAACGAATCCACTTTTGCTAGTTTAACGGCGGAAAAAAGGGTCCTGGTTCAAAAGGGTTGTACTTAGTGTCTTCATTAATTCATAGGTGTGTTTTGGGCGTCAGAGTGTCACCTTGGCACATTGCTACACACAGATTTGCTGAGCAGGAAGGAGAGGTTTTCAGGCGAAGAAACTGATCTGCTCGTGTGTGAAGTGAAAGCGCACAAGCAGATGATATAATACTATTTCACATTGTAATATTTTAATTAGGGCTGTCAAAATAACGCATTAATTTCGATTAATTAATCTGGAAAAAATAGCGCGTCAAAAAAAAGCTGTTGTCCAAAAAACACAGACAGAGACGCTGCGTTCAGTGAAACTGGTAACCTACAGCCTCGTGGTGCATTCAAAGTTATTGTAAAATCTGGTGGATGGTTTTTTTGTTCAATAGCAATTTACTAGTGAAATAACCCTATTCCTGATTCAGGAATCCTGAAGCACTTTTGAATTTATTTCCTCAGCATATTAGGTCATATTGTTGATTGTTATGGTCTATATTTGAACATTGAAAATAATAAAAATATTTTGTAACTTCAATGTCACTAATGCTGATTATTCATTGAATCATTTGAATTGAAATATTTAAAATACTTTCACAGCAAAAATGATGTATGCGATTAATTTAGCTTAATTAATCACAGAGTCTGTAATTAAATCGATTACATTTTTTAATCGATTGACAGCCCTAATTTTAATATTTTTATCTTTTGCATGTTTGTGTGCTGCTGTGCATCCCTGTGTGTGTAACAAGCATAGTGTGCGCGCTGTGCACAAGCCTTGGCGCATTTTAGTAATGCGCTGTTAAAATAACAATAAAATGCTGCACTATTGAGTTTAGACCAGGTTTTTGTTTGTGGTCAATGGCGCGATCACGTTCCGCTGCCTCAAGATAGCAATACGCCAAGAATTCACCTGAACACACTTCCCTGTAAGACCAGCACGCCCATGGGCGCACAGATGGGGGCAGGTGCATTTGCTATTTAAACAACACGGGCGCTGGATGGGAAATTGACAACTGCGTTTGTCGTAAACTAGCAAAGACACTTGCGTCGAGCAAGTGTGTGCTGGGTGCAAGTTAGGACCCTTAGGTGGTTTGAAAGAACAAGGAACCCAATTCAAAGAAGTGCACTCTGATTTCTAAAATCCAGCCTCTAGCGCTGACAATTCTCCACTTTTGTGGACACGTGTTTCCATTAGAGCTAAATCCATTAAGCGATTACTCGATCTGCAGAAAGAACGAGTAACATTTTTGATAATGAATCATTTCAATCATTTTTAGGCAAAAATACCAAATGTTCCTAAATTTATTTTTAGTCCAGCGTCTCAAATGTTTTTCCTTTGTCAGATATGATAGTTAACAAAATATCTATATGTGTAACTGTTGGTCAGACGAATTAACCAATTACATCAGATTGGTGTTTTGGAAATTGTGATGGGCATGTATTATTGTTTTTGACGGACATTTTATAGCTCAAAAAGTTAATCGATTAATATAGAAAATAAGTGGATTCAGCGATAATGGAAATAATTATTACTGTAGTTGCAGCCCCAGTTTGCATACAAACAAATGATAAACTAGACATCTTCATGATTTTTGCTTTTGTTTGAGACTGCTTGTTATCCCAGGGATCAATACAATAAGCACAACAGAGCAACACACATACAAAATGTAACCGCAACAGTTCTCTTACACAGCCAGTTGTGGTCATGATTCCTCTCCTCTTTCCCTTTCACCCCTCTCTCTTTTTCATCCCCCTCAGCCAAATCCTATCCTCCATGCCTATCCCAGGCTGTCATTTAGAATAAGAATTTGTTCTTGAATGGCGCTGACTTGTTAGGCAATGATCACATAAAAAAGAAGAAGAATAACACTCCAAATTGTGGAAAGAAAAGCATGGCATCCTTTTGCGTGACTGAATGTGTGTGTGAATGACCTTCATGCCCACTGTAAAAATATGTTTGTTAAGAGGATAAAAAGGCACACAACTGAATCTGCCTTTGATATACAGTATAAAGATATATCTTTAAGGCATAGCATATACCACAACTAAATGAGGCTCATTTGAGAGCATGACTGCTTTTCATGATGCAAATATCAGTTGTGGTGTATAGCTACAAATAGTGACAGTTATTTCTGACAGGCTGGATCAATACACTTTCAAACAAACACTTTCAAACAAACATATCGTGTTGCACGTCGTATTTTAATGGAAGGAATGAGCGAAAAATAGCGAGAGAAAATAAATATATGAAAGTGTGCATTCAGAATGAGGGAGCACTTTTATTGTTGCAAACACCGTTTTGCGCGCTGCGTGTGCAAAGATCAAATGGCTGCAGAATAATGAAGCTCAACTGACTCTGCCGATGGTTTTAAAAGCGTTTGGGTCCAGTAGCTCAGTGGCATGATCTGGGTTTGTTGTCCATATAAGGCCGTCTTAATATTCCGTGTCTAAAATCATAGTCATTTCAGTTAAAACTATGATCCATCCATATGAGCCACCGCTAAACACTGCAGTAGCCACAGTATAGCATGACAAAAAATGCAAAAGTCGTATTACACTAGACAGAGAGTGTATATTTACTGTACATGGGTCTGTGTGTGTGTTTGTGTGTTTAATACATGCTGTGAAATATGCTCATGTAGCATGCCACCTCTATGTGTAAATACATGTATCAAACTACATTCTTGCATGTGTTTTGGCCCGCTCGCATCGCCTGCTTGTAAATGTGGCATTTTTGCGTGCACACGTGGCACATCCATGAGTGCACGTGGACAGGCTCCTTTCCAACATATGTGTGTGGCTCAAGCCTATAACAGCGGACGACTCCTGCGGTGCGGCTGGCAGGCAGTGAGATATGAGTATTCATCTCTGCTCTTCCTCCTGCCAAGCAGGCCAGCTGCAGTCTGTTACTTAGCGGCAGCGGATGATGCTCAACCAGTGGTCTGCCACAGAGTGGAGAGAGAAGGCTATACATCAGCTGCCACATATAAGGAGATGGTTACCATTTACCGTATGATGTTTTAGGGTTACATTTAGATTTGCTTTGTTTATTTTGGCACAAAATTGAGAAAAAAACAGGCTTAAAAGAAAGGTTAACCTGGTAGCTAATAACAAATTCCCTTGGAGCTTAAACTGAAGGCTCTGGTGAACTATGAAATGGTTTTTGTTTTCAATGAGATTCATTGTAATGTACAACAAAGGGAAATAGAAATTAGAAAAACCTATTACAGCTCAGGGTTACTTTTTGTTACTCTGTCAGGTGTTGCTGAACCACCTGGAAATATCACTCACTCAATATCACTACTCATACATTTTGGATACATGGACATGTGAATGAAAATTGAGCCAAACCTTCCATAGCGTGTGGTATGATTGACTTGAACTGAATTAACTCAGTTTTTGTTTTTCTTCCCACTTGGACTTTATGTATTTGTCGTTTAAAAAAAGATTGCAATACAATACCTTATTTAAATTGTTTCTTTGTGTTCTTGGCAGTGCTATTCGTACACATTGGGGTCCCAAACAAGCCTCTATGATCTATCTCTGATCACTGCGCATCTCTAGTCCATAAACTTTAAACATTTAGCTAATTCCACTTGCTACAATATT
The DNA here is from genome assembly GCA_023631565.1 of Gymnocephalus cernua. Lineage (NCBI taxonomy): Eukaryota > Metazoa > Chordata > Actinopteri > Perciformes > Percidae > Gymnocephalus > Gymnocephalus cernua. The sequence goes on along the minus strand of CM042447.1, from coordinate 15,563,038 downwards.
TTTTTGTGGTTTAAAGAATAGATCAACATTTTAGGAAATAGAGTTGGCTGATGAGATTAATACCACTCTTATTTCTGTACGCTGATAATGAAGTTACAGCCACTAGGACACAGTTAGCAGGGGCTAGTCTGGCTCTGTCCAAAGCTAACAAAATCTGCATACAAGCACCTCTAAAGCTCCAGTGTTTCCCCTTAATTGTACAGGCCTGGAACCCCTGAAAAACCTTTTTAAAGTGTTCATATTATGCTCATTTTCATGTTCATAATTGTATTTAGAGGTTGTACCAGAATAGGTTTACATGGTTTAATTTTCAGAAAACACCATATATTTGTTGTACTGCACATTGCTGCAGCTCCTCTTTTCACCCTGTGTGTTGAGCTCTCCGTTTTAGCTACAGAGTGAGGCATCTCACTTCTGTACCATCTTTGTTGGGAGTCGGACATGCGCAGTAAGTACTGCTAGCTAGTCAGTTGCAGAGTATGAGGGCGTGCCATGCTAGCAGCTAGGTGAGCATTATAACGTGTGACGCACGTTTGTCTCTGAAGTAAAGGCTGGACTACAACAGAGCTGTTTGGAGCAGTTTGTGAACAGTGTTTTCTGTTGGAGATGGTAAGTCCCTTTGGGGTGGACTTTGGGCTTTTTCACTTTGTAAACCTATAACGTGCACAAAAAGGTATATAACACAATAAAGGAAAGGGGAAAAGCCAAAAAGCATAATATGAGCACTTTAATGCCAAAAATAATGCCAAATATCTATTGTGTTTCGGCAGTCTGTAGTTAGTTCACGTCTGTAACAGCAGGACAGTCGAGTGTGTTATTTAACCTTTTAAAGTCAGTTGAACAGGTCAAGTGAAGATCACGTTGTCGGTAGCCTAACGATTACAAACAGGTTCGGTAGTCAACGACATCCTAACGTGCAGACGGATCCAATGTTTTTGTGTTTTTAGCTGAGCTGGACCTGAGAATATTTAGTTAAAACAGATCAGTGATGCCGTTTTGTCCTCATTGTTCTACTTGAAGTTTGCTGGAGGTTATGTAATGTAGCGTTTCATGTGGAGTGAGCACTGCGCCGGAATCTGTTTAATAAAAAAATAACCTTTTAAATGCTACCTTGCGTGTAAGGAAGTAACAGGAGTAATAGGTGAATCAGCTTTAAAAGGTGACATATTTTCTTTTTAAACTAGTGCTGTGTTGTTGATCCAATGCATGCCATGTGAATAGTGGTTAATGTGGATTTTGAAAAGTAACTGATAAATATTTAAAGATACTATAAATATAGTTAAATTAAGAACACAATTTGATGTGGCGGTAGCTATTAGGTAAAGTTTTAGCTGTGGGTGTTTAGCATGACAACTGCTCTTTGTCATGTTATGTAAGCAAACAATTGGTTCCATCTTAAATCATGAAGCTATAACATTTCATTTTTTTTAAGGCTGTAGCTCAGAAAAAGAAAAAAACTCATCACAGCTAACGTATTGGTTGGAAGTCCTGACTTCAACACAAACTCTGCACTCTAGGTGAAAAACCGCTATGCATTACAAAGCATGTCAAACCACTGGTACAACACTTAGTATTTCATGTTCGATATCAATTGTAAATTAACCTTTTTTTATATACAGTATATATTTTTGCAAAGATTTTAACTCTGTTTGACAACTTTATCGCCTGCCCCCCCGGCCTGGACACACATACACACATGCACACACACATTCATACACAGAGTCAGTAACCATGAAATGACATGAACTGCCAAGACAATCAGGGGTCAACTTCATGTTGAAAGGTTTCCATGGTTATTGAGCCTGCTCATGTGCCACAAATACAGATACAGGTTACTTGAAATACTTAAAATATTTACCTCAAAAAGCCTTAAATTAGCCTAAAATGTTTTTTTATTTTTTTTCACATCTACTTGACGTTATATGACTCAGTTGACAGAAAATCTTCATTTTATTTTTGATTAAGTCCATTGAGTCAATGTCAAGATAATTTGCAAAGAATGTTTTTTTATTTTTTATTACTATACCCTAACAGTGGACTGCAAGGTTTGTCTTCAACATGGACATTAATATACATCAATTGTCCCTGTGGACTGTATTTTGCAAGAGTAACTATTATTCAATCAGGAGAGACTTGTTTGCAGATATGCAAATATTTATTTAGAAAATACGCATGCAAAGTAACAAAGGTTTGCATCAAATCTTTGGAGATTTAGACTCCAACGGACAAAAGGTATATAGGCTATACAATTTCTAGAGTTTTAGAAAAGCCAGTATATCCCCCGATGGAGTCTAGACACTGGTGGTGGTGATTAAACCAAAAAGGAGTCCGTCAGCCAGAAGAAGACCGAGAACCCCGTGGTTAAAGATGCCTGGAGGTAGAAGGGGTGGAGGCGGGTCGCACGCTCGTCTGCAAAGACAACTGACAGAAGCGGGAGAGAGAACAAATCTAAAACATGGTTGTTGTGCTGTGATAGGCTTGAACGAACATGCCCGATTCTGATTGGATACGTGACGTAAGCTACTTCTCACCACACAGCTGATCAGACTTGCCAGCTGATTAAGAGAGTGTGTAACATTAATGACGTCTCCCTGACTGAATTTATGCTGAGCTACATTTGGCTTGATGTTATCCTGATTTTAGCTATAAGAGATACTGTGAGTTTATAGCAGAGGACGGTGTGTTCAGTCAATCTTCTGCCAGGCTAAAGGTTAACCAAACCATCCCTTCTTCCATTTGTCTCCCTCTCTGGCCTCTTGGTAACCTCGCTGACGTTCAGTGGCATTTACGGCCCATTCCCGCTGTGCTCAGAGGACCTTATTACACTTAGGTCAAAGGTCAGTTTGTGTGTTGTTTTTTTGTGTGCATGTGTATGGGGGGGGGGAGAACCGCACGTATACACAAAGTGACCTCACCTGATGGTCATGCATCTGATCAATCTGTGAAGGTATACCGGTTATTCTGAGGAGGTAGATGAGGTCTATCCCATGTGGTTAATCCACTGTGACGTGTGACACGTGTGTGTGTGTGTGCGCAGTAAGGAAGCGTTTCATGAATGTATTGATTGGATGAAGTGTAAACACAGAGGCACTCCTGCATTATGCATGGACCAAGTGGATGGTTGCATGTGCATTTTGCATGTGTTTGTAAGTGTGCCAGTGAACAAATACATGTGAGCATGATTGCATGTGTCTCTAAGCATGCGGGTGTGCATCTGTGTGTTTGTGTTTACTGTTTATATGCATATTTGTGTGCGTGTGTGTGTGTGTGTATTCTTGTTTAACTACATTTGTGGGGTCCAAAAAGACCAACAAGACTTGGTTTTAGGATTAGGGTTAGAATGAGGTTATGGTTAGGGTGAGGGTAAGGGTTAGGCATTTAGTTGTGATGGTTAAGGTTAGGGTAAGGGGCTAGGGAATGCATTATGTCAATGATGGGTCCCCACAAAGATAGTGCCACACGTGTGTGTGTGTGTGTGTGTGTGTGTGTGTGTGTGTGTGTGTGTGTGTGTGTGTGTGTGTGTGTGTGTGTGTGTGTGTGTGTGTGTGTGTGTGTGTGTGTGTGTGTGTACTAAGTAGCTTTGGAAGCTGCAGCAGAGAGCACTGAATACAAAGACCCCCTTTGGACATCCATCCGTCAATCAAACACTCTCCAGGGGAACGTGTGTGTTTTATTTGTGCTTCTGTCAATCAGCTCCACTGATGGCCCACCCATCTGTCCGCACGTCCATACATTGGCCACACAACAACATATGAACAGTCATTACACACCCTGTCAAAGTGAGTTGATGAAGCTCTGTATTCTATGGGATGCAAACAATGTGACTGTAGTTTCTTTCACACGTGAAACCCACAACATTGGTTGGGTCAGTTATTCTGGTGAGATAAAGGTTGTCTAAATGATGGATTTGATAACTTATTTTGCAGTTGAATGACTCATTATCCCTCCAGCTGGGTTTCTGACATGTTAAGCATCACAGCAATATACATTTGTGGGGGACTTTAAAGCTGCTCTAATCAATATTTTTGCATTAACAATGGATGGAATGACAAAGACAAAGTTAGAAACTAGCTGGTGAACATGCTAAAGATATTTCCCTCATGAGTTGGTGAAGACCAAAACACAGCTAAAAGGAGAGTGAATATTGGACTCACATTTCTCAGGTGGCCTGAAACATGACTCCAAACAAATACTCATGATTCTTTGTTTCTGCTGGATGTGTAAAGCAGCTGTTGGTTAACACGTTTTTCATATAAACTAGCCTATATAGGATGATGATACAGTATGTCAATGTTGTGTTTACAACTTGTTTCCACTGCCCACAAGTGGTCAAACAAATCTGTTACTACAGGGTTTAGTGTAAATCTGGTAAAGTGGTTCACCTAAAAATTTGATAATATTGCTATTCCTTTTTCTTCGCTTTACCAGGGTCCATTTTTTGCAACAAAACAAGACAAAGAGAGAGAGATAAAATGCCTCAAAGATGTATCAGCAGAGAATAGCAAGCAAGCCCTATTTCATGTTACACACTGTTGTTCTTCCTGGGCAGGTAGTATAAAATAGGGTAGTTTTTCAGTTCATTGCAGTCCGTACAGTTAGTTGTACTCACTTTAGTCACGCTCAAGTGGCTCAATTCAATGGTACGTTATTCTCCATTTCCCCTGCGTACGTCAAATACGGCTTTTAAACATGTGAACAAGCAACCTTATCCCCAACATACTGTATGTAAAGAGTTTGAAGTGAAATGTTGTAAAAATGTCTAGCTGTTGTTCCCATCTGAAACAGACATAGAAAAAGCACAGCACATGGTCACATACAGTACACACATGGAATTAGGCCCATTTGTATTTGCTCACTGACACACATTTTTGCAGAGTTTGCGTATGTGTCCTACTGTGTTTTACAGTGTGTGTGTGTACTGTACACGTGTGAACGAGATAGCTGCATGCAGATTGTGATCGGACATGTGTGTGTCCATTTCAGCGTGCATGTGTTTTTGTGTTTTCAGTGTGTGTGGAACCTCACGTGGAGGTTCGCCTCCCCCTCCGGCTGCCTGGCAGCTCAGTATGCCGAGACAGAGTTGGCGCTGGTGCCAAGTTCCACACTCCACCACATTCACCTCACATGGCTCCCAGTAGCTTTCCCACCTCCAATTTTGGTTATTTAAAAAGTATTTTCCTAAATTGTACTTGGCACTTTGTGTGCCGAGTGAGATCCACAGAGCTTCTGAAAGCACATCAAACTGCAGTGTAAACATATCAAAGTGGAAATTGGACAGTTTTCCTTTTTGACAATACAAATATTTTTGAAAGATTGTTTTGGTCATTTATGGCACATAACATTCATATCCAACAGACAGACATGAGAGTGGTGTGGATCTTTCTCATATCTTCTTGCGCGTATTTCCCAAAATGTCAAATTATTCTTTGAGATAGACACAAACAGTAAAAATAAAACTGAGAACAAAACAGGTGGTCCGAGCTGTACTGCCTGTAATAACTGTGACTTGTACTTTACAGAGAATAGTGGGAGAAAAGAAAAGGGAACACACATGCAGAGTGTAAAACTATACACACTCACCAGTCCCTCAATGTTATTTTCCACCTAGAAGTGAAAATATGCTGTGATGATCATGCAAAGCTTCGGAGAATGCGTATGTATGTGTGAGCTGACTTTCATCCTGCTGTGTGGTAAATATTTCTTCAAGAGGATCATACCAGTCTGTTCCCAGAACAGCCACCCTGCCTTCAGCCAGAACTATTTGTTATTAACTCCACTATTATGATGTTCTCATGCTCGTCCATTTGCCTCCCTGCTTACAGTCAGCCGCTGAAGCCCCAATGTGTGTGTGTGTATGAGAGAGAGAGAGAGAGAGAGAGAGAGAGAGAGAGAGAGAGAGAGAGAGAGAGAGAGAGAGAGAGAGAGAGAGAGAGAGAGCAACAGACAGTGTGTATGCCGAGCAGCATGTGACAGAAACTCCATGCACACATAATCAGGTGACGCCAAGGTCGGTTCAAAACAATAACAGATGTGGGTGCACGTGCTCCATCCACACACACACACACACACACACACACACACACACACCTCCTTGCTGCTCTTTTTTCACAAACACACTCCTTCACACGCAGCTGTCAAAAGTCGACCTCTTGCAGGGTTCGCTGGCTTTGTTTTCTCAGAGAACAACCTGTTTCACCCTGATTCAGCAAAACATTTTAAGGCCTTTTTTCCAAAAACATTTTAGCGACATCAATTTTGAGTGTGTCCACAGTTATTTGAAGAGTCCGTGGAAAGTTTTGTTGGATCTCATAACCCATTATTAGTGAAAATAAAGTTCATCACTAAGAGGAAAAACCTTAAATTGAATGGAAACCTGAGAGATCTTAACCACATATTGAGTGTTATGGAGAAGTGTGAAATTCAGGTAACATAACATTCATACACCGTAATGCAGATCGACTACTGGATATTAGAGCTTTAGTGTGTAACTTTTTATATTATTGAACGGCCGTTACATTCAAGCCATTGCCAAATGAGTTGCTACAAAGCTAATTAAGATTATCAGCTCCACAAAACTCTGTCTGTATTTCTCAGTATGGCTGTGTTCAGAAGATTGTGGCGTACAGTGACTTTCGCGCGCAGAAACTCGAGTGAAGATAGGGACCTCTTCTGAAGAGGCCATCATGTTTTTCTGATCCTCTGTGTCCCCCCTTGGCTAGAAGTAACTGCGTGGAGGAGCTGCAATTTGGTATTCATAAGTGTCAATCGCATACAATGGTGAGTTCTTGCTTTCCTGCCTTATCTCAGGTTTTCACATAGACAGTCAAAGAAGTGGACCAACAGATCCCGTTGCTCTGGACGGAGACCAGTGAAGGCTATTAGAAGCACTTTTCCGGTGATAGCCAAGCGTTACTGCACAGCTGCAAACTGAGCTTGCTGTTGTAGATTGCTGACGTAGATGTGACGTGAGCAACGTGTCTGAACATTGTAAGTCTTCTGGTAGCTGTGCCAAGAGAAATCTCAATCATTCCCAATCTTGCAGAGATGGAGAGTGTAGGTATATAAGGAGATAACATAGGCACAGGCTAATTATTGCTAACTAAAATGCTAGTTAACAATAGTAATTAAACTTAAACAGCTAATGTACGTCGAAACTGCCTGCGAGCTTCTCCTGTACTATACGGTAATTCCTCTACTATGCGACAGTAAGCTGCATGGTTATGACACAATCGTTAGCCTATTTTTATAAAAACATCCGCTACGGAGCCATAACGTGAGATACAAGGTAATGGAGCCTTTTATACATTGTCGTGTTTCTTTAGAAATAAATAATGGACAAATAGTCTTTAAATTCACTGTCAAAGTGACGCCAAAATGAATGGCAGTCAATAGAATGCTAACGGTGGTGAGGAGTCTGGTAGCATTAAAATGGCGCCATAGGAGCTTCGCGCTGTGGAGAGAAGCTTGCCCCCTTGGGTTTTCACCAAAAGCTGCAATCTCCTCAGAGTGAAACACTCATGTGGCTCTTTGTCCAAAAACTTCAGTTTATCTGCCTTCCATACCCCTGGTTGGATCTGAAGAAATCACCCACTGCTAATAGGATTATGAGGACACTGACCCAATGCAGATCAGTCCTGAGAGGGCTGGATTGGCTTTGGCTTATCCTCCAACTAAGGCAAAGGCTACAGATGGCTCCTTTTGTTGCATTAGAGAAAGGTATAGAGAAACACTGGACATACAGTATATACACTCACACTGTGTTCATCCCGTAGTCTTGTAAAGCTTGTGTGCGTTGGTGGACTTTGGAAAATTTAGACACAGCAAGTGAAGTAATCCTGACTGGTGCTAACGCCGCTATGCTAATTCACACCAAATGCTAACGTAGAATCCATGACAAATGCCAAAAAACGCAAGTTTGACTTCCTCATAATGGAAACATGCAATTTAACTTTGGCAAAACACCCCGTAACCTGAACTGTTGGATTGGGACACAGTGTTCTTTACAGGTCCCTTTACAATATATGTAACGTTATATTATTGTGGCTAACATTACCATCGCCAGCTTCAAGGTTATGATATGTTGGACAGTAAGAGGATTCCCATTTTGTTACAAACTGGCATGCAACCATAATGTGTGATGTACCGACTGTACAGTTTATAGACAAGCTGTATAATGGGTCTGGAAGTAGTAGTACTGACGATCTCCCCCCTGTCAAAATTGTTTCCCTGCTTCTGTTCAGCGGGCGTAGCCCACAGACAGTGACTGTGCCCTGGGTACAGACAACTGTGAGGTTGCGGTCTTTTTAGCGGCTGTTGCAGTGACGTTAAGCCCAGAAAAGGTGTCTGTCAGTCGGGCACAGAGCTCCACAAGGGCTTTTATAACAGTCAACATAGCAGCATTCAGCAACTCTGCTGCGGAGTAATGTCTGGCAATGTGAGACTAGAATCAAGCTAACATTGACATTATGTGACGTTGGGTTTAGCGTTCTCAACCTGGCAACTCCTGTGACTTTTGACACTAGGGAGGGAGGGGCCAGGGGAGACGACTCTTTTCAGTATTTTGAATTTGGACTGCAGTAACCATTTTAAACGTTAGCTGTCAGTATTACATATTGGACCATTAATGGACCTTGTACTGAGATTGTTTTGTCAACTACTGTTTCCAAGGCCAAGAACAAAACAAACAAAAAAGTACTTGGTTAGGGAAAGGTCGTCATCATGCCTAATGGTGAAGTTGTATACCACATAAGCCCAACATCCCTGTTTCCATTCCAGCCAGTAAAAAGTATGTTGACTGTCATAGTAAACGCAAAACAACTGGCAGTCTACTATGTCAAAGTCACATGCTCTGTTGACTCACTTGTCCACCTCCCTATACAACAAAATTGTGCCACTAGCAAAACAAAACAATTATGTGCAGTATCAGCAGTGCAATTGGGCTCCCTTTATTGCTCCACAATTTTCAATTATTGTTTGGAATTGTACCTCCAGAACGACATACATTTTCTAATCTGACGCCCCTATCGGCAAGTTTATAAACAACTTTCTGATGGTTAAGGTTTGGTTGGGTTTAGGCACAAAAATTATGTGGTAAGGAAGAGATGGTGGCTTGGGTTTAAATAACTTTTTTGGTTAAGGTTAGGGAACGATTATGGTAATTTAAAAAAAAAAAAAACTTGACTTTGATAGGAAAATGGTCTGACATTTTGTTGAAACCTATCGAACCCCAATCTCTTGCCACCTTTGGACTTTGAGGCTCTATAACAACGCCACAGTATTTGGTATTTTGCTCTGGACAAACCAAAGCCATAATTCCTACGGTTGTATGTGTGCATTGTCACCTTTTTAACAACTAATGTGGTTGTTTTTCTTATATTGCTGAAGCTAAAACATGTTTGCCCTTTTGGTCACCATGTGCTGATAGTCTTCATCACACTGGATTATCAGCCCCGCTGTGGCTATAAAGGACTTTGGCCATTAATGATTTGAAGCATTCCTCTACTAAAGGCCCGTTCACATAGGACGCGGCATGCGCTGCGCTCGCCGCTAGGTTGTCCTTTTCCCAAAATAACTTTCGTTGTGCTTGCCGCGGGGCTCAGCGGGCTCAGCGCAGAAGAGGCAGAGTAACGAAATTTACGTCATACATGCGACAATATTTAAATCACGTCACGTCTGCGTCCGGTGTTGACATCAGATGTGCGTTACATGCGACACACGGTACACCTGTGATTTGCGAAGAGGTTTCTTTCTGTCAACCAAAAGAAAGCCTTGGCAGTTGCCCTGATTGAGAGGAGGAGAAGACGGAGGAAGGCAGCCGCAGCAACAAGGGTGTGGGTGCACGAGACCCTCAGGTCCAGACAGCAGTTGGGGGAATTCCGGCTGGTGAAGGAGCTCCGCATTTCGACCGGTTCCAGGGCTACTTTTGGCTCAACAGGGAGCAATTTGACAGTCTGCTGACGAGAGTCGGTTCTACGATTTCCCGGATACGAACAACATTCCGATAGTCCAGTTCTACTGTCTCTCCCTGACGTGTGGCTCCAGAAAAGACAGTATGGAAAAGTACTTCCAAGTACTTTGTTGGTCTGCCCCTGTACCACTTTTGTTGTCTCTCTGTTGCCTCCTCTCCTTTATGTACCCGTCCCTTAGGTTCTTCCACCTTTTCTTACACTCCTCTAAATAGAAACAAATAAATAAATGTCTTCTTTTAAAACAAACATGTTCACATAATGTATAGTAACTGATGTGTATGTGGGAGCATATCTGTAAATGAATGAAGGGTAGGGGAGAGCCGGGACAGTTGAAACACTTTTTAATTAAACGTAATTTACAAAGCGATCGTATCACACTGAAAGCTAATATTTTGTCACTAGCATCCTCCACCTGTCATCTGTCAAATACAGCTGCATCTTCAGCTTTGAACAAAACCGTTCAGGAGTTATTACAGCAACAGTGGGGCGTGCGTAATGTTTCATAGATTGTTGCTGGGCTTTACGTCTTTGTGAATGTCTGTTAACAACTCATCGCCGTCATCATGAAGCGCGTATGAAGCGGTTATTGAAATATCATGCACTGTGGATGATTGCCATTTTTTTATAGCTAGAACAGTAGGTGTTCCCATTAATATGTTTATTATGTATGTCTATTGTGGAAAATGTCGTTTTTTACGTGGGTTATGGACACTGCACTCACTCCAAATAATTATTTGGAGTGCAGTGCCCATAACCCGCATAACCCGCATGTAGTCAAACCTTTAAATGAAAAACACTCATTAATAATCGAAAAAAATGTAACCGCTAATGAAGTTTACTTTCGACCATCAAAACTGGTTTATCGCCTGTAACTCCGTGATTAAAGGAAATAACAGGAAGATATTTGGCTGATAGAAGGAGGTTAACATGCTCTATGTGTTGACCTGAGGAAGTCTGTCTATCATCACTGCACTCGGAGAAAACTGGAATGTTTCATCTGTCCCGCGTTTCAACTGTCCCGGCTCTCCCATCATGTTAATGTTGGTTTTGGGGTAAAAATGTTAGTAAATGTATTTGTTGACATCAGCCTGCCCAGGGACTACACTGGAAACCTGGTCAAATGCATCTCTCCTGTCTAAGGTTAATGTATATTGTACATTGTCCCTGTTTAAAAATAAATAAATGAAGAAAATGAAGATGAAGACGTGTGGATTATTTTAATTTCTAAATAAGATGGTGCATTTTAAAACTACGTGTCATTGCATTTTACATACATAAGAGGTCTGCAGTCATTGCAGTCGGGTATAATAAATCTAAGATATGAGCCTAAATTCATACATTCATCATCATCCATTCATACTCTGGAAAACACGTTGTTTAATACATATGTAGTACAATTAATTCCTCCAAAACTGGAGTTTACGTACACTTGTTAATGAGTAATTATTCTGTGTGAAGACATATTACCTACTTCAATGAAAACTAACATGACGTGTCAATCAGTCCAAACATATTTTACATAATGTAAACATACAAATACAAATATATCTTACAAGTACCTGTATGGAGCCATATATAATCAACTTGGTATTTGGTTTTTGCAGCTCACAACAGTAGGCTACAGTTCTTCTCCATTGCTTTGGCGCATTTCTCAGATCAGTAATGCTTATACTTAACATATATGGAATAGTGCTCACGTGCATTGTTCATTAGACTATACTTACAGTGAACTGTTAAATATGGACAACAACACAAAGCAGTTTCACTATCTTGGAATAAACAATGGCAAATATATGGACTTGTCAGCTTGATTATGTCATTGGTATAAATAGGCTACTTGCTGTTCCGTTTGTGGATCCACGTGCATTCTGTGTTGTTTTTGGTTTTTGAAAGCATAGGGTGCTTGTGACATATGTCACAGCGCACCGCGGCTGCTCTTGCGCTTGCCGCGGTCAAAGTTGAACCATGTTGAACTTTGACCGCGGCACGCGCAAGAGCAGCCGCTGTGCGCTGTGACGTGCTGTCACGTGTCTGAAAAAAACTAAATCAACATGTTTAACCTAGGCCGCGGCACGCGCGAGAACGGCAAGCCGGAAAATGCCGCTTGCGCTGCGCTTTGCTCAGCGCAGCGGCAGATCAGCTGTTGTGCGCGCAAGCCATACACAATAATGGGTTTCATAGCGCAGCGCAGCGCATGCCGCGTCCTATGTGAACGGGCCTTCAGGGTACGCATTTAAGCATATATTTCCCTTCTCCAAAATTGTTGCGTTTTCTTTAAAGCCCCAGTGTGTAAGAATTTCTCCCATCTAGCGGTGAAATTGTATATGACAACCAACTGAATTTCACTTTGTAGCCCCCCCATTCCGAGTGCGTTATAACTCCTACGGTGGCCGAACCCGAAATTAGCGACAATCGTCCGTGAGTGTCCCTTCCAGTGTAATAATAGTTTGACGTTATTTTGGTACCATTTCATTGCTAACATCAGCTATCAGGTTCCCAAACATATGCAAGCTAATGTTAGTAAAGTATCAGTGCTATCGTTATTCTGTATATTGTACCAGATTAATAGTGTAAGGCAATGTTTACAGCGTAGGAGAGAAGCAACGGAGGTTTGTGTTTTAAATATATTTCTCTGAGCAGCATGAACAATGTCAATGAAACTGAAATGATCTCTTAGTATATCCATCGTTTACACACAGCTGTTCTAGCTGTAGCTAGTCTGTGTTACAGATCCATGACGTGACTTGTCTGCCAGGGAAATCACGGCACATATGATTACGTTTGTTACAAGGTAGACAATCCTTTTTCATCATTGATGACAGCCATGCTATAGTTATCCAAGCAAGTAGCAACTATAAAACTTTTACACAAATAGGCAGAATTACCTGTTGAGAAGAAAGCAGGCAACTTCGGCGTCCCTTTTAAAATCTTGGAAAAGCCACAACAATATTAACTTTGGCCGCGTTGCTTTGCCTGTCCTCTGCGATTCAGTTACATGTCCTCGATAATAGACGCAACTGGCTTTCAAATCTGCCGGCGGTGATCGTTACAAGTAATCTTCTCCCCCTCCCTCCCCTGACATACGTCACAGTCAGTGCCACTGAGTGAAAAGCGCAAAATGCGGAGCAGTATAGCCTGTATGTCCTTACGGGCTACCGTAGTTCAAGATGGCGCATGACTATGGAGCGTCTACCCCAGTTCATGTAAGCGCAAATGTAAAATTTCAAGCCAATAGGAATACTTGGAATTGATGGTTGTGGTCAATATTCATAAAAAAGTTTGTGAAGGGCAATACAGATTTTGATAACTACAAATGTTACACACTGGAGCTTTAAAGAATAAAGTGTGAAATTCCCAACAGAGATGAAAATATCCACAGATGATCATTCATGTTATAGTTTCTCCCTTAACTTCAGCCAAATATTTACAATAGGCTTCACAGTTCTAAGCCTGTTACATATACAGCCCTGGGAACGCCTATGAGCCAGTACATAAATGTTTACTTGCTCGTGAAAAAAAATCCATAATACATTTAGAATAACTTGGCCGAGAATGGATTGTATGGTAATGCTTTTGGCCCCTAGCCAAAATGGACCCTGCAGTTGAACACACACACACACACACAGTGGGAAAATAGGGATGCCCTTTACGCTTTTGGATGGAAAAAGAAATATGTTTCAATTTGCAGCTCAGTCCAAACACACCACTGTAAACACTGTGTGTGTGTGTGTGTGTGTGTGTGTGTGTGTGTGTGTGTGTGTGTGTGTGTGTGTGTGTGTGTGTGTGTGTGTGTGTGTAAGGGGTGAGGGGCTTGTGAATAGGCCCATAGAGTTGCTAACCACAGGCTGGCCATTACACCTAGTTACAGTCACCGCTGGATCGAAAAGGAGACAGACAGTCTGCAACACTGACAGAACTCCACTGTGTGTGTGTGTGTGTGTGTGTGTGTGTGTGTGTGTGTGTGTGTGTGTGTGTGTGTGTGTGTGTGTGTGTGTGTGTGTGTGTGTGTGTGTGTCTTATATCAGGTAGGGGATCCCCTGAGCTGCCCCCGTCAGTACCACATGGTTAATAGAAAACGTAAACCCTCCCGAACAGGGAACAAGGCGCAGAGAGAGGGAATGGCGTGCTGTTCTCTTTCCACAGAAAGAGCCCTCTGTAACCTGGAGCTCAGGACTTCAAGCCTGTCTCCCCGTCTGTCTGTCTCTCTCTCTGTCTGAGACGCTGTCAGTGATGAAAGAGGTATTCACATGATTTATGTAAGTAAAAGTATCAATACAATATATATATAATAAAAATACTATAGTACAGGGCCTGCTTTAACAATGTTACTTAAAATACAGTATATATTTAACATAAAATGTAAGATTTTACAGACAGAATGGCCCCTGTCATTGTTATAAAATTATATTTAGAAAATTGCAATGTAAAAACATTGGCCCTGGTGGGTCACACCAGCATTTATGACAGTAACGTCTTTGACCAAAATCAGGTAATTTCAATTGAATCTGCGCAATCATTGGATCACTTGAGTTTATCTACTATGAGACGTTACTGTGAACTTTGACATGCATGTTGACCAATTTCAAACCACCTCGATGGCCTTTAAGAGAAAAATCAGAGAATCCAAAAGGTAAAGGTACTTTATTGTCGAAATTCATGTATGAAGTCATATTAGCTGGGTTTCAACATCCAATTGTATATAACCTTCTGCATGAGTAGAAACAAAAGAGATGTGGCATGGGTTGTTAGGAATAGATGGTACTGCCTGACTGGAAGAGCTCAAGAGTCGCCACTACGTCCCTGAACATCTAGAACCACCTATTTTGCAAGGATGTGAAAACAAAATTTGCCTCTTTCTGGTGTTTCAACCAAGTAAGGTCATAGAACATGTCATCTGACCACATCTACAGGAAAAAGTGTTTATACACAAAGCCTGCCATCACAGCTTCTTCTTGGCTGCACTTGGCCCACTTCCTCTCCAATCATGCTCAAAGAATTTGGTGTCTTCTGTGTATCTCTGTTGACTCCAGGGATAACAGTGCACACTTTTGGACTTTTGGTCTCTCCTTAAAGACACCGAAAAGTGCAAAGTAGTTTGGGAGTTGGGAAAGAATCTAAACTCCACTGTAAAATGTATTTATCCAAGCAAAAGGTACATATGTGACTCTGAAATCTAGTGAAGTAGGAGCGTAAAAAGAACAAGCACCTTAAATTGTATTTGGGTAAAGTTCTTACGTAAATGTACTAGGTAGTTTCTTTCCACCACTAGTCCCTGTCTGTCTCGCCCTTTTCTTATGACTGTTTTCTTCCCTTTGTTTATACACTGTGCTATTATTCTGTCGTAGCTTTCAGTCTGTCTCACTTTCTGTCTCACATAATATTACTATTCACTCTCCTGTTTTTTTTTTTTTTGTACAGCTCTCTCTCCCTCTATTTATACACAGTGTTACTGTTCCCTTTCTTGGCTCTTTTTAGAGTCTCCCGCTCTTTGACACAGCCTTAAATGGAAAGTCTATACGTGCTGCCTATTTGTAAAGGCCAAAGAACGCCGTTCAACAGCTGAGCATTTATAATGGTTTGTTTATGTTTTAAAGGGCTTTCCACAGTAACCCGCTGTCATGTGTGGAGCCTACTTTGGAACGGTAGGCAACAGTAGCAGGGTGGGCACACAGACAGACACTGCTGTATGAGAGAGAGCCTCAGCGATATGGATGTAATTAGTCTGATTATTCTAATCATAGGCTGTATATGACAGTGGGGGCACGAGAGGGAGAGGGGAGGGAGAAGAAATTAAGAGGAAAAAGGGAGGGAGCAAAGTCAAGGTGGAAAAGACCACTGATTGCGAAGATAGTAGCCTTATTATTGTTAATTTTCAAGCCTGGAAATTCTACTTGAGTGTTATCCTTCCAGGAAAATGCTAATATTTTATAAATTGATTGCTGGTTGAAGCTCTCAATTTGTGCTTCTGTTTGATCGATGTAAGACTGTTATGGATTTTGAGTGTGTGTTTCTGTTTGCATGCATGTATGCATCAGTTTACATTCTGGCCACATGTGCATGCTTACAAATCTGTCTGTGTCTGTGTGTGTGTGTGTCTGTGTGTGTGTGTGTGTGTGTGTGTGTGTGTGTGTGTGTGTGTGTGTGTGTGTGTGTGTAGGGTTGCGTGTACTCAAATGGCTTTAACGTGGCAACAAACGCAAGCTAGAGGAGAGGCGGTAGTCAGGAGCAGGCCTGGCGTGTGCCGGGGTCAAGACAGGTCAGAGGTCAACAAAGCTGACAAAGGCCAGTGTGTGTATTTAAAACTGGGATTTTTGATTGACAGTTGTCAAGCCTCTTTGCATCTGTCTCTGGCATCACTAATGGAGCTGTGAACACAGGAAGTAGAATAAGGGTGCGCGCGCACATTAGGGCCCCGCCCCCTGCAGCTTGATGGAGTGGTCCTCCGTGACACACACACACACACACACACACACACACACACACACACACACACACACACACACACACACACACACACACACACACACATACACTTACTTGGGTGGAGGTGGGTGGTGGGGTGTTGTTAATTGCCCCTACTCCGCGACCCGCTGTGCTGCCATGGGGGAGGAGGAGGGTGAGGAAAGAATGAGTATAGGGGGAGGGGCAGCAATGTCTGCCATCTGCTCTGACTCCTGGCCCCCCGCCCCCCCCACCCACCCACACACACCCCCACACACACACACACCACCCACCCTCTTTGATGCACATCCCGCCTTTTTTTTAGGCCATGTCCACACGTACCAACACGATCTTTTTTTTAGCCGTCTTCCCTGGATTCGTTTCAAGAATAGTTGCGTCCAAACGAATCCATTTGTAAATAACTCAACGCGCTACTTCATATTCCAGGCCTATAGGCGGCGCTGTTATTGCTACAGAAATTAACCAAAAACAGAGAAGAGTCTTCAGTCCGTCCGTTCATAACATGACTAAACTCAAAGAATTTCTAATAAGTAGACGGGCTTTGCTAGACTTTAATAACTTTCACCACTGCTCATTTCATAAAGGCCGCCGCAAGAAAACGTGTCTTTGTTTCCATTGTATAATGTGCTGTTGGATTGCTTTTTATTTTGCAATTCGGTCTGCTATCGGACATGATTGCAGCGCGCAAGCTAGTCATTGGCAGTCAAACAAACATCAGTGATCCAGTGTCTTTGATAATCTACACGTTTTTCTTGCGGTAGCCTTTCTACAATAAGCCGTGCTAAAAGTTACTATAATCATTCAAGGAGTTGATAAGCAGACAGATTAGCTAGCTAGTTGCTGTTGTCTAGCTACTTCCACTTTATAAACAGCTATCCAAGCAGCTACTTTAGCGATGTTTAATGTTAGCTACATAACGTTAGCAATATATCTTGTGTAGAATCCAGGACCAGCAGAGCAGTGGGAAGTGTCAGGGAGCAGTATTTAGATGAAGGGAGCTGGTTTGACCATGGAGAAAGATACGGTTAGCTTGACCGCAGTTGTGTCAGTGGGCGTACTAATACTAGCGGGGTACGGTCGAAGGGGTACGGTGTGGATGGCCCCTTAAGGTCCTCGGTGGATTGTTTCCTTTATTCCACAGTGAAAAGAAATCCTTGTGTGTGTGTGCATGTACCACTACGACCGTGTGTACCGCTTGTTCAACAAACAAGTGGCCCACCCCCTAATTACATTCACTACAACCACAAATGATGCATACGTGCCTGTATGGTTATTAGACAAACATTCACACAATGTATACTCATTGGTACAAAAGAAAGACAATACCTAAAACACTCACACGCGCCTTACACAGCGTGTCTGTTTATTTGTGCAGCAGTGCGTGTGTGTGTGTGTGTGTGTGTGTGTGTGTGTGTGTGTGTGTGTGTGTGTGTGTGTGTGTGTGTGTGTGTTCCATTACAGAGCAGCTATTCATCCATTATTGACATGTAGTTGTCACTCTGTTTTGGTTTGAAAATGCTGAATTATATATCATGTATAGAATAGAACATAATTTACACGATCCATGATAAACCTTTAATATTGAGGGATGAGTCTGTCACAGGATAATCCTAAAGGGACTGAGTTCATTTGATGGTTAAATCTCTCTTAAGCCGTAATAACAATTAAAAAAGTGACTGTCATGTACTCTCACAAAGTGTTTGGTTAGGATGTGGCCGAGAGGGACATGACAAGCCTAGGCAAGTCATTGCAAGCACTAGTCCACTAGTCACGTTTTAATCAAAGTAGCCACACTCGCAGCATGGCTCTATAGCTTTGAAATTTGGTACAGATGTTCATCCCCCCTTTCTGGATGAATTGTAACAATTTTAATGATCCCTAAATGTTCCATCATGCTCTATTATCAGGTCAAAATTTAAATTTGTCCAATAGCTACTTTGATTAATGACCAAATATCAGCAGAAATAATGACCCCCTCATCGGCCTCAGCTGTGCTTTGTGTTTAGTGCAAATGTTAGCATGCTGACACTGAAATAAGATGGTAACATACATTATACCTACCTACTGTACTAAAAATCAGCATGTTAGCATTATCATTGTGAGCATGTTGCCATGCCAGCATTAATATAACAGTTTTTGCCCCAAATAGGAAGCTCTACATGTATAGCATGATATAACGACATAAATAAAATGTGGGGGGAGGGAATGAGTTTTCAATGAGTTAATCTAAAGCAAACCAAAATGTGAGGCACAGCTGGTGCATAAAATGTCGCGCTTGGCTGAAAATGCCACCTCAGCATCTCTTAGCTGAAGGTGTTGGTGTGTGACCTCAGCTACACCTCCTCCCAAACCTTCACCTCTCCAATCCATCAGTGCTTTGGCATTAATGGGCTAGCCCCCTGTCCCCCTGGGTATTGTAGTATAATTACAGGGCATTCACCCACAGGGCCACTCTGATGTCCACACCGAGAGCTTTCCCCAAGAGGGACATCACAAAATGCACTAAGAGGACTTCCACCATTTTAAAATCAGGTTTGTTTTTATCCGAACATGGCTGTCAGCTGCTTCACATTTGCAGGTCATTAGACTCAGTCACAGAAAATTATGCAAATGCATGCAGAAATATGACAGGATTCACACATGCATACTCCACAATGTATGGTACGGGTTGTGCTCCCTGGGGATGTGCGCCTCGGAAAGGTCTCAGGGCCAACAGGACCAAATCTGGCCCCTAAGGTGACAATAATAATAAAGGTTGGAGGGGGGAGAGGGGTGTGTGAGGTGGAGGGATCCAACCATTGGGATTACAGCGGAATTGAATTCCCATAGGGGCCCTATATGTGAAGGGACGCAAGCTGAATGTAGGCCAACCATATGGATATGCTGTGATGATGAAATACATTGCTGTGGAGGTACACAATGTGCATCCTTCAAGCTGAACAATGCCATTCGTTTTCATCATTTACTACATAAAAGGCCAACGAGTTCATCTGCCATTCCACCACTGCTACACTGTAACTGTAGTGTGCGGTGGCTGCCAGGGCACTCTGCCAGTATTGTATTGTATATCACCATATACTGTGAGGACTGGAATGTTGGATGCAGCCCAAGTTGAGTCACAAGCTTCATTTTCCTGGAAGAGATCATCTGCAGGAAAATAAATGTTTAAAGAACCTTAAAGGGCGGGTTCACACTTTGTCAAGTCTGTCTGAAAACAATACTCATATGCTGATATGTGCCTTGAAATTGGTTAGTGTAATCTATGCTACTGTCCATACTGGCTGTGAAGAAAAACCCTCCCAAAGCCATTTTAAAGAGGGAATGTTGTGCTAAAAAGACTTTTGCGTCGATACTTGGGGAATTATTGAATGGAGTTTCATCTTTCTGTATCTGAAGAGTTCAAGAGGATCCAATCAGATACCAGATGTTTGACACTGCCAATATTGATCATGAAGGTCTTAAAATATCACGTAACAATATACCAGCCTCTTTGTTTTTAGCAGTATACCACATCATAAACAGACATTTTTGATGAGGATGCCTTAAATATAGATAGTGACAAAGGTATGTTCTATAAGTCGAAGAATACATTTGTCAGTGCTCTTTCATGGACAAAATATGTAATGGATACACTGCAATATCTTGTAACTTAAGAGTCAGCATAAACTGATACTGATGGATCTGTGATGAGCTAAAATCAGCCAATAATTGCAACATGACTGATGTATCACTTGGGCTCTAATAGGAATGTGTAGCATTAGTGGAAAGAAAATGAGAAAAAATACCAAATTTTATTTGTAAATCATTCTCTTCAGAAATGAAACCTGCAGTGAATGCCCATATGTGATATGCATGAAAAAAGAAATCCCACATGAAGGTTACAGTGCATCGTTGGCATTGCCTTGGATTTTAAGTAGCAGTATATCAGTCTGATAAACTCAGTGGTTAAAAGGCCAGCCTCACATAGCTGGCCAGTATGTGAGCCATATGTGTAATACCAGCACTGAATTCCTCCAAGTGTTGCGATGTATAGTAGGTGGTGAATGGGTGGCTTTCCCCCCCCCTGTCTCTCCCAAACTTTACTTTCTTTTCCACAGTAAACTCTTTTGTTCCGCTCTGATTTTATGTGCATCTTACCAACTTTTCTTTCCCTACCCTCATCTCTCTCTCTCCCCTGTGCAATTAACTAGTATATCTTCTTTTCCCTTTTGTCTATCCTTTGTCAATAACTCAGTATTAGCAGATGCCCCTCCATCTCTCTCACACACACACACACACACACCTATCTATCTTTGATGGGATCCTAGTATCTTGTATAGAATATGACTGGTCTGGTGCAGTGGGCCTGTACCAAAAAGGGGGGTTGGCAGATCCTTTTGAAGCCTTGCCAGTTCCTGACACACACACACACACACACACACACACGATTATCAAGCAAAGCCCGACAAGTGGGGAGCTTATAGAACTGCAGAAAGGCCTGGCAATCATCCACCCACGGGCCCCTAACCCCCACCCTCTCTGCTTAGCACACAGTGGGGGGTCAACACACACACACACACACATACACACACACACGCCATCCACCCCCTGCAGAAAAAACAACTTCTGTATTGTGTTTCCTAGTTATTTTTCCGCCAATCCGAGCTCTCGCAGTCAAGACACGAGGGCTGTGATTTGGCAGAGCTTTCACCCTAACAAAGACATCTCACCGGATCAAAGTGTTTGAGGGCTGACAGACAAAAAGACATGCAACACGCTTCAATCATGTTGAACCCTTGTTGTTTCATTTCATAATTAAAACACAAGGAGCTACCTTCATTTGAAGCCACTAAGGATGGCGATTTAAGGGTTAGTTTGTTTAGGTTTTGAGATACAGTATCTGTCTCTGATATTTCTGTTGGTCCCACGATACAATGAAGGTGAAGAGAATTTCATTAGTGGTGACAATTCAAGACAATTTAATAGCAACATCTCTTGCCAAGTTAAATGAGAGCATTGATGGAAGGAATTTCTTGGTGAAACCTTTTGAGTCCCAAGTCCGTTACATTTTAACCCTGCATTTTGCCCTCTCTTTCGTGAGCTCATTGTGTCCCTGCTTCTGCCTTTGCCATTGTTTGGTTGTCTTTGTAGTACTGTAGTGGTACTCTTGCGTACATGCCCGTGTCTCACACACAAACACTCACACTGGAGTGTGGAATCACCACAGATGGCCAACAGGCATGTGGCTTGCCCTTGACTATTGAAATGTCAAGGGTCACAGGTTGCCTTCCAACAGATGGACTCTCTCTCTCTGTGTGTGTGTGTGTGTGTGTGTGTGTGTGTGTGTGTGTGTGTGTGTGTGTGTGTGTGTGTGTGTGTGTGTGTGTGTGTGTGTGTGTGTGTGTGTGTGTGTAGGGTTGATAGGGGCTGATTGTTTGCGTGTACTCACATGGCTTTAACGTGGCAACAAATGCAAGCTAGAGGAGGGGCGGGAGTCAGGAGCAGGCCTGGCGTGTGCCGGGGTCAAGACAGGTCAGAGGTCAACAAAGCTGACAAAGGCCAGTGACTCCACTGAGGTCACTAGCTCAGGGCTTCTTTTGGCTTTCACAGCCTTTTCTTGCTGAGCTACCAGTGACCTGGCATTCATGGCGCGATCCCTAATGATTTGCCCTATAGTCCTGTTGAAAATGAGCGAGGTGACTGCTAATTAAAAAATGCAGGAAGTAAAGCTTTTAATTGAGGCATTTACAGAGAGTCCAGGGATGGAAAGAATGGCCACCACTGCCACAAAATAGTTCTATCCAGTGTAAACACTGAGCAGAAAGAAAGAAAGAAAGAAAGAAAGAGAGAGATGCCAGTGTGAGAAAGAAAAGGAGGGATTTGGAGAGACAGCAAAGGGGTGACAGAGAGATAGTAGCCCATGGAAAAGGCCTTGTTTGCCAGCTGGGAGAGGCATGAGATCATTGCCCCGTGCTACTCTGCGCCATTATCCCCCTAAACCCCTCATTTCTCCTCTCTGCCTCCTATTACACCCCCCACTCCTCAACACACACTTACACACTCATCTGACTGTTCTGTTTATTGATGACTCAAGCTTGCCGTTTCTTTCCGGATACACAGTCAACACTGGAGCTCTGGCACCTCCAGGCCTAATGGACTGATCTCGACTGTTTACAGCTGTGCCCTTTCTAGAATGACTCACAAAAGAAACAAAGACGCCTCTGTGTGCGAGAGAGCTTTTCCTATTCTCATCAACAGGACCTACCAACGTGCACTATACCTTTCTTTGGCAGCCCTCCTGTCTCTCCTCCTCCTCCTTCGACAAGCTCGTCTTGTCCTCTCCGGGCTCCCTGTCGCCTTGTCCTCTCCCTGTCTCTCGTCTGATTATCCCCGTCTTTCATTCTTCCATCTACACGAGGTTCTTTACCCTGTCATCTGTCACCACTTGGACCCACAGTACCTCTTACTTTCACCTCTGTTTATCTATTTATCTCTTCATTTTTTACTCACAGTCTCCCAGTCTCCATCCTCCTGTACTCTTCACCTAATTGTAATTTATGTGTCAGTTGGAAGACAGGCTTACCAGATAGTACAGTTTTCTTTGTCCAGTTCCAAACATCCCCCCCAATCCATTCTCTCTTTTTTTTCCACCCTTGAACCTTTCCCCTTTGTCCCAGTTATCCGACTCTCCTCCTATGTACACGTATGTGTTTCCGGATATGTCTTTCCATGCATACTTGGGGACATGAGTGCCTCTGTATGTTAACACTTGCCTGTTTGTCCTCAGCTTTCCACTCTCTGTGGCTCCAAAGGCCTGTGTTTGTTTGTTTAGCGCAAAGCCCCGGCGCGAGCGCTGCGTCGGCGCTCACCGATTAGCCCGCCTGGGAACAACACCCCATCGGAATGTCTGGAATTATACACAACAAGGATTAGCTCATCCCTGTCTGTTGTCTCTGGCCTCCGTGTTTGTCATTCTTTCACCTCATTGGCTTAGAGACAGAGGTGGACAGACAGCTGGAGACAAAGAAGGAAGCATGGTAGTGTTTACCTGAAGGCCTTAAGCCAAAACAATGTGCGAATGCCAGTCTGAAAAAAAAAGCTCCTGTTTTTTTTGTTCTTACTTTGTTTCTAATCGTTTGAGGGAAAAGTCCACAAAAGTCTCCTGCTGGCACTGTATCTGGCATTTTTATCCCTGTGGCTAACCAGCCCTGCTTAGACAGCATGACATCATGTTCAGATAGTTCCAGCAAATCACAATAGAGTTTAGTTTTAAACAATCTGCAATGCCGCTTCAATATATGTATAACGCATTTTGAAAATGAGGGTGAAATTCTAATTTCACCCTCTTAATCGAAAGATTCTCACTTTCCTCAGCATATTGTTGGAATCCGTATTCCAAATTTTCTCCGAGAGGCAATCCAAAATGCATTCTGGGAATTATAGGAAACCAGTAATTGAAGTAAAACTAGAGCAAGATAAAGGTTGACTACAGAACTCCATCACAAAAGAACAGCACCGAACAACACAGACTGATGATGTCACAGATAGGATTTTTATCTTCTTCAGCATCATTGTTTGGCTGCCTTTACATTTCCTTTCAGGTTAAATGCCTTGCTCAGGTGCACTTTAGGCATAGCAGCTCTACTTCAGTTGATTGCTGACATTTGAAGGCTCTCAGCCACCTGTCAGACAATACTTTATAGTGGCTGCTGTGTTCATTTAACTGTCCAAACTCATTAGCCTGATTGTTTATTTTTTCAATGATTTGCACCATGAACAGAAACCATCCATGCCTTGTGTGCTGAGGATTCCCTTCATGTCAAGTCTTGGTGAACACCGCCATCTTGCGGCCACTGTGGAACAACACGTAGGGACAGAGACCTTATAGGACAGTAACAAGTCTGACATGACTGTTAACAACGTAACTCACAAAAAATAATAAATAATATCTACTGCATATTATATCTGTCTTTTGTAGTTTTAAAAGTTCTTGTTTAATATATTTTGCTGCAACAAAACCACTTTAAAACAACCAGCAACAGCAAAATGCACTGCACAGTTGACGCCTATATGAGATTATTACTAGGAAAACAGACTACTGTGCTATCAAAGAGGAGTCCTAATACCTGACATGACAAAATCTGGTGTCGGCGCACCATTACAGATCACAGTAAAACTTGACAACGATGAAAACATTAACGGTGACAGTGCAGCTTGACAAATATGAAAACATTATTGGTGACTGTGCACCTTGACAAAAATGAAAGAAATCAGTGATGGCACACCAGCACATTGCCAACATTATTTATATATGTGCATATAGGCCTTATATACACAGAATACAAATGTGTAGGTTTATTATTAGTCAAATAAATATAAAATAAGTTCTACTTACATGATAGGCTGCAGTCTTCTAATGAAACCCTTCAGATCCAGCTGGCAGGCGTGGGTATTCTCAATCGATAGCATGGCAAGTCCAGATAAACACGTCTGTCCCATTTTTGTTCACTGGAATACTTAAACAGAACAGAGCCATTGATAGTGTTTTTAGTAACACCTTTGCTTTTTCTACTATGATCAGTCACAAATGTCTGATGGCAGCTGGACAATCCTGGAAGTGAAACGTTGTCGATATAGACTAGCCTATTGGTCACAGCACACCTTGACAAATAAGAAAACATTATTGGTGATGGCGCACCTTGACAAAGATGGAAATATTAGCCTATTGGTGACGGCGAACCTTGAAAAATGTACGTAACTTAACAAAAATGAAAACATTATCAGTGACGGCACACCAGCACAATGACAACATTATTCATGTATGTGCATATGCCTTATAAACACAAGTGGTTTATTATTAGTCAAATAAATAATAAGTTCTACTTACACGATAGGCCGCAGTCGTCTAATGAAATCCTTTAGATCCAACCGGCAGGCGCAGGTATTCTCGATCGATAAGAATGAAAAGTCCAGATAAACACATTTGTCCCCCTGAGCTCCTCAGGTAAGATTTAATAAGATTCAGTTTGGAAAAGAATCGTTTGGAGTTGTTGAGAAAAGCAGTAAAATGGTCAAATGGAGTGCTGGTGCTAGCATTAGCATTAGTGTCCACTTATTTGGCTCTTGCTCATCGGAACAACACTTGCTATCTTGTCTTTTTTTCAAGCTACCTATTTTTGGAAGATTTGCTTTTATGTGCATGTTTTGTTCACTGTCACTCTTACTGGAACACTGGAACAGAACCAAGCCATCGACGGCGCACCTTGACAAATACGAAAACATTATTGGTGACAGCGCACCTCGACAAATACGAAAACATTATTGGTGACAGCGCACCTCGACAAATACGAAAACATTATTGGTGACAGCGCACCTCGACAAATTGGAAAACATTATGGGTGACGGCGCACCCTGACAAATATCAAAAATATTAGCCTATTGGTGACGGCGCACCTTCAAAAATGTCGGTGACGGCGCACCTTGACAAAAATTCTAATATTATCAGTGAAGGCACACCAGCACAACGACAACATTATTCATGTATGCGCATAGGCCTGATATACACATCACAAAAGTGGTTTATTATTACTCAAATAAATAATAAATAAGTTCTACTTACATGATAGGCCACAGTCTTCTAATGAAACCCTTCAGATCCAGCTGGCAGGCGCGGGTATTCTCAATCGATAGCATGGCAAGTCCAGATAAACACGTCTGTCCCATTGAGCTCCTCAGGTAAGATTTAATAAGGTTCAGTTTGGAAAAGAATGGCTTG
Source organism: Gymnocephalus cernua (assembly GCA_023631565.1). Taxonomy (NCBI): domain Eukaryota; kingdom Metazoa; phylum Chordata; class Actinopteri; order Perciformes; family Percidae; genus Gymnocephalus; species Gymnocephalus cernua. The sequence goes on along the minus strand of CM042447.1, from coordinate 15,536,854 downwards.
GCACATGGTACAGTCACTGGAATTGTTGAGAAAAACAGTGAAGCGGTCAGATGGCGCGCTGGTGCTAGCGTTAGCATTAACAGGTGTCTTATTTTCTTTTTTTTTAAACTGTCTATTTTTGGAAGGTTTGCTTTTCTGTGCATGTTTGTTCACCGTCACTCTCACTGGAACATTTCAAGAAAACAGAGCCGTTGTTAGTGCTATTTGTAACACCTGTGCTTTTCCTACTATGATCAGCCCCAAATGCCTGCTGGGAGAGAGGCCTATGGAACAGAAGAAAGCAGATAAATCAGCAGCTGCAGCAGAGAAGAAACTGCTGATGTGTCTCCAGCCGCAGGTGGGCAGAGCTCCAGAGAGTTGACACTTGGAAAAGACATGTCCAATGTGTACGTCTACCATTTAGTGAACAGTCAGTACAAGAAATGCACAACAATGCCATCCAAATCAAACACACCTGCAATGATTTGTCAGCAACAGGTGCGCACCTGTGGCTGTTAAACGCTAAATGCTAACAGGCTGATGGTGGATCCTCCAGCAGTGACTTCTGTGTTCACTTATGGAACCTTTACCTTCGGTGAGGTGTTTGTGAGGCCTCACTGCCTTATTGTGAAAATAAAACCTGATTTGATCTTACTTTTTATCATCATAATAAATATGAGCAAATTGCAAATATTGCCAGAAATCAATATCATCATATCTTACAAATGTCACTCTAAAGGGAGCACTTAGGACTGATGTCCTATCTATGTACTCAGTTGGTATAATGCAACATGTTTAGTCATTCATTTGGGAAAAAAACTGTCCTGAAGATGGCACTGTTTACCATGTATTTTAGTATTCTGTACACTGCCTTTTTATCATTTATCATCACTGTAAATTAATAATTCTTAGAAAATCAGTAAGTGAAGTTTGATTCTAAATCATTATAAAATGTTGCTAAACGTTTGTTCTGTAAATGTTTTAGCATCATGGACATCATAACATAGCAAACATGGACTACATGTCCTCAAAATTCGCTCAACATTTTGTGTTTTTAATAATATTGATTTTCAATGTTGATCAAATAGGGACATTTTCCTTATGTATTACATACAAACATTGTCTTGTGCATAAAGTATGATTGCCTGCACAGTGCTTTTGATTTTGTGAGTTTCTTTGTGAGACAAAATTGTGATTTTAACCATCATGTTTCACAATGTAACAGCCAGTAATGCTATCTCTCATGCTACACTAAATAATGACATCATTGGAATTCAGTGATCCTTTGTTCGTTACCTGATGCATGATGTAAACATTCAGAGTTTGCTCCATCGTACAAGTCTAGACAGAATGGAAAGCTGAAGGAAAACCCCACCTTGCTCTTTGATGATAACTGATAAAGAAAGATAATTGCTTTCACCAGTCAAAGGTTTCATCCAAAGGTGGCTACCATCAGGGCAGAACCACCCACTGGTCCCTCATCACATCTGCCAAGACCATGCAATCATGTTCCATTTAATTTCACTTTCTGTAACAATGCTGTTGGAATTTGTTTATCCCATAACATTCTTTTTATTCGTGTTCTTGCGTCCTTTTTCTCAGTGCTGACATTTGTTGTTTGCTGTCCTCAGTGTGTCTGTCAGTTTGGGTGTTTTCTTTCTTTCTTGCATTGCTTTCTTTCATATGTACTGCTTTCTTTCACTTTACCTTTTATTCTTGTATTTGCTGCTTTCTTTATTTCTATCACTTTCTTTCTTTCTGTTTTTCTTTCTTCCACTTTACCTTTTATTCTTGGATTTGTTGCTTTCTTTCTTTCTTTCTTTTACTTCTTCTTTTTGCGAGCTGCACAAGCCTTTTCTTCACCTCCCAGTGGTATTCCAGCCATGCAGACGGTTTAGGATTTGCAGTCTGTGAATAGTAGAACAGTTACCTATGTTCTGTTGTCAACAAATTAGGATTGCTTCTTTCACAGCATCCACAAGAATCCCCAGGTGCTGAGGAGAGCAGATCATAGGTAATATGACAACAAAATCAAAAGGGAATCCTTGCAGACCAGGATCTTATAGTGGCTATTCCGTTTCACAAATATAGCCACTGCCCCAGCAATAGAAGAGTGGTTTTAACGCACCTTTGTTGCTTTGTTGTTGATCCAGGCATGCGGTCGTTATTTGAAATTAATAGGCTACTTAAACACAAATATCCTCGCTATAGGAATACATCTTTATGATCCTACCAAAACGTTGTAGGCTAATGGTGAATGTGTGTGAATCAGGGAAAATAAACGTTACTAGTTTCTTAAATGATATCAAATAAGATGAAACTGGATGACTAGATGTGTGGTTAAAAAACTGTGTTTGGTCTCAACTAAAGCTAGGACTTCCAACAAACAAAACCAATTTACCACACTCTCCAGTCTCCAACTTCCCTTTATCAATTATACCACACCCACAATTACTATGGTGTGGCCAATTTGCCAATCAATGGCCTGGCTGTCCATCAAACCAGTAGATCAGAACTATAACCAAAAATATGGGAAGTCTTAAAAATAATAACTATTGTTCTTTCAACATAAATAAACAAAAAACTGCCCTGTTTGGCTCCTACATTCCGGCCCCTAATTGTGGCTGTGATTAACAAAACAATTATTTCAACATAAAGTAGCCCTAAACTTAGTTTTTTTGTTTTTTTATATGCTTGCTTCTTGCAGCAAACATAGTTTACTGATGGGGCGTACTAGTGTGCCTGTCTTGGTTTTCAGTAGCACACTCCTTACGTGCCCTCCTGCATCCGGTAACGGTTTAATCACTCTGGCCATCAACCACGAGTTGCGTCAGTAGCAAGATTCCGCTTTGAGATATTCCATTTTTGGCGCTCCTGCAACAATGAGAGATATTCTTTGGTCCACCTCTTCCAGAAAAGATTAACTAGGTATTGGATTTGCCTCCATCGTTTCCTAGAGTACAAGTCCTCCTTGCAAAAGAGTCCGGGTGGCATGACTGGCTTTCCCTTAAGCTGAAGCAAATGGTTGGGTGTGAGTGCTTCCAAGTCAGTATGGTCACCAGACACAGTTGTTATTGGACGGTCATTTAGAATTGCTTCCACTTCACAAAGTGCTGTCTGTAAGCCTTCATCGTCCAATGTCTGCTGTTTCATGACAGAGGTAAGTATATTTTTTATCTGACGGATCAAACGCTCCCACACTCCTCCGAAATGGGATCCGCAAGGAGGATTGAAGATCCATTTGATCCCATCCTGAATCAGGGAGTTTTCAATCTTGCTGTGATTTAAATCCTTTAGCGCTTCTCTAAGCTCACGCTCTGAGCCGATATAGTTTGTGTCGTTGTCGGACCTCATCTCTACAACTTGCCCCCTTCTACAGATAAATCTGCGAATGGCATTAATGCAGGAGTCTGTATTCAACGATGAAGCCATCTCAAGATGTACGGCACGGCTGGTTAAACACGTAAATATCACACCATACCTTTTCACATAACTTCGTCCACGTTTCACTTCAATTGGTCCAAAGTAGTCTGTACCAACGTATGTAAAAGGTGGCTCATCTGGTGTGACACGACTCTTGGGCAGATCAGCCATCTTTTGCTCTTCTGCCTTGGCCCTTTGTCTGCGGCAAAACATACATTGATTTATAACTTTTCTTGCTGCTGTATTGGCATGTAGAATCCAATATTTTAGCCTTAGACGGGAGAGCATATGAGATCTTCCTCCATGACCAACTCGCTCATGAATGTCCCTCAAAATGAGCTTTGCAATATGGCTCTCTTTAGTTAAGAGAACGGGATGTAGAAGTTCTTGTGGCATTTCGGACTTGCTTATTCTTCCTCCAACTCTTAACAATCCATCTTCTAAGACCGGATCTAATCTCAAGATGGCACTGCTTCTTTTCACAGGTTTTCCTTTTTTCAAAGCAGCAATTTCTTCTGGGAAGCATTGACTTTGAAGGTAACAGATTATTGCCTTCTCGGCCTTTGTCAAGTCATCAAGTGAGAGCTTTTGCCCACCCAGTGTTCCTTTGAACTTGTCCATCTGCTCTTCAATGGTTTCCTTGCAGTCATAATTATTCAGATGTTCTTTAAACTCTTTTTCTTTTGTTGCACAGTTGTTTTAGGTTTTGTTTGAGCTTCAGCATCCAAGCTGCTGCATTCTTAATTTCACTCCACTTTGAGAATTGTTTCAATAACTTGTTAGTTGGGTCCTGTTCTTCCTTTAGCATTTTAACTGCAACGCGATTGACCAACACTTCCTCTTTTACCTCTGGGTCATCTGATGAAATGGGACTCAGCTCTTTAGGTACTGCTGGCCAAAGACTTTTGTCTTTCCTAAGAAATTCTGGGCGCTGAATCCATCGCTTAGATTTCAAGAATGCTTCTGCAGTCATGCCGCGTGAGGAATCATCGGCCGGATTCTGCTTGGAGCTCACATACCGCCACTGTTGAGTTGCTGACAGTTCTCTGATCACAGAGACTCGATTTGCAACAAATGTGTGGAATCTTTTTGTGGTATTGGCAATGTAGCGCAAGACAGATGTACTGACAGATGTACTGACAGATGTACTGCTCCTGCCTCTGCTTGCATATTTCTGCTGATAATCTTGCTTTTCCTCTGAGAGAAACTATGAGCAGCGGCTCTTGGATACTTATAAATCACTGGACTATACACTTTTTGTAGACATTGCAGGCTATTGCCATATTTAATCATTTTTCTTCGTGAGCGTGGCCTACCAATAGCTCAAGCCTGTACTGCAGTGACTGGAAACTTGATACTTAGCTAAAGCTAATTAGCAGCAAGATGCCTCCCTTCTCCGTGGATGACTACTACAAACTCCTTCAGAAGATTGCTGTTCTGGAAACCAAAATTCATCGGTTAGAAGTAAACGTGGAGGTGAACACATCATGTGGGAATGACACCACTTTACCATGGACCCAAAACAATGGACAAAAGCATGCTAACACACGGCTAATTAGCACCAACAAGGCTACAAAGAAACAGGAGGACTGTGAAGCGGATAATAAATCAACAAGTGGTAGTCCTCCCGGGAACTCTTTCGGTGCAAAGCCTAAGAGTAAATCTTCCTGGGAAATGGGAGGACGACTAACAGGCAGGGCACAGCGCCCTGAGATTTGTGATATGACCGGCTGGCCTGCATTACCATCCAGGCAGAGCGCCTCTTCAACCCCTGTACTTAGTAGGACACAGCCGTGGACAGCTGCAAAAGGGAGAATTAGCAACAAAATGCCTCCCCAACAACCAAGTCTGCAAGTTGATAACAGATTTGCTACACTGCAGCAGGACCCTGGACCTTCATCTTACCTGGATTGTGTCTCATCGTCACACAGCAGGGTAAGGACTGAGAGCAATTCAAAAAGTAAAAAGCTACAGGGAAAGCTAACGACTGGGCCTCAAACTCTGATTGTAGGTGACTCTGCTGTAAAAGATGTAAAAAGCAGAAAAAACACCAAAATACTCTGTTTTCCCAAAGAAATGGTGTCTGACTTGGCCAAGAGAATCCCGGATATCGTGGCAGCACACCCAACTGTGAATAACATTATACTGCATATAGGGTCACATGATGTTGTAAAGCAACAGTCTGAAGTGCTGAAAAAGGACTTCATGGATCTACTGAAAACAGTCAGCTCCCTAAATGCGAGGGTGTTTATCAGTGGACCTCTACCGCCAGTCAGAAGAGGAGTTGAGAGATTCAGCAGACTGTTGGCACTGAGCACATGGCTTTCAACTGCGTGTACCGGTCATTCTCTGCAGTTCATTGACAATTTTGACATGTTCTGGGAGCGCAGACATCTTTTTAAGAAAGATGGAATTTTCCTTAACAAACCAGGAGTAAAGCTGTTCACCTCTAACCAACTTTACTTTCTGCGCCACACATCAGCTCCCTCGGCCAAGGACACGAGACAAGAGGAATCAAAACAAGAGGAAGACATAACAAAACAGGGCAGTAATCCACCACAGCCCCCGCCTGAGCAAAGATTTGACCATGGAAGACCACAGAGCAGAGATGAGAAATCTCAATCCCCCTCTTCACCCATCCAACTCCCCTCAAACCCCTTCACCAACCCTGACGCCTTTGAGGATCCATACACCCCGCCCACGCCATCGCTCTCTCCACTCACCTTTTCCCCTCCTTCCCCCTGCCCCATGTTGGATTTCACTGACCAGATGAAGCGACTGGTAGTTGAAGGAACCAAATTTATCCCCCTTCCTTCTCCCATTATTTGCCCCCGGCCAAAAGTAGATACTGGAATCAAACTTACCCCCCTTCGTTCTCCCATCATTGGCCCCCAGCCAAAAGTTAAACGGCAGGCACCCCTGCCCACCCAAGGACGGCAGCTAACTCCTCCTCCCCAGACTGATAAGTATACTTGTGTACAAAATGCAGCAAGCTTTGTCTGATATGGGCCGGGTCCAGGCTGCGCGCCTAGTGGCACTCATGACTTTTTTCAGGACAAGCCCGGGCCCTGTGTATTAAATCCTTCCTCAATTTATGTTGTGATAGGTAATAGAAAAAGAACGATAAATCCGCTAAGTAAGAACAAGCACTTATCAGCAAACCTCGCAAATTTAGCATTCATTCCTCGTCAGCCAACGCCTATACCAAAAATTGAGACAGATAAATATTTGAACACACTAACACTAGCCTTACTAAACGTCAGGTCTTTGGCAGGAAAATCATTTTTAATCAATGATTTTATTATTAAGCACAATCTTGATTTTATGTTTTTAACTGAAACCTGGTTGGACCATAATAACAGTGGTGCTGTTCTCATTGAGTCAGCTCCCCCTAACTTCAGTTTTATGAGTGAGCATAGAGTGAATAAGAAAGGAGGTGGAGTAGCCATTTTGTATAATGACTCATTCCATTGTACTCAAATATCTTATGGAAATTTTGCTTCTTTTGAGTATGTGACTCTTCAGCTAAAGTCCACCCCCCGAGCCATATTTCTAAATATCTACAGACCACCGAAATACTGTGCAGCTTTCTTCGATGACTTTACTGAACTGCTATCTATAATCTGTATTAACTTTGACTGTGTAATTATTGCTGGTGATTTTAACATTCATGTGGACAACCTGCAGGATAGAGGGACCAAAGAACTGTGTTGTGTTTTTGAGAACTATGGACTGACTCAGCATGTGACGGAACCCACCCACAACAAGGGTCACACTCTGGACTTGATTATCTCCAAGGGTTTGAACATTTCCAAGGTTGTGGTGACTGACGTTGCTCTCTCTGATCATTCATGTGTTTTCTTTAACGGCACTATCTCTGTGCACAAAAGTGTCCAAACTAAGGTAATCAGAAAACGGTATATCACTGAAAACACCAGTGAAACATTCATTCAGCTTTTCTCCTCCACACCCGCCCTCACTGGGGTCTCAGTCAATGAGCTTATAGATAATTTCAATTTTAAAATTACAAATGTTATTGATGCCATTGCTCCCACTAAGGTCAAAGCTGTCTGTAGTAAGAAAAGATCTCCATGGAGAAATGTCATACGGGTAAGAACAGAAAAATCAGAGTGTCGAAAAGCTGAACGTAGGTGGCGAAAAACTAATCTCCAGGTCCACTATAACACCTACAAAGAAAGACTTCACATTTATAATTTGGAACTGAGGAATGCTAGGTGGTCCTTCTTCTCTGACATTATCGCCAGAAACAATAATAATTCACGTGCTCTGTTTGCTACTGTTGATAGGTTAACAAACCCTCCAGTACCAGTAGCATCTGAACTTTTATCTACCAAGGCCTGCAATGATTTTGCCTCATTTTTTGAAGACAAAATTCAGAAAATTAGACTAACTGTCAGTGCCTCCATATCAAGTAAGGGATATGTGTTGCCACACTGTCCAGGCAAAACAAATTCCAATATCACACAATTTCATATGATCAACCATAAAAACCTGGAGGACATTATACAACATCTGAAAACCTCCTCCTGTTGCCTTGATATTCTACCAACAGGCCTTTTCAAAAATGTTTCAAATTGTATGTCTTCTGATCTTTTACAGATTGTAAACACGTCTCTACTCTCAGGTATCTTCCCAAAGGCCCTGAAAACTGCAGTCATCAAGCCACTTTTAAAAAAGAACAATCTAGACACGGCATTACTGAGCAACTATAGGCCGATATCTAACCTTCCATTCTTAAGTAAAATCATTGAAAAAGCGGTTTTTCAACAACTCAACCTTTTCTTATCACTAAACAATGGTTTTGATGCCTTCCAGTCGGGTTTTCGACCACACCACAGCACTGAGACAGCTCTTGTTAAAGTATTTAATGATATCCACTTAAACACAGATAGTGGCAAAACTGCAGTCTTAGTATTACTTGATCTCAGTGCTGCATTTGACACGGTCGACCATGACATATTACTAGACCGATTGGAAAACTGGGTTGGCCTTTCTGGCTCAGTCCTAAACTGGTTTAAATCCTATTTAAATAATAGGGACTACTTTGTATCTATAGGTAATTATACATCTGAGCATACAAATATGACATGCGGAGTTCCCCAAGGCTCCGTTCTGGGGCCTCTTCTGTTTAACATCTATATGCTTCCACTGGCTCAGATTATGGAAAACAACAAAATATGTTACCACAGTTATGCGGACGACACACAAATTTACATAACCTTATCGCCTGGAGACTATAGTCCTATACAAACACTGACTAAGTGCATTGAACAAATTAATGACTGGATGTGCCAGAACTTTCTTAAATTAAATGAAGAAAAAACTGAGGTGGTTGTTTTTGGAGCAAAAGAGATACGATTGAAAGTCAGCGCTCAGCTTCAAACGACAATGTTAAAAACAACAGACAAAGCCAGAAATCTTGGTGTAATTATGGACTCAGACCTGAATTTCAACAGCCACATTAAGACAATTACAAAGTCATCCTATTACCACCTTAAGAATAAATCAAGGGTAAAGGGACTTATGTCTCAGCAGGACTTGGAAAAACTTGTCCATGCTTTTATCTTCAGTAGACTGGACTACTGTAACGGTGTCTTTACAGGTCTCCCTAAAAAATCAATCAGACAGCTGCAGCTGATTCAGAACGCTGCTGCTCGTGTCCTCACTAAGACCAAGAAAGTGGATCACATCACTCCAGTTCTGAAGTCTTTACACTGGCTTCCTGTGCCTCAGAGAGTTGATTTCAAAATCCTTCTGCTAGTTTATAAATCATTAAACGGTTTAGGTCCAAAATACATTTCTGACCTGCTAGTCAACTACGAACCACCCAGACCTCTCAGATCGTCTGGGACAGGTCTGCTTTCTGTCCCCAGGGTCAGAACTAAACAGGGAGAAGCAGCATTTAGTTTCTATGCTCCACATATCTGGAACCAACTTCCAGAAAATTGCAGGTCCGCTGCAACTCTCAGTTCTTTTAAATCAAGGCTGAAGACCTTTCTTTTTGATGTTGCTTTTGGTTAAATGACTATCCATTTCTTATACTTTCGTTGCTTATTTTATCTGCTTTTATATTTTTAACTGTTTTTAACTGCTCTTTAATGTTTCATTTCTTATACTGCACTGTAACTTTTATTCTTGTATTTTGATTGTCTTCATGTAAAGCACTTTGAATTGCCCTGTTGCTGAAAAGTGCTATACAAATAAAGCTGCCTTGCCTTGCCTTGCCTTACTGTCGGTCCAGAAGACTGACTCTTCAAGCACAATCTGAAGTTCTGTTTTCAGCATTACATCCATTCTGACTGCAAGGACTGCTGCTGCTAGATCCAGCCGTGGGATTGTCATTTGCTTGAGCGGAGCAACTCTTGCTTTTCCCATAATGAAAGCGATGTGAGTTTTATCCCTGAAGTTTATTTGCCACAGGTAGGTGACGACACCATACCCAGACTCACTGGCGTCACTGAAGTGATGCAGCTGTGCAGACTTGATACTACCAAATTCATTTGGCTTTATGCATCTTTGAACACCAAAACCGGTCAGTTGGTTCAGGTCTGTTAACCATCTTTTCCATTGCAGGACAAATACATCTGGTATCTTTTCGTCCCAGCAGCAGTTGGACTTACACAGCTCTTGAAGTATGTTTCTTGCAGTCAAGATGAAAGGAGCTAGGAATCCTAGAGGGTCATAGACAGAGCAGACTACAGAAAGAATACCTCTTCTGGTAATTGGTTGAGTCTTTGTAGCTGTTCTGAATGAGAGTGTGTCATTCTCCACATCCCAATGGACTCCCAGTGCCTTTTCCACAGGTAGATTCTCTCTGTCCAGATCTAACTCCTTCACCTCTTTTGCTCTTTCATCTACGGGCAATGATGACAGGACAGCACGACTGTTGCTTACCCACTTGGTCAATTTAAATCCTCCTTCTAAGCAGGCATGTTTGAGGTCTTTGACCAGAGATATGGCTTCATCCTCTGTGGGAACTGACATTAAACAATCATCCACGTAGAAGTTTTTCTTGATGGTATCAAGAACCTGTACATCATATTTTCCCTGGTTATCCTCAGCGGTTTTCTTCAGGGCAAAACTAGCACAGCTAGGAGATGAGACGGAGCCGAACAGGTGAACAGTCATCCTATATTCTGCCAGTGGTTTGCCAATATCACCATCAGGCCACCAAAGGAAACAAAGGAAGTCTACATCTTTAGGTGGTACTTTAACCTGATGAAACATTCCCTCTATATCAGCCATCATGGCAATGGGTTGCTGCCGAAACCTGAGGAGAACTCCAAGCAGCGTGTTGGTTAAGTCTGGCCCTTGTAACAGTTCTTTGTTTAAAGATGTCCCCCTGTATGTGGCAGCGCAGTCAAAAACTACACGGATACTCTTCTTCCGTGGGTGATACACACCATGGTGTGGTATATACCAGACCCGCCCATCATTTTTTTGCAGCTGGTTGCCTGGAACCTTTTCAGCGTAACCTTTCTGTATAACCTCATCCATAAAACCTTTATAGTCCTCAAAAAACTCTTGGTTTTTCTTGAACTTCCTAACAAGATTTAGGGCACGCTGTTCTGCCATACAGCGGTTTTGTGGCATTCTAACATCGTCCTTTCGGAAAGGGAGTTGGAGATAGTGTCCGTTCCTCAATGTAGCAGAGTCAGAGGCTTTCTTGAGAAACTGTTTATCTTCAATAGATAACTCACTTTTCTCACTGTGACGTTCAGGAAAATCTCGGTTATACTGTTGAACAAGCAGTTCTTCTATGTTGGTGATTGAGATTCTGTTTGCTTTCAAATATGGCTGTCCATATTCATCCACGCAGGGACTGCTGTTGAGTGGTCCATTTACTACCCATCCGAGTTGTGTCTTTACTGCGTAAGGGCCATTCCCTTCACTATTCACAACCTTCCATGGTTCCAAAGCTTTAGGGCAATTCAGTCCTATGAGTAGTCCTATATCCTTTTCAACAGTAGTAAGCTGAACTTCACTGAGATATGGCCATTCCATGAGGTCTCCTTGTGTAGGGATGTTTTCCTTTGTAACAGGAATTTCTGAGTGAGTGTATACTTCTGGCAGCGTGAGGAATTATTAGAAATAATTTGTACAGGCAGAATGGAAAGAGCGCAATCTTTTCCGGCCCCAGTATGGTCACCGATTGTCATGGAAACCAGAGGCTCATTTTTTCTTTGGGTGTTTCCCTGACATATTTCACTTCTCTGTGAGCGCATTCCTCTTCAGTCTTGATGTGCAGTAAAGTGGGGGTGTTTCTTTGACAGATGTCACATATGAGTCACCTTTTGCATTCTCTGCTCATATGTCCCAATATTAAACATCCAAAACATGCACCTTTCGACTTGAGGATTTCAACTTTTTCTTTGTTTGGTCGTGCTTTAAATTTTCTACACAGCTACATTGTGTGTGGTCTGCTGAGCAGAATGCACATGATTTTTGTGAGGTCTTTCATTCAAGTACACACTTTTGCTTTTCACAGAGTTCTCTGGCAGGCAAAGGATAGGTTTTGTTCTCCTCTGAGCTTTCAGACACAGCAGTTATGGCAGTGACAAAGCTACTTCCTTTGTTGGTAGGTTTAAATACCTTTAATCTAGAGGCTTTGTTGGCAGGACAGGGATCCTGAATGTCCCCAAAAATTGGATCTAGGCTGATCCTAGCCTGTTTTTCAACAAATTGCACCAGATCTTTGAAGCTTGCTCTCCGTTTATGCCTTTCCTGTATGTCACAAGCGACAGTCCTGAATTTATCCCTGAGTTTAAAAGGGAGTTTGGATATAATTATTTTCAGGTTGGAAGGTGTGTTTATGTCTTCTATGTACTGACCACTTTGTAGTACATTATAACATCTTCTCAAAAATAGTCCATAAGAATGCAAGGCCTTGGCATGTTCAACTTTTATGGTTGGCCAGCTGAGTGCTTCGATGTAGGCTGCTGTGATTTTCATACCATGGCCAAAATTATCCAATAAAAGCCTCCTGGCCTCCCTGTATCCAATTGAAGGTTCCAAGTGGAGACACCTTTGAACTAGATCCTTTGCTTGTCCACTTGTGAACTGTTCTAAAAAGTAGAGCCGGTCTTGGTTGCTGTCAGTTTTACTTTCAATGCAGTGTTCAAAAGCTTGAATAAAAGGATGATACTGTAGTGGTTCACCAGACAATGCTGTCATGGCTTTGACTGGAAGTAAAGACAAACACTGTTGCTTCACTATGAGCTCCGAAACCTCATTTTGTCTCCTCAACACATCAACCAGAGCATTATTTCCAGCCTGAGTAGCGTCTGCAGGCATCACGGGTTGTTGCTGTTGATTTTGATCAGTCCTGGTTCTAGCACCACCTGCAGCCTCATCTGAGCTGGTGTAGATGTAGAGAGGAATGCTGTCTTGATCTTGATCTTCTAATTGTGTTGTTTGGTCTTGTAAAACTCCAGGTGTGGAGGGGTTAAACATCTCCAGTGTTTTCAGTGGTCTTTTCTGTATTTTATCCATTTGCTCAATATAAGCATTCATGGCATCAGTTGGTGTCTTCCTTACATCAACTTGAGATGTTTCAGAGGAAACTTCATATTCTTCCAGTACCCTTAATTTTGCAGTGGATTCAGCTAGTCCAACTTGCACTTGCCATCTTTCCTTTTTTGCTTTGAAACTTGCTTCTTCTATTTCCATTTGATGCTTCTTTTCAAGCATATTCGCACGAACCAAGAGAACTGCTCTCTCTGCCTCCAACTGTGCCTTTAATCTTCTGGTGGTTGAGGTTGAGGATGTAGTGCTTCCAACACCCCCATGTGACACACTGTCTTCTGGCTGTATGTCAGGAAGCTCTTCAGGCTGAAGCCACTCCTGATAAACAGCCAAGTTCATCTTTCTGTCCACATTATTCAAAAAATCTCTGAACCTCTTTATCTTAGGCTCGAACAAGTCCATTTGGTCACACTCTTGTTCTTCTTCTGACATGAACCTTTGGACAGAATCTTGAAACTGGATAAATTCTTCCAGTAATTTATCAAGCATTTCACATTTCAATTGTATGGTATGTTTGTCAGGCCTTACAAGTTTATTGTCCATATATGCTTGAATCTCATTCTGTTTACGTGTTAACACTCCCAGTTTTCCTTTCAAAGTTTTAAATTTCAAAAGAGTCATCTCATCTTCATCAGCAGCCTCAGGAGCCTGGATGACCATCAAAGTTCAGTCACTCCTGAGAGCCCGAAACTCTGCCGTCAGGTCAGGTGACAGGGCCCTGTACAGCTCAGCAAGAGCAGACTTGAGGAGAGGCATTAAAGGGGCCAAGGTGGCCTATAAAGAGGGTGAAGGAGCATCTGTCAAATAACAACCCACGGCAAGTGTGGCAGGAATTAAAACACCTAACCAAGTACAACACCACTGTGACTGTGTCGACAGTGTTGACGCCTCCCAGAGGAATTAAACCATTTAATCTACAAGACTCCCCACAGTCACTGCCACCACAGACTGCTAGCTCACATACACTGTCCATCCAAGAACATCAAGTAAGCCATGTGCTTAGGTCTGTAAACACAAGGAAAGCTGCTCGACCCACATCATTTTGCATACAGAGTTAATAGATCTTCAGATCATGCTACTTCCACAGCCCTCCACACTGCTCTAAGTCACCTGGAACATCCTAGAACCTCCTTTAGATTGCTCTTCATCGACTACAGTTCGGCCTTCAATACCATCATCCACCACATTCTATTTGGCAAGCTGGATGCCTTGGATTTCCCTCCTGCCACTTGTACCTGGATTAAAGATTTTCTCACAAACCGCCCGCTGACTGTCAAAATCGGCACCCACAGCTCCTCCACCCATGTGCTTAGCTTCTGTATGCCATCTACACCCATGACTGCACACCCACCCATACCACTAACACAAAAATACAATTTGCAGATGAGACCACCTTGGTGGGGCTCATAACTGGAGGTGACGAGATGGCCAACAGGGATGAGGTGCAGCGACTGGCAGAGTGGTGTACTAGAAATCACTTGAGTCTTAACAGAAAAAAAAAACTAAGGAGGTGGTCATGGATTTCAGGAGAGACAAGGCTGACCCTGCCCCTCTCCACATCAAAGGTGACTGTGTGGAGAGGGTCCCCACTTAAATTCCTGGGGACTTGCATCTCTGAGGACTTCACGTGGGCAGCAAATACAACAGTGGTGGTGAAGAAGGCCCAGCAGTGACTCCACTTCCTAAGGATACTGAGAAGTAACAGACTGGAGGAGAGGCTGCTGGTGACCTTCTACCGCTCCACCATTGAAAGTCTGCTGGCATACTCAATCACCATATGGTATGCTGGCTGCACAGCAGCCGAAAAGAAAAAGCTGCAGAGGGTGATACGGTCAGCAGAAAGGACAATATGCTGCCCCCTACCCTTCCTTGATGCCATCGCCAGGTCTTGATTTTAAAAGATTATCCATGACCACCTCTACCCTGGACATCGGCTGCTCAGTCTGCTTCCCTCTGGGCGGAGGTTTCTTTCCATGTGCCATCAGAACACTCATCCAAACCATTAACTTGCCTTAAATCCCGTAATAATATTACAATAATCATACACCATTTGCAATATATTTTATATTTTTGTTTTTTTTAGCTCTTTATTGTCTATCTTGTTTATTATCTTGTTTAATAAGCCTTTCACCTTTAGCTTGAAGATGTAAACAGTACATTGATTTTGAGCAACTTAACAGTTTCCTGATGAGTTGATCAAATATCCATTATTCAATGCTTTAGGCAACACAAACACAAACAAACTAATGAGGTAGAAGTGGCAGTTATCCTGAAATGTGGGCAAAACTGCATGCATGTGATATCATAAGTCCTAAATGGAAACATTGGGTGAACTTACCCTTTAAGCTAGTGCGTTAGCAGTAATTATGTTTTCAGGTTCACAATCCATTTTGGGTTAAAACACCACATGATACCTTGTGTGGATTTCATGCTGAGTCACTATGAATTATAATGATGACCATAATCAGCTGACCTTCAAATTGAATTATTTCCTCAACATGACTGTGAGAAACTCTGATGTAATCCTAGGCAAAGGTCACTCATTCTTTCTCTAAACGTTTGTGGACATGTTTTATGATTATTCATGGTAGATTAAATTCCTTTATACTATGAGGAAGCATTCCATGTGTATACAGCTTTTGGGAAAAGGCGAGGTGAACATACGTTCTCTTGTAATATGTTTTAAGTCCTGAATGGAAATAAATAGACACTGCTTATCACTTTCCAACTTCCTGTGAGGTGATTAAATGTGTAATTTCATGATGCATCATTATTTCCTTCCCTTGTTTTGCTGACTCATCTTGTTTTACATCCTTGCTTACTGCGCATTCAAAACCAATCTAACAAGGAAATGTTTATCAGCACACCCGGACCAAAAGACTGAACCATTTAGAGATTTACAGTAACAATTTCCTTGTGTTTCTGAAATCCGGATCACAGGGTGGATTGTTTATTACTTATGCACATATGCATGCCTTCTGGGTAGTGTCGGCACATAGAGTCCACTGTTCTCTTACCGCTACAGTGTCCTGTTTTTAGCAACTTAATTTGCATATGTAAACACAGAAAGATGTGTGCAGCACAGTAAAGTAATAGAGGAAGAGATGTTTGAGTGTTTGTCTAGATCTTTTTTACATTAACCTCAAAGGGAGAGATGCATTGTACCGGGTTTTAGCTCAAGAGCTAATTTTCACCCGTAGTCCCTGGGCAGGCTGATGTTAAGCTAAAATACATAAAACATACATGAGTAATAAGATTTACAATGAATAAAAAGAAAAAACAAAGAGGTACAAAAATTCATGTTCACACCTTTCATACACTTAGACCTTAGAACACACACATACACACACATATACATATATCTGGTCACATGTGGGAACAAATTTGATTTGCGGGCCATCTGAAGCTTCTCAGGCGACCGTGGGAAATCAAGCTAAAGCACCGGACGGTAATCATTAGCAACGAATGAGAAATGACTATAGAAACAAATTGGTGTCTGATCAGTATTCCTAATATAAGATGCTACTGAAGCCCAGGACTTGTGCAGGCTGGTGATCTAACAGTGGGCCTGACATTAGGACTTGCTTGCTTGTAGTTTACTTTGTATGGATTATGTGTTTGGATGTAATGAGAGCCAATATATGATCAATTAAAAAATGAGGGGAATCTTTACAATTAAACAAATTTAGACAAAACACTAATTAATGAAAGTGAAAGCTATGAGAGTGAACCAAAACAGAAAGATTGCAATGAGCTGAAAGAGGATGAAATACTCCAGAGTTTAGGGAAACTGCAGAATTAGGTGATAATGATGTGTGGGTACATCAGTACGAGCGACACCTTTCACTTTACCCCTAGTCATTTTATACATTGGTAAAATAAAATATTGATAACAGCAGCTTTAATAATATGCGTTACAGTTTCATTCGATAGCATGCGCTTATCGTCACTTGAGATGTGTTATGAGCTTCCATACATGAAAAAATGAAAACAATACAAAAAACAAAAAAAACAATAAAAAATAAAAATGTTCCTTTTGGTTATAATGGTTCATGGGGACTTATATACAGCAGAATTATGTGAATTTAAGAAACATATGCAAAAGTATTAAGGAAGTGAAAGAAACATATGCACAAGTATTAAGGAAGTGGAGTACTTAAAAGGAAATAGAAAACAGTAGTACTGGCTTGTTGAAACAAGTGTGTAAACAAAGTGGAGCCCCAGAGAAAACCTGTTTCTTGGAAACTGTTGTGTATGAATATCAAAGGAAACCTTTTGCCTATGGGGATAGGGTGTAGAAAAAATCAAACAAACCTTACAACACAATAAATACCAGTTTGGTTTGTTAAAGGTCAGATTTGGTGATTCCTGTTTGCTGTATCATTTCATATTGTTATGTAACGCTGTGAGTGATGTGCCACATTTAAGGCTGTGACTGTTGTTTGCTACTAATACAATTAGCTAAGATTTAAATGTATGGACAAACGTTCATTATGAAAAAACATAATTTGTAAAAAAAATAAAATAGAAAAAATGAAAAGAAATCAGCAGGTTTTCTTTCATGTTTTGCATTTTTTTATTGAAAATATAAATTTAAATTAGGATGGAAACTGACTGTTTAGCTGCAAGCTAAATAAAACATTTTAAGTTAAAAAAAGACAACATACACATTAACTTTCAACACAAACAGAACACATAAAAAAGCAGCCAATAACTAAGCATACTAACCGGCAAATATACAGTAACATACATAACATTTGAAATATCTGTCCCAACATTGTACGCTGCATTCAACAGAGAACTCATCTGGTTTGTGTAACAACTTTACAGTTTTATACTGCACATTACATGTAATGCTTTTGCCCGGAGCACCACTATTTTGTCAGTCAGAGATTAGGTTGGCCTTCTCGGTGTTCCCACACTGTGGTGAATCAGGTATGAGGACCCGTCCATGGAGAACAGGTTGAGTTTGTAATACAGGAACCACACAGTCAGGATCTGTCAACAAAGGATTAGGTTCAGCTTTTAGGTATTAAAAACAAATGCACATGCTAAGCAGCCACCAAAATTGTAGTCTCGCATTGCCAGACCTTCCTCCACAGCGCTGCGGAGGAGGGTCTGGTTATTCCACACAGCATTCCGGGATGGGAGAAAAACATGTTCTAGTCTATTGGCATTTCTTTAAAGCAATCACAGTCCTCTTGGGCTGCACTAAGCACCAGACAGAGCAACGGCGCCTCTGCAAAATAGCCTCGAGAAGGATCTTGTTTTGGTGGAACGTGTACGTTTAAAAGTTGTTTTAGTCGTGCAACAGAAAACTCAAATTGGACAGATAGTCTAGCTAGCTGTCTGGATTTACCCTGCAGAGATCTGAGGAGCAGTTAACCATAGTCCTCAGAAATCCACCGGAATGCCAACATAAAGAAAGCAGAAGGTAATGGACATCCGGCCGAAATGAGGGACATCCCGCGCAATTTCTGGCGGCACCTGAACAATCCCGGAAATGAAACATCGTCAATATAGATTACCAAAATTGTAATAATCTTACCTGTTTGCTTTTCAGAGATACAGCCTCCATTTCTTTTTTGTTTCCTCCTCTGATACACTAAAATAAAATACAGTGGGAATCAGATGAGAAATTCAGTGGCTCATTTTATTCAAATGAGTAGTGCATTTAGCACTACCCGATACATCCATTGTACTTGCAAATTTTAGGTCCGCAGAGGAAGTCATACTAAAAGTTCATATCCAGCCCATCAATCAAACAAAGAACTAATGTTGCGTACTTTGCAAACTTTTCATTTCTGGAAAGTGCATGCACAGCAAGCAGTGTATTATTATTTTTTACGCATGGTGTATGGCTGTATTATTGTTTTTGAAATGTGGTTTCCTCATACCAAGTGTTTAAGCCTTAAACAATAGTGTGCAACAAAGTCTGTCAGCTTGAAGGATGGACAAAATAATTCTGGTGTGCTTCCATAACAATATGTCAACAGAGAAGACAACACAGCAGGTGAGGTGATTTTCTACATACCGGTTAACAGTACGTGGAGCACCAGAGTATTTATGATGATGCCAGAGAGGCAAACACCAACAGGTACAATGACCCAAGGTAAGTCCCAAGAGGCTTGACTGGAGATGACAGGACTGCAGAGCGATGATTGATCTGTGAAGAGAATTTACAGTAAATGAGTTAGCTTTAAAGGTGCTGGTAGATGGATTCTATTCACCTTTAGATTGAGCCAGGCTAGCTGTTTCTCCCTGTTTCCAGTCCATACGGTAAGCTAAGCTAATTGGCTACTAGCTTCACATTGAATATCTTGATGACAAAACTATTCTCTGTGTTTATCAGACTTCTGAAAGATGATACAACCAGTATGCATTCTGCTCCCTACAGTTTCTCAATGTTTTTAGTTCTCAGTTACGCATGAAGAAATTTGAGCTCAAATACACCAACAACGGTCTTCTTTACGTTCTGCGGAACTCCTATTATCTATCATTGATCACAGAATTAAAGTGGAGTACCAGCAGAGAATCCTTTTATTTTTCAAACTGCTGCCAAGAAACCACTTAGGGCAACTTTCGAGGCACATGCATTTGTGATTACCCTATTAGAGATTGTGTGACAGCGAACATATGGTCTATTACTGATTCAAACCACGTTTTTAAAAAAAAGTAGTGGAAATCATTTGCACTTCAAACTGATGCGCCTCAGGTTGGGAATATTTAAGGAAAGGAAAAAAAGTTGGGATAGGCCACACAGGATGGGACCAAAACAGAAGATAATAGAAGAAAGGGATACATTGATTTCTAGTTTTTAAGGAGCAGTAGGACCATACTTACTGGATTGCTCAAGACAGTGAATGACCGTGGCAGAAAACTTCACATCGAGCCTCTTCACCTATACAAATACAAAATGTGTATTTAAAGGAATTGTGTGTCTAAATGTAAGGCAACATGCAGTTAAAAGATCTATTAAGGACGCAAACATACCTGGAGACAAGAGTTGCATAGTTCCCCTGCCAAGTTTAAGCCAACAGCTTTGTGTTTCGTCTGAGAAAGAGAAAAAAGGAAACTATATACGCTTAGAAGCTTAACCGAGCTGGTGTTATGGAAGTTTTCATGGTTTCTATTTTGCTGTTATTGTCTCTTGTATGTGGTATCAGCGATGCTACTGTTCAGTAGTCATTCAGAGATGATTGCTTGATAAAGTATTAACGTGTAATTTCAACTACAAAGACATACATGAGTGACTTCCTTCAACAATTACCAGAAAACCTGTTTTTGCATGTTATGTTGGCAGATACCATTTGATTGAAGGTGTAATTAGCTGTAATTGTTTTGTTGAGTACAAATAGTGGTTTGAAGCTACACCACCTTAGAGAAAACATGTTGCAATCCAATTTTATTCTCATATTTGATCTGTTTTTAACTGCTCTTTAATGTTTTATGTAAAGCACTTTGAATTGCCCTGTTGGAATGCTACAAATAAAGCTGCCTTGCCTTGCTTTGCACCAAAAAACATACAAAGGGTAATTGAAATGTTTGATAAGTATGACTATATACTATGTTCTATGTGATACCTACCACATGCATGGTGTGTGTGTCGCACACAGTAGAGCCTTCGGACTTTGCACACAGCCCAACAGAAAACGTTGCAGTGACCTGTGACAACATCTTGATGTCTTCCCGACCTTGTTGTCTCGTCATAATCATCTCCCACGCTGGAAATTGTTGCACAACTATCATTATAATGACCAATTCTACAACACCACATTACATGATGTCTGTCATTATTATTATTATTATTATGTCAAAATATGGCTCTAAAACGACTGTAAAAGTAGGTATATTGCCTGATGTTCATAATCAGAAGATATTTGTGATTAGATTATGACAAAAAGTGGTACCTTGGAATCTGGCATTAGCAAAGGGGCACCTGGTCCAGGACTGAGAGCCTGCAGTGAACTGAAGAACATAGTACAATTATATTTTGTAGCGCTCTTCATCCAACAGTTATATGAAACTCATAAACATAACCCCTTAGTTCTCAGAAAGGAATCTAAATGTGAGAATTTGCATCAGAGAGCCTATAAAACCCATTTTATGCAACGTATATAGGCCTATGGTTCCAGTAAACCGTCTAACCAGTGCTGTTGTAAATAAGTGCACAACATATAAAGAAACTGCAGATAACAATAGTAGCAGTACTTCTGCTTTGTGTTTAGGTTACCACTTAACTCTCACTGCTGAATTTAGCTAGAAAGGAAGAGAAGCGTTCCTTTTTCTTCTGTCTTTTTCTTTTACTGTGGTTATCATAGTGACATTGCAGTAAAAGCATGATAATACACTGTGGGCTGTCCTCATATAGAAATAAACTGCCTTAGCAAACAAAGTGCTACTAGCATTATTCCCAAACAGAGGCATTTTATTGTTTTTTATCCAATGTATATCCCATTTTGTAGTTCTGCCACTTTGTAGCTTACGTTAGCTAACTGGCTAACCAGTATCTGGCTTCTTTTGACACCTACAAACAGGTGTTTTAGCCTAGCTTAGCTTAGCTTAGCAAAACGACTGGAAACCGGGGAAAACAGCTAGACTGGCTATGTTCAAACGTAACAAAATGCGCCTAACATCACCTCTAAAGCTTGCAACCAGACAGACTTAATGAAGTTAACGTTAATGTAGGCTACCCAGCCAAGAAATAGTCTGGCACAAAAAACCCAATAAAATTGCAGCATGCAGTTTTTCCTTTGGTTTGATTTAAATAAACAAGTTATGACATGTTAATTAGTGAGCTTTCGAGGTTCTGGCAGGTTAATTGTGTTACTCTTCGATAGAATGGGCTAGCTATTTGCGCATAGCTAAGTTAACCAGTTGCTGGCTGTAGCTTTATATTTAACATACGAACAAACATGAGAGCTGTATCAATTTTCTCATCCTACTCTAGGAAAGAAATAAGTGTATATCCCAACTATTTGAATTATTCCTTAAACCTAGAGCCAAGTTATTTCAGCTGAACCCAAGTTCTGCTATGCTGCCTTCATAAAAACAAGATTTGCACAGTTGCCACAGCAGGTCATCTTACTGTAATCAGACATGATTACAGCCTAGTCAAATATTGTGGTAACAATAACATGATTTATGTCAACCCCATTGTTTCTCTACAGGGAAACTCCTGAAGCGCCAAAGGGAAAAAGTGATCATTACCTTCATGCACAGCTGAGGATGTGGATCCACTTTAGAAAATGATATCTGAAAAGCAAAGATTGATGAAATAGTGTTAGGATACGCTTTACTGTATATGGGTCTAAATCAACATTTATATGAGCTTAAGCAAGAGGTTCCATTGCAAACAATTGATCTTTGATATCATACCATGTGTACAAGATGGCACAAAAAACCCTTTACATTTTTTTTCTCCATCTGTATAAAGTGTGCTTAGTCATTGAGTGAGACATCGTCAGAATGAGTGTACTTTGCTTATCACGTAAACGCTACCTTCAAGTGATCAAAGTGATTTGCCATCAATATATTGACGGCAAACTTACTTTACTGATTTTATTTTTAAGAAATGTTCTCAACGGCTTTACCTATTACGAAAGCTTAACAATTTCGGAGTGAACCAAAATATCCTGGAAACTGTATATAAAAGTGGAAAGCGTGCTATCTTTTAACATGATCATGTAGTATGGTAATCTAACCATCCAAATGAGGAACAAACTGCAGAGAATAGTGAACATGACCTCAAAAATTAAAGGGAAGCCACAAAAACACTTAAGCAGTATTTAAGAGGAATACATTATAAACAAATCAGAAAAAAATAATTAGGGACTCCTCCCATCCATTACATAGCAAATCTGAACTTCTACCCTCAGGGAAGCATTTCAGAGTACCTACAGCAAATAGAAACATCTTTAAGAAATCCTTCGTCCCCAATGCTGTGAATGTGCTAAATAACACTGGGAACAGTACTAAGAATAGAATTTTTTATTTAATAATATTTATCTATTTATTTACTTATTTACCTTTGTAAATGTACCCTTTTTATTAAATATATTGTCTTTTTTTTGTCGTATTCGCATTCGTATTCACATTATTGACCAGAAACCTAGCAAGGTAAACACAACTGCGGTTTCAACATTGTTGTGTGTACCTTTTCTCTGCTGACATTCTGTGAGGCATGAGGCAAATCCACACAGACGCCGTCCTCTCTTTTCTGACACAACACAGCCACAGCAGTCACTGGACAAGCGGGCTCCCATGATAGCGTCTCCTCCAGTGGGTCAAAGGTAATGCCAGACCAAAGGTCCTCGAGACCTGCAAGCAGGGGAGGTCACAATCCTTTCAAATTATATGGTATCAGTTCTGAAATACTACAGCACATGCTTGGTTTACTTTTCATGACTAAAAGCAATCAAGGCACTCACGGTCTTTGAAGGGGCAGACCTGGACTCTGGGGGCATCCATCACAGTTGACCAACCCTTTAAAGAAATGTATTTGCAAAGTTGAATCCCTTTTCTTAGAAGTGATTGCCAATAAAAACAGATAATAAATGTTCAAAACCAGTGTTGGCAGAAGCTTTACCTCAATGCAGAGGCAGGGCAAAGGTCGGGAGTATGGGAGGGTGGCGCTCTTTACGGGTTCCCCCTTCTTTATCTGGAAGGTAAACAAAACTTTATAACAGTAATCCATCTTTCTTCGGCATGTGTGTTTGTGAGCATGGGTTTGTGTATGACGATTCTTGGGGATTCCTGAGTCAAATGATTGATTAGCCACAATGTTTTTACTGGCAGATTTTGTGAGAGTTCCCAAGGGGTATTAAACTGAGCATCCCTACTAATACTTCTTCATATCAATGCATCAGACAACAGCATCGCATTAGTCACATTCACCTTTGCCCTCTGAGAAATTGAACTAAGAGAGTAAACAAACACCCAAAACTCATTTGTAGAGATGGTCACAGCGCGTATGTTTGGGAAGGATGCTTCATTTTAATAGGAACCTGCCTATTTTAAGTGAAGATGATGGTATTACAAACATGTGAGTTCATATTCAATATTTTATATTATATATTTTATTTTTTTATATTTTAACACAAAAAGTCATTCTGATTCTCAGTTTCCAACAAACTGAGGGACTAACCAGTGTATTGGCCCCTGTGCCAACGCAGATGAAATCCTTATGGCACAGACGGAGGATGTAGTCGTGATCTTCCAGCATGTTTGACACACTGACACTCAGCTCCTTCCTCTCTGGGTTTACATCATATGATAGCCTCCCAGCTGAATGAGACAGAGATCAAAATTGTTCATCTCGGTCATAGGTACCAGTGCCTATAAGCCCCTATAAGGGGCTACGAGATAAATCTGAGGGGTCAGAAAAACAAATCTTCCTGGCTTATCTTCAATCTTTGCTTTTTTCTTGTTAAATACTGGATAGTTTCACTTCTTCAGGCCTCTAGAATGAATTCAAATAAAACAATCTCAGAGGAGAAAGTCACTCTTTGGTTTAATTGCTTCGGGCTAACTGACACATGCAACCTACAAGAGGTCGTAACTAGATTTACATTTGTTTTAAAAGCTTAAAAGGCAAAAATATTGCAGGCCACTGGTTTATAATACTGTATGTTAGACAAAATGATGCATTGCCTCAATGGTTTAAGAAACAAATATGTACTCACTGATGCATTCTGGGACATGACTTCGCAAATCTTCATTGATGCATTCTGTGGAAAAATTTAACAATGCTTAAACTACTGATTGTCATGGGGATAAAGATTACAGCAAGACAAAATGTGTGACTTTTACATAATATCTGCCTAAAGTTTTAAAGACTTCTTTTATAAATAGTTATTATAAATCGTAACTGTGGATCAAAGTATTCATAATGTTACAATCAAATACAAGGAAATAATTGGGAGCTTACACAACACCAATTATTGACTTAATTTATTTACTATGTAATACAATTCATCTTCAGCTGCTTGATTTTCTATGTTAACAGTTGTCCTCCCATGTGTGTGTGTTTGCATTACTATGCAAACATGACACATGTTCTCACCTGGAGCATCATAAGTTCCTTCCCAGGTCACACCACAGTAGCTTGGCACAGTTTTCACTGTCACTTGCACATGTTGGCTCGGAGAAATGTCGGTGCAATCATTCTCAACTTCCACCTTCAGGAAAAGGGAAAATAAAAACACACACTGTCACACTTCTGCCATAGTTTAGAAATGTCATCGTGGAAACTCTACTGTATGTGTTAAGACCATATGAACCTACAAAAAAGTGATTCGTAAACTTTCTAGTCTGGGTTTTGAGAGTGTAGAGCTTAAATATGATGTATAAAAATGTACCACATATCAGAATTATTGTCTTTTTAAACTATAAAGTCATTACTGATCTGTCATCTTTCATGTGTGCTTAAGAATTTGAGAAATGAATTCCAGATGTTACAAAAAATATCTTGATGAATGTTTTGGCAATGTCATTTTATCTTTTTTTTTTGGAAAGTGTACTCTAACAGAAAGTTACTCTTGCACAAATTATTACAAAATGTCAAATGTCAAAATGTTAAATGATGCCTGTGGTACCGTGTACAGTACCTGCATTCCAGACATTCTTTCTCTCGACGCTCTTTTGAAGGTGAATATTTGGCAGTTGGCCATCATCCCTGCGGTGGCGGTGCAGATGGACACACCATGGATGGACTCTGGAGAGAAAAATATACACACAGTGATCAAACAGTAACTCACTGTCACTGTTAACCAGCTAGTTAACCATTTGTGCATTTCAGTGTGAGTCAGCTTAACTTTAAATGTCATACAGGAAGGACAGCATGTGTCACATTATATTGGCTGAGTGGACTAAAGTATCAATCAGGATCAAAGGGATTTCCCCATTTCAGCCCGGGCAGTAAGGAAATCCATTGAGGTTATAATAGTGTGCTGCAAATATCTGCCTATGAGTATCATATGAGTATGAGTATCGGCATATGAGTTTTGACCCACACCTTATCAGATCAAGTCTATGTGCGAAATCAGGAACAGAAAACGGCAATTAATAATAATAATAATACATTTATTTGATATAGCACCTTTCACAGACAAAGTCACAAAGTGCTTCACATGATGAACATTTGTAAAAAAAAAAACACAGTAAGATCCAACAGAAAATAAGCAAGTAAAAAATAATTGAAAGACCAATGAAAATCATTTAAAAGATTAAAACCTAAAACCCAAAGTTACAAACATGCGTCAAAAGCAAATTTAAACAAGTGCGTCTTCAGCTGCTTTTTAAAAGCTTCAACAGAGACTGCAGAACGTAAGACAATAGGAAGGACGTTCCCCAGGTTTGGAGCCACCACTTCAAAGGAACAGTCACCTTTAGTTTTTAAGCGAGTGCGTGGGACCACCAGTAATCTCTGGTTAGAAGACCTGAGGGACCTGTTAGTAGTGTACAGATGGAGCAGGCCCCGAGATATAAACAGGTGCCTGACCATGCAAAGCTTTATAAGTCAGAACAAGAACTTTAAATTGGATCCTGAACTTGATCGGAAGCCAATGTAATGAGTATAAAATTGGAGTGATGTGCGACATCCTGCTGGACCTGGTCAACAGCTTTGCAGCAGAGTTCTGGACCAGTTGTAGGCGGTCCTGGGACGACTTGCTGAGACAGGTGAAAATGGAGTTGCAGTAATCAAGCCGGTATGATATAAAATCATGAATGATCATCTCAAGCTCAGAATGCGAAACAACAGCTCTAAGTTTGGCAATGTTTCTTAATTGAAAGAAACATGTGCGGGTCAGTGATTTGATATGTTGATCAAAATACATGTTATGATCAAATATAACACCAAGATTTCTCTGTTTGGACTGTACCGCTGAAGAAAGGGACCCCAAAAGCTGAATAACCTTGGAAGCTGTAGTGTCCGGAGCAACAATAAGGACTTTGGTCTTATCTTCATTAAGTTGTAGGAAGTCAAACATTTAAGCAATTCCAACACTTTGTCAGTCTCTTCCGGGTTAAAAGAGACATACAGCTGGATACCATCTGCACAGAAGTGATAACGGATATCTCCAAATTGGCTAATTATATGTCCCAGGGGAAGCATATACAATGCAAATGAAATTTGACCTAACACAGAACCCTGAGGCACCCCACAGGAAAGGGCAGCAGTTTCTGAACAATAGGGACCAAGTGACACAGAAAAACTTCTATCTGAAAGATAGGAATTGAACCAATCCAGGGTGCTGCCTGAGATACCAACCCAGTGCTTAAAGGGATGGTTCGGGGTAATTTCACCGTCTACAAACTACAACACCAAAAAGAGATACAACAAAAATATGTATTAGTTTAACTTATTTTTTAAAAGTACAGAAAGTGCTGTAGTACAACTAGCAGGAGACAAGACATAATTGAGGTAAGTTTGGAGACACTACCTTATTTAATAATTAAATTAATAAATATTTTGTTGTATCTTTTTTCGGTGTTGTAGTTTGTAGACGGTCCCTAAGCACTCGTCTTACCGCTGGCTGCTCATAGAGACCAAAGCCATCAGGCAAGTGCTATTTAAATAAACTCCTGGTGTACTTACAAACTTTCCAATGCCTCGTTTTATGAGTACAGAACATATCTGTACTACTGTAGAAGTTTGGTACCATTCCGGACATTATTAGTTGGGTAATTCACGAGATACACCTTTGAATCCATCAGCGCCTGCACTAAGCCATTCAGCTGATAGCGTTAACTTGCCCAATGTTAGACCAAGGGAAAAAAGCTTCTGGGGGGGTGTTTGACTCGAGGTCATAGTGCAAAGGACCCTTAGGGTGAAATTACTCCGAACCATCCCTTTAAGTCTTTCAAGCAAGATGTTGTGATCCACTGTGTCAAAAGCTGCGCTAAGGTCCAGCCGCACCAAAACCAAGCATTCACCCATGTCAGAGGACATTAATAAATCGTTGGACACTCTAAGAAGAGCGGTTTCTGTTGAGTGTTTCTGACGGAAGCCAGATTGAAATTTGTCTAAAATGTTGTGTGTATTCAAGACAGCAGTGAGCTGTTTAGCAACAACTTTTTTCTAAAATTTTGGAAATAAAAGGCATCTTGGAAATGGGCCTATAGTTTGCAGGAATTGATGTATCCGGGTTGGTTTTCTTCAGTAGTGGCTGAACAACTGCATGTTTAAAATACGAAGGGACACAACCAGATTGCAGAGAGCTGTTGAGTATAGAGAGAACCCAAGTACTCACAGACCCAAGAACATTTTTAAACGAGGAAGTTAGTGTAATTGACACAGCCATGACACAGAAGCAGAAGTCTCATGGAATTATCAGTCATCGTGGAAAGAAGTTAGTTCAGTAAATGAAGTAAATCCTTCACTGGTGATCTACATTTTCCCCAACATATGTAAATGTGTCATCAGTGATGACCATCTCTAACCATGACTTGTCCCACATTGGCTTGACCAAACCCAAAAAGTCGCATTCGAAACTTACTTGTTATGACAAAGTCGAATGAATTGAGTTACACCTTCTGTCGGTGTGAGGGTCAGTTATAAAGAACATACTATAATTCTAGAAAATAAAGACAGTGTGGACAGTAGGCAGTCACTGATAGTAACATATAAATACTGCAGGCTAGGGGCTCCATTACTGATTAGACATTATTCCTACAACAGTCACCTGCATCCCTGTATGTGTGGTGGGGTAATGTAATGTGTTTTTGGGTGAAACTAATTCAGTTTTTAAGGTGGCTTTAACATCTTTTAAGTCATGCTAATGACATTTTTGTTTGTAGAAAAATGGTTGCATTACTTAATATTGCTCTATCAAAGGTGATATTTAAACAACTCCAATTCCACCGCACAATGTGGTTTAAAAGGCAGCCAGTCTACAGTTTGGATGCATTTACTAGCCACTGACAGCTAACTTTGCAAAACCCAGGTTATCCCTGGCTAATTAGCGGCTAACGTTGGCATTTCTCCTCTTTCGGTGCAGGTTAATATCCAATTGAAACGCATAGTACAAACAAACTAATCTTAAGAATCTGGTGGGATGTGGTTCACATTTTAAGGTAAAACTGTGCCATAGCTTCAGTAACTTCATACATGTCCCTGCTAAACTCAATTAGTCACTTAGGAATGTCTCAATCAGTCGTTTCAAAAACCACTTGCTTATGTGGTAACTGTTCATCTCAGTTTCCCAACTTGTGGATGACCAACATTTTAAAATGGTCACTGTCGAAGAAAGGTCAACTTAGTGGCAACCAAACTGTTTTTTTTTTTTTTTTAATAAAAGCATATTAGAAATGTTGTGTCATTTACATACCAGTAAGTTGTAATGTGGTTTTGATTCTGAGGTGTAAGGAGCACTTCTGCCTCCCCTCACAACTCATGACTGTGGAGAGGCTGATGTTGTGGAACACGGAGGACGGCTTGAGACCTTCAGCGGGGTCCTGACACAGACGAGGAAACCAATCTACACGGGACAGGGACAGAGAAAAAATACATGTAACACATCATCTTTCAGGGCCCATACTGACACATACTTGATTAGTTAGAAAACACAGATGTAACCATGTTGTCTTGTCACAGAACAGTAAGCCATACCAACATGTTCTGGTTGGGTATTTCTCCTGTCACACTCCCAGTAAAGTGTCACAGTGTGTGTGTGTGCTTCCACAGAAAGAGGCTGCCATGTCAAATCAAGAATAAACTGCTGTCCAAATGTGAAAAGATCTATCAGCTATGTGTTTTTTTCATTCTCTATTCTTTATTCAGAAGAGAAAAATAACAGCATACACAGTTTCTGGGTGTGTTCTGCTCAGTTTTTGCCTGGCAGCAGCGTTAGAATTAGATTTTTCTCATACCATATGACAGGTGAGGCACTCTTCAGATGGTTAAACAATGATTTGTGTTTCAACAGGAGGTTCTGTAGGCTTTTTAAACCCTGCCTTGAAGGCAACTCTGAACACTGAAGGACATTTCCTTGGCAACATCTCTAAATAGAAGATATTAAATGCTATTCTATTGTGCAAAATAATGTCCTGTGTGCATGCATGAGCGCAGATGTGATGTAGCTGCAGTGCATGTCTATACTCACTGTCTGGCTTGGTTTTGCAGTGAAGGCCCTGCAAGGAGAGAGAGAGAGAGAGAGAGAGAGAGAGAGAGAGAGAGAGAGAGAGAGAGAGAGAGAGAGACAGAGACAGAGACAGAGAGAGAGAGAAAGAGTGAAACACTGTTCGAGTAGGAGTTCCATTAACAAAGTCATTCATAACAAAGTGAACAAAGGTAACAGCTCTCTAGATCGGGGGATTCCCGTACAACCAGGAGCTTTTTACATCCTCATTGCTCCTTTAGGTAAAACACAACCTCTTTGTCTTTTTACTGCAGTTTGTCATGGTCCAACACACAGCCAAATACAAAGGGTAAACCTATTTATGAATAAATTACTCCACTTGTCCAGCTGCAACAAGAGTCTGTGCTAACTGTATATGAAGTTAATTTGCAGACAGCGTTCACACAGTGATGCAAAACCTGCAACGGTGTACATCACCAGAGTCACTGAGTGCCATTTGCTTAGGCTCACTTCCAAAACTTTGTAGAATGCAGCCTTGTTTATTTATCAGACAGGAAAAATGTCCTGGGTAAATGTGTCATGCACCCAGTGATGACTGACAATATGGATGAAGTGTCTTCTGGGTTTTTCTAAATATGGTAAATACTCCAATTGTTCTTTCTTTAGGAGGTATGTAAAGAATGCCGTCTTAATTGTGCACTTGCAACACGGAGACACAAGACACCACTAAAATCTTTAGAGTTTATAAGTCTGTTAAGGTCACTGAAAGAGGAGTAATCATGCTGCAGTAGAAAAGTGAGTGTGTTATCTAATCACTCACCACCGAAGTGCATTCGCAGCTGTTTTGAGTTCCTCCTTAGGCTTGAGTAAATGGTAAGTTGAGTAATACTGTATAAGATTTGAAGAAACAATACTATAGCCTTTGTGGACTACTACACTAGCCCCCTTTTAATATGCATGCTCCCCTTTGCATTATGTATCCTCATACAATTTGCTTTATTTGTATAGCAAATTTCAGCAACAGGGCAATTCAAAGTCCTTTACATAAAACATTAAAGAGCAGATAAAAAAAATAGATAAAATACGAGAATAGAAGTTAAAGTGCAGTATAGGAAATTAAACATTAAAGAGCAGTTTAAAGAAAGGCAACATCAAAAAGAAAGGTCTTAGATTTCCATACAGTTTCAACAATGCAACTTAATAGAAATGAACAATTATTTAAAGGAAGGCAACTTAAAAAAAGAAAGGTCTTTAGCCTTGATTTAAAAGAACTGAGATTTGCAGCGGACCTGCAGTTTTCTGGAAGTTTGTTCCAGATATGTGGAGCAGAAAAACTGAACACTGCTTCCCCCTGTTTAGTTCTGACTCTGGGGACAGCAAATGGGTCACACAAGAGCCCGTTCATGCTATTTAAACTGACTCATGCTTAGAGAGCCCTTTCCCCCGAAACAGTACAGAATGGTTGTTCATTTTAGAATAAGTTGTAGCTGTACAGGTGGTGGTAGTAGTAGCAGATCAATGATATGATAGACACACATTTCTTTTAACCGTTGGACACTATACAATAAGCAGCAGTATTATTGTATACAAGTATCAGTAGCACCATCAGCAGTAATAGGAGGTACTGGTAGGACACAGCTATATTTACAGAGGCAATCTGTCAGTGCATATGGTTGACAGTTTGTATCTTGTTTTGTTGTTAATGTTCCAAAGGATGCCGTTTTACCTGAGAACACCTGGTGCCACATTGCTCTATTCTCTCCAGTCCTGAGTTTTCGGCTGCAGCTCCATTCAGACCCAAACAACAATGAGACATCAGCAAGGCTGCCCACAGGATCATTTTCACCAGAATCAGGCACCAAAACTTAGACTTCTTCTCCTACGACTCTGCTTCTCTGGGTCCTGCAAGCAGTTACTTCTTCTTCTTCTTCTTCCTCTATATTGCTGTTTTTTTTTCTATTCCAGGCCGAGGGGGTGACTGGCAGGGTCAGAGGAGGCTTGGCCTGGTGTGACAGGTAGTTGGATGGTGAGGAGCCTCCTGTTTATTTTGTCTTGAGTGTGATGATATCCAGTGAGGTAGTGTACTGGGGCAGAGCCAAGCACACTGAGTGAAACACACGCTGGTGAAAAGAGTGGATTTAAATGTTCCTCAGTGGAGGCGGGGCAAAAGCATTTCTCTTTTTTACTCTTCAGCAACATACACTACACACTACACATCCTCATTTCTTTTACATTTATTGCAAGTATTGTTTTTGTTTGGCACTTATGACACACTTCAAACATTTCTAACATTTTGTTCTGGCAATAAATGCTAATTGGAAATGGGAATCCCTGCCACACACACACACACACACACACGCACACGCACACTCACACGCACACGCACACGCGCACACACATATAAAAAAAACTATTGCTTCAATTGAAACTGTAAAATTCCATTTTTCCAAACATCCTGGTGCATCCTTTCCTCGAAAGAACATTTTTTTTTTATTTCTGGGAAATACAACAATCCCACGTGATGACTGCGATACGATGGCTGAAACTTGATACATGCATGATGTTTATTATTTTGTGTTCACCCTGTTTAACCTTTTTTGAAAGCCACAGGGCAAAGACGTAGGTTTGATATAATTGCTGGTTAGTAGAAGAGAAATTGGGAAAGAGTACTGGGTCCTTAAGTTCATGAGTGGGTTATGTACCAGAGACTCGAGTTAGCAATAACAGTGGCCCCTGACACAAAGAAAACTTCCTCTTGGCAATATGCTACAACTGCATGCATGCCCAAACATGGACAACACACTGATGGGTTGAAAGGACTGTCTTAGACTGTAAAATTTGAGGAGTTTGCACATATTTCTTTTAAAGAATAATTTCTTTAACTTTTTTTTGGTGCTTTTTAGGAGCATCTATGAACACCTTTTATTATTATCACCTTTTAATTCGATATGACAAACTTGTTAGCAAAGAGTTTCTTATTTACACATCCAGCTGATAAGCAACATTAGCATTTATGTTGTGTTTCTGGCCAACTGGCAAAGTCAAATATTTGCTCTGCTTCAGCTTTTTAACCTGAGTGACGTAACCTAAGTCCTGAGGGAAGAATCTGGCTCTTTAGCAGGTAATAGCTCCACCATGTTCACCAGCTAATGGCTCACTCTGTCTGTCTGCTGTTTGGTGCAGAGCAGGTAGTGTGCAGTGGGTTTTTTTCTGCTAAAAACAGCATCTAGCTTTGGCCAAAACAACACAATGAGAGCAGTGAGAGAAAACCCAAACCCTTTTAACATTATAAAATCATTTGACCTGTTATTATTTAAAAAAATCCTAATATGTGCTTTAAATCAATCATCCAGTGTCTTTTTAAATATAGAAATATACCGTAAATTGTTAATGTTGTTTGCCTTTTTATAGTGTGCACCACCTCTTTCTATTACTAAAGCACATCAAGCATCAACAGCTCGCACACTACGTAGTTTCATGTCTTCGATCATTAGAACGACTTGTCCTGCCAGAAGCAGACTGTTACAAAAAGGAGTCACCACAAAAACAACCAAAAGGAATGTTTTGAGGTAACGTGTGAGCTTCCTATCCCTTTGATGCTGGGAATGACAGGGAAGGAAATGACTGAGCTTCCAAGCACTTCTAACTTTAGGCTATTGGAATGTCTGGATGTCATTTAATTGACAACAAGATGTGAGTCAACAAATAAAGTATAAAGCGAAGCATTATAAAGGTCTGTGTGACATGTACAAACAGCGACCCTGCAGTAACAGAAAATGTTTCACTTGTGTTTCATTGTCAGACACTTCACTTCTTTGAAATGTCGTGTTGTGCAATGACATCAAAGCAAGACCATAAAAGAGTTCAGGCAATGGAACAAGTAGGATGATCTTCATCATGGTCAATTCTAGTTCAAATAAAAACTGAAGTGATGCTTGTAGTTTGTGGCCTTAAAAACAGATTTTACCTTTACATGACGTAAATGCAAAAAAGGTTATACCTGTGCCGTACAATAGCAGTAATTATGCAGCTATGTTCCAATTGTTGTGCCTAACCCATATAAAAGGAGACCTGCCTGGTTTAAATCTAACCAATAATGTAGATAAAAATAGACACAAACAATGCGAGGGAGTTGTCAATAAGGAATTAACCAGTTCCTCAATGAAAAGTCAAAGGATATTGATATGACAGACCTATTTATGGCCTTGTTACTATTTCACAGAAGAGCACTAACACAGTATAGTTTGAAGGATTTCCTGAAAGAACACTGTACAAAAAATCACTTTGGTACCTTGCACAGTGGGTTATCAGGTTAAAACCTGTTGTGTAATGGCTCTATCTACTGGGATTGAGTGTGTATTACAATACCTGGGGTTTTCCCCACAGTCATGACATTTGCTATGGGTTTCTATGGGTAATGATAAAGTCATACATGTTAGTTATTCATTAATAATTAGTCATTGGGTTTATTATACTAGTGAGCCATCAAGGATGCGGTCACAACTTTTGGTAATTCAGACTAAAGGAGTTCTCATTTTATAGCCTGATTAGTCATCAAGTCTGCAGGTTGTTTTTGTTTTGTGAATCATTAATAACGTGGTTCCTCCACTGAGATAATCTGTCACGGTTGTGGGAGTAAATGTTAATAAATTGTGCAGCTCTTCTCCAAAATATAAGTGGTCATTGGAGGGGCCCTCTTGGCGAATTAAAGAAACAGATAATAAAAACATAACCCTATAAATTACACACCCTCTTGTAAGAAGTATATAGGCTAAATAAATTGATGAAGTAGGCTTATGCCAACTTAGAAAATACAAAATCGTTTTCTAAGTATTATTTTAGCCATTGCCGTCAAACAAAACAAAAGTATTAAGTATTATAAGAATAATTCTTATTATGAATAATAACAATAATCATAATGATAATAGTAGTAATAATAATAATAATAATAATCAATACTTAGCATAGTAGTATATGTATAATAATATACTGTATGTATTCATGATTAATAATAATAACATATAGTAAAAATAACATTTTATAAAACTAATTATTTCCATCGTATTACAAACTGAAATGTTTCCTCTTACCAATAATGTCCTTCGGCTGCTCATTTATGAATAAGCTATTCAACAGATGGGGCCTAGCCTCTACAGAGCGAAATACTTTGGAATAGGCTACAGGAGACGCCCTCGGTCGCCCCCCCCCTAAATTGCTACCACAGGACTTAAAAAAAGAAGAAGCAAATTTTCCTTTTCCTTTTGAGCATCAAAATAATTCATGACATGACCTAGCCTCTGTCAACCTTCATGTAAGCGTGGTATCAAGTGTTACATTATATCATATTTATTTCGTTTGATAATAATCTGCAATCCAGGGGGCAATGCTTCTATAGCTGGTATAACCTTTTATATACTGTCTATGGGTATAACGTGCTGTCAGCCGCTGTAAACTGCTCATCCTGAACTCTGCACTGTGAGAATGAGCAATCTCTGCTCCTCCTGCACTGCAAAAAATATCAGTCTCACCAAGTCATTTACTGTAATCCATAGGCGTAATTACAGATTGCAGAATTGCAAATTCCAATTTTGGAGATCTCAACGCTCAATGCTAAACCCAAAGTTTCGCCCTTGCTGTAATGAAGAAGCCTACTGAGCGTTGAAATCTTATTTTGCATTAATGACCTAAACTTTGTTATTAATAATGTCTATTTATGTCTACTTGTTTCCAGTGTAGAGCCTGCTGTTTTCACAATGTAGCTATCTTAAAAGAATGACTCATCGCCAAGCTGCTGTTGCTGTTGAAACCTGAAAAAGTCGTAAACAACTAAAATTGCCATACAGTAGCAAAAAAAAAAAAAAAAGGTCACATCACTGGCCATATTATAATTATTATGCTTTTAAAATTCAATGTATAAATATATATTATATAGCTAAACCTGGAGTCTATATACGGAATTAACATTTTTTGCAGTGTGCATTCACGGTTGCATCACATGACCCGTTAATCTTCACTGTATTTCCGCGTTCACGTCGGCCGAGCTGTTATCAATGACTCTCCGTGGGTGTGCGGGGTTTTTACCTAATACATAGCTGTTTGCATCATCCTCTCCTCCGGCTGCGGCTGCTGTCTCCGCGCTGAATGGATGAAGCTTTGACAATCTGAGGTCCTCCTCTTCCTCCTCCTCCTCCTTCTCCTCCTCCGCCGCCGCCGCCTTCTCCATCGAGCCTGTCGTCGACCCGCGCGGCCGAGCTGGGGGGGAATCCGGGAAAAGGCAGCCGCGGCACCTCGCACCGGCCGACGGACACTCCGCCGCGACGCCCCACCAACATGCTCACCCGGGTCAAGTCCGCAGTGGCCGGGTTCATGGGCGGTATCGTGTCCGGGGGCAACTCCGGCGGAGGGGGCAACACTGGTTCCGAGCTGCCGCTGAAATTCCCATATATGAGACCCGAGTTCCTTGGACTGTCCCTGGATGAGATCGAGTGCTCCGCGGACCACATAGCTCGGCCCATCCTCATCCTGAAGGAAACAAGGAGATTACCGTGGGCCACCGGATACGCTGAGTAAGTATAGTATACGGCAGCTGCCCTAAAAGCGCCTCCTGCATGTTGTCTTTCAAGTGGCATTTAATGTAAAGCATTCAGTCTTGTTGAGGCCCAAGTGCTTGCAGGTGTCCATCCCAACAGTTGATCTCACTGATTTGCTCCTAAAACAGGCAGGTAGAGACCTACACACTCTCAGGTCTTAGGACCTGCACCTGTTGTGACTGACATCCATCTCCAACGTGACTGTACTGGATCCATGCAGCATCCTTTTGCTCTCCAACTTTTGTGTCATATTTACATTGACATGGACATGGATGACAGCATTCATACAATGGATCACAGCACCCAGAGAGCTCAAACTGGTATTCACGTGCAAGAGGATGATGAACTCATCTCTACTGTACCAGCAGCATCTGGGTATTAGTCTACAACTGGGCTCTATTTATGGCTAGCTGTGTGTCAGTGTGTGATTGCATGGCAATAGCCTCGAGATACACCGTAGACTGCTGACTCTTCTTTAACGCACCGAAGTAAAGAGTTAGTTGCTGCATACTGTAGTATAGCAGAGGACCATCAGTTCAGGAAAGCCCTGTTAGTGTGAGGTAGGCAGTGGTTTATTAATAGCCAACTACATACAGTACATGGGTGTATTTC
Organism: Gymnocephalus cernua; assembly: GCA_023631565.1. Classification (NCBI taxonomy): domain Eukaryota; kingdom Metazoa; phylum Chordata; class Actinopteri; order Perciformes; family Percidae; genus Gymnocephalus; species Gymnocephalus cernua. The sequence continues at coordinate 15,499,623 of CM042447.1, read as the reverse complement.
AAGTTAACCCCCCCTTAATATCTGCACAAGATGTTAGCTGTAACTAAACATTCATTCATACCTCTGTTGACTTGATAATGATTGTCATGTGACTGGATGTAGCCTGGGGGAAAAATAACAAACTTATTGCTAATCAACCAATATTATCACATAGCTCCAGAATGACAAAGAAGTAAAGATACAGTGCCACCTTAGATCTTTAATGATAATTGCTCCTAGATATCTGTGAATCTACTACTGCTTTCCTTCAAGAATAAGAGTTATTCCATTAAGTCAAGATCTTTTGATCAGTTAACACACACACACACACACAGATACTCAGAGATGGTATGAAGTGTCTCTTTGGGACCGGTGCCGTTAATAAGGTCAGCTCGTACCAGCATTCATCTGTAATTAAAGCCTCCTTTTTGTTATTACAGCAGCAGCCGTTTTGGCTCTCACTTCCTCTACACCTCTCACTTTGCCTCTCGTACTCTTTACAACATAAACAGCAGACATCAGGAATTGAGAAATTCAATCTTTTTTTTCTTGTCATGCTCATAATTGACTGTTCTCCAAACCCCTTCCTGATGTGCAATTGTCCAATCGTAGCTTAGCAACTGCAACTAGCATGTCAAGCTTTGGATGTTAAACTGTTGTGCATGGGGCTGTAGTAAAAGCAAAATGCCTAGTCAGTATGTAAAACGATTGAAAAGTGGCGTCTATGTTGTTGTTTTTTAGACCTTTTTTAAAAAAAAAAAAAAAGCACGAGAGCAAACGTGTAACATTAAAGAACGTAAACTGTAAATGTTTGCATGTCCCACTAAGTAGCTTACAAGCTAGTTGTAGCTAAGCATTGCTTCCGAGGCCAATGAGCAGTTTTAAAAAGCCCTATTCATAATAGCACATCCACTGTGTAAAACCCCTATTTTGCAAGGCTGTCCTGGATGTAGTCTCGCTTTGCCAGACCCTCCTCCAAAGCACTAGAGGAGAGTCTGGCTACTCCACATAGCATTCGGGGATGGGAGGAAAACGTGCTCTGGTTTATTGCCATTTCTTTGAACCAATCACAATTGTCTTGGGGGAGAAAATAGGCTCGGAAAGAAACTTGTTTTGGTGGAACATGTGTACGTTCAAAGGTTGTTTTAGTCATGCAACAGAAAACTCAGATTGGACAGATAGTCTAGCTAGCTGTCTGGATTTACCCTGCAGAGATCTGAGAAAAAGTTAACCATAGTCCTCATAAATCGACCAGAGATTAAAATGGCAACACAAAGAAAGCCCAAGGCAACAGATATCCGGCCTAAATGAGTGAAATCCAGCGGATCTTCCGGCAATCCCGGAAGTGGAACGTCAAGGATATAGACTATCCTGGATGCTACTATATGAGAGCATAGGGTAACGTTTGCAGCCCCATCCTTCTATTTGGGTTAAGTTTATACTTCGGCAACAGGTCATACTTCTAATACAAGGACTAACTAGCACTACACTGCAGTACCATGCCACTTTATGTCCACATCCAGCTAACTAACAGAGCAAATTGTGGCTTAATTAGCTATCTTAGTTAGTTCAGCTCATAAAAAATAACGTTTGCCAGCTAGAAATGTGTAGGTGTTTTCTTTTCCTCTGTGTGAAATAAAGAACCCATTGTTAAAAAAATGACTACAAATTTTGAGTGATAGTGGAAAATGTATCACTCAAAATTCTTAGTAATATGCAGTTTACAGTGATAATCACTGTATACTGCATATTTGAGTGATGATCCTCACAGTCCCATTAGAACTACATATTGAAGACAAACCCATTCTTACATTCCATTCAAACACTTCCATTTTGCCGTGTTATTTTTGTATCTCTTTTATTCAGGTGGTAGTGCAATCCTGACCAAAACCCTCAAGAAAAAGTGCTAAATTTGGACTGAAATTTGAACAACTGTTTTAAGTGTTTAACTCGCAGCTCTTTCACTGTTATTGTTCCTCTGATGTGCTGAGTCAAACAGAGGCAAAACTATAAAGCATTGTGCTTCACCAAATAATTATCTCATCCTTGGGGCCAATGTCTGGCCCAGAATCTGTTGCCAAGGGTAAAGAAACAAAGAAGGCATTAGATGTCTGACAATGGAGGGGGAAAATTAGGTTTTGTTCCTAATGGGAGGAAAGCTAATTGTTCTGAATGAAACATGATTGGCAGGGAAATGAAAATGACTATCACTCATCCTGCAAATTGTGAAATGAGGACAAAGGAGGGCATTTTTAATCGCACAAACACTCTCACACACACACACACACACACACACACACACACACACACACACACACACACACACACACACAATGGCAACAGCTGCACCTACCATGAAATAGAGTAGCACAGAATGATCCATTATTGATTGGACTCATTCAACACATTGTAGTCATGAAGCATGAGGACTGTAAGAGTTTTTAGGGTTTAAGAGTTCACATAAACATGTATTTTTTTCATACACAATAATGTACAACTTGCAGGACATGATCACATGCACACACACACACACTTACACACTTAGGTCATCATATTACTGTTTGTTGACAGCAGATTCGATGAAGCTGACAAAGACTTCCTGGACTTGTTTATCATGAGCTCAAAAGTAGTCGATGTGTCAGAGTGTGTTATGTGCGTAATAACTCAGAGGGATTTTCTACTATAATTACGGGTGCAGTGGTAATGTATTATGTTTGAAAGCAGAGCTGGGTAATCATAGTAAGGACCAGCCCTCTGGACATGATGGCTTTTATACTATGCATGCATGGTGAATGACCCATTCTAACCAAAGTAGTGCCAGTTTTAGCTCAGGCAACTAGTTCCATTGTTAACATATTGCACTTTATGGGAGTTGTTAGCACAGTTACAACACATACTTCATCAACTGTGGCAGTGCTTTATGCAGTTTCTTGACTATTGCTGCCATATCCAGAGGATAATAAGATTGTTGTGTTCCTACAATCCAGCAGAGGCAAATTAACCATGTTTCAATGGAGCATTATAATAATCTGAATGTAGTTTAAAAAGACTCAGCATGAGGCCAAGAATTTGCATCCTGTAAATAATAAATGTCTTGGGTTGAACATTCATCAGACAAAAATGCCATACACATTTAAAAAAAAAAAAATCAACTAAAAGGGCCTGCATGGTTACGGGATTTCCACTGCAGTCTATTAAAGCCAAATGGCCAAACAAATTAACATTGAAACCGTGTAAAAAAATATAAAGTCCTATATTGTTTATTCACTGCATAGTCTGCAGTGGGAATGGACCGCTACACAAAGCTTTCAAGACAATATCTCTCTCTTTCTCTCACTCCGTTTATCTCTCTCCCTTTGTTTTTCTCTCAAATTCAAAAATGCTGTACTTGGGTATTAGCCATTGTTACAAAAGCAAGCGTATGTAGCACAACATAAAAACAGCAATGAAAAATTGGAACAGCAAAAGGCAAGTATAAAATCCAGATATGCTTAAGTGCATACATATTTACACACTCATATAAATACAAGCAGAAAATGTCACTTTTGCTAAGTATCTCTACATGAGCCTGTTCCTGTCTTTTTCTGTATTCGAGACAAAGAACCAGACATTGATGCTGCCTAGCAGAAAACATCCACAGTCTGTGTCTATAAATAGGCATGCCAATTTCTTACACACACACACACACACACACACACACACACACACACACACACACACACACACACACACACACACACACACACAACACCCTCCAGAGACGTCTGTAAGACTTGCCAGTCTCATTGGAGCTGCCTCCACAATCTTTATTTTCTAACTATTTATTGGTAGCCCAATTACATTAGCTATCACACGCTGTAATGAAAACGCTTTATTTTTGGTGTGTCGTCAAAAATTTGGAGTATTTGACAAGGGGTGGGGTATGTGTTGGGGGGGACTTAGACCAGTGACCTCAGTATATTTCAAATCCTGGCCATGGCCTTGCTCATATTTGTATCTCGGGTAGCTTATTGTGCTGTTTGTGACAACACAAAAAAGAAGCAAAGCAGTAATTTAAAAAAAAAATTGTTGTCAAATGCTGAAATGTGAAAAACCATATAAAAACTTTGATGCGAACCACACATTTATTGTGTGACTGTCCTTAATCATTGCTGGGTTTCATCTCTCCTTGGAACCTTCTGTCTCTGTGGCCTGCCTGGTTAAATAAGGGACAAATAAAGATGAATAAGGCAACACACACACACACACACACACACACACACACAGGGCTTTGGGCACAATTGTGTAGCCGCACATAAACAAAGACTTCTAATAACTCCCAGAAGTGACTGTCCTGATGCATCAGGACACTCCCGGCAGAGCAGTACCACAAACAAAGCTCTCGTGTTTGATCTTCATCAGGAACATGTAACATACAAAGCCAGCTGCTTCACTCTGTGTACAGATAGAAACCTCAGGCTGCGGCTCTGACTAATTGTTGTGATGCTGCAGTGAGCCATAATTACCATGAAAGACCGCAGTACCATTTCATCCAACAGAAAGCATCAGATGATGGCTTTCATTCAACCGCTGGTTCCAGACCACAGCTGTCAGACTGGGATATCACAGCAAATGGTGCATCTGTTGCTTGTTGCAACATTTTATCTAGGAAAAAAATGAATGCCTAAAGTATGTTGCCAAATGTGACTTTTATATAAGGGCCTCTGAGTGTCTGACAAACAGTCAAAGCCTACAATATGAGTCAACCTTTATACATCATGCCTTCGTTTCAGGGTGATTAATGCTGGTAAGAGTGCGCTGAATGAGGACCAGGCCTGCTGCGAGGTGGTTGTAGCGAGAAGGAGGCCAATGAGCTACTGCCCTCCCTCCACGCCCAGCAAGACCCCCACGGCCAAGAGACGCAACTCCCTGCCCAATGGAGAGGGCCTGGGACTCCGTATTGATCATAGCAAGCTGGGAGAGGTAAGAAGACACAAATACACACTCCATTGAATATGTTAGTATATGCACAAAGGGTATACAGTGTACATATACATTTCTTTTTTTAAACAGTTTTGCTCACAGGCATACACATGACTGTAGAGTCTTAGTCTTGTTAATAAACAGTACTGTACAGTATGTGCCAGGGCTCCATGGAAAGCAGTATTGATACTGAGTGGATTATCCTGGTTTAATAAAATACATTAAAATAGTGTAAAATGAGTTAACCCAGCCATAGCTGACAAGGTAATTAAGAAGGTAACATTCATTGTGGACCATCCATTATGAAAAAAGCATTGCATTTAAGGAGAAAAGAATGTTTTAGGTAAAATAATCTTTGGTGGGAGCAAGTTTTATCAAACCACAGGGCCGGGAGCTGTATAAGATGTATAAATAATTAACTTAATTGTCTTTTTCAACCATAACTAATGGTAACATAAAGTGTTTTGGACATCCGATTCTAAAGTAAGTCAGTCCCACCTCCGCAAATTGGCTATCGGCCACAAAACTAAGTATCTGGTCTCTTAGAGGAAGCTGTTGAGACAGACCATCATAATGTCATGTTCAAAAATCCCAAAGGTTTGCATCCAAACTCATTTGTTTCCAGGGTTACACCCACTGCGCTGCGTGGGAAAGCTTGCACGGAAGTCTTTTAGGGAATGTGGTGTAATTCACTTTTCTTTTTCCAAGTCCTGGTACAGTTTTAATGGGGCAGGATGTACAGCAACATTATTTGACAAATAACGCGTATTTAAGCTCAGGTAGTACAAAGCAGAGTGTGTGATGGCACAGACGTGACAGCGGTGTTCCAGAGGGAAATGAAGAGATACGAAGGGTTGGAATCTCTGCAGCTCCCCAACACTTTTGGACAGGAAGAGTCACGATGTTTTCTCCTGGGCCTCTCCTCCCAGCGTTCCCTCACACATACTATAAGTCCATCCAGCAGCATTAGTTATTAAGATTTACAACCCCAAATCAGAAAAAGTTGGGACAGTATGGAAAACACAAATTAAAAAGAAAGTGATTTCTAAATGTACTTTGACTTGTATTTCATTGCAGACAATACAACAGCACATCATTCAATGTGTTCCTCATGATTGTTATTGTTTTTGTTTAAAAAAAATAAAATTCCTATTTTGGTTCTTGCAACACATTTCAAAAATAGTTGGAGCAGTAAAGCATTTACCACTTTGTAATGTTGCCATTCCTTTTCACAACACTTAAAAGACGTTTAGGGACTGAAGACACCAAGTGATGAAGTGTTTCAGGTGTAATTTTGTACCATTCTTGCTGCAAACAAGTCTTAAGGTGGGCAACAGTACGGGGTCTTCGTTGTCGCATTTTGTGCTTCAAAATGCGCCGCACATTCTCTATTGGAGACAGGTCGGGACTGCAGGCAGGCCAGTCAAGTACCCGTATCCTCTTCCTCCGCAGCCAGGACTTTGTAATGTGTGCAGAATGTGGTTTTGCATTATCTTGTTGAAATATGCATGGACGTCAATTTACTACTATTACTGATTACTAGCCCTAAATTGCTCCTGTCCCAACCTTTTTTGGAATGTGTTGCAGGTCTGAATGACAGGAAAGGATGTATATTTACAAATGAAATTAAGTTGACCAGACAAAACATGAAATATTTTGTGTTCACATTGTCTGCAATGAACTACAAGTCAAAGTACATTTAGAAATCACTACTTTCTTTTTTTATTTGTGTTTTTCATACTGTCCCAACTTTTTTCTGATTTGGGGTTGTATATTTTCTTTCTTTTTCAAATGTCAAATTATGTTTTAAAAATTACATTATTTTAGCCCGAGTATGGTATGATGAGCTGGAGCAGGACTTTTGTCTACTTTTGTCAGATTATTTAGATCAATTATTTGCATCTATACGTTGCTTTACTGTGAGCACAAATATGAATTTAAAATTCACCTATTCAGCTGTGTTTCCCAGCAATGCCCTGCTTACATTGGAATACAGTACAGAATACTGCCAAGGACTGGCGGGTTGTTTTAGTTCACAGCGTGGGAGAAATGTGCCTGCCTGAATTATATAGATTTTCCAATGAAAACACATTATTCTGATAACCACATGAACCCGTACTTGTGCATGATTCATCATGAAGTAGAATGTGTCCGTCAGATCGGCACACAGGAAACGAGTCACCCGGTTGAATGACGCCGGCACTCCGAGATCCAGCCAAGTCTGGGCGAAAGGAAACCACAACTCACCCAGCATCCCGCTGGAAACTGACACGGCACAGAGGCCACCCAGCACACTGGTTAGCAGGATGCTGGGAAGCAGAGAAGTTGCAGTTGGTGTTTAATTCCTCCACGCTTGCCGCAGTGCCCAATCTAACGTAGAGATGGAGATGGACACCGAGATGGTTTTGCTTGTCCACGTAGTCGGGATGGTAGCCATAGGTCGTAGCTGATAGCCATCTTCACTTTTTCCTCGGTCTTTACTATGATCTTTACATTAGAAAACCTTGACCAGCCAGCCTGGCTACCGACAAGAGTCAGCAGTTGATTAGCATGAGGCTATCAGAGTCAGCAGGAGACTTAGAGCAAGTTGATTTCCCGATCCTAATGAGCCTCTTAGCCACATGCCATCACCATCCACGTCAACCACATAAAGCCCAACTGATATTTGTAAAATAGACAATTCAGCACAAATTTTTGCAGAGCTGACGGTGAGGTGACTGGAGAGGTCTGCGCCTTCTAGAACATAACATTTGGTACAATGGCTCCTGCCCTTTGTAAATACAGTACATACAAAATATGGACTCAACCAAATTGTTAACAACATCATAATTACCAAAAATAATCATTATAGCAAGTAGCAACAGTTTTATTAGTCTAATAATAGAAATTACTTTTTTCAGTTGAAAAATATGTTACATATGGGTGTGGTTTAAGTTTAGACAGATGTTTCTGGACAGCCACAATATTTTATTTTATGTAAAAAGGAGTCTGGAGTTAAATGCTATATAAACAAAAGTCTGTAGTTATTTCCGTGGCACACTCCAGACTCCATTTATAAAACAATATTTATGTGTATTAAAAGCCCCACTGGTGAATTTGGCTTTATAATAAGAAATGAGTCTGAATGTTGATCTTCTTCTAGATCCTCTCTGTGGAAAGTGTGATCTGGCAGTGACAGACAGACAGTGGGTGGGATACTGATTAGCGGGTGTGAAGAGATGCATTATTGAGTTAAAAACAGTTAAATCCCTTTATCATTTTAATCAGGATTGTGTGGTTGAATGTGATTACGTTTAATTCCGCTCTTAATTTGCTGTGCTACTTCGTGCTGTTGCCACTTGATATTAAATCAATAGACATGATGTATGTGTCTGCAGGACAGTGAAGGACTGGTGTTCCACTACTGGGCCTTGTTCGATGGCCACGCCGGCTCAGGTGCAGCAGTTGTCGCCTCCCGCCTACTGCAGCACCACATCGCCTGCCAGCTCCAGGCCGTCATCGAGATCCTACGCAACGCTGCTTCTTTGCCACCGACCGTCCTGGGTGAGGAGCCCGACAACAACCCCTACCTCCAGGGAAACACCCCAGGCCCTCACCGAGCCCTGACCCGGGCCGCTTCTCTGCGCGGGGCCTCAGGTGCACCCGGTTCCCCGAGCAACACCCCGCCTCCGCCACGCTTCTTTACTGAGAAGAAGATCCAGCATGAGAGCCTGGTGATAGGAGCCATAGAGAACGCCTTCAAAGAGATGGTGAGAGACCGATGCAGCAAGGCCATGTTGCTCATCCTGATTGGCCCTGAAAGCTTTCACACTCTGTCATGCATCATTACTTAACATTTTATGGTTTGGGCTGCAAGTCTTATGTAGAGAAATTTACCGCAAGGTTGTCTGAAGTCTCAGTTACAGACCTGCCTTGTCATCATCCCATTATCAGCATCTTTAGAGCCTGCGCTAGTTCCGCTTTTTCCTCTATTCTGAGTTCCACACTTCGAGAATATTATATCAATATAACAATCAATAAAATACACCTTAAGTTATTTAGGCTGCTATGAAATGTCACATGTTTTGTAAATTATTTACTAGTTGAAAGTTGTAATGTGGACCTACACACATTTAGACCTGAAAAAATGAGTCCGTTAATTATGACTGAAAATTCATCTGCATCAGATTTGATGATCAATTACTCTTTTAAGTCCTTTTTTAAGCAAAGATGGCAAAAGAAAATAAGTGGTTCCAGCTTCTCAAATGTAAATGTTTGTTGGTTTCTTAAGTCTTGCTGATAGTCAGTTGAATATTGTTGGGTTAGAATTAAAACAGGACATTTGAATATGTCATCCTGGGCGATTAATCAAGAAAAATAATTACAGATTATTGGGATGGACAGTTGACTTATGACATAAATTCATAAGCAGGAATGTGTTTCTCTGTAGCTGATGGTCAATAGGTGGTTAGTTGAGTACATTTACATGTTGAGATACATTTGATTATACTCTAGATCAGTTGATATGTGTTAGATAATCATATATAAATATATGAAATATAATATCTTGAAATCAAGTCATCCCACAATCATTTCACGAGATTCACAAATCCTTATATTTGCTTCTTAATGTTTTTTTTTTATTGAGCCAAAGATCTACAGACAGTAACCTAGTCAAGTCAATGACTTTTTTTTTTTAGAAAGGTGAAAGTAAGATTACAGTCATTGATCTGTATATAAAATAGTTGGTACGGAAAAACAGAATTAAAGCAAACACAGCAAAACTAAAAAAAAACACACACACTCACACACACACACACACACACACAAGAGAGCATTCATTTGTTTCCTCATACCCTTCCCATTCCTCAACCTACTAACTCGCTCAAGAGCTACAGTACAACAGTGCGTATGTGTATTCTACAACTTTCACTGTAACAGGTACAAATGGACAAATCCTTCAATTTGAATGAATTATATTTAATTTGCATGGGAAACAGATGGGATTGTCTCACCATGTTTTCTTTTTTTTTTCTTCTTATTTGAAGGAAAACATTAGCACTGGAGAGCTTGACCTATTTCTGCAGTAGCAACAGGCATAGTGCCAGTGTGTATGCAGTAAATATTTTCATGAATACTAAGCGTTTATGAAAATATACGAAGAAGACATGCCTTTTTTATTATCCCACGCCGGGAAGTTCACAATTGTTCACTCTGTTTGTACAGTTGTACACACATTAAACACAGGCCTGAATTACACACATGTAGTGACTGAAGGAGCCAAGACAATGCAAATAAGCACAGGTAAACAAAAGCTGGTAGCAATTGCTGAATTAGTTTTTGCTGTCATAATATGACATATGCTATACACACACTGATATTCTGACCTGAGGGCAAAAAGGCACACATATATTTACCCACACACACCCTTTTTTTTTTATTTTCCGACCATAATCTTTAGCATCTCCATTTACAGTGTATTTTGACATCTGTCGTATGAAATGATGGCTCCAGGCCAAATACTGCTTAACCGCACACATACGCATTAGACTGCGGATTGCTGTTGCTCCAGTTCAAAAGGCAGCATCTGACTGAAAGTGTCTCAAGTGATGTGTTTTTTTATTAGATATTTAGCTGAAATTCTGTGTTATTGAAGAAACAGATAGAGGCCAATGTACTGTACACTTTTATGTTACCAAATGTATCCCAACCTTTTAAATTTCCATTTCACGGTTTTGTTTTGTATGATTCTTTTAAATTGCTTTGAGAAGAGAGTGTCTGTAGAAACCAAAGTCTATGCAGTATTACCACTAGATGGCAATGGAAAACAGTCCACACTGTTCAAGCTGCGGTACCCAGATTAAAAAAGATCACTGTGAAAGCTTCTCTCAGATCAACCACCCGCAACCCTCCCCCCCTCATGGAAAAATAAGCACTCTTCCACTTGATTTGACATTCTTTATAGGTGATTATCACTGCATCAGTTAAAGCTGTATTCTTTGTAGAAAGAAGTCCACCTGCAGGAAGAAAAAAAAAAACTGCTCGGAGAGTTCTGTTTGCAGGGTTTCAGAAAGCAGAAAAATTCATGCGGTTATATCCCTGTTGTAGATGGTGTATTGCAGTATTTCAAGTAACAAATACATAAATAAGCATTATGAAATCGAGGGGTTAAAAACACATTCTGAGTGTGTGCATGTACAATCAGTATAAAGCCTCTTAAACCTTGACATGCGAAGGTAACATGCAAACCCACTCACATGTCACTGTCGACATTGTTCATGCACGAACAGTTCTTGTTTACTGACACGCGGTCAACAAGAGGTTCAGGTTAAACCGATCAATAGTCTGCAACGATGCCCACACATCGTCCGCCCTTCTTCAAAGTTGATCAGATTTTTTTCTCAGTCTTGTTTCTGATTATTTCTCCCTACATCTCTGTCTTCATATTTATGGTTGAATATAATAAGGCAGTGACTATGTATTTAAGACTTCCCTCTGCCTGTGTGGGCTGCTTGCAGTGTGGATTTTTGACTTTTACTGTTGCATGTGGGTGGATTGTGGGAGGTTTTTAAAGCTTTTTTTTTTTCTATTGTGCTTTTTAAGTGATGCTTCATTAAAGATTGACAACTGCCTCTCCCTTTCCCAGGATGCCCAGATTGAGAAGGAGAAGCAAGTCTATAACATCACCGGAGGGTGTACAGCTCTCACTGTGGTTTACCTGCTAGGAAAACTATACGTTGGGAATGCAGGTGACAGCAGGTGTGTATGCTCATCTTCTGTCCACTAAATGAAAGAGTATGTAAAGCAGGCGGAAATAATAACACCGCAGTAGAAGGAGGAACCCAAAAACATATGATGTCAGTACATTGTGACGCCCTTCTCACTGTTTTGGACGCTGTCCTGGCCAACCTCAGCGGGAAATTGGCTGACATTGGAGGGTAGTCAGCTTTCCATGCTTTAAAAGCTGGTCTATGTGCCCTGTCTCTTTCTTCCTACAGCTCATCTTCTTTTCCTGTTACACCTTAAAATAAATTGTTTGTTTTAAAGGTCCCACATTATGCTCTTTTTCAGGTTCGTACTTGTATTTTGGGTTTCTACTAGAACATGTTTACATGCTTTAATGTTTTTTAAAAAGCAAATTTTTTTAGCGCCTGTCTCTTCATGCCCCCCCCACCCACCCCCGGAAAAAAAACCCAGTCTGCTCTGATTGGTCAGCGTTTCCCGGTCTGCCGCATCTGCGCTCTCTAGTCTTTGCACTGTCATTGCAGCCAGGGAATGATTGTAACAGCACTGTAGCTGCACTTTCTACCTACATTATATATAGTGTAGTTGTGACATAACCGTATGGAAGTCCTGACCGCTCGTTTAAAGACACTGTTTCTGAATACGGGCTGTGTGCATTTTCCATGAATTGACCGTTTTGGTACTTTGACAGTATTTATATATCACCTCAACCTGCTTTATAATAAAATCGAAATCTCACTTTTTACAAAATGGGACCTTTATGTAAATCTCTTGCATGGACTCCCTCCTTGTCACATTCCCTGTGCCAGTTTGTGACAACACGCTGCGGCAGAGACATTCTTTTCAGTGCAAGGGTTGCATGTACATTACTTGTCCAACTTTTTGTGTCGCTGCAGGGCTATCATTATTAGAAACAATGACATCATTCCCATGTCGACAGAGTTCACACCAGAATCAGAACGACAGCGACTCCAGTTCCTGGTAAGAAAACGCTGTACCATTCATTTTGACATAGAAATACAATTTCATGTGTTTTCTCTTAAAAAGGGTAGGGCTGTACGACGCATAGTCTTTAGTGTCGTCTTTAGTATGAAGTGTGTTCTGAATCTTGACAAATGTATGTAATAAGGTTAGTCACACAAAGCCAGGTCAGTTTATTTAGTTGCCCAGAGGATCAGTGGTTATTGTTAGCCACAGTGGCTCACCGTGTGTTCACACAATAAGCAACACAATCAGCCAGGCATCTGCAGTCCATCAATTTCCTATAGAGCTGTGCAACAGGGAAAATCAACAGCTGAAAATAGCTGGCCATGATTGACCTTTTTATAGTCAGTGGCAATAAGCAATGGCGCTTCCAGGTTTGCTTTTCATTTAATGAATACATTACAAAGATGATGTTTGGATAAACTCTCTTGTTGCCTCTTTAGTTGAAAGCAAAGTTCACTATCAAGTGATTTTGTTCTGCCTATATTTCCTGCACAGATATCTATGTACACTATCATATATTAAGAAAGAGTGGGAGCCATTGGCATGGCTGATATTATCTCCGATCTACTAGTATATATATATATTTATGTCTGCCAATACGAAATTGCATACAGCAATGTCAGAGAGGTGTGTGTGTGAGGTCTCCGTTAAATACTTTTTCCACTAGAGAGCAATAACAAGTTTATTTTTCAACTGTAAAATATCCTGCTCAGTACAATTCTTTAATAACCAAACTTAAGGCATTTTTAATGTTAAACAAAGGAAGGGATGGGCTCTATCCCTCAATCAGCAATCCAATGTCAATCACAACAACTTTGGCCAATTGGTCACAATTGTTTTATTTTACAATCTATAATCAGACTCAAAATCCCAGAATGAGACAGGCTTGAGAGTGAAGTGACAAAAAAACCAAGGTTGATGGAAGACGATTTGATCTGCAAATCTGCCACACATTCAGCGGCTTGACTGACTTGAAGACCATCATTGTATTCTCCAGGGTTTCATGCAGCCTCACCTGTTAGGAAATGAGTTCACGCACCTGGAATTTCCCCGGAGAGTTCAGAGGAAGGAGGTGGGCAAGAGGATGCTCTACAGAGATTTCACCATGAATGGATGGTAAGTCTTCCTACGTGTTTTTTATTATCTCTTTTACATACTATTTTCACTAAGTAGACAAAGCACTTCAAGATGGCAGACCTCCAAATGTGTGCTTAAGATGAACGTTGGCTGTCGTGGCTGTCAAATTATGATGTCAAATAAAAATGCTAATTTGGGGGGATGGCAAACATTACTCTCCAGCTGCATCCACCTTAAATGAAACCACAATCTGAAAAAGAACTGCATTAGTTGATCATGCTGTGGTCTAAACCATTGCTTCTCTCGCTCCCTTTCCCTCTTTTATTGCTGCTTTCTATACAGCAAGAGCTGGAGAGACCAGCAGAAAGCTAATGAGGGAGCTCCCTGAGCCTAACTTGATATGATATAATGATACAGCAGAGATGGCCCAATATGTGCAGTGTTCTGTGGGCTAGCAAGGCACCATGCTGTTTGAGCGTGGCTTCAGTGGAAGCCGGTAATGAGATTTTTGCTTTTACTGCTACTCTCACTCACACACACTCACTCACTGCTGCATACTGTAGAGCCACATACAGTACTGTGTGTATTGTGATGATTATTTTACAATAAAACAACCCGTCAGGAGCAGAAATGTGCCAGCCAGGATGTGCCACTGTGTGGACTACCGTTATGTTTATCCTCACATCCAAGCAAGGAAGTATTTTGGATTCATTTTTTAAATGTTTGCCCATATCTCAGAAGGACAGGTTGTTGAACATTAGCCTGGGTCACAAACCAAGGCAGCTGGAGAATCATTTTGAGGGATTTGAGAAAGCCAAGAGATGCACAATGACTCTACTTATGGCTACTGTGGCTTCTGAGGCAGCTACTTCTGAGGTGCCCCTAAACAAGGCAGTATTCATATGGAGCTTCTCGAGAGCCAAACCGCTCATCAAAATTTCTCAGAGCCCGAGGTGATGTCTTTGAATTCCCTGTTTTGTCCAACAAACAGTCTGATCCCCAGAGATGTTGACAGACGGAGCAAACCCTGGTCAGATGTGAAGCCGTTTGAAGTTGTTAATATTCATTGGCGACTGCTGACGCCAAGTCTAATCTAGCTAGTTTAAGTACATCAGCGTCAGCCGTGGAGTCTTTCAGTTGGACATCAAAGCTCCATTTCTAAGTGTGTTTTCAGATCTTCTGCTTCCATTTGTGCACTTCTGAACTCATTTTTGTGTTCTATGCTTGTGTGTTTTAAGATCCCCTCCCCCGCACTTTCTCTTGCTAAAATGTTGTTGTTGCTTATGAACTGGAGAGAGACGCCAAAATGAGACACAGAATCAAAATCTACAAGGATGGTAGTGGCTTTGTTTCCCGCCTACAATATGTTTGTTAACAATGGTTGAGCGAGAACAAAAAATGTAATTTATATTTGTTTAATGCAAAACTCACAAACACGAGACCTTTTCAATTCTAAATCACTGGAGTGCACGTGCACCTTTAAAGATGTAAGACATCTTAGCTACAAAGTGTCAGTCCCATGGCAATTAGTGCCATGCTCAAAGACCTGCTGGCAGAGGCTGTTGGTTATGTTACATTAGGATGGTTAATGATAGACCTGATGAAGAGGCTGTAGAACAGTTGAGAAGCTCCCAGGGCCAATATGACACAGGGAAATTGTTGAAGACAATATAATTAAGAGACCTCAAAAGGTCTCCTTTTGCTCTTCTCAATACACCTATGTTCTTCTTCTTAAAGCGTAACTCTCGCCAAAATGCATCCAAGGGTGTTTTTGTGAATGTACATGAGTCAAACTTTAGTTTAAAAGCATATTTAGGATGGAATCGCCACTTTTAAGATTCATCAAATGGCCTTTTGAATGGGAGAGCTAGGGCCACTCTCTTGCTAGCCTCAAAATAGCTATTTTTGAAATACTAAGAAGGCTCGACACAACATGAAACTTTGCTTGAAGTATCACCAGGGGCTCTACACCTGAACACAAGCATTGACAACATTCTTTGTGTACACAGATTTACTAAAAATTAAGTTTTTGAACAACTCAGCTGTAACTTAGCTATGCTGCACAGATCTGACGTTGGTTGCTTCGTACCATTAGCTGATAACGTAATATTACAAAGCTAGCCAATTAACCAGCCAGATCAGTCCCGGGAGTCTGGATGAATTAGCTGACCTTTTCCACTTAAAGGTATAGTGGAGGATTTTCTTTTTCCGGGTGGATCATCAAGACTATTGGTCCTCCTAGTTGTCAATCATTCTGCTATGTTTACGTAAGGCCGTCGTACGTGCTCGTCCCTAGGTAGTTTTTGCTTTCTGCGGCCTCTAGCCCGACCGCCTTCTCCCCGCTCTCGGCTGGTGCTGGCTCTTGCGCCCCCGCCCTAAACCTCGTCTCCCTCCGCTTCTAGGCGCGCCCGCCCCCTCCTGGATCTTGGTGAGGATGAACAGGGCACGGGCTCGTAGTCAAAATCAGATCCCACAAGACTCTCTTCTTGAAAGCTCTAGCACCAGCAATAAAAAAAAAAACACAACTTAGATGCTAGACAATAGCTTGTTTGTTGGCCTGTAGCATGCTAAAGTTATCTGTAGAGATGCTTGTCGTAAATAGATTTTCACTTACCGGTGGCGAGTCTGACAGTGGAAAAAGTGCAAATCTTCTTTTGGAAACATGTAAACAGAGCGTGCACGAGGAGAACTAGGCGTGTGCATGCTCTCTCGTGCACGTGTTTAATAGGCGTTCCCTCTCGGGAGCAGGTAGAGTGTTGTGCATGTGCATTTTTTCAAAAAGTGGAGAGGGCGGTTCTTTTCTAAAATTCGGGAAAATCCTCCACTATACCTTTAAGACAATATTTTGCTATGTTAGCTAGCAAGCAATTTGTCCGCGTTGGCAAGCAAGCTTACTAATTGTTGTTTACTTGTGGAGCTGAAGAGAGACAAGGCACTCGTGAGTGTGCGTAAACGTCACATTCTTTGGATTTCCCCGGCAAAACCGTCCTGAGTCCTTTACATAGAAATCAGTCCACAGGTTGTCATAGGCAACAGAGAAAGTGGGGAACGTTCATTAAAGGGATATGCCACCGTTTGTTGAAATAGGGCTTATCACGGTCTCCCCTAGCTGTAGATAGGTGGGCCAACGCATTTTTTTGTGCATGCATTGTTTTAGTCCGGTGCAACACCGCCAGCGCCGTCGCTGCTTAGCTTAGCGTAGTGAATGGAATCCTATGTTGCCGGTTAGCATGTTGTGAGTAAAAGTGAGCCAACAAAACCTAATTACATGCACTGAGACAAAAAAAATTGTTGGCCCACCTATCTACAGCTAGGGGAGACCATGATAAGCCCTATTTCAACAAACGGTGGCATATCCCTTTAAGTTACGTTAAAATCCTTTCACACATTGGCAATACAAAGCAATTAATACATGTAAATTGCTTCACAAAAGTACATTTAAGTGTGTGTTTATTATTTCTGTGTAGGTGTCAGACAGAAAGAAAACAATTCATTCACTGTCTTGGTCTGTTTTTCTTTTCCTTCCTCAAACCCAGGGCATATAAGACCATCAACGATGAAGATCTCAAGTTTCCACTGATATATGGGGAAGGGAAAAAGGTAAGGGCGCGTGCGTGTCTACTCCCAAATTCTGTAAATTGACTCTGGAATTTAGAACTGCAGAAAAAAAAAATCACTCACTTACTCGAACGTTGTCAATCTGACACCCACTGCATGCCTGCTAGCCACCCAGAGAGTGGGCGAACACTTGGTGTCTGATGTGCTAGTACCACACTGTGCGTGTGTGTATCAATGTATACCCTCACTAGAAGAGAGAGAGGAGACAGTCCATCTGTTTCACTCCAGCAGCTAATCTAACACACACACACACGCACGCACACACACACACACACTCCACTCGAGAGACGACAGTCGTCTCTTTGAGAAGTGAAGTTAATCCCCACTGGGACAGCAGGGGATGAGATGAGAAGAAGAAAACCGAAAATTAAAACACTCCACCAAATAAATTGCACAAAACGCTTCAAATTTTCAGTCATGTCAGTTTGTTTCATGTTTTCAATCAATTCTGTTTGATGCAAAGAGAGACATAACGGACAAAAGCATCTGACGACCACACAGCACCAGTGTTGTCTGATGAAAAGCTATTGAATTCAAAGAATGTACAAAACAAGTTTTCGCACGGGGATAAAAGAGAAGAATATTGAAAAAGATTTTGATAATTAATGGAATGGAAAGGAATAGAAAAAATAAATGTCAACACTCTACAGACCTCTGAACAATTTCACATATTGTGATATTTGTTTGTTTAATGCACACATTTACATGTAATACACCAAAATAAAAAGCTATTTTTGCAACACACTGTACTGTGAGCAATTACCAGCTCCACCACCGCCCGCATATCTTGTAAATTCATCAGGGTAAAACACTGAAATCTCGGTTACTGTCCGATTGTCTACAAGTAATAATGGCTTACTGACAATCAATCAATCAATCAAAATGTATTTATATAGCACTTTACAGCAACCAGCAGGTATCCAAAGTGCTTACCAAGAAACAAAGAATAAAACAACATATACAATAAAAAGAATGAACATAGAAAACAGTAAAATCAGAAAAGGTTACAAAGAAACAGAAGAATGAAATTGTCACACCACTACTACGTATTAAAAGCCAGTCTAAACAGATACGTTTTGAGTTTGGACCTAAAAAGAGCTCCGTCTGTAATTCTGCGAATATCAGAACAAACCCCAGAATTTCTGGCAAAAACGCTGTGTAAAAAATGAAAATGCATAAGAGACCTGAACTAAACCAGTCTTTGTTTTACAGGCACGAGTGTTGGCCACCATCGGGGTGACCCGTGGGCTTGGTGACCATGACCTCAAAGTTCATGACTCCAACATCTACATCAAACCGTTCCTTTCCTGTTGCCCTGAGGTAAGAGCCAACACTGCAAATAGTCAAAGTCATGCTGACACAAATAAGCTCAAAGTCCAACTCAGTGTTTGTGTGTGTGTGTCTGCTACAGCATTCATATTTGCTCTGTAAGTCACATGTCATGTGTTCAGAAACCCAAACGGAGAAATGTATATTGTGTATTTTTGGTTTCATGATGGCTTCCCCTAGTTTTGCATTGCATGTGTCTACGTAGATGGTGACCTTATGATTTAATACAGCCAATCAAAACTTGCATTAAGCAGTACCGTTAGCGCTCTATCATAGGCAGAGCAAACGGTTACACTGACCCAGCCAGCAGCCTGCTACACAACACAGGAGCCACAGAACAACAACCCACATTATCTTTGCTGCTGAAGTCTCTTATTTACCTAACTTACAAACATGAACACATCTCACTTTCTTGCACTTGTTAAACGGGCTACCAAACTAAAGTGCACCGCTGACGTCATCTTGCAGGCTAATTAGCAAATGATAGCCAGCTGCAGCAAATGTAACAGCATGTTAATCTACCTGCAGATGTCACTTTGGGTCCAGCTGGACTCTGTCATGGTCCTTACTTTTGTATACCACTAACCAGGGGTGGAAGTAATGAATTACATTTACTCTCGTCACTATACCAAGGTTTTATGTACTTTTTTTGGGGGGTATCTTTTACTTGACTTTTAATCACAAGTGTGCATTTCAAGTTGCATCCATTACAGAGTAAAAAACAAAAGTCACATTCAGTTGTGAGAACAAATCAGCAGCTGCAGCGGAGAAAACGCTGCCCCTCGCTTTTTGACGTGCCCCTAGGAACAAAGTTACAAAGGGTAGTAGTTTAATTTACGTAAACAGACGCAACAAGTATGTTGCCGGAGTCTCGGCAGCAGTATCCTCAGAGATGGCCGCCGGCCAGTATGACTGGCAGCTATCATCTCTGAAAAAGTCACAGCAAATTTTTTAAATAGGCGTCATTAGGAAAATCTGACCACATATTGGGAATCTAAATGTTTCCTTTCTCACCTGAAAATATGTTTAAAACTTAATAAAGTGAGATTAACAGCTTTCAGCCCGGCTCAAAATCTTCATGTATTACATGACTGACAGCAGCCTGCGCCAGCCTCCGAAAACATCTATAATACATTAAAATAACATAAAATGATGGTTATCCTAACTTTTAAATCTTTATTAAGAAAGATAATTACACTTGTGGGTTCCTTTTTTTTTTTTTGCTTATGCCATCTTGCCGATATTTCTGAAGGATTTCTCAAAACACCCCCGCTTTTGAGTGTGCCTATGAAAAACCTCCGTTTGGACGGTCACGCCCTACCACTTCGCCCTATCCCAACAAGAACTGAAATCACTACCGCTACATGTAAACATGTAAAAAACGGAGTAGTAGGGCTAAGTCGTAGGAGCAAAGGGTGTTTTGGGATTGGCCCGATGCTATCATTCGCTTGGGTGTAACACCGGCACTCTGGCAGCCTGCCAGCTGCTGTCAGTCAAACGCTGACACGCCCATCCAGCCGGCTGACATGAAAAGGAGCAATTCGAATATTTCCCCATCACTATTTTTCTTCCTTTTAATAACAAAAAAAAACTATCAACAATACACTAAAAAAAAAACATGGATGTTATTTTTGACTACAAAAAAAGTCATTTTTGGTGCCTAGGAACACTAGTACTTAGCAGTTGTTTTATGAGTAGGTCCCCATGTTGTTTGTCTCGTGCACACGCACAAGTACGCATGTGCACGCGGGTGACTCACTACAGTCCTGCCAACGGGTTCACACTAAGCCAAGGTGGTTGGGACACGCCAAGAAACACGCGCGTGTCAACAAAGGCAGCGAAGACGACAGCCTTCCAGTGAACAGTTATAGATTTTGGCAGCAGGTTAAAAGTTCCTGCACCTTTGGCAGAACATAATGAACTTGTCCTTTCTCTGTCAAAAGCACATAAAGAAACACAGTAGATATCATCTTGGGTCTGTGGTCGGCCTGTGTTTCCTGTTAGGATTTATCTGAGTTTGGTCCGTGTTACGTGTCAGCATCCATCTTCTTAAACCCATTAACCCTGATCAGATGTTGCAGGTGTTTCTTTCCTCCATTCTTTCTAGTTCTTCTCAGCCCCGTTCCTGACCTCATTTTGTCTCATGAATTATTTTGTCCTAGATATAAAAGTATCAGTCAGTTATACTGCCTCTACCCCTGTCATATCTGCACCTCTGTCTGAACAAGGTCCTCTGCTGCAGGAGAACTCAAGCTCACCTATCTGTCTGTCTGCCGCTGGTTTCAAAGCTCTTTCATCTCCTGATGTAGTTTGTCTTGCAGAGTTTTACATTTCCCCTCCCAGAGCTCTCCGCTTGATCTTTAATTCATTAATACTCGGGTTCATACCAGGTTCACATTGAACACTGAACTCCTCTCAGCACTCAGTGTCTCGTTCTCTGTCTCTCTCTCTCTCACAAACGGGACTCTCACCCTTAAGAAACTTGAGCTACTTCAGCTGAGTGTACTTGATCTTGCCAGCCACTTAAAGAAACGTTTCACTTTGGTATTTATAATTCTGAGCTATGATGTCATCTTTTTGCTTTCTGTTCTGATGACCACCAATGTGTGAGTCAATTAATGTGGTTCACAAGGGTTGAGCTGTTAAAAAAAAAAAACCTTTGTCTTCTTCTTAGGCGCAGTAGTCAGGGGGGGGGGGAGTATAATGCAGCAAGGGAGGACTGGCACACAGAGAAGAAAAAAAGAGATTCAGACTAGAGTCTGGGTTTTAAATGTATGTTTGACACATTACAGAGCTGTACAGACAGTGAAACACTGTGCAAACGGACAAATGTTTCAGTGCGTGTTGAACTTTCCTCAGCGTAAGATGGGGCACGCATGATGAGTCACCTTTTATATGGCTTACTCTACAGATGCATCTCGTCAATTATCTAGGGTGTGATTGAACGCACATGAAGCCAATCGCCAGCAGGTCAAGTCATTACAAACACACCGGTGCAATACAAAACCATGGCATTGACACACTTTCATACACGTGTGTGTGTGTGTGTGTGTGTGTGTGTGTGTGTGTGTGTGTGTGTGTGTGTGTGTGTGTGTGTGTGTGTGTGTGTGTGTAATGTTAGATTTTTTTTTCCTGAGGATGGGAAGCCCTGTAGTGTGTCAAATCGAAACATTTAACATCCAGACTCTTAATATCTTTTTTTTTGTTCTCTGTGTGGGAGTCCTCTTTTGCTGCACTAAGGAAGTAAATTAAGGCATAACATGTACCAAAGTAATTTTGTTGGGACTTTTTAATGAAAAACCTTCATGTTTTGGCATTCAGGTTAAGGTATATAACCTTCAGCAGTATGAGCACGGGGCTGACGATGTTCTGATAATGGGAACTGACGGTCTCTGGGACGTTCTCTCCAACCAGGAAGTAGCCGAAGCCGTCACCACATTCCTAGCCAACTGTGACCCCGATGATTTACACAGGTCGGCTGCTTGGTTCCTTTTTCTTTCTGATTTTTTAATTACAGGGTTGCTGCTTTAATTTAATTTCCAAACCATAGACTGTAAAAATAATGGTTGGTTCTTCCGGGTCTGAAAAGTGCGTCAAACCTGCATTCTATCTCATTACCAGCAGGGGGCGACTCCACTGGCTCAAAAAATACGTCCCAATTATTTTTGACTGTATAATTATACCTTATCCCTTTCAAGGATAAATTACTCCCTTGGCCACGTACCAGTTCCTCATAATTTGTTATATAATAAATCTGCAAATAAAGTCAAAAATAGAAAGTCTCGCCAGTGCAGACGAGGTCCACTATCTTTTCATTTTGTAAAGTCTAAAGATGGTATTTTGAGGCAAAATGGAGAATAATACAGTGGGACAGTATAATGACAAAACATTTAATTTACCCCAAAAATTGTCAGGTGGCCTAAAAAACAAACAAAAAAAAAAACACTGTTAATATGACAATTCAGCCGAAGGGCCCTACATACTGTGAATTACATACTTGTGGCTTTTGTGTTGTTTGTCCAGGTATACAATGGCAGCACAAGACCTGGTGATGCGAGCACGTGGCGTGCTGAGGGACAGAGGTTGGAGGATCAACAACGAGCGTCTGGGCTCCGGAGATGACATCTCAGCCTTCATCATACCGCTGATGTACGGCAACCGTCAGCCCTGAAGAGCCCCACAGAGACGTTGCAGTTCAAGGACCTGGAGGGCATGTAGGCTCTTGAATTAACAGGATTGATTTGAACTGAGAATCCCCCTTCAGTTTCCTCAGTGCCGTTTGCACGTTTGTTTTCTTCCTTAGACCAAGGATATACCACTATGTTTGGATATTTAGAGTTGTCGGTGTTTCATATCTCCAAAGGAGTCCACCCAGTCTTGTCACCCAAGTTGGCTGCTCGGGGGGAACAGTCCAGTCAGCTCTGCTTTGTTAGTTTATTTTTTTAAAGCCTCAAAAGTCTGAAAAACATGAACATGTAGACACCTTGTTATTTGATTAGTTTGTGTCATGAATCAAAATTGTCAGAAATAATTTGGCCTGTTTAAACTGACCTTCTGCAGAGATGTGAAAGCTGAAATAGTGTTCTTACAAAGCAGAGAAAATACCTCTTTTCTTTCGTACCTCTCTTGCAGTGCTGTACATGGCCCATCTTCTTCACTGTCTTTTAATCCTCCCCTCTTCTCCTATAATGTACAGTCCACTAATTTATATTTTAAAAAAACTCCTTCGTTTTGTGACCATGGACCGAGCTGACTGGTCAGCTGCGTTTTCTGTTTCGCCACAGTGTGGCTTTGAAGGATTCACTTGCTGAAGAACTGCTTCCAGATGCTTTTCTGATCACAGACTGATTGCAGCGATGAGATTTTGGCTCGAACCCACGTTGCTGTTCCCATTCTGAGCATCTTGTTGTCATTTCGAAGGCTTACAGTTGATAACAGCCCTGGAAATCTTTTGTCACATGGGAATTTGGGAGAGGGTTTCAGGTGCATTCAGTCATGTTTTTAAGAATGTGAATGAAGAAGAAAAGAGACAAGGACCTGAAGTTGACCATCTCACAGTAGCAAGGCAAATGAGCAATCAGTTTTACTGTAGAGTGAAAGCTCTTCAGCCTGTATGGATCAACAGCGGGGACATAGTTTGATCTGGTTTATTAAGGACAAAGTTTAATATGAAAATTGGCATTATTTAACATCTGCTTAGAAAAAGATGTTCAGTTACCAGTCATTAAGTCATTTAATCTGATATGGAGTCTTAATATTTAAAAATCAATCTGTTGTTTATTCTAATACTTTGCGTTTAGTTGCAGTTAGTTGGTAATTAGTCTCGCATTGCCAGACCTTCCTCCACAGCGCTGCGGAGGAGGGTCTGGCGAGTCCACACATCATTCCCAGGATGGGGGGGAAAATATGCTCTGGTTTATAGGCATTTCTTTAAACCAATCACAATCGTCTTGGGTGGAGCTAAGCGCCATACAGAGCAACGGCGCCTCTGCAAAAATAGCCTCAGGAAGGAACTTGTTTTGGTGGAACATGAGTACGTTCGAAAGTTATTTACGTTGTGCAACAGAAAACTCAGACTGGACAGATAGTCTAGCTAGCTGTCTGGATTTACACTGCAGAGATCTGAGGAGCAGTTAACCACAGTCCTCATAAATCAACCTGAGTTTAAAATGCCAATACAAAGGAAGCCCAAGGCAACGGACATCCGGCCTAACTGAGTGAAATCTGGCTGACTTTCCGTCAGCAACGGAGCAATCCCGGAAGTGGAACGTCGTGGATATAGACTAGTTGGTGATTAACATTCATGGTTATGATGTTTTAACTTGGCTGGATGTTTCGCAAACGCGAAACGTTCATGCTTCAACATTTCGGCAAATATACCTATTTGCTTTTTTTTTTTTTTTGAGTTAGATGAGAACATCAATACCACTCTCATTTCTGTGCGTTAGGAGACCCTTAGCTTATCTAAAGACTGGTAGCAGGGGGAAATAGCTAGCTAGGGTTTTTTTTGTTTTGTTGGAAATACACCACACATGTTCGCTTGTGAGCTTTCCAGGTGCTGGTAGGCGCCTTTGCACAGAGCCAGGCTAACGTTTCCCGCTGCTTCCTGTATTTAAGCTGCTAAGCTAACGGTCACCTGGCTGTAGCTAGCTTCTTATTTAGTGTACAAAAGTGAGGGTGGTATCAATGTTCTTATCTAACTCTCAGCAAGAAAGTGAATATGCTTGTTTCCCAAAATGTCAACCAATTCTTTTTTTAAGTCAATATTTTATACGCTGTACACTGTGTGGATATTTAGTTTTTCAAGAAGTCCCTTTCACACTTCGCTAAATGCCTCAGTTTTAACAACAAAAAAAGAAGTGACAACTTCCAAACATTAGATTAGGACTTCTGCTCGCACTTTAAACCACATCATTTAACCTAGCAGGTATGATATATGAAATGATGAAGATGCATATATTCCCTGTAGCAGGGCGGATTTAATTCAATTTATAATTCTAATTTTAAAAAGAAAATCATGATAAACAATCAAAGTCAATCAGAACAAACGTTTGAAACAGAAAGAAACTGAAAGTTTTCTTTTGCTTTAACATCTTTTGCATGTTTCATAAGCTTTAGATATATTTGTGTTTTGAGGGACAAGTTTGGGAGTAACAATGTACTGAGTTTGGATGTAGTAATTTATTGTGTGTCAGTGCATGCAGTGGCATATTGTAGGCCTGGGAATATGAGCAACGGTGCAATGGTTTACACTGCTGTTTTGTATATTGATTGAATTTGTATTTCTTTAATGTATCAAAGTGGTTAGTAGTTAGCTTGTGAATGTGCACAGACCATGCATTATTTCTAAGGTTGTTCCTTTAGAGTTGTTAGCATCCTGAACATTACAAGGGTATGATTCATTGTGAAGGAAGGGAATGAGACGCTAATGCTAATGGAAAGACACACATCCACATTTCTTTGCACTTGGACTTGAGAGAGAAAATAGATCATAGAGTTCTGCTGGTCTGAAAACAGTGTCAGCCTCAGAAACTGATGTGCATTAAAAAGATTTTCTTCCCTACATTATTATTCTGCATTCATATAGGCTACACTCCTCAGCCAGCCACACTAGGTTGAGATGCAGGGGATAATCTTAGGGAAGTAGAAACTTAGACTTCAGAGAATCAATAAAAAAAGATCCTCATTTTTTAAAAGTTTGATTCCAGGCTGAGAAAACAAATTATTGACTGCATACAATTAAAACCAACTGCATGTTTTAAGTCCTTGACTGACAAAATAAACAGTGATAGTTTAGTTTTAGGATTGTTCTTTTACTCAATAGTGGATATGTAGAGGTTTGGAGTTGTGCTGGTTTACTTTAGGCCTGACTTTAAAGTGACAATTTGTCTCCTTATTTCATAAGGCGATTTTGACTGAACCCAAAGAAATTAATTTGGAAGTTGTGCAGTGTCATTGTTAAAGGAATAGTTTGAGCTTCTGAGACACACACTACCTTACTTTCTGGCAAAGCACATTTCCTGAAATGTCGAACATTTGTTTTACGTCACATGATATGTGCCATTGTGTAGCATGGGCCTATTTATCATCTTAGCTTTGACTTTTTTGCAGTTGACAATTATTGACATTACTCCAAGCAGCAGTCATTTACATTTGCATGAAGTTCATATAGTGCACCTTTCCTCCTGTACATTCCATGAAAAAAATATTTAATTTAAAAATTCTGTATTGTAATATAATCATTTGCTGTGCATCTGTAATTCCACCATATAAGCTATTTGACAGTTACCAAGTTTTTTTTATTGTAATTTAACAAATTTATTTATTTATTTTATTCATTTATTTTTTTTTTCTTTCTTTGTTGAGTCAAATCTGTCCTGCCAAAACCTAAGCATTGTCTTAGCATGCGTACCAGTTCAACATAGTGGTTTCAAACATCCAGACTTAATCCGACATAGAGAGTGAATGTTTTGAACTGTAACCATGTTAAGATGTCTGAATGGGGGGCATCAGAATATGTGTTGAATGTTCATCCTTATACCCATCATTAAGCCTTTTTCTCTTAAATGAATGTCAAAGAATGAATATATGATTTATTTTTGTCATCCTACTGTACCACCCAACTGCTGCACATCAACTCAGGTTCAATTATCATGTGTTGTTAAAGTGGACAAGCTGGTAAAAGTGATTTTCTTAAGGTGGGGAGTCCCCCAGGGTGGTTCATTAGTACCACTACATTGTAAATACATGGGAGAGGAAGCTCTTTAAAGTTTACTTTGTCCCTTCAGCCCGACTGTAGGTTTCCCTTTTTGAAGTTGCTGTATTGTAAAAGTAGTCAATGCTGTTGTTTTTTCTACCTTTCGACTATAAGGTTCGTAATGGGAAAATGAGAAGAGTAGCTGGGAGTTTCTTTTCTGTAGCAGAGGAAGATTGAAGTCCGGTGGGGAACCATTTTTAAGTGACCATTGTGCTACCCTCAACTTCTCAGTTTGTGAATGTGAAATGTACATTTTGTATAACAAAAATATAACTTATAAAGAAATATTTTTAATGTTTCCTTGTGCAACGCTGACTTTGGAGGGGAAAAAAAGCAATGTTTACCTTCAGTGTTTCTTTTCCAGAACTGAAAACAATAAATAAATAAATGTTAAAGTAGAAGTAAAGCAGTTTGTCATTAACCCTCTGGGGCCGACGACGTTGTATAACACATCCACTTATGCCTTTCATGTCATATAATATCTCTTGATCAATTCAAGCTAGCATTGCTCCGATTGTTTAGCATGAAAGCTAACATCTGGGCCTTGCCAGCAAGGGCTTCTGCGTGATCCTAGGCCTTCCAGAAGCTTTGTAATCTAGCCTGGAACTGCAGTGTCTTTTCTGAGACTGCATAATAATTCCAGAACGATAAATCCACAACTTAATGGTTATTTATTCATATTTTGGTATGAGAAAAGGTATAGTTTTACTGTTAGGCCATCTTGACTCCCAAAATGTGTTGTGGGGTGTGTGTTGTCCAATCAGAGGCTGACTCCTTGACTATTGTCTTCTTCTTTGGTGTTTTACGGCAGCCGGCATCTGCAATGTTGCAGATGCTGTCACTTTCCTGACTGTTACTTCGCTCCTACATATACTGAAAAATGGAAATGGAAATAATATAACAGCATTAAACCCAGAGAGTTAAAAAAGGAAGAAATCAATGTCAAGTAAACTCAACAGACCTTTTTCACGGCAGACATGTTAACATGTCATAGTAGGAAAATCACAGGTGTATTAAAAACCATTAATGATGGCTGCATTCCACTTAGGAGAGGCCCTGGTGTTGTGCGTGCTGACTCACTGAAACAGCTCACTGGGTTATCAATTTCAGCTGTGCTTTTCCTACTATGACAAGTCAAAATGTCTGCTGTGAAAAAGGTCCTGATGCAAGCACCCCTTTTCACTTGCAGACCAAATCAATCTAAAAGGAGGAACAAGTGTGTGCGTGTGTGTGTGTGTGGGGGGGGGGGGGGGGCTGTAATCAAAATTGTAGCCGTTTCTATTCCCTCAGCTCTCACTGGGGGAAAACTAACAAACAGGGCCAACGGGCCTCCAACAGACTAGTTACACTTTGTGAGCAGACAGCAGAGGGATTCATTAGAGGAACTACAGAGTGCTCACTAAAACCCAAAACATTTTACAGGACATACTGAAGGTCGACGTATACAGTATAATGTGGACCTACTGAATGTGCACAATAACACAGACGCAGTTCTAAATGATGATGTTAAGCTGGGTAGAAGTGATTAACCCAAATTGATTTTTCTGCATTTCTCTGCAATAATCATGGAAGAAATGCAAAGTGAAACGGATGAATGTCCAGATTACTAGTACTAACAGGTACAACTTAAATCAGTAGGCTTATTTACGACTAAGGCCACCTAAAAGGTTGACAACATTTCAGGAGTGACTTTATCCAACACCATGGGCCTCCTAAGGGACAATGATTGGCGTTTACATTATCATAGTAATATAACACTATTGATTGGCACAATTCAGTTTGCCCTATAAGTGCACTTTAAAATGGTGTATGTTAGTGAAATAATCAACTAACTAACCATGACCCAATGGGATTGGCAACTGACAAAATGATGACGCATAAAAAAAAATAATGTGTCCTTTTTACACAATATTCCCGCCATTTTTTTTATTTTGAACCAAGAGCTGTCACTGTCACTTTATTGGACACACTTTGTTTTTTTGTTTTTTTTAAAGTTTGCTGCTCTCTGTTAAGATGCATAATAAAGTAAAGCTGTGAGCTCTCCTGAGCATGAACAATTAAATAAGTAATTTTCATACAGTCCCTAAACTCCACCAATTATGTTATACTAGCCCAAAGGTGAATTCCAGAGCTTTGGATAGCATTTGCATGTTAATTAAGTCTCTAAATTCCAAAAGACTATCTAGATAAGAACTCCATTCAGTTGCTTTGACTTCTGGATACACATCCTGACTTTCTTTGGTTTAATAAATTATGAATTGGAGACAAGAAACACAAACGCACGTGATACATACCATTAAAATCACTTTATTTTAAAATGTAGTAGCACATATTTTAGCTTTACACGGGTTTATTTCATTCGAACATATCTGCCCCAGTTCACACCTTCTGATAATTTACGCACAACACTGGAGAGGTGATGATTTTGAAGGCATATCCATCTCGCTTTAATGTATTCTGTTTACCAAGTGCACAGTGAGCTCAGTCATTCAGTTGGATCCGTATGACTCCTCTGACGCAAGTCACCAGCGCCAGCAAGGCAGTAGATTGCGCAGTCATCTCCACATAGGGGTAATATGACAACCCGACCAACAGCACAAACTACTACCTCAACCAGCGCTTGGCCCCCCGGTGCTCTTTGCCTTTTCCTTTGTCTTCATCACTCCTCCGTTCAGTCAAGTGTCGCTGTGCGTAAAAGCGCACGGCAAAAAATGGCGTGCGCGCAAAACGTGGCCGCAATAAAGCGAGACAAAAACCCCACCCAAAGAAAGAAAAAGAAAGAAAAAAAAAAAAAACCTCCTGTACCTTTCCCATATTTCCCCTTCCACCCGCTGCTCTCCTCGGATGACCTCGGTGGAAATTGCATATGGCAGGTAGGACGGCGGGGCTCTCCGTGGATTTCCTGAGCGGCACGCAGCCGACATGCGTCGTTTTGTCACACTACAAAAAAAAGGGATGTGGTATTAATGTTGTTTTTAAATAAGGACATTTTAGTCCGCATAACATGAATGAGCCAAACGAAAACCACAATTTATGATCGGCACAATTCGGCTATGAACAGTCTCCAAACATCAAAACATTAAACTACACGGGTAACATTATAAACACATCACAATGGCTACCAATTTTAACAAATTGCAAAAAAAAATAAAATAAAAAAAATAAAATGTTTTGAAGTGTAAAAACAAGGGTTATTTTGGCTGTTCGTGTCGTATTGAAACACACGAGATTGAGTAGATTAACAAAACAAGTCACAATAAACTCCAAATAGATATTACCGGGATTTTGTTGGAAGTGAAAAAACGCAAAAAATCCCACCTCGTCATCCAGTCGTTCACCTTGCAGCTGAACTGCAGCAGATTGTTTTATAATCTATTGTTGTCTGTGTCTGTCCCTGCGTCGTGCAGGAAAGTTGTCCCGCTATCAAACCCACTCGGTTCAAAAGACAAAAAAAAAAAAACGTACGTACAAATCCACATCCCGAGCAAAACATGATTTTCTTTTGCCCATTCTCTCCGCAACTGCCGCATGTCAAGTACGTGTGGGAAATGAGTGGATTTGGCGGAGCGGCGTGGATAAAAATTCGCGGGGAACGTCAGGACGGGTGTAGGCACGACCGGAGATTAGAGAAAACGAAGAGGTCTCACTCTGATGGTTTTTTTGTTTTTCGAACACCAGCAGCTGTAAAAGAGAAACTGTCGGAGTGCGCCATCGGCTGGTTGCATTCAAAAGAGCACAGGTCTTCGTTCATCCACAGGGAGTTTTTTTTTTTTTTTAGTGGCTCGGTAGTAACTATGGACATCTTTCATCGTGGACATTGTCATGACGAAGCAGCGAATCAATGCTCAAAGTGATACAAAAGTATATGTTGGGTCCTACCTATATACATTACCTATGTAATGTCAGTAATAATCAGCTTGTTGATGTCATTACATTACATTACATGTCATTTAGCTGACGCTTTTATCCAAAGCGACTTACAATTGCTATATATATCAGAGGTCACACGCCTCTGGAGGCGTGTGACCTCTGATACTTAACTAGGTGTTAAGTGTCTTGCTCAGGGACACATTGGTTGATGGATCATGGTGGGAATCGAACCACACCAAAGGCATGTGTTCTAACCACTGCGCCATCACCACCACACAAACACAAAATGTCAAACTAGTTATTTTCCCTGGTAAACTCAACTTGTATTCTTGTTCTTTCCACAATGCCACTGCTATTCTTTTTCTGGAACAGAGGGAATTTGATGATACATTGTGTACTGTATGTGTCATTAAAATCCTAAAAAGGAAAAAAATATATATACCAACACAATTATTGGTAGCATAACTCCGACCAGTTTTAACATATGTACATACTTTTCACTGAAATAGCTTATTTTTCACCAGCTAATCAATGGTGTCTGATGAATGAAATAATATTGAAACAGCAGTAATATGTGGCTTATATATTTCTAAAAAAAAAAATAATAATAATCTAAGAACATATATTTAAAAAATACATCTAAAATATGTATATACATGTTTATATATAATTATAGCTTATAGAAGATAACACAAATTAAACTTTCATTTTAAGCTATGATTTAATGTAGTTTTAATTACGCTTTTAGTATCTACAGATGTTTGTGATGTTCAAATAATGTTTATATATATATATATATATATATATATATATATATATATATATATATATATTCTTTTTTTATTTTTTTATTTTTATTTTTAAATTCATTGTATTTTCTCTACTCCACATCAACTTTTAGGTTGTGTCATTTTCTTTGACTGACAGTAAATTTGTTTTCCGTTTTCTCAACGCGAGTGATCCACCGCTCTGCTTCCAGCCGCTCATTCTCCTCCTCCTTCTGATTGGTTAGGAGGAGGATGAGCCGCTGCTCTGGGGAACCTCCCAGCTGTGAGCGGCCTGAGAACCCGTCAGAACCCGGAGAGAACACTGTGTTCCCCCTCATAAATCAGCCTGCAGCTGCTGCACGCACTGGGAAGAGGGTGCGGATAATAATGATGGAAGGCTTATATTTTAATTCCTACAAAAACGAAAATGAACAACCCAGACATGATTCAGGCAGCTTTTTTTTTTTTTTTTTTTTTTTAAATAGGGAGATGTAAGCTACTGCAAGAATTCTTACTTACTGTTGAGACCAAGATGTGTATGTGCTTTGTATTAAAAAAATCTGTGAAAGTGTGCCTTTTATATTTATGAAAAATACACAGTATAACATTGAAAAATACTCGGTATAACATTTCAGGGACAGTGATGTGAATCTAGAAACACACACACACACACACACACACACACACACACACACACACACACACACACACACACACACACACACACACACACACACACACACACACAGTGAAGAAAACCAGAGCAGGACCCATAGGAAGCTTTACACAACTTTATTGAAGATTGTGTATAAATACACATGCACATTTCAAATGTAAACCCAAGTGAACTCAAGTGCAGCCAAACCTGGAAACCCCGTTATGTCGTCATGCAAGGATGTCTGGATTATTTTTACAAAAAAATGTCCCAAAACAACAGAACCATCCTTTTTTTTTCTTCTTCTTCTTCTTTTTCTTTATATTCCCTTCCTGACAAGAGCACAGGCAAGACTTTGCAAACTAGTGTGTGTACGTGTGGACTCAAGCCACGGTCCCCCCCCCCCCCCCCCGCACATTTCAGGTCTTGTCAAGGTTTTAAATATATTGTCTGTTTATTATTAAATGCTTACATATAAATAAATAAACTTTATCAAATGTGCACTCACAGAGTGAACTCTTATGTACAGTATTGTATAAGCCTGTAGTAGCAATCACATCTCACTCAGTCAGGATGGGGGGGGGGGGGGGGGGGTGAGTCGCCCAAAAAGCAAGGCAGCGCCGAGGCAATGAAGCCAACTGAAGTCAAAGCACAGAGATGCTCATAAAGGCATGGCAAGGCATCTAATATTCGGAGGCAACGACAGGTGCGCTAATGCTGTTTAACAATGGAAGAACAGGTAGAAAAAGAAAACGTAACGCTCCACCATGGAGAATAGTTTCATCATGAGTTACACCGATGGAGGAATATCCTGCAACAATCTGCCACAAAATATTTTCACTGTAATCACGATTCCAAAAGCTGATAGGCCTTTTAGGCAGACTCACCCCACATTTTTCAGTTTTGTCCCCCCCCCCCCCCCCTCCCTCCCACACTCCCCATCCTCAAAGCTCAGGACCACAATGAAGCATGTTTTCCCCTCTCTGGAAAGGGATGCATTGAGCAGTACCCATGAATTCATACAGCTGTTATCAAAGGCCAAGAACCCTTTACCATCACATTCAACCAAACCAAGAAAGTGAGCCATGGAAGAAAAAAAAGGAAAAAAAAAAAAAAAAAAAAAAAAAAAAAAAAAGGAGGAAAAAATAAATCTGGCCCAGTGAAGAATCAAAAAGGCATCAGCCACATCCATCTGGTCAGTGCTCATTCCATGCAGCGTACATTCTGGCCCTCGTGGGTTTAAAGAAACAGTTCGAGATGACGTGGCTTGCGATGCAACAAGCAGACAAATGATACGGACATTCGTGCACGCGTGTTGGTGCATGAAGGGGCCGTGCGAGAAAGACGGTGCGATGGTGATGTGCAATGACAAAGGCGACCGGTCTGAGATCAAGAGTTAAGGCCGAAGTGATCCCAACAAGAGATGATCCATCCGATGTCGGCGAAATCACCGATGTTCCTAATCTCAAAGTGCCTCGAATACGAAGAAGGGGGAGAGAGAGAGAGAGAGAGAGAGAGAGAGAAAAAGAAAGAAAGAAAGAGAGAAAGAAAGAAAAAGAGAGAGAGAGAGAGAGAGAGAGAGAGAGAGAGAGAGAGCAGAGAAAAAGCACCACCTATGAATAACTTGAAGAGGAGATTTGTGGCGTAGGATCTATGAGTCAGCCAGCTAACTTTCAAACAGATATTTGTTGCAATCCCTGCACATTATGTTGAGTTAATTTAAGACAGAGTGAAACAGCTTCTAATAATTCATTTTTGCACAATAAAATCTGAAAAAGTTTAGTTATTTTGCAAAGTTAGCTGGATAACTTCTTAATCCTGCTTTATTTTAGGTTTAAGGAAATATAAATTATCAACAGAGAAGAGACCAGAGAGGGACAACAAAAGCAGGACCTTAAATCGCTAAGGTTCGTGCCGATACACTAATAATCTGTCTAAAAATGCAAGAAAATCACAGCAGTAGCAGCAGCAGTACAAAGCTAGGACAGTTTGGCTCTTTGACACTTTATAAATCCAATTTTATGAGCATCACTTCTCTATGTTAAGTCTAGACTGTACACGTGTCTCACCCCTAGCTTAATAAAGGCAACTTCTTAAGCTTTTTACGTGAGAAAAGCCGTCTGAGAGACGTTATTGTTAAACAATTGCAGTATGTCTGGCAATACTACATACAAACAAAAACAAAAAAAAGGTGGAGGGTTGGTGATTGTGCAAGTTCAAAAATGTTTCAGCGCATCATGAAAACCTGATATAATTCAGTGTCTAAAATATTTACAAGGTCTAAATGATAATAAAATGATATGCCAACAATGCGTTGCTTTCAAAAATATATATAAAAGAAAAAGAAAAAAATCAAAACGAACACAAAAAGCA
Source organism: Gymnocephalus cernua (assembly GCA_023631565.1). Lineage (NCBI taxonomy): Eukaryota > Metazoa > Chordata > Actinopteri > Perciformes > Percidae > Gymnocephalus > Gymnocephalus cernua. The sequence continues at coordinate 15,465,026 of CM042447.1, read as the reverse complement.
GAGAGCGATTACGAGCGCTACACCGCAGTACTGTGAAGCCTCTAACCCATCCCAAATATTGTTCATCGACTCTCATCAGAGAGCAGGTGAGCAAATCCTCAACGAATGAACGTGGCGACACGCACACACCTTGCACACACACACACGCCTTGCACGCACACCTTGTACGCACGCACGCAGACACAGTTCACACACACACACACACACACACACACACACACAGTGATCCAACCACAGAAGAGGGCCCTGATTTCTTAAGAGTTGCGTACCACGACAGCTCCCTGACCTAACAGCCGCCGCCGCGGCGGCTCAGCCTGCGGAGCGGCCGAGTCCGAGCCGCTGGGTGGGACTGGTGGCGCCCGCTGCCATGCTGTGTGTCCATATGGCTTTGGATGGAAAGATCCTAGTCTCTCTCTCCGTTTATTTATGTCCTCGTTTTGCCTCAGTTGGTTTTCATGGTGACGTCTCGATTGGGCGCCTGCTTCTCTTCCTCCTCTTCGTCTCCCTGCTCGTTGTCGTTCTTCCTGCGCCGGTTCTCGTTCAGGTCCTCCTCGTCACTCTGAGCTGCGGCGGAGTTGGAGGCGATGGCGGCACCGGCGGCGGACGAGCCCTGAGCAGAGGAGGCGGTCTTTCTCTCCCGTCTCTCCTCGCCTTCGTTCTCCTCATTTTCTCCTTCCTCCTCCTCCTCTTCCTCTTCCTCCTCCTCCTCCTCCTCTTCCTCGCGGTCGAGAGCGAAGTAGCCGGTGCCTTTCACCGTGTCCTGGCGCTGGTAGAACAGCACGTAGCCTGCTTTGGACTGAAAGAAAGACGGCGAGTAACAACGTTAGCTAGCTACACAAAGAACTCGCTGCTGTGGCTTTGTTTTCATCGTACCAACAAGCCTGATATACAGTCGTTTTTTTCCTGTGTCACAGAGCTCCATTGTTGTCCAAAAACTATTAAATTACACACATCAGTGAGAGTATTGTGAGACAGACTAACATGTTGTTAGCTTAGGTCTGTTCATTGGCTCTGTTTACAATAACAAAGAATATAATATCACCTGCCTTACCCTTTATCCTCCTCAACTTTCTTATTGGCAAAACTGCACTATGACTGAGAACCTTGGATCATTCGTGTCCAGAAAACAGACAAACCTCCCAATCAATTAAACCCATGAAATAAATATAAAGGCTCACAAGCTTTCCTTAAGGAGTTTATGGACTCTTTTAACATTTTTTTTCCAAACAGCAGTAGGTGTAAGTCATTTAAAAAGAGTTAGCTGTGATTGTGCTGTGTGAACCTGACAAACTAATTTACCGTATGTCTAGTGGAAACGTCAGTGGGTAGTAAGGTGTAAAAGCCCCCTACGAGCCCCCCCCCCCCCACCCACCCACTGTCAACACATCTTAATGAGGCTTCACGTTGCTGGGCTCTCTTGACTGAATCACTGAGTTGTTTATGTGCGCCAATTACTGCATATCAAGAACTGTCCAAGAACAGCAACGGCAACAAAATACCCACAACCCCAGAAAAAAACAAGAGTCCTCGGTTCCTTATTAGTGCTCTCGTTGAAAGCATCAGCACGGTCGAATGTCTTCGAGCGATCAGCAATGTAATAATTAGTCCCAATTGGTGACAACTTAAAAAGTACATTACTTTGATGAAATGAACCGCTCTAGTTTGTGTCCAGCAAAACTGCCTTTGATGAATATATAGTCAGTATGTACTGTTGCCTGGCTTTTGCCAATGAGGAGACTCACCACTATTTGATCTTCGTTGGCAGGAGACACGCTGCTGTCGTCATAGTTGTACCACTTTCCGTCGTCTTTGTTCTTGGCGTAAGCCGTATCTGAGCGGGCCGAGAGTAATGACAAGAATTTAGCATTACACAGGTTTTTCCTCTTTACACGTGAACCATTCTGCACTCGTACCGTTTCTTTAATAAAACACTTAAAAATAAAACTGTGTCTGCCATGTGCTTGGAGCTCCTGCATTTTCAATTCCAAAATTCAATTACACAAGATTTTATAATTTTATAAGATACATTTCTTGGCATTGTGTTACAGAGCCCACGACACGCACAAAGTATGGATATCAGCATAACTGGTGTGGAATAATCTGTGCAAATAAAAAGATACTAGATAACAGCTGTGCATTGTTACTGAGAGTAACCACGATTTTCCACTGGGCGCGTCTTTGCTGTGTTCCGGTTTTGTTTTGTCCTCTGCCATATCACATCGGGAGCGTCTCCGAAGCGGAGCGTCTTGCTGCCTGACTGGCAGATTTTAGTACTTTAGAGCACTTTACAGAACAATCACGTGTTTATTAAGCTAGTATCTACCTTCCATGCCAAGCACTCCGTTTGTCCACCTCCAAGATGAATACTTTCGCTTTCACTTCCTGCCCGAACGCCCCGCGGCTGGCGCGATAATAGACCTGGTGCGTATCTTTAGCGGAGCGGAGCAGAGAGCCGCTTCACGCACGCTTCTGGGACGCGGCGCGGTTGGTGGATTATCAAACATTGACTTGAATGGCCACGATTTCTCGCGGGGACCGCAACGCGCCCGGGGGAAAATAGGGGTGAGAGTGACAAGTGCACGCACAAGGAATAACACTAATCCTGAGCTTGTTAGCCTGCTGCAATCAAGGAGTTTCAGGCACATGATGAATACTATATTTGCGCAGTGTCTGTGCATAAAGGAACACATAGCTCTGTGATGTGTGTGGTGAATCTTACAGTGGCCTCCACCCATCCCGCCATAGTGGTTGGACACAGCAATGAGGTCATAGCGACAGGGCCCAGCATTGGGGTTGATCAGGAACTCGGACATGTCCAGGTCTCTGCAGGAAACACATCACATTTACATACTGTAAGTCAGCATATGACATGGAAGTACACACTGTGGAGGCAGACAAATCATCAGACAAAGAGCTGATTTTACTGAGAGAAATGTGTTTGTAATTACATCCTCAAAGTACAGGAGAGTATTCATCCATATGTGCAGTATATACTGTGGGTATGCATATACCGTGTGTGGGTGAAGTTAAAACAATGGATAAATTGCTGAAAATGCAGTGTTCTGCTGCAATGATTTAATGTATTGTTTGCGCGCGTGTGCGTGTGCGTGCGTGTGTGTGTGTGTACCTGAGAGGGAAATCAACAAGGGAGTCCAGTTTATCCCTCATGTAACGACTGTAGGAGAAGCGTTTCAGATGGACCACCAGCACCGGCGGCAGACACCACAGGTCCAGCTTCTTAGTGGCCTGTTGGTGCTGCTTACAGTTTGGACAGTACCTATGAGACAGGACGCACGTTGCATGTTAGCAAAGGCTGTAGACCTCACGTGTTGCAGCATTCGGCTGACAGGTGGTGTCACCTCCTGCTTGGAACTCGTTTCAATTGTGCTGCGCTTCTTACCATGGGTCCTCTGCTCCCAGTTTCTCCTTTGTAGTAAAAAGTTCAATGCAGTCCTTTAGCTTGAAGAAAGCCTTCTTCTGAGGCTTGTACTCCATGCTCTCATGCTTGTCAAAGTCCTGCACATTAGACACAATAACAAACGGACAGGATAAAGTGAAAGGTAAAGAAAAGCCTCTTTTTTCTCTGTGGAGTCCTCTGCATAAAAGGTGTTAGACACCTATAACAACAATCTGAGACTATCAGCGGCTAAAAAAATTGACAGTGCGTAATTGCCCTATAGGATTACATTGCAGCCGTTTGGCCGCTGCTGGCTGCAGCGCTCTCGCTCAATCCTGGACCAATTTCAAAAATTGTTATTCCCATTAGTCACTCTAAACATGGGCAAGAGGGTCCAGGTTAAAAAATACCAAAGATCCCCTTTAAGATAGTTGTCTTACTAATTCAAATCAAGTTAAAACATTTTTTTTTTACAGAACAGGTTTAGTGCATGGATAGAGAGTAAATATTTAGTTATTAAAAATGATGTTATTAAAATCTATGAGGCAGAACAGAGAACATTGCAGCACAATGACAAACAGCTTATTTATCACATCTGGTAGTGAGCAAGGTGGGGGTTTAACACCTTTTTTTAAGGATGTCAGTGGCTGCTGCAAATCTGTGACCTTTTGATTACAAAACCAGGCGTGCTTGTTACCAGGACTTCCTGCTGCTCCTGTCTGGGTCACATTGCCATATTTTGTAACAGGATGGCAGACTGCACTTGTTCTACACTGCACGGTATGCATGCTAAAAAGTGCACCAGCTGCTCTTTAGACTGTAAAGTTGGATATCCGTATCAGAGAACGTCTTCCGATATTGCCGTTTACCTCGACAACGGTCTCATCAAAGTACTTCTTCTTCATCTCCGGTTCCCAGTCCAAGGAGAGGTAAGAGCGGTCTGTAAAAAAAAAAAAAAAGAAAAAAAGAAAAAAAAGAAATGTAGATACACAAATCATATGAGTCAGCATTCATTTTTACCATCATCATCAATCAGACTGGTATTTCATCCATGCATCTACAGGGTCATTTATGTTGGTGCTTACAACATGATTAATTTGCTTTTCTGTGGCAAGATCATAAATGCAAAATAAGATATCCACCATTTGAAAAATGTGAATACCTAGTTCCAATAACACTTGATAAATAACAATTTAAATGATCGGCTACTAGGTGATGAGTCTGAAGATATTTTTCTTGAAGATATTTTCTTGAGGATATTATGTGAGGATTTGTTCTCTTCCCAAAATGGATTCTTCATTTATTCCCTGCTTTACTCCGGTTCCTACCACTGAGTCGGAGGTGTCCCTCGTCAAAGCGGATCTGCCTGGTGTCCTCCTTGATGAGGGTAAAGTCTGTTTTTCCCATGTTATTGAACTGGAATGTAAAAAGTCTCTTTCTGTTGTGTCCGGCCGTCTGCTGGCCTTTGGTGGAGTTCTGTGGACCAACCACACCGTTCTCCAGTTCGTTGTCCACTGAGTCCTCTGACTGGCTGTTGTCGTTCTCAGAGGGCAGCTCCTGATCCTGACTGGACTCGTCGTCCTGCTCATCGGTCTCCATCTCGCCTGACGGAGGACAGAAAACATTTTTAAAAAAGCACCTTGGCTGCCTCTAAAGAATAATGACTTTAAATAGCAAAAAGGGCTTAAAGACAGTAAGACATTTGAAAAGGTCAAAACTTTTACAGGTAAAGTATCGGATTGTAACATGTCTGAGTTTGTGGGTGTTTGTGCACTCACTCGGCGACCCCTCCTCCAAAAGTCCATTAGTGGCGTTACCGTTGACAGTGTGTGGTTTGGATGGCGGTGTCTCTTCACAATCCTCTTCATCCTCCTCTACTGAAGATCGCACAAACCGGCTGCAAACAAAAAAACACTTTTATCCACAGCAAGTTTACTTAAATAAATAAAAGACTGTTTTTACTTCTTAACAAGCTAAATGACTTCTTCTACAGTTTGTCTAATTGCGTCTTGATTGCCTGCCAAAGTGGCTTGTAGACAAGACAGACTTATCAGCTGACATCAAAGGTGACCAGGCTTGTGTGAATCTTCAATAATGGCTATCCGATCAAACACAGAGACAAATGAACGTACCAGAGGCGCAGGAGCAGCATGTTGTAGAGTTTGTCTTCACTGAGGGTTCTCGGGACGGCGAGGAGGAAGGGCTGTCCGAACAGCGGCGTGCTGGTGTGGTTGTAGCCCGACTGTTTGTACTTCTCCCTCAGGTGCACTGGGATCACTACGTGGTCTGTGTCCTCCACCCGGTTCACCGCCAACTCAAATCTGCAGAAAGAAGCGTGGTCAGTTTTGAAGTCACACTGAATATATCAAACCAAAAAATAAAGCTGTTTAGTAAGACTAGGCTAAAATCTGTTTTTTTTTTTTTTAAACAAAGGCCAGACACTTTAATTTAGTCAGAATTTAGATGCTGTTTCAAACAGAGTCTGACACTCACACATAAATATCATCTCTCTCCATGATGCTGCTGAGGTTCTCGTTGGTGGCGAAGATCCGATGGAAACGGTGGTTGTAGATGTCGGTTACAATCATCTAGGGGAAACGAGAAAAGTAGTCAGAAGACTCTTGGGAAATGTAGGCAGATTAAACTGATAAATGAACTAATTCCTAATGCTATTTAGTATTAGCAGACTTGAGATTTTCAACAGATCTGAAACGGAAAAGGATACAAGATCTTTCCCCACTAGCTGCTGAAGCTGCGTGGGCAGGGACACTTTAAAAGGGAATAGAGCATTTTGGTCTGTGCTGTCTAAAGAGATTATCACTGCCCAGAGCAGAGCTGACTGTGATGTTTATACCTTCTCAGCAGGCACCCCAGACAGGTTGGAGAGGGAGGTACACAGGTCAGAGATGTAGCCCACCTTCGGCACGGTCAGCTTGTACTGAAACGGAAACACATCACGTGAAATCATAATGTCAGGGTAGGACGCTTGGTGCTGTTCAGGTGCACTGCATGTTACCTGTGTGGGTTTGGCCAGAGGGTCCAGTCTGACCAGATAGACCTCCAGTGTCCGCTCCTTCTTCATGGGCAGGGGCAGGGTCAGGTAGCAGAAAGGATCAAAAGTCACAGAGACCTTGGCGCACACAGGACACACCAGGGTGGACTTGAAAAGGCCGTGGAAGATGTCCACAATGATGGAGTCGTTTCTCTTGATGTGGTTCTCCCACGCCTCCTCCGCCACCACCTGAGATAAACGGCACAAGAAACACTAGCTAGTGCAAAAGAATGTACGATCTAAAAATGTGAAAAATATAGATTAACACAAATCTGAATAAATCATAACTTGGAAAAAAAATGAGATGTGCTAATTCAGGATGGCATTCTCTACGACAGAATAACTGATTAAACAATCTGCTAATTAACCTAATCTCATAAAAAAGATAAACAGTATCCATCACTTATTTGTCATCATTTTTTAATATGTTTGGCAAACTTCATACACTTCAATATGTGGAGACAATTTAACACATTTTCAGAGCCATTATTATCTCACCTTATCAGGCCTGCCGTTGGCGTCCTTCAGCTGGATGTAGGGCTTCTTCCTGATGCGGTTCAAGTCTTCGTGAAGGCCGTCCAGGAGAAAGGCCAGCAGCTCATGAGAGTCCTGCTGTTGGTAGCCCGAGAACTGTGGGGCGAAGCGGCCCACCTGGGTCTGGAGGACAGAAAACACATGACATGGGGAGAGGCGCAAAAAACAGAAGAACTAGGATACTTTCTGCCCAATATTAGAAATGAATAAAATGAAAGTTAGCCTGTTCTTAGACAAATTTAACATACTTGTTCTTTCTTGGCCATCGGTTTTAGTGTTTTAAGACTTCATCACCATCGATTTGGCCCCCACAGTTCTATGCAAGCCTGCACCCAAACTACCAATATCAACGTGGCAATTTTCAAATGGTTAAATCTATTATTTTGAGGATTCAAAACTGGTGCTAACTGCACTTTAAAACCCTTCACTCACCAGGCTTTTACACTGGTGTGTTAGCCAATCAGTGGTCTGCTCCTTTCCTACTTGTGCGTTTGTATCTTTCAGAGCAGTTATGATAGTAGGGTTTATACTCCAAAGACATACATTTGCTTCCTGCTCCAACTGCCTTACTGTGGGTGACACAATGATAGCGCTTTTACAGACCCTCCTTTCCAAAAATTAATAAGCAGTGCACTGTTTTGGTCGTAAGCCCAACATATAAAACTGCTTAAAAGAATCTTACAATTTTTCAGACTAAAGTTTTTCCAGGTAGTCACCTTGAAAGGCCTTGGGGTGACGTAGCTGAATTTGCCCGACCACAGTTGCTTGATAAGCTCGGCGTAGACTCTGGCAATCTCCCCCTTCATGCCCAGCGGGTTGTCCTCATTCAGCTCCTCTGTGAACTTGTCTTTGAGGAAGTACTCCGTCAGTGGAGGGATATTGCTTAAACACTGAGGGGGCGCAAAAGCAGGAGAGGACAATAATCAGCACAGGATGGATTTAGGCTCCTCACAAAATCTGCATTTTGAACTTCCAATGCAGTCACATGCCTTTTTTTTATTGTTATACTTTTTTTTTTTGGCCACCACAAGCCTTCAGAACCCCTTCAATACTCCTTGGCATGTATACATACATTAATATATAAATACATAAGTTCTTCTAGACTCGGGAAGTTGGGGAAAAAAATAGAATAACTTTCCATACTTCCCTAGACTGTGTTGAGTTCCCTGAAAGCACGCGGTTACCTGCACAGCAGAGTTCATGAAGCACGTGTTGCCCAGGTTGGAGAGTCCACAGAGGCCTGAGCGCTCGCTTTGCCTGCTCTGGTCTGAGTAGTCATAGCTGTTGCTGTAGGGGTGGTAGGACGGTAGACCATAGCTTGAATTCTTCACGCTGTGCAATAAACATACAAAATCACAAACAGACTGGTTATAAAGAGTTGGATAGCGTTTGCCAAAATGATACAAGCTAAAAAAATAAATTAAAAAAAAGGGGGTAACCATCTTATTGTACACATTTATGTAAAACTGTTACATCTATGTTAGGTTAACGGAAATATACTGTTTTCAAAACAGGATAAAGTATAAAGTACACTCAACAATACATTAAAAGCACCACCAGGCAAATATAAAGCTTCAATTTCCACTATTTCCTCTTCAACCAAAGACCAACCTACTATTCAAACCTATGAGCCCCCCTGAAAAGGACTCTCAGGCTTCCTAGACAATCAGAGAGAGTTTAAAGCTAGGCATCCCCAACTGCAGCAATTAGCAGACCTCTGGGAGGGCTGCAAGGCAGTGTTGTTGGTGGTCGTTTCTGGCTCCCACTGGTCAAGGGAGACAGCTGTGATGGCGGTGGAGGCACTGGCCTCGCAGTTCAGCACACGGTGGTCCACCCTCCTGCTGTCCAGCTCCACCGCCTCAGGCCTCAGGCACCACCAGCAACACAGGAGCATGGCATCTCAGCCCCGCCCCGGCCCATGCCGGCCCGCATGTCCGCGCAAAACTGAACGAGCAGCAGCCTGGATGGAGTTCGGACGGGGTTCGGTTTGGGTCCGGCGCATGCAAAGCCTGTTTTTTTAGAGGCCGGGGAAGGAAGGTCCAGCTCCAGTCTCCACTGTCGAGTCCTAATATTAACTCGGCTCAACCCAGTGCAGCTCCAGTAGCTTGTTTGGATATAGTCCGAAACCAAGTTTAGAACTAAATTTGACTTCCAAGTCCAGCCAGGTCAACAATCAAACCACAGAACGCATTAAAAAACAAAAACTCACACTCTTCCTCTTTTTTAAAGCTAACTAAAGAGCTCCCCTCCTCTCTTCTCCACCCTTCTTCTTTTACGAGCATGATCGCCTGTCATCTTGTTATCCTCTTTGCCTCAGATCCCTTCCCCCTGTCCTGTCCTGTGCTGTCCTGTGCTGTCCTGTGCTGTCCTCTGGTCTTCTGCTCCTCCCTCCAGCCTGCCTGCTGCTCTCTGCCGCTCTACGGCTACCAGCAGATATTTATAGCAGCATCAGCAGCAGCAAGGATGCTCAAGACTACTGCTACCGAAGCTAGAGGTGCACACAGAGAGAGAGAGAGAGAGAGAGAGAGAGAGAGAGAGAGAGAGAGAGAGAGAGAGAGAGAGAGAGAGAATAGCGGGGAGGGGCGGACAGAAGAGGGAGGGGGGGGGGGGGGTTTGACACAAGAGAAATAAGATGGGGATGGAGAGAGCAGCTGATCCACTGCATCCAGCTGAGGCTGCAGTATTCACATGCCTCTCTCTCTCTCTCACTCACTCACTCACTCACACACATTAACTCATGCCAACACACCATTTATCCACTTTTCTTACGCTCTTGCACACATTACATTACACGCTAACACATAAATTGTGCTCTCATTCCTCCCACCCCCCTCCCTGTTGAGTTACACCCCTTGACATTGTTAGCACCCTTCAAACACACTTTGACACTCCCTATTTCATCCTTTTTAATATGCCATGGCTGTCTGTATGAGAGCTTTTAAAGGGGAGGGTCTAAAAAAATAAACGAAAGAAAGGGATAGTTTCATCACAGGGGCTGGTGTGTGTGTGTGTGTGTGTGTGTGTGTGTGTGTGTGTGTGTGTGTGTGTGTGTGTGTAGGCAGGCGATGAGGGGAGCAGGAGCAGATGAAATGTATTCTTGAAGGTCACTTAGACTGCAGAACGTGTGCATCGCAATGAGCTCAGGGGAGAGGAGAGGTAAAGAGACCAAGAGTCCCAAGGAGAGAGAAACTGCCTGCCAATATCAGGGGACACCGCCTCGTAAGACGATGAAACGTGCTGTTACAGAGCATCACTACTGAGGCAAACCCGACCAGGCCCAAACCGCAAAATCAAAAAGGCGTGTTATGTAATGCGGGAACGCTTCATGAGAAAGAAGAGGGCCCATGCATAATTCAGAGGAAATGACAGCTCTGGCACTCCAGTGAATCAGGGACAGGAGAGCTGCTGGGAGTGAAGATCCAATTTCCCCAAGTCACCCACTCTGTGCAGAGAAAGATGCCACTGCTATCAAACAATATAAAGCAGAGCTGTAACTCGATATTGTGTACACTTTCAAATTGAAGTACAGGGCAGTATTATATAGTGTACTGAAAAATAAGAGCTATTCTTTTTATTCAGTTGAGTGTAGGAAGGACTCATTTCTCCACCATCCTCCTTTATCAATATTGATTTTTCAGGGTGGCCTAGCTTGTGGCTATTATATCTACATTCCTGCAGTATCAAAAAAGACAATGCAGAGTGTTTATCTAAGACGCACAAACACGGACACACTCCAGCATGCAGTAAATCACACACGAGGTGAAAGGAGGGGACAGTAAAGTCTACTACACAGCGGAGGCGAAAGCTCCACCCACAGTCGAGCAGTGCTCTCTAGCAGAGGGCTGGCAGAGCCTCTAGGCCCCAGTGCTTTAGCAACAAACCTTCATCTAGGCTACAGGGACATTTTGCAGGAAACAGAAACTGAAAGTTGAAAAGAAAGTAATGCATTTGTCATAGCAAGTAATCCTGACTGGTTGATATTTGAGATGTTTCTGTGATTTGACCACATACTTGCTTCACCTCTGCCTCGTATGTTAAGACGGTAAAGAACGGCAAAGCTTTGGAACATGTAGCCTTGCGCCTGAGCTGCATGATTAATCATATACTGTGATATCCTTTTTTTTAATGATTAACAATAACTTTATTTGTTCTCCTGATGTGGTTTATCAACATCCATTACACGCCGTTACAGAGCAGACTGACAAAATGAATGTGCAACGTGTGTCATGAAAATGTGTCATGAAACTAAAATGAGAGTGACTTGTAATGAAACGTGTAATTACATACACAATAAGATCCGGGACTGTCTTGATCCAGTTTGAGTAACAGATCCAGGAGTTTGAAGGCTTATCAAATGCCAACACGGGTTCACAAAAGAGGATTTTGCAACTCTAAGCTCTAAGTTTATAATGCATTGCAGCAGTTGCAAGGTAAACAGTAAAAATATGCCTTTCGTATAACATAGTTATCTACCAGAAATGTGTGCTTGCACATATTTGATTGGCCACCACTGCACCCTGTATGAGGATGTTGTGTTGAACCAGGTTAAGTTTATTTCCGGACGACTCTGCATTTCTTTTGCCGTCGCCCTCTGTGTTGAAAATGAGAGGGACTGTGTTTTTTTCTCCCAGGGCTAAAGTCAGTCTGAACCCGGGCTGAGAAGGACTGATTGTTAAATCAGTGAACAAAATGTGCACCAAGTGTGTCAGGCTTGTTACTCGGCCCCAAGTACATTGCTTGTATTTTATTATTTGAGTATTGCTTGTCTTGAAATCAAGACCTTGTAGCACACAGTGGGTAAAATAGTTATCACATTAACCATAATCATGCAGCCATAGCCAGCCAGAGCTATCAGTTAATAAGGTAGAAAATCAGATGCAAACTATCAACTAGCACAATTAAATGCTGAGTAAGGCACCCAGAGGCACGGGCAAGCCATTTATAGAGAGCACTGCTGTCTGGAGAAAATCCAAAAAAGATCAATCCCTCACGAGCCCCTTCAGCTTTTACAGCTGAATCTGCATCATCACAAGACAGCTTTAAGACCCAAACCACAGGCAGAGATAGACCTGTGATACTTCTAGCTGATCATTTAGCGTGACTGAATTAAGAATCGGTGCAAATTGAGCTGAAGAGAGCCGAGAAAAGGAATTTCTGGAGGAATTTCTGCAGGAAGCCAATTCGATCAGAAATTCCAGCGAGGTTAATGTGAACGGCTTGCGGTGAGCAATACTCCAGACTCCATCTCTGTCTGTTGGCAATCCAAACCCACCCCCTCAGCTATTCAACCCACTACTGAGCCTTACTTCCTGCTGTTGAAGCTGCTGTTATGATTGTTTGTGAGAGATGAAGGCGAGATCTTTGGCAAAGCAGAGAGATTGGAAGCACCAGATGACCTTCAAAAGATAAAGAATAGATCATGAGTTAGAATAGAGAAAATAAGGAGCTGTTCCAGAAAGGTGTGCGAGTGTCAATCAAATAAAACTGAGATGAATTCAAACAAGTAGGAGGGATATGTGAGCAACAAAAGGTCAAGCAAAAGAGGTAGACTGTGGCAAAGTCCTAAAGAGAGGAATATTTTTGAAGATGATGAGGTGTAAAAAAAAGTTACACAATAATAAATATAAATATGCAATTTCCAAAGAGGTGGCTATTGAAAGGCGTTTCAGACAGCTTTCCAGACAACAAATTCTGGTGCCACATCATATTACTTTTTTTCCCCTTCAAACTGACCAAGTAAAAAAAAAAAAATCCTTAGCAATTCAATAATACGCTGCCTATATGTAATCTTTTGGTAAATCAACAGTAGGGTTTGAATACAGCGTGGAAATTCTATTTCTGTGGTAACGTTTTCCTTTAGTCAACAAAGAAATATAAGCCAGGTGATGTGCTGTTCACTCACTTGGGTGCCGTGGAGCCTCGGGGCCATGAGCCATCCTCACTCTTCTGCTCTATTACGAGAACCTGTGGGAGATGGCAGAGAGAAAATAGGGCTCCATCTGCTTACACTAGCTTAAAGACGCCAAACGTCTAAGTATTTGCATCGAACACTGTGGTCTACTGAAATTGAAGATGCTGTCGGCACTCTGAGCAAAAACAAGCTGTGTTTAGTTGCATTCGTCTTAAATTGGATGAATTACTTTTTTTACCCCTTTCTTTTTTTACTACAATTAATGGGTTATTCAGATATTCACAACAAACGTGGTACACTTTTGAAATAAATAGACACAAAGGAAAAGATGTGCTTTTCCATTGATTTCTTAAAAGCTACAAGTAGAACCAACAACCTGTTACTGCTATTTCTAATGGGTGAAGACAGGGAGCTGGATGGATCTTTTCCACTGTTTCACAAAGTGAGGATTTATCCGAGGCTAAACGTTACTCAAACAGCTGCTGGTGAACGGGACAGCCCCGCGATCTAAAGCCTGCTGGCTCATTGTGGCCAGGTGTGTACATTAATCTAGGCTTGTATAGCGACTGTGTGTGCTCTAGTCCGTTGCCAGGTGGATGCCAGGATGTGTGTGCACAGTATAAAAGGTATAGTGGAGGAAAAGAACCGGCCTCTCCACTTTTTGAAAAAATGCACATGCACAACACTCTACCTGCTCCCGAGAGGGAACGCCTATTAAACGTGTGCACGTGAGAGCATGCACACGCCTAGTTCTCCTCGTGCACGCTCTGTTTACATGTTTCCAAAAGAAGATTTGCACTTTTTCCACTATGTCAGACTCACCACCGGTAAGTGAAAATCTATTTACGACAAGCATCTCTACAGATAACTTTAGCATGCTACAGGCCAACAAACAAGCTATCGTCTAGCATCTAAGTTGTTTGTTTTTTTTATTGCTGGTGCGTTTAGAGCTTTCAAGAAGAGAGTCTTGTGGGATCTGATATTGACTACGAGCCCGTGCCCTGCTCATCCCAACCAGGATCCAGGAAGGGGGGTGGGGGGGGGGGGGGACGAGGGCCGAGGGAGACGAGGTCAGGGCGGGGGCGCAAGAGCCAGCACCAGCCGAGAGCGGGGAGAAGGCGGTCGGGCTAGAGGCCGCAGAAAGCGAAAACTACCTAGGGACGAGCACGTACGACGGCCTTACGTAAACATATCAGCAGAATGATTGACAACTAGGAGGACCAATAGTCTTGATGATCCACCCGGAAAAAGAAAATCCTCCACTATACCTTTAAGCAGCTCACAAAAAGAGGCTTGTGTGGCAGCCGATAAGCGTGGGTTTCGAAGTTGTAACCATCTTATTACACGATGGTCCTACCACATTGTGTTAACGTGACTTCAGCTTGTCAGACATAGATATAAATTACATTACATTACATGTCATTTAGCTGATAAATAGATGGAAATATAAATCTGATTCTGCTTTGCTGTTTTCCATCACCATAGATTTAAATTTTGTTGCATTTGTTGCTCAAACCACCCTGTGTCGAGGTTTTCTGGTGCCTAACGTACTTGTTTATGCTCAGTGTTTACCCACAAGAGAAACCGGGTAATTAGTAGACACAATGATGAAAGTAAAAGGACAAGAGCACCACGTAAAGAGACTCAAACTTCTACAGAACATCAAAGAAGAAACTAGTCACAGTACCACGTACGGCCTTTAAATTATCTCATGGAGAAATTAAGAAAGAACTGAGCACAAAAAAGAAAGTTATTCAAGAACGTGGCACTGAGATCAGATAGACTCACTCACTGGCAGAGAGCACAAATAAGGAAAAGCTATCTGAAAAACAATGGAAACTAGAGCATATTTCACGGAGCTCAGGCATAATAACGGTCTACATAACAAGCCATATTTGGACAGCTCTGTGTCAATTTGGTCTAATACAATTTTTCGTTTCTTTTGGCTGACTCCTGGAAAAGAACCCGGGAGAGCTATTCACACTGTTACATAAGGGACACAAACTAGAAAAGTCCCTACCTGTCCTTGGTAGAGGCCGGCATCTTGAATGGTGCTGTCAGGTTTGTTGAGAGGCTCAAAGGTGTTGCTCATGTACCTGTTCCACAGCCTGGTCTCCTTCTCATCAGGGATGCTGAACAGCTTCCTCATCTCCTTCTCAATCATGTCTGCAGCAAACCGTGAATATTATCCACAAAAAAAAAAAAAAAAACGTAACTATTGTTCGACCACAAAAGGGGGAACTTTTTTAATTGATTACCCTTAAATAACTTAGTGTGGTTATCAGTGGGGAAGAGTAAAATAGCAATAGCAATCAAAAGACCACATTTGTTCAGACATCACGCAATTATTAAAGTATAATTATTACTTTTGTGCATGGGTAGCGTGTGTGTGTGCGTGCGTGCGTGCGTGCGTGCGTGCGTGCGTGCGTGCGTGCGTGAGAGAAACAGTGAGCCTGCGCATGGCTAAGTCTACACATCCTCTGTAATTCATGAACAAAATCAAAATGTTAGCCTTAAAAGTATTACGCTAATTAAAAGTAGCCTTAATCAAACACAAGTGTAAGTGTAAAGCAGAGGAAATTCAAGTACAAAATATGAAATAATGACGGAATGCAAGTCAACTTAGAAACCACAGCAGTGTAAACAGACAGTTACTCCAGAGTGACTCAGGCCTACCTATTGTGTCAGCTTTACTGAAGCGTCTGGTGATCACATTGTCCATGTTGCTGTCTTCACAGAGCTTCAGCTCCGTCAGGTACACCTCCACCTTGCAGTGCTTCACAAACATACCCTGTTCCACCACCTCGGAGAAAAAAAAAAAACAACCACAGTGAAATTATTAACCGTCCACATTATCTGAATGAAACCATGATTAGTCAAATACATTGCATGTGTGCAGAACTCAATTCAAATAATTTATCTCAAATACTATATATACAGATAAAGGATGTGCAGAAATTGTATTAACACATGACATTGTTACTACGCAAAAGTGGCTCTAATGAGAAAGATGCATAACATACTCCTCAGGATAATTTCAAATATTCTTAACGTTTTTTGTTTTTTTTTTAATATTAATTTTGTGCTATATCTGGACTGCATGAGCTGACTGCAGCAAGTAAAGGCGTGGGTCTT
Organism: Gymnocephalus cernua; assembly: GCA_023631565.1. Lineage (NCBI taxonomy): Eukaryota > Metazoa > Chordata > Actinopteri > Perciformes > Percidae > Gymnocephalus > Gymnocephalus cernua. The sequence goes on along the minus strand of CM042447.1, from coordinate 15,448,997 downwards.
GAAAACATCAGGCAGTAACAGGTACATGACAAGCCAAAATACAAGATAACAACTGCTGTGCTACTAACAGGAATTAGTAAGCTTGCTATCGTATGTAGTAATCAGCCCATGTAAGTCCAGGGTACAACTCTTACATTACCTCTCTCTAATTATTTGTTTGTGGTCTTAAACAATGAAAAGTGTCTGGTAAATGTGTGGTTGTACTAGCTTCTGTTTCTCATGGTTAACAAAGTACAGTCTGCTGGCCTGGTTGCCACTCATCTGATAGGAGCACAGTCAGAGTGCCTAAATTAGCAGCACCTTGTGGAAACAGCTGAGGGGTCCCAGTCTATTTATTTCACCGCACACACACACGGCTCAGATTCTCCCCCCACACCTTCCCTATCCATACCCCCGATACCCCGGTAGGCCCATCCTGCCCCTCAACACAACACCCATGTGTTTGTAAACTCGGCACAAAAGCCAAACTCAGGCAGAATTTATCAAACCAGAGCCGAGCCAAAACCATTTTCCCCACCCACCCCCCTCCCCCCCATACCGGTTATGCCTCTCGCACTCCTCTCAGAAGCTTTTGCGCTGCTTCTCTAAGTGTGACCTCAGCCGGCATTCCTCCACTTCAAAAAACAAGGACACACAGAAACCCTCCGCCGGTGTTGGCATATCACACCAGAAGAGGACAACGGAAGGAAACGTGGCACCAAACCTGTGACTACAATCCTCCTAAATCCTTTTTAACGCTTGTGTCCCCCCAATACCTCAGGATGACAACCCCTCAAAAGAAACAAAGAGTTTAAAAGAAGAGGAAAACTAATAATGAACCTCCTGCATGTTGTGTCTCGCAGATCGCTCCATGTAGCTTTTCAGTCACCCAGAACGTTGCCTGAAAATAGAAACCTCGCGGCCACCCGATACGTCCCACGACATACATGGCAAAATGGGAGGGTCAATGCAAGGGGGGGAGAAAGAACGAGAGAGAGAATGATAGAGATGTAGGGGCAAGAGGAACCTCTTCTAGCAGCCATGATGCCATGACCAGCGAGATTTGAAGTGGGGATTTGATACCGTAGGTCCTGTTAAGTTGTAGGCGCCATCATTAAGTATTCCACTGACTAATCAACTGTAACCACAAATACATCCATTCGATAGTTTGTTTCACTCTACACTACAGTAGCAACATGTTTGTGAAAGTATTTATCATCCCTAAAATAAACAATTGCAGTTCATGACAGAAATGAATGAAAAGCTGAAGGAAATGAATGAAAAACACCATAATTGTTGCTTCCTTTACATGCAAGGTAAATATCCAACATATCCAGTATTATATTTATTTGTTTCCAGCTCATATGCAGTTTATTTGTTGCACATCTAACTGGCCAATCAAGGCAACCAAGAAACACAACACAACAACATTTTGTGCCAGACTTTTGCTTTTTGTTGAAAATGTATAATGAGCAGCAGTGGAGCCCTGTCAATATAGTCATGAAGAACTATAGTTCTCTAATATCATTTGGCTGTCTTTTACTATTCTATGTATGTTACAGAACTCAAGTTTCTATTACAATTGTGCTGCACTCCTGATCTCTAATGGCCGTAAGCGCGCATTTCTCTGTTTAAACCCAACACAAACCATACTATACACCATAGCTTCTAACCACAGCCATTAAACTGCACACAGAAAACCACCGTTGCTGTTTTTTCATTGCCCTACAGGTTCTATTCTCAACGCAGTGAGCAGAACATTCTTCAACCTCAAAATCCATTCATAGTCTTATGCTGAAGACGGAACCCTTACCTTGCGTGCAATTGGCTCCTGATTCTCTGTCAATCCATACCAGCTGACGAGCTTATTCCAGCCGTCTGTGGGGACCAGGATGTAGTCAAGTTCATCGATGAGGTGCTCCTTGATGGCCAGCACATCCCCATCTAAAGGTAAGGATGAGGGATGAGAGAAAGGTTGAGAAACAAGCAAGCAGACAGAGGGAGGAAAAGCACATTGTGGGACAGCACTTACAACAGTGACCCTGCAGTGACTGTCTCACACGACACAAAACACACAAAGAAAAAGGTATGCTGGAGAGCTTTCTATGAACCCTCCCAAAAAGGCTAGTCTATAGGGTCTGTCAACAATGTTGTTTTTGTTCCCTTTTCCTCTGAACTCTTTGTTACTACTTCCAGAATGATAAAGCTATACTGAACACAGGAGTCCATATGTGCCACACAGTATTTACAATATATTCTTATTGGTGATGTAATATCTAAGGATGTTAAGCATTATTTGTCTTACCTCTGAGAAGACCCGAGTTATCAACTGGTCCTGGGTAGACATTCTGGTCACCCATCTGGTATTTGTCCCAACTGTCATATCCCACATATTTCTTCCACTGTTTGAACCAGTGACTGTCCACCAGGTACCTGTAGAGAAGGCAAGCAGTATTCAAATGTCAGCTCTGATAAAGCAAGATGAGACACCGTTAATCAGTCTAGATTGTTCAAGGGTCATGCAACAAGCTTTACGGTGTAAACCAGAGCTTTGATTTCTTTTTTACACGTGAAATCGTGGCAACAGGAATACTTCGGCAGGTGAAGGCTACCTTGCTGTCAGTGCTCTCAACAAATCGGACACAAATAAATAAAAATAACACAAATTGATAGTTGTAATAGTAGCACTATAAACACCGACTTGAGTTCAAGTTGCTCCATGCCTGGCCAGCTGGCTCTGTGACTTTGACAGGTGCTTCTTTTTCGACTCCGCCCTACCGAAGTCGACGGATGAATCCACTGTGACTGGCAAACCACTTAACGTTAGTGCTGTAGACTAGCCAATTAGCTATTAGCCTGCTAACTAGATCAGATAAATGCAACATCACTGAGTTCGTGTCATCAGATAAAAAGGGATATGTTAATTTGGAAGTAGAGAATATAACCATCATAATACAACATTTAACGTTCAAAGATATGTGGTGTCTATCATTCTTCGTTAACAGTATAGCGTTAGCTCAAGCACCGCTAGCCTGCCAAGCTGACACACATGAAGCTGACAGCCTCCCGTTAGCTAGCTCGAAGCTAACTGTCAACACGGCCCGTCACCTCGGCTTTCTTATCCTTCGTGGCGTTGACAGCCTCGGTAGAGCCAGCCGACGGCCACGCGGTATCTTTGAAAAGGGTTCAGCTCAAGTCTTACCATGTGTCTCCCTTTTTTAGCTGTGTTTTCAACAGTGCCGCGACCTCTCCTCTCTGGGTATCCAGATCCGCCGCACCTCCTTCCGCCATCTTTCCTCAGACATCACCCGCTGCATGGTGGGAAAGTGCGGGGCGTCACCGAGGCACGTAGAGAGTGACGTTGCAGTTTCAGCCAATCATCAGCTCACCGACAGTACAGCAAAAGCATGACACCCAGTGGTAAAATTATTCTAGAAAAATGATCCAAAACTGCTCCATCATTGTGGTTTCTTTATGTCTAAGAAACTGTACCTTTCTAAAAAAAAAAACAGTCTTTAACAACTTCACACCTCTTTGTCCAGCCAGGGGCATTATATCATTTGATATTTTTAACATGCTGTATGAATTCAACGTATAATGCAGTGGTGACAGGGGTGAATGCAGAATGAGTCTCATTTCATAAAGAATTGTATTCATTTATTTATTTTACGCTAAAACTGCCCCATTATCTTACCTGATTTTCCTAATCAGAAATTATACAGTCTTTCCTATTGTGAAACAGTATGGGAAACAGCGCTGATAGCACCTAGGCACATAGGCGTAATTTACAGGGGGGATGGGGGGGTTACAACCCCCCCCCCCGAATAATCAAAACTGGCAGTGCAAACAACCCTCCCCCCCAAAAAAAACAAAACTGTTATAATTTCCTTTACAATTACATTTGCAGTATAAATTGATGCAGAAAAATTCACCAGAATGCAGAAAAGGAAGTGTTTGTGTTCAAAATATTTATTTTATTTATCAAAAGTGGAGCTCTTAACGCCCCAATGTTAAACCCAAAGTTACACCCTTGCCTAGGCACATTATGCAAACTAAGCTTTTGCTGTGCTCCATCACAATCTGAATGTATAAAGCAGACATGATTATGAGCATACAACTTCATGTTCAGTAAGTTAAAGGGCGTATTCCAGCGATTTAATATTATTATATTATATTATATAAAGTTGGGGCACCTGCGAGAGATAGATTTAAAAAAATATATGTAAGAATTTAAGTAGCAGAGGCTGAGATATCGAGACTTTTAGTCCCTAATATGGTCACACGCTTACTATATAACTCACTGATGTGTTTTCATTAGACCATCCCTGCCTGGTAAATGCTCACGGCTTTCAAACTCCACGCCTGCAGTTCGTAACGAAGGCTTTCCACTATAAATACAGCACTGGTAAAAATGATTCAAGATAACATACATTTTTGCATGTTTATTTAAAAACATACTTACAAGTTTCTTTGTACAGTCGCATAATGTTACAGTTCAAAATATGAAACTACGTTTGTACATTGTATATGTCATGTTAGTTCTACGGCTTTTGCAGTGCTACAGTATTATAACTTTCACTGACATTATATCCTTTCACTACAAGGTCTAGTCATGTGAAACACAACATGTTATTTCATTTTTTTATCAATACAAAAGAAAAACTTTCCCCAATATGTTTATGATAATACAATATATGATACAAATGTGGCGAAGTAGCCATGATGTGACGTCAGATACACATGACACTTTAGTTTGAATAGTAACTTACATGTAGCGGTAACAAATGGTTAACCTGTTCCATTACTGATTTTGCTGTCATCCTTATTATGCAAACTATAAGATTTATTTTTCGATTTTGAAACATTATTTTAAGGTACAAAAAGTTCTCTAGTGTTGCTTTAATAAATGTCAGATTAAGTAGAGTAAATAACTTGTATCCCTGAAAAAAATACCTTTGTTCCCTCTAAAGCTTCTAAGTAATCCAATAGATGACTTTTTATTTTCTTTATCCTTCTTTTATCACATTGCTGCCATCCCTGAAATATACAGGCACTGCCAAACTCAACATACTGTAGTCCTATTATCTCCTGAGTCCTCCCATATTCTGTTATGCATTTAGGGAAAATGGATGGAAAACCCACGTCTTTCCCATCATCACTGGGGCCTCATAAGTGGGAGTCTGTCTCTAAGACAGGTAAGTAGCCATTTCTAGCCATGGTGACGTCTCCCTCAGGAGCAAAGATGGCCAGTAACCTTTCCTGCTCCCTCTTGGTTTTGGGTAAGGTGTCAGATGGTGTGATAAGCAACTGGATGCGCTGTAGAGAGATAAACCAGTGTTAATGGGCTCCAGTCTTGACCATCTTTATTGAATAATTCCACAATGGGATACGTTCAAGTCAAATCCAGATTCCAGGGGTTAGGGTGGACAAGTTCACAGAAAGTCTTAAAGGTCCCATATTGTGTTCATTCTCAGGTTCCTAGTCATATTTTGGGTTTCTACTAGAACATGATTACATGCTTTAATGAAGAAAAAAAAAACACGTTATTTTTCTAATACTGTGTCTGAATATACCTGTATTCACCCTCTGTCTAAAAGGCTCCGTTTTTGCGCCTGTCTCTTTAAGCCCCCCTTCTGAAAAATGGTTAGTCAGTGTTTCCGGGTCTTCTGCATCTGTGATCTGGGACTCTCTGCACCGTAATTGCAGTCGGGGAATGACTGTAACGGCACTGTAGTGGCACTTTTTACCTATATATAGTGAATTTCAATTGGCCTGCTATATAATCAAAAAAGTCTCACTTATTACAATATGGGACCTTCAAGCCACCACCTTGTGTGCCAGTTCAAAACTGGCACACAAATCCTTTAATTTGAGACACTGAGTTAAAAAATAAACACTTAACACGTCATCCAAGTCCTACCTTAATTTAGAACTTGAAACAGCTCTATAAAGATCAAAACGTACCTCTCTGAAAGTCCCTTGGGTGGTGCTGATCTTGTACACCATCCAAAGCGGAATACAGACCATGGAGGAAAGAGCGAGCAGCCAGCCAATAACATAGCCCCACCACGGGTACACATACTCATTGTTGTACTTTAGAGGGGTATATTTGATGAGAGAGAAGGCAAAGGTACCCTGGAGAGACAATTAGACAAGCATTACTATTGGTGAAGAACAAACCACTGATTTGTTTTTGATTTCTGCAAGAGGAGAGGAGGTCTCAGTGTCTGTCAGCCTTTGTCAATTTTAGGAATCTTTGATACTACTTAATTAGGTTGTTAATACTCACAATGCATGTGGCTGGGGTGAAGAACAACCAACAGTACTTGATGTAAGGTCCTGGGCGGTAGCCGATCATGTCCTCAATGTTATCATAAAAGCGATCTGCACCTGGAAAAACACAGTCAAGACATTTCAATCCATGTCCATTTAAACAGGACAAATACTCCACAGTATGTTAATTTAGTCACTGGAAAAAAATTAATGAATGAAATGAAACATATTTCTCCATTTTCCACAGTGAAATGAAGCCTCTTATGTTTGAGGACAGCTTACCATAGACCCATGCAATGCAGACAGTCTCAAAGATGGACATGAAGAGAAGACACATGCCACTGGCTGCGTAGTAATCAAAGAGCTGGAAAACATACATGCCTCCCTACAAAGAGAGAGATATAAAGCACTAAGTCAAAGTTACAATTGGAAAACTTACCTGCCACAGTACAATACATTATTTTGTTTAAGGACAAAACATATCCGATATGATTTTAATATTAAAATATATGTTCATGTTAAGTTTATTTAATGCTCTTCATATTAAAACATCTACCCGCAACCACACACGAACCAAAGAAAATGGCTCCAACAGAAACATAAAAGATAAAATTGCTTTGGTGACCATTCTACAAATATCCTATATACTTATTATTAGAACTAACATCTTTTTGTGATTTTGACTATTTGACAAGCTTCAAAAGTTTACTATTGATAACAGTTAACTCAGTGGTCACATATGCATGGATATCTAAATGGCAAACTGGAATGTCGGTGTTGTCATCATTATAATTACATTGTCACCACAGACACTGGTGAGGGCAGATGATAACTCAAAGCATGGGCGAAGTACATCATGACAGTGTCAGGGAGTCAAATAAAGCACCAATACTAACAGCTACATGTGTTGTCTTTATAAAAATGTATAGCAGCGTCTAGATTGCCTTTTTCAGATAATAAAATATAAAGATAAATCTACTCTTTTATTGTTAATATCTAAAGATATACAAGTTTGTGAAAATATTTGAAATGCTGAAGCCCAAAACTATAAACTTCAGACTAACTTGACATGCATTACCTGAGACGTGTTGTACAAAGAAACTGATGAAACTGACACCTCTACAAAGCATTCATGTTTCCAGCTTAGCAGACATGAAACTGTTAGCCATGGGCCCCGTTCTGACCTGGTATTAAAAATCCGATCTGAGTGATCGGACCCCAAGTGGACAGCTCTCAGTAAGTACAGGTGTGAATGCACCTAGGAAGCATTGAGGACGCATTGAGATCCGATCACACGTGTCAACTAGGTTGTACTCTGTAAGAGTTAAGTTCAGCAGAACAAGGCATCCTGTCCTGGATTATCCATAAAACAACAATCAAGTGTAACCCACCCAGCATCAACTTGATCTGTGTGTGAAACTATTTTCAGTGATGTTAAATGATTATCTTAATGAAGGCATTTTTACCCTGCTAGGAAATATATAACAAGGGAAAACACCTTAAAGCTTTAAAAAGTAAACATTCAAAGACACTGAATGTACAAAATATTGTAACCTTTATTGTAACTGTTACTGCCCCTATATCAACATATCAGTCAAAACCATCTTTATGCTTGCCGATGCCCCCCCCCCTTACCTCCATCAGCATGATGAGGCCCATGAAGAAGGAGAAGAAGACTACGCCTAACAGGAAGAGCTCCCTGCGGTTTTTGCGTCTGAACACAGCAGGGTACATGTCGACTATCGCAGTCACAAGGCTCTCGACGCACACAAACTGATGGGAAGGAGGTCAGAGGGGTGAGGAAAAAAGGGGGGGGAGAGGTGAGCACAGGACAATGAATAAAACTTTGTTTGTCCGCTATAATGAAGGAAAGACTTTCCCTGCTGGCTCAGTTAACACAAATTACATTTCCAAGCCACCGGTGGTGGAGGAAGAATTCAGGCAAAAAATACTAATACACCACTGTAAAGATACTTTGTTACAAGTAAAAATCCTGCATTAAAAAATTTACTTAAAGTATAAAAAGTTAAAAAAAAAAAAACTCAATGCAGAAAAATGTGTAATCATTTAAAATAATTAAAAGAAAAAGTAGCGAATCTTCATATTTGAGAAGCTGGAACCATGGAAAATGACTTACACAATGTTGTTCTGTCAATTGATCAATTGTTTTAGCTGCACTTGTACACTTGCATATGTTTTGTGTGCAAAAATCTTAATTTATAAGGTAACAAGTAACTAAAGCTCTCAGATAAATGTAACAGAGTAAACAAGTACAATGTTTCCCTGTGAAGTGTAGTGGAGTGTAAGTAGAAAGTGTTCCTCACATTTGTACTTAAGTACAGTGCTTACTTAAAGTGACTATATGTAACTTTCAGTTTGTGTTGATTGTAGCGGCCATTTTGGACAAAAGCGGTAGTGTTTTTACCACACCTGCTGTCGTAAAGATCTTTTCTTTAGCGTTACCGGGAGGTCGTATAGTCGTGACTCGTGAAGAATATTTTGCTCAACTAGAAAATCATTCATTTACAATAAGAGAATACGTTGCAGATGCATCGTTGCATTTCAAGTGTTGCATACGGTAACTTAGCCTACTTTGGATGTATCGTGAGCTAAAGCGGGTAACACTGTCACTGGGTCACAAGCCAAAGCATTAAGAGATTGTTGTAGCAACCAACGTAGTAATAACTTATATACTGCTTTTTCTGCCACACGGCATCATTTTGTGATTGATAACATGCCACTTTGCAACACAGTAATACAGCAGATATCTTATTTATTGATACATATCAATATCGATCCAGTTTAAGGTTACTACAATGTGTTGGTTGACAAGTAGCTGACTTAATGCTAGCTAGCTAATGCTTGGTGGATAACATTATAGGGTTACCACATCTTTCAACACGCTCATAAAGTTATTAGTGGCATCATTGTTTTCAAAAGCAGTGCTCACGAATGAGTTTACCAGTAATGTTAACGTTAGCTGTATAGATAAGACGACTAATCTAATGCTAATTTAGCCAGCTAGCACCCGGTCTGTCTGCCTGGGATAACAGCTGACAACACAGCCGGGACATGTAGCAATAGCCAGTTACCGTTAGCCCATAGCCAGCCAACAGCCAGCCACCATTACAGCAATCCATACAGCATAAGTACTATACAGCACTTAACTCCGGTGCTTACAATGCTAACGGCAGTTTAATGAAGCGTCGGGAAACAGACCATATCAGAAAATCTCCTCCCTGCCGAATATCTCACCCCTTCGCGTTTAGCTGTCTTAACAGTTAGCTAAATTAACCCGACAAGCACTAAAACGAATAGTTAAGATTAAAGAAAAGTGAAGGGGGAGATCGTTTTGGGCAGCTTGGAGATGTTCTGCTGCTGCACTTCGGCCGTCCTCGGCTCGCCGTCACCCACACCTGTCTCTCAGGCTTGTTGAGTAGCTAGCTAGCGTTACAACAAACCCCGTCCATCCCGGTGTTGAAACCATCCAAAAGGTGACAGTGACATGTGAAATATATTGTGATAGTCACTGTGGTTTTAGCTGCTGGCTAACGTTAGCTTGCTGGCTCACTAGCTAGCTAGCTAACTGATCAGCTACCAATACAGATCGAATCAAGAAAAACGTAATTATGTTGGGGAAATGCAGCTATGTTATTAGAATGACATGAATAAACGTTACTAAACGTAAAGTGAATACATTTGAATGGGTAAACTTGTACGTGAACAGATGCATTCTAATCGGCAAAGGTGTTTAACATTAAAAAGTACAACTCCCATAATTCGACGCAATTTACCAACGTCATCAAAAGTCCGTGTTTACAATCCATTGTTTTGGTTGAGAGACCCCTAGCGGCAGAAAGTTACATATTGTACATTTAATCTGTCTTCATGTTAAATTCTACATTTAAATGAGTCACAAACACATGGATGTTTGTTGCTTTTTGTAGCTTGATTTGTTTTTTTGTGGCTTCCGTTTTTTCTTTTATTTCTTAACGGGATATAAGATTTGTTTTTTACCAGTTTTCCAGGGGGGGGACAAGGGACAAGGGAACAGAAAATAGTAGGCCGACACAGGCCGACTAAAAGGAATAAAACATCCACGCTATATGGAAGGGGGACGTAATTTAATACAGGCTACTGGCGTACAACTACATTGCGCATTGTAAAGTTATTTTATGAATGAAATAGACGTTATATACCAATACGTTTTTGAATCATTGACAATCCTGTAATTGTCTCCATCTGTTGAAAGCCTGACCAAGATTGACTCGTTTTTGCCCGTTGTCTTTCACTTTCCTTTTTATCTTTTAGTTGTTCTTCGTTTAATTTCCTTCTTTTCAGTATCAGCCATAACTACAGCAAATAACTTCTAAAATAAAATTCAAATACAATTAGGCCTCTATAAAGAAATCTCCTGCTACCTTTTACCTGCATGCTCACTAACACAGGCTTTTCCGGTGTTCAGCCGAAATCTGTGACCCGTCAGAATGCGTGCTCTGTAGCGTCGCCTACCTGCCGTAAATCATTCTGCGGGGAAAATCGGACCCGGGCAGAGGCATTAATAAAAACTAAATAAAAATAGCGTTCTTTTCACTGTTAGTCTCGGTTGCTGTTACAGGTCATTTATGATCATCAAATGGAACATTACACAGTTTCAGAAATGTGTAAAAGTTACATATAGTCCCTTTAAAATACTTAGTTACATGTCACCACTGCGAGCCACACAAGAGCAAAAGAAATGTATCAGAAAGAATGTCTTCAAAAGGGAGTTTTAAATGATTATAAAATGCGTGTTGTTTCTCAAGACAAAATCAAACCACACCGTATTTGTTAAGTAATCAGTGTCATTGTGGAAAAAAAAAAGTGTTCATTAACTTGAGGAACCAACCTGGCTGTCAAGCCCCAGAAAAACAATCATGATGAAGAAGAGGGCGGCCCACAGAGGGGAGAAAGGCATCATGCTCACAGCTCTGGGGTAAGCTATGAAGGCCAGGCCAGGACCTGCAAACACGAGTAAAAACAAGGTAAACTGGAGGATATATGAACAGATTATTTTTGCTATTCTATTGATATTCATTTTTCTTGAAGCCTCGGATACAGTTGATTAAAGAGCCTCACCAGATTCTGCCACCTCTGAGATGGGAACATTCTGTTCAAATGACATGAAACCCAGGATGGAGAAGATTGCAAAGCCTGCCACAAAACTGGTGCCACTGTTCAGAAAGCACAACGCCAGGCAATCTCTGCAACAGACACAAGCCACATTTCAGCCAATTGGCAACAGGCAGCGCCGGTTGATGGTAGTGGGGGAGGTGGGGGAGGCAGCATGTGGATATGCTGGCCAGCCCAAGTCAACCATCTTTGCACAGAATTGCTTACTGCACCTTTAACAGTTTACATACCTGTAACAGTTATTGTTGTATTTGTTGTAGCTTCCCAGAGCAGTCAGCGACCCTAAACAGATGGCATAGGAGAAGAAGATCTGGGTGCCAGCATCCATCCACACCTTACACAAAAGACAAATTAAAAGAATAATAATAAACCACTGAAACTAAAGTGATGCTAAATTATATGTAGACGCACATACAGTACTTAGGCTGATGTATATGTAGAGTTTACATAATCCACAGGAATTCGTGTATACATTCATTATAATTGACTAAAGTAGTTGCACAATAGTAAGCTGTTAAAAGTCTGTTATTGGTTTGACCATTGTTTAACGGACCAAGCTTCTATACATATAAAGAGTGCAGTCAAAAGTCATCCCTTATCAGAAATTCAGAAAAGGACAAAATGATAAGCCAGCAATATCCCGGAGATAGAGAGAGGGAAACTGCATATTGAATTATTAGTTTGGTGTGTTAACTCTAGTTTGTTTGGTTTAGTTTTGTGGCAAACTAATGTATGACTAAACCAGAATGAGATGACCCAATAATAACAGAACTTAACAAGAAGAGAGACACATGAAATGTTTGAGTTAAGTAAGGGGGACTCAGCAGAGCTCTTCTGATCAGACCTATACTGGTTAGAGTACTGTCCTTCCAGTTGGGGTGGTATGGGGGGGGGGGACCCTGGTTAGCTGACTGTCTGAGGCTCAGTCCTGGTACAGCTCGTGTTTACAATCCCAGTGGTGTCCTGACCCTGCATTCAACTTCTACCATGGAGAGCAGATGGACCCAGCAGAAACTAGGCTCCCCAGCAGAGAACCATGGGATACCTGCACCTGGTGCGCCCTTGCACACAGGGATCACTATATCTTCTAAAGGCCCTCATCGAAGATTTGTGGTTTTGTGTAAAATGGCTTTCATTTTGAAGATGACATTGTGGTACCTGTGGGTCTGCCAGTCGTCCCAGGTCTGGATAAAGGTAGAACTGGATTCCGATCCCAGCTCCAGGCAGCGTGATCCCTCTGACCAACAGCACAATTAGCATCAGATAGGGGAAGGTCGCAGTGAAGTAGACCACCTATATAGACACATGCACACACATATAGCAATGTTTAATGTGTAAACAAATAAAGAAACACGCCTAATTGAAAAAAGAAATACCAGATGTCATCCTGAAAGTGCCCCCGAGCTGTCTTTGGTGCAAAAGAAAAATCATAAATAAAAAGGGTCAGCAGGTCACCCACCTTTCCCGTGGATTTCACCCCCTTCCAGATGCAGAAGTAGCACATGACCCAGGCGATGAACAGACACAGGGCCAGGTCCCAGTTCAAAGAGCCCATGTGGTCAAGGCCTGGGGAAATCCTTAGTGCTCTTCTCCTGCAGAGACAGGGAAAGAAAGAAATATACATCATTGTCATTATCACAACAGTGACGTATCACCAAGAGGATGTTAGGCGGTCTGAAAACTCACTCCCAGAACTCGATGACTGGAGAGGTGGCATTTAGGTGCATCGTTTGGTTGATTGAGGTGTTCCTCCTCTGAAACTCCATGCAGTTTTCTGGAGGGGGGGGGTAAAATGTAGAAATTCTTAAACATATAAAAACATTGGTGGAACATCTTGTGTATTTTGAAGTTAATTTGTTACCTGTGTTCCATGTGTTGTTACAGGACGACCAGGCCAGCTCCGAGGAGAAGGAGAAGTACAGGTAGAAAATCCCCCAGGCCAGAACAATGATGTAGTAGAAGTTCAACAGAGTCACTATCACCTGGGTGCCATAGCCAAGACCTGCAGAATAATCAATACAAAATAATCAGTAACACTTGTTAAAACATACATTTTGAATATAGAAGATATTGAAGAATTAGCTTAAAGGAATATTCCACCGAAAATAGTTTTTTGTTTTTGTTTTGTTACCATGGCATGGCTTCATAACATTTGCCTAAATGCTGCATGCTTTGCCAGGATCCCACAGTGGCTTCGCTCTCCATGGTGACACACCTGTCCTACCTACCTTCAAACAGGGGACTGATTTTTCTCCAGCAGGTAATGCCTCCCTCGCTGGTGTACTGGCCCAGGGCTGTCTCCAGGAAGAAGACGGGAACACCACAGGTGAACAGGAAGATCATGTAGGGGATGAGGAACGCACCTGAGTTGAAAAAGAGCAAAGGATTTAGGGTTAAAGCTTGTAATAATAATAATAATAACTTTTATTTATATAGCGCCTTTCATGAAACCCAAGGACACTTTACAGAATTACAGTGGCTATACTAAAGGAGGTTGTAGGCTGTGGTAAACAGGTGATGTTTCAGGAGTTTTTTTTTTTTTTAAATGTCCAGGGATGTAACATTTCGGATATCTGCAGGGAGGGTGTTCCAGAGGGATGGGGCTGCAACACTAAAGGCTCTGTCTCCGAAGGTACAGAGTCTGGTGTGGGGAATGGAGAGCAGGCCAGCGTCTGAGGACCGCAGGTTTTTGGGGTGGGGTGCATGGATGTATTGTACTTATACTTTCTGTTGGTGTTACTGTGTTTTAGAGGCCACGTGATGCCACAGAAAGATGCTGAAAATTGTCGACTATCTTTGTCCAGACAATATATTAATATTAAGATATTTCTATATATTAAGATTTTCTAATCCACCTGTAGCACGTCTTTGGACTTTGTGGGAAATCAGAGCATCTGGAGGACATGGGATCGGAGGTAAACTCTTAACACAACCCAGGGCCTTCTTGCGCTGCTACAAATGTGGACCCAAATACAGACCGCAGCTCCAATAGTTACAGTCAATCTGCTCAATTATGGCCAAATGGTCCTAAAGTCCAAGTTGAGTCCCCTATCCTGCAGAAATATGCAAATCTTAAAGAAACTACAAGATACAAGATAACATAATAATGATTCATGGAGAAAGTCTCTCCCTTTACCCTCTCTCTTCCGTTCTTGGATTACCTATTACTAATAACATATTACCTATTACATGTTGCTTATTTTACTAACTTCATGTGCTGCCACTGTTGGCACCAGATTGCCTTTTAATTACTCAGATTTCAACCAGGATATATTTCTTTTCATTTTGGACAATCCTAAAATACAAGTAAGGTCAAGTGTAGATAATGTAGTATTTCATGTACAAGAATTAATCATTTTGCTGAGTATATTAAAGAAACTACAACTACAAACTAAATTGATCTGAAGTTTTATTAAAATTCTTAATGAGAACAAGCACTAAAATTCATGACGTACTGCAAGAAGACATTGAAAAGGTACTGAAAAAGAAAGTTTCTTTAATGCTCTTTTCTTTAGATGTAGACCTGAGCCACTGTCACTCTCTTTCGGGATTTTGTGTTGATGTCCCGTCGGGTGGCCGAGGATGTTTGGTGTGCTCAGATTTCCGCCTCTCTGCAGGGACACCTGCTGTGAGCAAGGAGCAACAACAGCTGCCTGACCCCGCTCGGCCCTGAACCCTGACCCTGCCACCCCGTGGAGGGAGAAAGAGCAGCGTCCGATTTAGCACCTACACAAGCATGCCCAAAAGCAAACAGGGTCTGATTTGGTTAATAGTGAGTCTTTCAATATATCTGTTTTTACTTCCTTCACCTGAGCTCAAGTGAGTCTAAGATTGAATGTTGCTTCTGAAACAAGTACTCAGGTGCTCTGTAATGCCATATATGTGGATTTTGCACATATTTACTCTGAGTTCACTTTAATGTCAACTGGCTACTAGAGTAGTATTGAACTTTTTAAGCATGAGCCTGACAGAAAGTATTTAAACTCCATATGCAAATCTTGGTGTTCATTTATAAAGTCATAGAAATCTGCAGAAGAAACTAAGGGACATACATTAACTCCTTCCTCCATCCACACAGCTCCTCTTCCACTCACCTCCTCCATTTTTGTAGCAGAGGTACGGGAAGCGCCACATGTTGCCCAGGCCGATGATGGAGCCGGCGACTGACAGAATAAACTCTATCTTGTTGCTCCACTGGCCCCGTTCCTCCATCTTCTCCTCCAGAGAGGGCGTCTGGTCCTTGGCTTGGCTGATGCCATTGGGGAGGCCCGCTCTGGCAGCGTTGTCTACAAAAAAGACAGAGAAGATGAGGATTGCAGCAGGTTAGAGAGGCTGGTTGGTGTTGAGTTAGAGTTGTTTTCCCTGTACATAGTAACAGTCAAGATGCCCTAAACCAAGGCACCAAAGACACCAAACTGTTCCAGCTGCAGAGTGGTCAACAGTGGAATAATATAGTTTTACAATGCACCAGTAAGATCTGAATGTGTAAAATGGTATACGTGTTACGCATGGTATTTAAAGAAAAGGAACATGCATGCTATGTCTTCTCTTACAAACAAAAGGTTTACTTGAAAACTCACACAAATAAAATACATTATGAATTGTATCCATTAACAGTCAAGTGCAATATAATTCTCATCCACACCTTAAACAAAAATGCAGTATTTAAATCATTAAACAAAATTACTATAAATCAATCTAAATTGCACTGTAAATCTCTAGATAATCAATTAGCAAAATTACCAATCCCCTCATAGCTTACCTTTCATTGCCATGTCACCTGATCTTGTGTGTATAACTGTCGTCTCAAGGCTGAAGCATTCTCTAGAGGTTTACGCGTAAATGCTCAAGTTTTAGGATTTTAACAGGACGGGAGTGAGGGAGCGGGGGGGGGTTGAAATGCTACACTTAGGCCAGCCCCTTTCTTTCTTTCTTTCTTTCTTCCCTTCCCTTTGCCTGCCCCTTTCAGAGCAAAGTACATCACCTACCATGACTCCATGCTTAAAATAAGGTGCAACTGAAGAGTCCAATAGGATGACACCGGAGAAGTCAGTAATGTATTGGGTCAGTTCCAGCAGCAGTGGTCCACCTCGCCTGTAGAAACTGTACTACAATTTTGTTTTTTAAATTTATGCATATACATAATAAAAATCATTTGTCCCATTGTACGCTTTGAGGAAAAGAGAAGCACCGATAAGCAATACGGTTTAGATTTGGGGTTCTATGCATTTCCTGTCTGCAATGCAGTGAGTACATCTCAATTTCATGTCTGAGGTTAAGGTTTCCCCAGTTGAAATCAATTACACATTGAAGTGTTGACTCTATTTCTATTTGATGGAAGAAGCTCATGTTTGAGTCCGAAAGAGAAATACGTCTGCATTACATGTTGTAATGCCATGTAAACAGTGCTATAGTTTGCTATGAAGTGATGATTATTATATAAGGCCAAAACTACCGTTTCAGTCATAAATTCCACTCTCAGGCAGGAGCACAACAAACAGCGGGTGATGAAGATGTAATTATAGCATGAGACGACAGAACCCATTATGCAATCAATTATGTTCCATTACCAGTAATTAAGTTGATGTCTTGCAGCCCCTTGTGATCGCATATTTCTAACCCTGCAGGCAGCACAGGGACAGAGGTCAGCGACTCAGACGGAGGCAAAAGCTGCCGAGCACAGTTTGCACACCCCCAGCCCCCACCCACAATCCTCCTCTCTTGTGCAAACAGTCATGTCTAAATCCTATAACATTGTTGCCTTTTTACCACCTGGAAAAAACTCGGTTACCATGTTGGAAAATCAAAGATCTCAAAATAAGAAATATGTGGAATAAAAAAAGGTCATCTGTCACTTTGAAACATGTATTTTTTTACACACTGCTTATACAGTAACTAAGGGGAAAAACACATGTAACATGGAATTCAACCTTCTAATCTTCATACCAGAGCTCCACAACATGCCAACACACCTCTCCTCTAATTGAGCTTAATGAGTAACACAGGAAATGTGAAGATAAACTTGACAACCACAAATCAACCTCTTGATGACATGGCCATAAGTCACTTGCTGGGCCTTTCAGAATTCCACCCACCAATCATCCTTACATTTTAGCCATCTAAATGACACAAAAGCTAGATTTGGGATACCACTGTCTCAATAGCATAGCATGAGTATGTACATTACATGTCATTTAGCTGACGCTTTTATCCAAAGGAACTTACAATTGCTATATATGTCAGAGGTCACACGACTCTGGGTTAAGTGTGTGCTCAGTGACACATTGGTTGATGTATCGCAGTGGGAATCGAACCAGGGTCTCCCACACCAAAGGTATGTGTCCTATCCACTGCGCCATCACCACCACCATGTAAGCTGGAAATTCCACCACATTTACTGCCTGCTTTATTTATTTTTATTTTCATATATCCATAAAATCGCACTTTAAATATTTTATTTTTGCTTAGATTAGTTTGCGAGATCTTTTGTTATGTCTGTACAGTATATGGAATGTTAAAGAAGAAAAAAAAAAACACAACACAATTATCAATCATTTGACTAGGAATTGTTTATTAAAGGTGAGAAAACAGAACAAAAAAAGCCACAATCCATTTGTTTAAATGCTTAAAAGTATGTACATTATAAATAATTCCACTACATTACAACCATTTGTGTTTTCTAGTCTGGAGTCCTACATATTGAGATGTTACAGTCTGAAGGGCCAGGCAGAGGGGAGTAATTCAGGATGTCCAGTAAAAACACGACTGGGGACACATTATTTGCCTGTTTGCACCGAATACAACAGCTGGAGTAAGTGGGTTGTTTGTTTGATTGAAGGTAAGTATACCAAAGATGTGTTAGTGTTCAGGGGGAAAGCCCAGAAGTAGCTGGTGGATGGTTTTTTTTTTTAGACCTAAAAACTGCTGTGGGAAGACTATGTCTTGTGTGTGTACTAACAACCTTTTCAACAGATCTTAGTGCTCGGGGAGAGAACGTGTCATTGCTGAAGCCACATGGTGACAGTAGGACTCTTCTCTTCTTCTTTCTTGTGCTCTATAATCCAGGCAGTTACAGAAAGGTGCCTGGTTTGTCCCTTTTCTTCCAAGCTTATTCATAAAGGGTTATTTTTTCCCCCCCTCAGATACTGTACAGTCTTACAGCTTGCGAGGCTGAAACACTAGCCTGGAGACTAGGTTTTGTGTTCGTTGTGTGAGGTACAGTATTCAAACTCAGTCCTAGGCTGTTTTTTTGTAAGCGCTAACTGCCCTGCTGAGGCTCTTGCTGCTGCTGCTGATGATGATGATGATGATGATGATGATGTGAAGCTGCTGGGTTTAGATGAGAGACGGAGGACGGGTGAGACCACGAGGCCACGACAGACGATGATGGCAGACTCTGCACGCTGCACATTGAGGTCGACAGCACTACGACGCTCTCCTCTGCCACCTCCTCCACGGTCATGGCTCCGCCGCTCGCCCCGGCAGCCTTCCGGGAGCAGTCCACGCAGATGTAGTCTTCGTTCTCGGCCATTTCGCACGACACGCCTACGCACACCTGGTGGAACCACTCGTCACAACCGCCGTCGCACTGCACCCAGTCCACCTGGAATACACACACAGACAAATGCAGACGTGTGAGTGAGGATTCACAGAGACAAGGAAACATTATGACATTTTTTGAAGAAAAAAAACACGTGAGTTAGCCTGTGTCGATTTCCGGTGTCATTGGTCCGAACTGGTGGACGAGGCTAAACTGGTTTGACTTTATGCCAACCGGTTGAACCCAAATTTGTCTCTATGACACGTTCTGGCATGTAAAAAAGTAGCCTACATTAGCAGCCTGTGCCGAGGCATCACGAGACACTAAATCCAACTTGTATTGCAAGCAGTGTTGGGCAGTAGCTTTTCAGTAGCTTAGCTCTTTTATTGATCAAGTTGTATAGTAGCATTCGGTTTCCCAGACTATTCTGAAGCTCAAGCACAGCTTTCTGCTGCGGTCTGAAATAAAACTGCTCGCCACTTAGTGCTACACCTAGTGGTAAAATTCTGTATACCGGTCCGGTTTGGTGTTTGGCTTGATGTCAAACCGGTTTGAAAATGTTGACACCAGCCCAAGTCTATTGTGAGTAATATATTTAACAACGTCAGTTTGATTGATCTAATGTACTGTAGTAAAGAGCCAAACATAACCAGAGACGGTTTAGAACCATAGACAGTATATATAAATGGACCAACAGATCCCGTTGCTCTGGACGGAGATAAGTGTAGTCTATTAGAAGCACTTTTCTGGTGATGGTTGAGCTTTACTGCGCAGCGGCTTTGCTGTGAGGAGGCAGGCTTGCCCCTTGTTTAGAACCGAGAAGTCCCGACTCGGAGTAGTTTCCAGAGTCACGTGGGCTTCGCCACGGCCACGCCTCTTTAAGAGACTAGCGGCAGGCCCTGAGTGTATTAATTCCAACTGGGGAAGTAACGTGAACACAGATTATGAGCGATTCTTTTGCCACATATCTACAGAACATTCTGACACTAAAATGGCATTTTTCAGACGGACACATCAAGAGAAAATGAACTTTGTTTTAGACCTGTTTCTGTCTCAGGACCAAAATCTCGCAAAATCTGGCAACACAGAGAAGCTAACGTCAGCTAACGTTCGTGAACGCCCTAACAAAACTAATCCCCGTAATGCTAAATACGTCTTTTAGCTGTGCAAATAGCTAACGTTAGCAAAAGAACATACTAATACATTATTTAAATTTTCATCCATCCACACAACGTTCACTACACGTTCAAACGCGGTCACGCCCCTTTAGGAGACAGGAAATGTGTACCGTTTTATACCATTAGCGCTGCTTGACATGCGCTTTCTGTAGTATAAAGGATCTTGGACATTACCACAGTGACACTGATTTGACTGTAGATGAGTTTGTGTTTCACCACTACAGTACTGTCGAGTACAGTACTGACTTATTGTAGAATAATTTCTACAATAAGTCTGTGCACAATCAATATCTTAAAAATCCTTCTCCAACTCCTCTGCTTCTCTTCATCCGCATCTCCTCCTCTGACTAGTATAGATTTAATAAAGCAAAAACAATGGCATTATTAAAGTTCTCATATTATGCTTTTTGTCTTTTCCCCTTTATTGTGTTATATATCTTTTTGTGCATGTTATAGTCCACCCCAAAGGGACTTATTTTCCAGAGAAAACACTGTTCACAAACTGCTCCAAACAGCTCTGTTGTAGTCCAGCCTTTAATTCCGTGACGAACGTGCGTCATACTCTGCAACTGACTGGCTAGTAGTCCTTACTGCGCATGTGCGACTCCCAACAAAGATGGTACAGAAGTGCGATGCCTCACTCTGTAGCTAAAACAGAGAGCTCAACACACAGGGTGAAAAGAGGAGCTACAGCAATGTGCAGTACAACAAAAAATATGGTGTTTTCTGAAAATTATACCACATAAACCTATTCTGGTACAACCTCTAAATACAATTACTAACCTGAAAATGAGCATAATATGAGCACTTTAAATAAGTGTGCTTTTAATAAAATACTAAGTGGCACACATCTTTTGACTGTGAGAGGAAAACGGCTGAGAAAATACCAAATTTCCATCTCAATAACACCACTCAGCTGTTAATCATCACAACTTCAGGTGTAGTCGACCTAGTTTAGAGAAGCAGCTTCATAACCTCACCATCTCTACTCCTGCAAGCCTACCAGTTCCTCGCCTCTGATTGGCTGCCCCGTGGACACAAAGGGGAAGGAGACTGGCCACTGGTTAACTTGGTGGACAGTCTCGGACCGCAGTGCTGTCTCCGAAAAGAACCACAGCGGTGTGTCCTGTTAATACGTTATGTGTAACTCTCTTTAAGGTGTTCCAGTGCCGTTTTCAGCTGTTGATATTCTTTAAAGTTCCATGATATTCATTTTTAAAAGTGTTCATTATTAACTCCGCACAAACAAAAAAAAAAAACCTGCGTCACATGTGATGAAAGTATCAACCAGAATTGACTGCCTCTCTCAGTGTGGTGGGGATGTCACTACGGAGGGTCAAGAATGATCTAACTGGCCAGGTCAACATCATGGTCCTCCAGCAGCAGGGCACGGTCCACGCACAGCTACATTTCAACACGGCATCATGTCTGTTTTCATTGGCTCGGTATGCACTTGAGGGCTTTTCACAACGCAGAATGAATATTGAAGAGGCTGCTATTCTGCTCACAACATACAACTTAAAGGGGTGATATAATGCAAAACCGAGTTTACCTTGTCATAGTTGAATATCGACAGTTTGGTGGGTGAAATGGGCATACAGAGAACCTCAAAGTCCCATTGACACCTCTTGACTATGCAACGAAGCTAATAGTTGACGTCAACTCGGTGGCTGTACCTGAATTGGCTCTGGTCTGGACACATGGAGACGAGGTGTGCACAGAGGGGAGGGGCTCTGTGTGTGTGTGTGTGTGTGTGTGTGTGTGTGAGCGCTTCACTCCAACCAATCAGCGCGCAGCTCATCTAAATATTCATGAGCATACCTTATAAGGGAGAAAACCTCTCGTTTCAATAAAGGGCTCTTTCACAGGGTTGCGTTAGGGCGCATAGAACAGCACCCGGAGCAATTTCAGCCCAACCAATGTTACATACCCTATTAGGAGACCTTAAGGTACAGTGTGAAATACCCTATATAATCATTCTATCCCCCCTTTAATGGACATTTGTATGACAGAAAAGATAGAGAAAGTGGAAGACGTACTAACGTAACATACTAGAAAAATAAGAAATGCTATCTATTCACAGCTTCTAATCACAGTATTATAAGCCTCTTCACATAGAGTGAATTTGTGTGGAAACACATTGAATCGTCGCATTTTGATCTCCCAGATGTTTCGACATCTCAACCTATTACAGGCCATTTGATATCCAAATTTCAATACAAGGGGCTGTGGGAAAATTCACGTCCAGCCCTGTGTGCAAGTTTCTCCTATAGACAATCTGTGGTTCACAATCGTCAAGTATAAATGTGAATGATTGCAAGACTAAATATTTTTTAATATTATAAGAGCAATATTTAGAAATTTACATTAGAGATGAAACAATTAGTAAATGAATCGATTAGTCGTTAGACAGAAAATCTAATTGGCAAATATGCCAAAGAAATTGATTGATTCCAGCTTCTCAAAAGGGAAGGATTTATTATGTTTCTCTGTTTTATATTATTTGGAATTGAATGTCTGAGTTTTGGACTGTTAGTTAGACATTTGGAGACGTCACCTTGGGCTTTGGGAAACTGTGAGAGGCATTTTTCACTTTTCTCTGACATTTTATAGACCAAACGATTAAGAATTGGGAGGATTACCGAAATATGTAACATATAATCAGTTAGAGCAGTTCTTGACTCGATGGGACATGAGTTAGTAACATTGCGGTTTGGAATAACGTAACAATTTCAATATGTCAATATTAGATAATGCTGAGATAAGCATCACATGCATTTAGTCCATAGTCGCAGTTAATACATGGCTTTAAATGAATATTCAAAAAAATATTTAAGACATATATACGTTTGAGTTTTGAAAAGGTGCAGTCACATGGTGGCCTTTGGCCTCTGTTAATTGCGAAACTGTAGCTGAAGAACTGAAAGAGGTCAATGTCCTCACCTTATCTTTACAGGGTCTCTGGCAATTCTTGGCTGCGCACACAGCA
The DNA here is from genome assembly GCA_023631565.1 of Gymnocephalus cernua. NCBI lineage: Eukaryota > Metazoa > Chordata > Actinopteri > Perciformes > Percidae > Gymnocephalus > Gymnocephalus cernua. Next base: position 15,425,866 of record CM042447.1, on the reverse strand, counting down.
TTCTCGTCGTTGGAGTCTTCAGCCCCGGACCAGTCATACTTGGAAGGAATGTCCAGAATCTTCTTCTCCTTCCTCTTCTCCAGCCCATCCCTGATGGCCTCTGCCTTGGCCGCTGCCTTCTCCTTTCTCTTCCTCTCCTTCTCTTCCTTGGCTAACCGCTTGGCCAGCTGCTTCATCTCCCGGTTCTTGTCGAGGTTGAGCTTGAGTTTCTTCTTCTTGGGTTTGCCCCCAAGACCCAGCTCCAGACCCACCCTTTTAAGCTCTTTGGACTTGGCCGGTCGCATTTCGCCCATTGCTGAAGCCCCTCCGGCGGCGGCGGCGGCGGCCATCAGCATGTGGTGGTGCTCGGCTCTTTCCAACTTCCGTTTCCGCTTCTTCTCTGAATCTTTCAGCTTGAGTTTCAGAGGCTTCTCCATCAGAGAGTCGTCGGGCTGTAGAGGAGGAAGGAAAGATGAAAAGAGAATGACTATTTCCATTTCTAATTCGGTAGTTATTGCAGGCATGTTTTCCTCTAATTTGTATCGATGCATCTATTCGCAATACTCTTCGTCAGAACCAAGCAGAGTGATTTATTCAAACCCTAACCCAACGTTTAGTCACTACACAGCATTCAGGTTGCATAATGAATGACCTCCCTACCTCCATTACCTGCAGGAATCTTTCCTCAGAGGGGGGATGCGTGGCCTGTAGGATCCTCCAGATGTGCTGGGTCTCATCCAGGGACACCTCCAGCAGGTCTCCCAGCATCATCAGCTCCTCCAGCTGGGCCTTAGCCTGCGGGGACAGCTCGAGCACTGGCGGCTCCAGGCTGCGAGGTACCAGAGGGGTCTTCCTGGGCTGCTTTCTGGGCGTGCCCATGTCTGTATATGTAAATAGTTTGAGTGTGAGATGATGGAGGCCCGTATTTCAGAGGAACTCAGAGACACTTGAATCATTTGTGCATGAAAACAACACGGGATGATGACGGGTAGGCAGACTCAAAGCAACAGAAGTAATCGTAGTAAGTGAACGTGGCCTCACTTTGCACACAGGACTTGGAAGCTGAGGAGTAGGCGTGTTCGGCGCAGAAGGAGGGCGTGGCGGCCGGCCACATGTGACTGACCACCTCCTCAGACTTAACAGGAATCTCCTCATCACAGAACAGGTAGGGCTTCACCTCGCCTGGGTCCTGCAACAAGGCAGACGCCAACAGGGAAGAATCACAAAACAAATCCTGCTTGCTTATGGGCGGCTTGAACAGCATCACGTGCCTCACATACCTTCATGTCGTAGCCGTAGGTCTCCCTGATGTCCTCGTCTGAGTCGGTCTCCTCGTCATCGTAGTCTACGGACTGGCGAGGTGATGCGGCTCTGCTGAAACCTGACTGCTGAAAAGTCTGGATGTGGCCCTGAGGAAGGGCAGAAACACACAAGCCACAAATCAGGTGAAAGTTATGTTTTCATGGTCTGTGTATATAGTCCTTTTTTTCAGGTTACACAGTGCCGGACATGCTGTGTCAGGTTCACAAGAGCAAAATACCAAAAAAAGCATAGATGCCTCTGTTTTCCTTTTATAGTATGATGCTAAATAAAATGTGAAAAAAAATGTGAATGCTTTGCCTGACACATTCAAAAGGCGTAATTAAATAATATGTGAAAAATAAGATAAAAGGTTCTGCATGTTTATTACATCTATGAGAAATCAGACTGTAATCTGCCGCCTGTAATTCCCTGCATTTTTTCACATTTTAGAATGTCAATCCAGTCTTGCGGTCTTTTTCATAATTACACATTGGCGCCCTCTTCTGGTGCACTCCATTTTTACAGCCAAAGCCCCAATGGGAAACCACAATAATTACAATCTGCAAAACAGGATTCCTAGAGTCTCACTGATGTTACTGTATTAGAACAGAAATGAGACTAATGTCAAATCATTTGAGACGACATGTACAAGTACCTGCAAGTCCGGGTTGGCGGCAGCTTTCTGCAGCTCGGCGTTGATGATCTTCTCGGTTTTCTCCCTAGCAGCCTGCTCCACCATGCGCTGGCTCAGCACAGACAGCTTTGCCAGGGCTGAGGACAGCTCCTCCGTGGCCAGAGATTGACGCGCACGGTCCTGGTGGGACAGTTAGACCAGCGTGAGGACGGGCATTTGGTAGGGAACAAAAGCAAACCGTGGAAATTAAGTGTTCAAAATAAAGCAGATGATGGCTGTAAACTGAGTTATTATGAGTAATTCCATGCATACCTGCCAGCTCATCGCCCTCTCTGTCAAACACTGGAGGGCTTCTCCTTCTGGAAGACGCACCGGCAGCTTCTGCAGCGACACCAACAGCGACAGGATGGTCTCTAACCTCGGCCTCCTCGACCGCTGGCACAGCGGACACAGGAATTTGGAGTCTTTGCTATTGCTCTGCCAACCCACGCCCGCTTTCTTCTGAGATCCCGTCTTAGGCAGAGGCACGCAAGCTCCGTGGAACCAGTCCTTACAAAGCTCGCACTGCAACATGAAGCCGCTGGCCGTCTTTCGACACAGGCAGAACTTGACCTCCTCGATGCGGTCTGCCATGGCCATCTTGGCTAAATTGGCAGCCCGGAGTGAGTGGATGGCCTCCACTTCTTTCTGCTCTTTGGATTTGAAGGCTGCTACGACGGTGGAAGGGTCTCGCACCTCTTCGAGGCTCTCCTCCAGGTCGCTCAGGGCGTCGGGGTCAAAGCCTCCTCTCTCCTTCTCCATGAGCTCCTTGACGCGTTTCCTCTTGCTCTTGCTGTTGCCGTAGACCCCGATGTCCACGCGAGGACTGAGGACCTAACAGAAGAGGCGCACAAGAATAGCAACAAAATATTAAAATAAAAATGAATTCTTAAAACCTTGATGTTACATCTCCACAGCACTTGCATTGCACTTAATCGCCTTTAAGTGCCCAAACACAGCATAATATAGGGCAGCAACTAACGATTATTTGTATTGTCGATTAATCTGTCAATTATTTTCTCGATTAATCGATTAGTTGTTTGGTCTATAAAATCTCCGAAAATGGTGACAAAAGTCAATCTGTGTTTCCCAAAAGCCCAAGATGACGTCCTCAAATGTCTTGTTTTGTCCACAACTCAAAAATATTCAGTGAAGAAACTAGAAAATATTCACCTATAGGAACCTGGAATCAGAGAATTCCAATCGGATTAATCAATAATCAAAATAGTTGGCGATTCATTTAATAGTTGACAACTAATGGATTCATCTTTGCAGAGCATGATATATGCAATCTTAACTAAAATCTTATGATTCATACATCTGAGAGGCAAGCATCAAATCAACTTCTTTCATAGTGGCCCACCTGGAGTAGTGTGTATGTGGAGTTCTTCTTGAGGAAGGTGCGACCAGTCCTCTCCCTCCAGGCTCGAGCTGCAGCCACCTGAGAGTCCACCTGGGCCAGTGGATCAAGCCGGACAGGGATGGAGCGACCCCTGGCCAGCAGGCTCTCCAGCTGCTCCAGGTAAGCGTAGCTACTGCCACTCTGTGTGAGGTGGATACACAGCAGAACAGAGATTAGAGACATGTTTTGCCAATGCCTTTTACAGAGCAATGAGATACAGGTTAAGGTTGCTCTCTGTCTTACCCCTTCCCCTTAGTTTTGCTCGTTCACGTGAGAGTAAGGGCTATCCCAATTCTCGCTTTGATCGAGGGGTGGGGCTAAGGGGGAGAGGGGTAGATACCCCTTAAAACCAGGCACCTTTGCAAGCTTACTTGAGACCAAGGGGTACCCAGAATACACTGCGCAACCGGCAACAATGGCGGCCAGATCAACCAGAGAGTCCCATAAATGTAAGTATTTTTTTATATACTGTCTATGGTATTTTGGGCTTAAATAATTGATTTAAAAAATTACGGCAGTCTTGTTTTGTGCTCTACATAGTCCCGTACATATATATTTGCAACCATGTTCTTAACTGAAACGTTTTTAAAAATCGCTAGTTTGCTACGCTAACGTTACATTGCTGATTTGCACAACAGTCCCGCATGTCTCTGTCTTGAATGGACTCCATGCATGTCTACAGTTTTAGCTAAACTCCATTAGCAGCGAATTTTGTTTGATATCAGTGCATATCACTACTTTCTTTGGAGACATCGATACGTGCTTTACATATGCCGTCCTGCAGCACACAGGGACGCCGGAGGAAACTGCTTCTTCTACTATATTTTTATATAATGTTTTTGCAAGTTATGTTTACTCTATTGGGCAATAAAGACAGTTTATTGTTAACACAGAATGTTTCTGAACATCAATGACATTCAAAACCGTGATAACTGAAACAGATATACAAAACACCATGCACTGTGTATACAAATATTTATTGATGACGTAACCGTAACCAAGTGGTGTCTCATTTCATAGAGGTATGTTTTCATCCCTAGCCCTTACCATTCGGTTTCGAGGGACAACAGCTAGGGGGAAGACGAAGGGGTAGGGGTAAAACAGAGAAATGAGAGTCAGCAGTCTCAATCAACGATCCTAAAGAGGACACGTGGCGTAGATAAGGGTTAAAAGGGCTCCTAAAGGATGTAGTGTACACATAGACAGTACCTGAATGGCTTCCACCTTAGATGTCCACTCCTTGGCCTTCTGTAGGGCCTCTCGGAGGGCCAAAATATTAGGTAGGTATGCTGGGATGTTCCTAGCTTCCAGCACAATGCTCTCCAAGGTAACCATGCTGTGTCGCGGCCTTTGGTTATGAAAAGGACAGACGGGCATGGGGTGATCAAGTACGACTCAACTAATAATTAACTCAATATCTGTAAGTAGCAGCAGTTGAGGTCTCTAATATTGTTAGTTAAATGGCGAACAGCACACAAATCACCATGAATGTGTCTGTATGCATTTGTAACCGTGCAACCTTACCTGGCCTGTAGGCAGGCGCGGGCCTTATCCTCCCATCTCTCGGAGACAGTGAGGATCTCTTGCAGCTCGGCCATGGCCTTCTCCACAGCGTGGTGGGGAGCCAGGCCCACCCCAGAGTCTATCAACCGCTTCATCAGCTCCAGGGTGACGCGGTGAGGCTCGGCCAGGGTGACACGCACCTGGGATACGAGGACAATGGTACGCGTTACATGAGGCCAAAAATAACAACAACTCTTTCAGACCCCACAAACAGGTTGTGGTAGGGCTGCACAAGTCGTAAGTCGCCATCACGATATCAACTGGCAATATAAACACATCACGAAAGGCTGCGACATCACGAAAGAACAAAAGATTTGTGTGTACTGAAAGGAAATATCAGTCAAAAACTTTAAGGTTCAGGATTAGCATTAGGGTGGGTGCCTTTTATATTCAACTCAATGTTCAATCAAAGAATGTTGGAGATGATTTCCTTTCATTTGTTTTAAATTCAACAAGCAACTTGTTTTATTTTAGTAGAACACTGAAAGCGGCAGAAATGCAGAACTGAATACACTTTTTATTTATCGCAAGTAATAACGTTTTTCGCAATATTCAATAAACATTATCGCAAATTGCATATTCTCCTCATATCGTGCAGCGCTAGTTTGTGGGTGTTGTAGGAGCCCACCTCATCAAGCCAGCGGGCCTGCTGGAGCTCCTGTTTCAGTCGGGGCAGCTCTGGCAGCTCTACATCCAGGCCACTGCCCAGGTCCAGCAGTGCCTGCAGCTTGGAGGAATCAGGCATCTCGTCTGACAGCGCCACCTGGGCTCGCTCGTGGAAGTCCTCCACATTCTCCAGCAACTCCTGGAGGGAGGTGACAAGACACAATAGGAGTGAAGGAAAGGAATGAAAAGCAAGGTGGTAAGTTTTAGCAGTAATTGAATAGTATTGATGGTGAAAGAAGAGGGTTTATAGGAGGAATAGGGAAAAAGAGGGAAGAGATTAAAAAAAAGGAATTAAGGTGTGCACTGACTGCATTTCATTGACAACTGGGGGGTAAGCCATGGGGCAAGCACAAAGGCATAGAGAGGACTCACTTTGACTTGTCGTGCTTGGCTGATGATGCAGGGCAGCTTATACAGCTGATCCACAAAGGCCTTGAGCTCATCCACTGTCAGTTTGGTACGGTTGCGACTGCTCTCCGAACGCAGACGGCTGCTGCAGACATACATGGAAAAAGAGCGACGCTTCAGTTCACGTTTGAACCTGAGCCGATACAGTATTGATTTGCAAATGGAATTTCCTTTCCGTACATGCTATGTTATCAGTGAATTGCTTTTCTGTTGGATTACGTAAAGGCCTCGTGCATCCATGTCCACTGACCTGTGCCGTTGTTTGCGGCTGAGCAGCAGCTGAGCCACGGAGGAGCATGTCTCCGCCTCTTTGACCATTTCCCTCAGGCGACGGAACAAAGCTTTCTCAGGGTACTTCCTGTCCTCTGCATCCTCCAGCAAAACCTTGAGCTCAATAAGATCTAGGAGACACAAAACAATCATGCAATGGCACAAAGAGATGTGTAACATGTACATATCTTGTAGTAGTATCGTAAGTATAAAAACCTTTCTTGTTTTTCTGGTCGGCAGCCAAGGCCTCTGTGACCCTCTTTGCCCACGTGTCATACGACTGAGCCCGTGTCTTGACCCCGTACAGCATGGACGGAAACTCCTCCAGATCATAGCGATACCTGAAACATATTGTGCGAATATGGTGCATGTGTTCAAGTAAATGTTAGATTTCTTGACCATGTGCTGTACATGGTTGTGTTTAGTACTGTGCTAACACAACAGGTCTAAAGGTTACCGAAGACACTTGCTGCCGAGTGGACAGTCACAGAGATCTGCTGCATGGGTCAAACAGACCAGTCGGTCAGGGCTGCAGGAACAGGTCAGTGCAGACAGGAAACAGGTCGTCTTGCACTTGTGACACTGGCGCTCATCGTCAGGTAGAAGTTCAAAAACCTCCTGCTCTGAGGACAGCACCCCCTGCAGATAAGGAAGAGAGAGAACTGACGATGCCGTCGCTAAACAACCTGTGACAATATTAAGCTTGCCATTTGAAAGGGACACAAAATAAGCACGAGTTGAGGCGGTTAACGGCTGTATGAAACTACAGGTACGGCACAGGGTCAAAGCCAGATAACTGCCAATCACCGACTACATGTATAAGTTGAGCAAAACAAAGAAGACATGTACCATTTCTTGGACAGCCTGTCTGAGTTTTGTCTCCTCCTCCATCATCTCTCCCATTTCCTTGAAGACGGCAGCAGCTAGCTCCACGTCAAGACTCTCTGGATCAGCGGCCATCTTGCACAGCAGCTCCTCGTGGGAGAAGACGCAGTAGCGGTGAAGGCGTCGGTAATGGGCCACACACTGACGACCCATAGGTAACTAGGGAAAGGCATGCGTTAAAAATAAAACTGCACATTCAACCCCCCCCAAAAAAATTCAAAGCTGTTTATTTTTATTTTTTTTAAATGGAAGAAGTATTTGCTTTCCCCTCACCCAGTCAGCAGTGCAGAAGTTAACAGCCTCTGCGAAGTTGTAGCCCTGGTTGAAGCCGCTGTGATAGGCCCTGGGGAAGGTCACCACAAACTCCCCTGCACACTGATTGGTCCTGTACACCTGAGGGGGGGGAGAATACACACATACATGTCACTTATAATCAACATGAACAACATGACTAATATCTAATCATCCAACCCCGTAAAAGGCTCAGACTACATACAGGGACACCGTGCTCCATGAGGACATTGGGATTCATAATGGTGACCAGTTGATGGAGGAGGTCAGGTTGGGAGTCAAACAGCTCTGGAGCCAACTTTTTCATAACGGCCTCCAGCTTCTCTGCTGCAGAGGCCGGCACGCCGTACCAAGTCTTCGGTTCACCCCTGGGGGAGAGGAATAAATTAACATTAAAGATACTTGCATACTCATGTTTGTTTTTTTTCCACTAGTGGAATAAAATAAGGTTAGTTTCTATAAGCTTTTTCAAATGTCAGCAGTATTCTTTGCTTTAAACAGTGTAATTTCCGTTTCCACCAACATTCAGATGTTGAAATTAAGTCTTGTGCGGACATTTTTTCAGTCTCACCAGTGCAGGAAGTTGATGGAGTAACTCCAGTGGTCCTCGATGTGCCAGCAGAATGAAGAGAAACACATGCCCACATAGAGCCAGGGCACCTTCATACCCGAGATGTCCACATTGATGTGGGTGAGCACCGACTGCTCCAGCACTGGCATGTTATTCAGGTTCCAGCCTGAGTTGGCATACTCCTAATAGAAGAGCAAACAAAGTGGTTTCTTTCACTTCAAGGCAAACGGCATGTTTTTACTTAACCCTTGTCAAAGAGGAAAAGCTTTTAGTGGATCTGTTAGATGGAAGTCTGATGAATAAAATGACCCAGGTGATGTCTATAGAACACAGGGGAAATCCCCATCATGAGTCCTCTACTGGTTATAAACCTTGAATAGAAAGTGTAAGAAAATAATTAACTGCTCAATGTGATATGCACCTTTTACAGAGTCTAAAAGTCATACTCTAAGACAAGATGTGAAAAAAATAGAAACCAAGTCAACACTGGAAGAGTTTATGGAAATACAAAGTAACAATTCTTCTCACCTCTTCATCTCCCAGTAGCCTCCTTTTGCCGTCCCTGACAGGAAACCCGCTGCCCACCTCCTTGGAGCTAATGTCAGCTCCGTACTCTACGATGACATCCTCCTCGATGCTGCTGACCAGGCGCCAGAACTCTTTCTCCACCAACTCTGTGGGGACCATCTGGGAGGGCACAAGGCGCAAATAATGAAATCCCCTGCCTTCTCTCGACAGGGAAAGGCCCGTGGGCAACACATGTAACCTCTAATTGTTGAAGCAGAAAGTGTGACAGCCGGATGATAGGACACCTGTGTAACAGTACACATATTTGAGCTCACTAAAAAGGATCTTACATACATGAACAGGCATGTTGAAATAGTCAGACTTGAAGTGGTCAGCCATTTCTCCAAAGCTCTGGAGACTGTACTCCCTCACTGCCTGCTCGAAGCCAAATGCCTCCCTGGGCTTACTGCACTCCTGTGAGGGAAGATGGACCACACTTTTATTATAATAATAATAATAATAATAATAATAATAATAATAATAATAATAATACGAATTTGCATCATGTGCATTATGCATAAGAGGGTTAAATATGTAATAGAACGATAAGGGAATTAATAACAACTCTTATCATTTGTTAGTGGTGATTGACATTTCAAGCAAAAATACTATTCCAAATTCACTAGAAACTATTTGGCCATTCTTCGAAGATGATTGTCAGTCATCACACGTTTCTGTAATAATGTAAGATTAATGTGAGAGCAACAACTGGAATTTACACACACACACACACACACACACACACACACACACACACACACACACTAATAAAAAAAGATTTGTAATTCAAATATGGATGTCTGTATATGGAAATGATGTACGTGTTTATTTGCATACAGAGCGGGGAAGTTAGATCCGATTACACGTGGTCCCTCCAGACGCACGTGTAGACACGCAACTGACGTACGTAGAGCTGTCCACTTGAGATCTGATCGCCAAAGACGCACGCAAATGCCAGGTCTAAACTGTCTCAAATAGAGAGAGACCCATTCACGATTTTTAACGTTCCCAACACTGATCACCTGTATTGGGACTCTCAGCCTCGGTATAAACGACAGATTCAAGCTTCAACACATAAACCGTTTGGTTTGCGTCTGGTTTATTTCCACCGCAGTACAACCGCACTGCACCTCATTTCCTTTTCTTTCTTTTTTTTGTTGAAGAAGTTCCACACAGAGCTGTTTGACAGCCGTCATCGTCTTTGCACGTTTCTCCTGTTTGTACAGAAGCATCTAGCCCATTTCACAGCACTGTAGCAAAGGCCATGCTGCCCCCGCGCGGAAAAGAACCGAACTGATCGTGGTGCACACGTTTTACCTGCGCAAAAACAAGGGGAAATCTACCTTTAAAGACAAGACGATAGTCGCATAAGCTATTCGAATTTTTAGAATTTAAAGTGACTATATGTAACTGAGTCAATCTCGGTTGGGCTTTCAACAGATGGAGACAATTACCGGATTGTAAATCATTCAAAAACGTCCCTGAATTGGCCCTCAGGTATGTAATATGTCTATTTCATTCATAAAATAACTTTACAATGCACAATGTGGTTGTACGCCAGTAGCCTGTATTAAATGATGTCCCCCTTCCATTTAGCGTGGACTTTTTATTCCTTTTAGTCGGCCTGTGTCGGCCTACTATTTTCTTTTCCCTTGGCCCCCTGTACTTGTGTAAAGCGTCCGTGGGTTTCATGAAAAGCGCTATATTAATAGAAGTTATTACTACGTTGGTTGCTACAACAATCTCTTAATGTTTTGGCTCGTGACACAGTGATAGTGATAACGTTGTTACCCGGTTTAGCTCACGATACATCCAAAGTAGGCTAAGTTACCGTATGCAACACTTGAAATGCAACGATGTATCGGCAACATATTCTCTTATTGTAAATGAATGATTTTCTGTCTGAGCAAAATATTCATCGCGACTATACGACCTCCCGGTAACGCTAACTCAGTAATCTACAGTGGGCAATACAGCACCGTAAAGAAAAGACCTTTACGACAGCAGGTGTGGTAAAAACACTACCGCTAGAACACTACCGGCCACTAGAATCAACACAAACTGAAAGTTACATATAGCCACTTTAAGTAGTATTTGAAAAGTCGAAAATCATGACCCCTATTTGTTAGATTAATATAATCAGGATAATGTCACGAAAAGACAGAGGGCCTCCATTCATTGTTGTCTGATTGTTATAATGACTTTTGCATGTTCATTTGTACATGTGGTGATCTGAAAATGAGCTTTCTTATTTATATTTCTTCTTTCTTTAAGAAATTTGATTGGCCAGACAGCGTTCAAGCCTTACCTCAGCAACACACTTAGGGCAGCGCCAGTCCCCCTTGGGCACGTCCTGTAGAGGGGGGATCAGGCAGAAGGTGTGGTAGCTGTCGTCACAGCCGTCACACAGCAGGAGCCGGTCCTCCTCATCGCCCCGGCCACACACCAGGCAGAGGTACAGGTCGATCTGGGGGATCAACACCACAGAAAAACACAGGGACGGTCACGCACAGATTTTTCCAAGATATAATAAACCATCAACCAGCAGGCAAATGCCAAACACAATGAAATGACACTCACAAAGTTGACCTCCAGGGTCTCCTTGCGTGGTCTCATTTTAATGGCAAAGGCCTGGGCTTTGAGGTGACGCTGCTTCCTGTTGAATCCGTCATCTAAGCGAAAGGGAAACGGTGCCGGTGTGAGAATGGAAATTCTCACAGTAACACTGACGATTTATTGCTCTGCAATGTGTAAAATTACAGGTCAACCAAAAAAGATCCTTACCAGCTGATACAATCTCTAAGCCGACCATCTTGGGACTTGTACCAAAGATCTTCAGGCCTTTAGGCTCCTTGTTTTCCCTCTAGAGAAACACAACGACAGCAGCCTGTGAACCAGAGTGATCCTGCTAAACGGCCAAATGTTAGGCGGCTTCTTCTTTTCAGATTGTTGCAGGGCGGTTATGTTCTAAAGCACAAATAAACACACACACACACACACACACACTGTGTGCTGGGCGGTATACCGGTTAACACCAAATACCGGTGTTTATTTTCGTTATGATATACATTTTTAATATACCGCCATACCGGTGTATTTGATTACACAACGTTCGGAACGCTACACTGCGCCGCGCGACACTGTTTCAGATGGACCCTTTTCAATGTAACGCGCATGGTGCGACGGTAAACAGTAGTGCTCTGGTTCTCTTAATACATCCATGGTGTCACACCGATCCATAGAGAGAGTGAAGATGGATAGAATAGACATTGAAAGTTCCGAAATCAAAGCTGCAGAACTAGTAAAACATGATGACACAGAAGTCGTGCTAACTGTAGTCGTCGTTACTCGGCCGTGCTTAACGTTAAGACCTGTCACCTCAAGCATGCAGCGGAGCAACACAACGGACACAATAACAATCCACCTACGGCCCCACTACAGACCGTTGAGAAAGACGGGTCAGAGCAATGATTAAAACACCGGATTTAAGATGTCTTGCCCTCGCCGAAATACTTCCGCCAAACCACTAACGTTATTCAGACACCGAAGGAGGCTGACAGCGGAGCTACATTCACTCGCCCACTTAACGTTACCTGTGGTCAAGGTAGTGTTTAAACAGCAATCTTACAACTATTTTGTTTTGAAAAGAAAGCATGTTAAAGTTGTTGGTAAGTGCATTTATTTAATTTAAGTTTATTTTACTACTTTGTATTTTGCACAATAAAAAAATAGTTTAGATTCTGTAACTGTTTCATGCATTCTCCTTCATATAACGTTATATAATGTTGTGGATCCAAGCAGACATTGAAACGTTTCTTTTAATATTCTGACAGTACTGAATACTGACAGTGGAATAAGCCATTATAAACCTATATAAAGACCCAGTCAAGCAAAAGAAAGAAAATACCGTGATATACCGTGAAACCGCCAGAATCTTAAAAAATACCGTGAATTTGTTGTCATACCGCCCAGCACTAACACACACACACACACACCTCCGCGGGAAGTTACCGCATTGTCGGATTATGAGCTTCATCCCGTCTGTTTCTCTGTCAGTCAGCATGTGCCTCAATATGAGATACAAGGGGCATAGTGGTGGTTGGAAATTATAACGGGCTGCACAACCTGCACGCTGTTATTGGCTGGGGGTTACACACCCACATGGGGAGCAAAGGCTCTTTGTTGACGCCAAAAAACATCCCGCACTCACCAAAATAAAAGAAAACAGAATACACACAGAGGACAGGGGCTCTGCAGATACAGACACCACCACACACTTCTAGTGAGTCATAATTAACGATTGAGGGCATTTTCACGCCTGTAGTTTGTTTGCTCTGGTTGATGAGTTTGTAAACTTGGAGCGATTTCCCCCTTGGTTCCGTTTCATTTCACACATGGAATCCAAGGCAACCGAAATGCGTCATTAGAAACCACGCAAGAACGTTCACTCCGCTTATTGGTCAGAAGTGTCTGGGGCGGGAGCAAGAAAGTAAATACAAGAAGAAGGTCCTGTGTCTGACTTGCGGAGTAGACAATTGGTGCGATTCGAGGTCGCATCATGTTCTCACCACAAATGAACCGCCCCAGGGATCGACTGAAAGCGTACCGAGACCACCAGCTACATTTTTCGAGAGGTGCGCGTCGGGCTACGGCGTAGGTCCCCGTCTCCACATACCTACGTACATAGCAACGGTGTAGATTTTACGCAGAAAATCATAAATCATGCTTTAAATTGAATACTGAGCACAAAAAGGACGCATTTGTGACCCAACAGTAATGTTTTTAAAAAGAATGACGTTCAACACTTTTGAGATCAGCTTGGCAAAAAGATACAACTTTTTGTAGTGCGTCTCAATCTCCTAGCCATTCCAAATACTACAAATAATCTCCGTTTACCTCAGACTTAAGGCGCCTGGAGCGTCTCTCAGGCAGAAGCCGCTCCTTGGTCTGCATAGCATCGCCCTCCCAATCTTTCTCCTTATCCTCCTCCTCCTCCTCCTCCTCATCTTGCTCCTCATCCTCTACTGCCTCCTCACCAACTCCCTCATCCACCTCTTCCACATCATCGCCTTCCTCGTATAGCCGCTGGATGCCCTGGTTGGAGAAAGGGGTGGAGTGGAAACAAATTAGATTTTGGAAACCTTTTATTATTACTGTGACATTAGGCCCAAAAGCTGGCATATATGTCTCATATGCAATGGTGCAAAATAGGAAAAACAGTATGCAAGAGTATGCCCAAATGATGGCTGTATAATTCATGTAGACACTGTGTTGTACATGTTGGTGGGTGAGCTTCCATTGGGGTTTGGTTTTCTGATTTCTATTGTGCAGCTGTGTGAAGCACGGTCAAACTGTGTTAGTTTGTCTACGTTAAATAAGCAGCACTCACAGTCAGCGTGGCCCCAGACTGGAAGAGTTCATATGGATAAAGGATCCTCTCATAGTGCGAGCGCAGCAGTGAGCCGGTGCCTTTCCCAGCTGGGAAGCCCATCCGGCTAGCCACCTTGGACCACCTCTTCTCTTTACACACATTCTCAAAGCCGCCCTCTGAGGACACAATCTGAAACACACAGGTGTTCAATATGAGCATTTATACTAACATTAAGGGAAAATAAATAAATAAATAAAAAAATCAACATACACCAGCTGAAAATCAATGTTATATAATTAGACAAAAACCAACAGCTCATTTAAAAATAAACGGATCTCGTTTTACCTTGCTGAGCTGATAGAGGTCCAAAACTTTTCTCTCAACATGAGGAAATCGGGTCTTAGATCCCTGCAGCTCCCAGAACTTTGCGATTTGATCCAGAAAGTTGAGCTTAACCCGAGTGAGGGCCTGGACATGCAGGAGAGAGAGGACACTGAATGCAGGAGCCCGCTGTTCTGCTATTATGAACACAGGACACCTCAGGCAAAATGACATTTGAATGGCTGCACTCTGATACACAACCATACTGTGAAAACCTTAGAACTCCCATATTGGAGCTGTCCTGCTACCCTTGTTTTACATACGTTAAACGACATAAAAAGAAGCAGAAGGCTTGAAAAAAAAAACAGACATCTCAACAGGTGCAACACAGAAGGTATTGTATTGTGAAGACAAAGTCTGCTGCTATTTAAGAAGTATGCATGTAGCATAGAGGAGTTCATTAGCAGCACACATTGAAGCAGCGTTCAGTATGTAGTGCTTCATGAAGTTGTGTTCTTCGTGAAGTAAGCAAGCAAGTCAAATGTATTTATAAAATTGCTTTTCACAGACGTAAGTAGCATCAAGCAATGCCTAAGACACACCCTTACTCAGTTTATTGTTATGAAAGGCATGATGCATTTTCTTGGCAAACTTACCTCCAGTTCATTAAGTCTTTGTACTCGAGGAGTGAAGCGGAAGTTGCGTACATCGCAAGCAAACGGAGGCTGCCAGTCCTGATAGACAAGAAAACAGAATCTAACTCCCAAAACAACATCAACAATGAGGAAATGACAGCAACAACGCTGTCTGCAACTTAGAAGAAATCAGTCTTTCTCAAATGAAGAACATGAGCAGAGCTTATAAAGTTCTGACTATTTATAAACACAACACCTATACAGTCTGAAAAGTGCACCTGAGCCCATTTTATAACAGCACTAACGGTGCATAAATGCTTCCAATTTGAAGCTATTATTTTCAACATGTAATTATGTCTCTTCTGAAAGGTTATTAATACATTGCTGGCCGCATACACCCTAACAGTTAAAGGCCCTAGAAAATGTACTCGGATGGATGCTTGTGTCCATATAACAAAGCGTAAATACGGGTTTATAGTCTGACAGGAGCCACAGGCCTGCGTGTGGCCCAATGTCGCATCTTCGCAGCTAACGTTAACAATCACCGTACTGTTACTTAGCTAGCCATGAAGAAAACAAAAACAAAGGAATGGTAACAGGAACTGTTAAATTCATTTCGCCTTTCCAAAACTTTTCTGGCCAACAAAGGAAACCCAATGTCACCAAAGCACAAAATATGTACTGTTAAGTGCAAATAAATTAAGCCTTATTTGACCTCTATTAGAGTAATGGCAACTAGTAATGTCGTTGCCTATCGCACAAATTCACGCAGGCCCTAGTAAACCACCACTACGTACGGAGGAGCATAACAGGCGAATCCTCGCAGACTTTAATCCAATGCTCGTTCCAATGTTTAAAATGATTTATAATGTGAGTTTACCTCGGGGGGTCGAATCTTGCAGATGCCCGTTTTCTCTGCAATGGGTCGGATCTTGTTGATAAATCCTAAAGGATCCGAGAAATCCTCCCAACTCGGCTCAAAAACCGGGCATTCAGGAGGGGGGACGAACTCAGCAAATGCTGACATGTTGGTGTGGTGCCCGTGAAACAGTCTTTAAAAATAATATTTGATAAAAAATGCACCGAGTTGAGCTCAACAGTCCATGATTATTTCCAATAATTGTCGTCTTGGGGAACTTCCTCCGTGTCCATCATGATCCTTTAAATCGCCGAGATAACCAATTACTTCAATGTCAGGGCATCCCAGTCGCGATGGAGTATCATAATCTGGTTTGAAAGTGGATGCATTGATACAACAACCGAGTTGCTAATGGGCAATGTTTTCCGCTCATCCGTCAACAGCGGGCCAGGCAAGGCCGGGGAGTCTTCACCACCACTCCCCTACCTGGGGCGGAGGACAGAGTTAGTCCGAAACGCCATCATTCCTTCTCTCACAGACGATAACTTCACAAAAAAACAGCTCTGCGGTGAAGACTTGGGCCAGGGACAATCACAGAATTTGAAAAGAAGTTTGTAAACAAAAACACCCCGGTTTTATCCTTACAATGTTGACTGTAATATAATGTTAACGTTACGCAAGCTAACATTGCTATTGCTAAGTCTATGTACCTGGGTAATGCATGATTTCTTCGTGATGGTGCATTTCCAACAAAGTTATCCACGGTCCTGTGGCTAGCTGCTGGTAACGTTAATGTTCACTAGTTAGCTAGCTAGCTAACGTAATCGGGCTTGCTTGTCCGGCTTCAATAACAACTCTAGTCTTCACGTCCACTTCTTTGAGCACCTGATACCAACCAAGCTGGACCAAAACAAGGAGGAGGCTAATAGCAAGCGTACATTGTTGACTGATGTCTTCACTCCGTGCGACAACCCCCATTCATTGAAGCATTTGAGGCTATGGGAAACTGGCATGCAGCTAATTTAGTTGGCTAAAATCAGCTTAGCGACCGCTGCTCATTGCGCAGCTAACATTGATGTTTGCTGAGAAAGTCAGCAGAGCAGGACAGTCCGTCATGGCTTTAGTAGGTTAATCGGAATCACATAGAAAACTGGCTATAATCCTTTTGCTTTGATTTACAGGGTGTCCCTTTCCGTATCATTTAACGTCGTCTGTAGGTATTGTATCCGCATTAGCCAATGTGCTAGCTACAACTAGCTAGCAAGGTTGGATAGCTGTTATGGTGCCTTCAACAACACTCGGAAACTTGTTACTACTTCCGAGTTCGAGGCCGAGTTGTATGAAGGGCAGTGT
The DNA here is from genome assembly GCA_023631565.1 of Gymnocephalus cernua. Taxonomy (NCBI): domain Eukaryota; kingdom Metazoa; phylum Chordata; class Actinopteri; order Perciformes; family Percidae; genus Gymnocephalus; species Gymnocephalus cernua. The sequence goes on along the minus strand of CM042447.1, from coordinate 15,408,750 downwards.
TTTGCCTGTAAACAGCAATTTGCAACAACTTGTACCAAAAACAACGAATAATGGCTGCTGTTGTGTGTCGAATCAGTAAAATGAAGGGGGAACGATGCCATTCAGGTTGTAATTAAGGATGCATTTTGCAACCAAACGCCAATGTGTGGTCGCAATAATCCCTCCTGTTACGACTGCTATCTAGACGCCACGTTTGAGCAACTATGTAGCTTTAAAAATACTTTAGATCGCCTTTTGTACTACTTTCCCAAACACTTTAACTATATGTCCCACGGCACTTAAAGCAGCATTATTTCTACAGGAGTTCGCTGCAAAGACGAGACAAGTATGTTCAACAGTGACCGAATACATGATTGTTGCGTTTGCCTAAAAAGTGAGGCTGAGAACTGTGTTTTCCATTTGCCTTTAAATCAATCACAGGGGCTTGTAATACAAAATATGAATAAATGAATTGCTTTAATAAAGTGGCTTTAATCGATACAAGTATTTATCTGACATATTTCATAAAATGTACAATAATAGTGCTATCAAAATTATTTTCCAGTAAAACACGTTGTAAAAGCAACAAACTGAACAAGCTTATTTAGTTCAATTTGGCTGAAGTCTTGACATCTATGGCATCTAGTAGTCATCATGAAATGGATACTCTGGGTGATCAGACCACCTGTTGAATCAATGAAGAGAAATTGTCATTACTATCTATTTATTTATTTATTACAGGAACAGAACATGACTCACACAGTATACTCACATGAGAAGTTCCACAAAACGAGTATTCTTGTTCAATCCCTCAATTGCCTTCATCTCAGTCTTAGAAAGACAGAAGTCGAATATCTGCAGTTTTGGAAACAGGCCGATCGCAACAAATTTCATATTATATTTCCTGTTTTTGACGATGATCTTTTGCAGGCTATACCCAGCATGCTGAATGGCTGTCTTAACGGATGCCATACAAACAAACCTGAAAGTTCTCCTTTATGCGAACAGGGTTGAAGCTCTTCGGGATGACCACCACTCCTCTCTGCACGTTGAACCTCAAGGCCACCTGGGCTGTGGTCTTGTTATACTTTTTAGCAACCGATTCCAGTAGCTCATCTTCCAACAACGGGGGGCATTTTAGGTTCACCCTGTTGAAATGATTGTAAAATTGATTTTACTATGACACAGCACATTACATGTTCACAGTTAAATGTCTACTTTATTAGTGAAAGGTCATATGAAATGAATGTAGAAGACTCAGTTATGAAGTCAATTTGATAATATGCATTTCTCTCCCATACCAGGATTCATCTCTAGATGTTCCCAAAGGGCTGTATCCCACAATGACAATATCATTCTGCTGGCAGAACTCAAGCAACTTTGGCTGAGTGAAATATGGATGGCATTCAACCTGCGTTAAAAAAAAAGAGAAGCACAAATAGTGTTTGTTAGTTGCTGAAGATATACTTAATTTCTCTTTGTGAGACTTGTTTGCTGTATTATTCAGTATTTATGTGCCAAGCCAGTTCGTTCTCTCCGTTGCTGCACGTGATAAACGATCTGATTCATAACACTGGCTACTTTGTGATTTCTAAAGAGAACAAGAAAGTTCTTCTACGTTGGTTTTTCAACGACATTTGTACATTATACGTTTTTAGCATCATACTTCATGATACATAATAACTGCGTGTTGTGTTTTTTTCCAGCCGTTTATTTTCTTCTATAATCCAGAGTTGATGTTTTTATCTTAATTTGCCATAGGTGTATTATTAACCTCTGTACCTGGTTTGACACAGGCTTGTGTTTCAGCCCAGGTTTGTTAAGGATTAACTCCAGTTGTCTCTTGTTGAAGTTGGAAACTCCAAGAGATTTTATCAGCCCAGCATCTTTGCAAGCCTCCAAAGCCTGTCCAAAATGGAAAAAAGAGCACAACCAGAAGGCAACAAATTAGACTTTGAAGAAAAAAAAAAGTTTTATGGCACACAATATGGCCATGGGTTAGGTTCCTGACCTTGAGCACATATCTATGATGAATAGCCAGTGTTACTTATCTCTTTCTACATGTGTCATTGACCTATAGGGAGTACGTCTGGAATGAATACGTTGTGAATGAAAGGCTATGTAGACTTAAAAAGAAATAAAGCCATAGTTAATTTTCATAAATACTTGTTATGTTATAGATAGTGTGTTCTCCATAAATGATTTACCAACATGTCTCACCTCCCATGTCGCACATAGATCTGTTTGGTGATACATGTACTTCCCATTCTCATCTCTGGGGTAATATGTATCTCCTGGCTTCAAAAAAAGAATAATATTCAGTGATTTTGGCAATAATTCGCAGCTATTAGTATTGATAAAAAATTAAATACAGAATAAACAATGTATTGCTGTTTCGACAATTCCAACAGGCATCTTTTTAATGTGACATTAAATACGTGATTACCTTGAAGGCTGTGGGCATTTCTACAATATAGAGGTCGACATAATCCAGCTGTAATGTCTTCAACGTTTTCTCCAGAGCAGGTCGAACCAATCCTGGGGGATGGAATGTGTTCCACAACTGCATAAGCAGTGCAGATGAAAGGGAATTTAGTTGTTGCAAAGTAGCACTAGTCAGAACAAAACAGCTATTTCCAGACACTCACACAAAGAAGCAAACTTTGCAAACCTTTCCACAATAAAATATGTCCTCTCTTTTCACAGTTCCATCTGCAATTTTCTCCCTTATAGCTTGTCCCACCTCATGTTCATTGAAGTAGACCAAAGCCCCATCAATGTGTCTGTACCCTGTTTCAATAGCCACCTTGACTGATTCATATGCAGTTCCTTTAGGGGTCTATAAAACACACACACACACACCTTGGGAGTAAATCATATTTTTGAAGCAAAGTCAGTGTCAAGTGAAATTATTTTTGTGACTTGTAGGTAAATTATAAATGTCTGTCCTATAAGCAATCTGGCTAAATACTGTGTCTTACCTTGCGAGGATCCCCATAAGTTCCCAGTCCTATCAAAGGTATGCTGTTTCCATCTCTCAGACGAATGGAGTGATTCTCAGCTGTGAAGTCCATGCTCATCAAAGTGTCAGTCACTTTGCCAGTGCTGCTTTTTGTGTCATTTATTCAAGGATCCAGGTTATATATGCCAAATGGTACTCTGACACAGTCAATGTCCTACTGCACTTTGATCATAGCAAAGACTCCTCCCAGAGAGAAAGAGCATCCTCCCACTCAAACTGGCAAACAACTGAGAGAGTGATAAGACAACAATATCTTACAGATAAAACAACAGTGTCTAACATTCACACGTGAATCAGGAGAGTTCATGATTAGCATTATAACTTTTGGGCTCAACATATAAGATAGTTTAATGACCATTGGTTGAAAAAGTCAAATTTCAATTTGCCTTCTACAGAATGTATTGTGGCCTCAACCGGACACTGTAGCTTTAAAAACACCGCAGTGCCGTCTGGGTAAAATATGGTATGTTTTTTTTTTAGCAAAGAGTGCACAAGTCGCCATGGACATTTGAGCTTCAAAATACTATATAAGTAGCGTAATTTTAATCAACAAGTGACTGTGTGCTGTTATCATTCGCCTGTTTAAATAAGAAACGCCACAAACCGGGGACTTTCAGTCATTTATTGTCTCTGGCACATTTGCCATTAAAAATAGGCTACGTTGCTAATTTAGTTAGCTTCCAAAACGGAAAGAATTAACAGTTACACTACAACTAAAACTGTTATCGCACAGTTTAATAAACCATATTGTAGGATGAAACGAGTGTGCCGTTAATGTTGTAATGCTAATACTATTACTATTTCTATTCCCTATGTGGCTTGTTAAGTCGGGAAAATTATAGGCTGCCCTTTGTTTCCAATCGCAACGCTACATTGATTGATCGAAAGGAACGATCGGGAAGCAGCCGAAAAAAGATGGATGAAAGTGTCGAAAATGTTGATAACGACGACATTGTCATTATCGTGGAAAACGAGGCAGAAAGTTTGCCAGCCGAGGATGAGAGGCTGAAACAGCAAGGCACCTTCGGGCTCATGGACACTTGTCCTATCTGCAAGTTGAGCTTCCACAACAGAGAGCCCAAACTCCTGCCGTGTCTTCACTCTTTCTGCAAGAGGTGTCTCCCGGCCCCATTCAGGAGTGCTGACCCGAGGCGTGACTCACAAGGCCAAGTCGACCACAACAAATCACGTGAGAACGGTGTATTGTAGCAACTCTGATAGAGTTGTGATTGATGTACAGTACAGAAAAGCTCTTTATACCAAACTAGAATTGAAGCAGGTTGGGCTAAGCCAGCAGAAATATAACGTTAACGTTAGTTTTTGAATGTGCAACTGGATGATGTGAGCAATACAAAATCTCAAGATCTTTTTTGACATTGATGTGCTGTGACAACAGCTTTGCGATGAATTCTGTTTACTGACAGAATCCTCACACGCCAGACAGAGGCATTAGTTGTTCATGCTGTCACTCAGCTGTGCCATACAGATAAACTCATACAAGTGTACATACAAGTATTATGTACCGTATCACCCTAGTCTCAAATTACTAAGTCAGTACTATAGCTGTTGGTCGCCCATCTCTGTGTATTTACATCTTATTAAAATGCTAGGTGATTTCTAGTCTCATGTCACCCAGCTCTGTTTGTTTTAAACAATAAAGTCATGTAGGTAGTTTTGAGCTGACACCTTTAATATTGAATCTCGTCTTTTGCTCCAGTGGGCGCCATTCGATGTCCAGTATGCAGACAGGAATGCTGGGAGATAGACATGTTGGATAATTTCTTTGTCAAAGACTCTGCCGAGGTGCCGAGCAGCACCGTGGAGAAAACCAGCCAGGTTGGTCCTCACTTTCCTATCCTGAGCCGTTCGTTTGTTTTTGTGACACCACTCTCCCAAGACTACAGTGCTGATTTTCCATTTGTTTGTTTATTTTTGCCTTCGAAAAGGTGTGTATGAGCTGCGATGACAACACAGAGGCGACAGGTTACTGCGTGGAGTGTGTGGAGTTTCTGTGCGTGACATGTATTGAGGCGCACCAAAGGGTCAAGTTCACCAGGGATCACACCATACGCCAGAAGGAGGAGATGTCTCCAGGTAGTGTGTGTGTCGTACACAGCAGGAAAAAGCAGTTTCTCTGTAATTAGATTATCCGTTTAAATGTGTGCTGCACTGTAGTGATTATGCGACGAGTGAAGAGAGGGCGTGGCAGCTGTTGGCAGCTGTTCAGAAAAGACGCTGACAGCCGTGACAATTTTTCTACCTCCCAGATGAGTTTCGAGTACTGTTCTGGCAAGATGTCATGATAATGATGGTATAGGTATAAAACTGCAAACATTTCGGGTGACATAAACTGACTTTACATTTGTCTATCTTCTTAATTCTGTTGTCCCAGAAGCATTAGGTATGTCCACACAGAAGCCTGTGTTTTGTGACATCCACAAGCAGGAGCCACTGAAGCTGTTCTGTGAGACGTGTGACCGACTCACCTGCCGGGACTGTCAGCTTCTTAAGCACAAGGATCACAAGTAGGCCGAGTTCCCTTGATAGGCTGATCGTGTGTATTCATGTCAAATCCATTTCACTATTAGAAAAAGTTATATCAGGCACATTATTCAAAGCTCTATTAGTGATAGACTAAATTGAATTGGGCCAAAACACCATGAACAGGTGATCAAATCATTAATGTGCATATTCTTTGTGTCCAGCTACCAGTTTTTGGAGGATGCGTACAGGAACCACAGACAGTATCTGGAGAACATGACGCAGCAGTTGCAAGAGAAAAGAAAGGCCATTGAGGACATGTCCAGCTGTATCAGCACTGGGTAAAGTTCTCCTCTACAGCTGGGGCTGTTATACAGTATATATATATATGTTTGCATTATAATTTGGACAATTTGATTTCCATGAAATACTGATGGTGTGTTCACACCCACGAAAATCGAATATTTGTGTCGCTATAGTCACGTGAGCTTGATTGTGTGAGTTTGGTCGCGGGATCTTATTGTGATCATTTGTATTTACTCGCATTTGCGCTACTTTTGTTATTCACGCCAGTGTTAAAATAGTTCAGCTCACGCAAATGCCGCGAATTTCGCGTCGTTCGTGTTGCACCATTCCCGCCGCCCGCCGCCAATCAGCATCTAATCGTGTCTTTGCATTGACTTTGTATGTAATCGCGCCACCGCGAAAAAACGCCAGGGTGTGAACGTTTACAAATTACTGTGTATTTTTCCCAGACTCAGGTTTTTATCATGGACATGATATTACATTTATTTTCACAGACTCCAGCAAGTTGATGAAAACCGGAAGGCTGTCACTAATGAAATAAAGAAGTCAATCTGTAACTTGATTATGGAGATCAATAGGAAGGGGAAGATTCTGGTTAACCAGCTTGAGGTATGTTTAACCTGCATTGTTTAAAAGTCCAGTGTGTAACGTTTTTAGTTGTTCGTTATCACAATCTGTGTTGCTCGTTCACAAACGTGTCCTTTTTATGAATATTTACCACCACCATCAATTCCAGGTATTCCTATTGGCTTGAAATTTTACATTTGCATTCTCATGAACTGGGGTAGACGTTCCATATTCTTGCGCCATCTTGAAATATGTTAGCCGGTAAGGGACATACTGCTCCGCCTTTTTGCGTTTTTCGCTGTCACATGACAAACTCACAGGTGCTGCTAATGGGTATCGTCGTTTCCCGGCCCCCGGCAACTATGAAGAAGGAAACAAGGAGGACCACACGTATTCAAAATCTCAGGGACAGGAGTCTTCTTCTTCTTCGCCCAGAAAAAAGAAAAAGGACATTGAAAAGAGCAAGAGGCCGGCGTCATCAGAAAAAAGCGCGAAGGCTACCGTAGCTGTAATACGTACTTTGAACTGCGTGGCGCGAGAGAGTTGATTGCGATATATGATCTCAACGCTACATGGGAGAAATTCCCACACATTGGACCTTTTAATGACTTTTCAAAGGTAAATATAACATTTTAAAATTACTTTTTTCCCCCCCTGACAATTCATGCACACATTTTACCCCTAGGCTCTGACTAAGGACCACGAGCTGGGTTTAAAAAAGCAGCAAGAGGACGTCAACTGTCTGACCAGGCACCTGGACCACGTCATCAGCTTTACCAAATGGGCTACAGCCAGCCATAGTGGAACAGCCCTCCTGTACTGCAAGAGACTGGTGAGTGACTTTAACATCAAACAGCAATTTAAAAATACTTTGTAATGCAATCAGTGTAATTGTTACATGCACTTTCTGTTGTTGTAGTAAATGTAGTACATAAAAAAACTGACTAAATACATATATAATTAAAATAATAATTTGACAAAACATTTGACCTACAATACTTTTATAACGTTGGGTAAACCTTTGAAATGTCCCCGTCTGTTTTGTCTTCTAGATCCTTTTTCAGATCCATTACCTGATGAGAGCGAGCTGTAACCCCTCCATCGTCCCTCAGAGTTCTGTGCGTTTTCAGTGTCGCTCTGGTTTCTGGGCCACAAATGTAGACCTTGGTAAGATATACGCGTACTTAGAAACTTTCATTATGAGTCAAGCAGCAACGATTTTTTTGATTGCTAACCGATTCTAGAAGTAGTGTGCAGTTTATTTCCCCGCAGCTGTTTCGATTTCTGCCAATTTAGGATGCTGATATTTGAAAAAAAAAAATAAAAAAAATAACACAATGACTTTTGTCACGCGATCAATAGATTTTCTCGGACGTCAATGTCATAATTAATAATTCTGTTTATACGTCGCACAACAACATGGATGTTGATCCGTTTTGTCTCGCAAAATAGTTTCCACTTTGACAAACAAAATGAAGGTTATAAAGACAAAGAAGATAAAGACATGTGGGGAACATTTTTCTTAATGTTATATTTTCACTTCATCTTCTTTTTTTCTTTTTTTTTTGTTTAACCACGTTTATGGATTTCTTGGATGGAGAATGTCAATGCGCACAGTAGTTTTAAACAGGAACATTAATGTATGAGAGGCCGGACACCTGTTTGAAAATGAAAAAATGAGGGCGCCCGGATAGCTCAGTTGGTAAAGCGGGCGCCCATATACAGAGGTTTACTCCTCGATGCAGCCCAAAAATGCCCAAATCAAATCTTGGAAAAAAAATGAAAAATAAATTTGGGGCTGTGAAGTTAGAAAGACGTCAGGTTAACAGACCTCTGTAGCCAGCTACTCATCTCCTGCTTGAGGCTAGCAGCTCCCGACTATATTAGCATCTACTAGCGCACTAGCATAACACACCCAAATATCTGGACAAATTGTCGGCGTTTGAGTTGCATTGTGGGTATTGTAGGCGCCAGATTTTGATTTTTTTTTTAATCGAAGTGGAATAAAGAAAAGCGATATCTATATATAGTTCTGCTGCATCAATTTTGATCCTTTCTTAACTGTCCGTTGTGAGTCTTTTGGCTGATGTGGCAACAACATTGTTCATCTAGAACTCCCTCCAACCAGAGGACTGGGATGCAATTCGTGATTTATTTCTTGATTGTTTGCTTATTCTCTTCAGGTTCTCTGGTTGTAGAAAGGGGTCCGGGCCGGCCGCCCATCACCAACCACCAGGCCGGTCCCAGAGCAGAGGCACCCGCTGGAGGTCTCTCAGTCTCAGCTCAGCAGCGACAGAGCACGCTGGCTCAGCTCCAGCTGCAGGTAGGACTTTCATCCCAGTCAGTAGTTTTTTTTTAATACCCTGACAAGTTAATTTGTGACAGAGACAGAGGAGCCTAAAAACCACAAAGCTTAAATCCTCCTCTTGCTCACTACTGTTAACCATACTAAATACGACTGCATTTGTTTTTCTTTTCTTTCATTGATAGACATCTCTTCTTCCTCTGTTCAAGGTGGACAAGCTTTCCCAGCAGCCCCACAGGCAGCCGCCTCCTAACCATTGGTCCTGGTACCAAAATGTCAGGCTCCCAGGGCCCCCAGGACCCCCCGGCCCTCCAGGACCTCCCGGCCCTCCACCCCCAACTAGACCCATCCATGGCGGGTCGTCCCCCTCCCAAGGCCCCCCCAGTTTGGGACAGCCAGGACGCAGATACGGAAGCTCCCAGCCCAACACAAGAAGCCCCACATCATCCATGCTTCACAGCACAGGATACCCAGCGGCTCAGGTAAGCGTGAAGCATGAAGAAAGATGAGAATGTGTCCCTGTGTGAGGAATGTACTGTATGTGGGAATGCCAAACACGGCTTGTCACGTGTAAAGGCTTTGTAGACGGTGCTTATCAAAGTGTCAAAATACCAGAAAGATTGGTTCCCAACGCTGGTGTTGTCTTCAGGCCGCTTGATGTTTGTTAATCACATGAGGTTTGGTTGACGTAAATATTGTTTTTGATAAAACCTTTATCTTCTGCCTCAACAGTGGGTTAATTCAAGTGTGTTTATCTACTAGATACTTGATGTTGGATCCTTTTTCAGCTCGTAGATACCACCATTTCCTATCTCAGTCATGTCTTGGACTAAATGTTTCACTTGGCAAATAAAAGCAGAAGCGCTTTTAGTTAACGTCTTTACACCTATTGTTTCCAGTCAATCAAATCGGACGGAGTGACTTATATAGTTCATTCTAAACTTGCTTTGTTAAAACCTAAACTACTCTTTCAACTTCAACTTTCTTCTACGTCTAGTCTCTGAGAGATCTGATCCAAAGCTCTAGCTTCCCTCCTAAACCCGCGGATGTGTTGCAGGGTGCGTCTCGCTACCCACAGCCTCCGTCCGCCGGAGCAGCTCCACAGCTGTCACTACATCAGGTTGGTACGAGAGGAGAACGGAGAGGGACCTACGAGGTCTCCAGTCTTAACATGTTTCCAGAGAGAAAGAAAGTACTATTTGGTTTGTGTGACTTTTATGAAGCTTTAATTGCACCCTGTTTTGTTTTTATTTTCCCAAAGCGGGGGCCAACGGAGTCCTCTTTCCTGAAAAGGAGTGAGGCTGGTGGATCTGTCCCCTCCATTACCATCTCTATTCCCAAACCCAGCTTTGCTCCAAGTCTAGCTTCAGCACCTGCGGACAAAACAAGCACATTTAATCACATAGCAGGTCATTATCACTGCTCACTGCTGTAGCAAGAGCCTGAAATTTCTTTTTAAATTTAATCTTTTCATCATGACTTCCAAACCTAAAAAAAGTTTTCATTTCATCTTCTCTCAAGTTCAAGTAAGGCAGAAATCCCCGACGGCCAAGCCCTCTTCTTCAGACAGAAGCACAGGGTAAGAAAAGATCCTAAAATCGGTCCTCGTCACAGTTCCCCCCTTCTTCCATTAGTTCCCTTTTTTACAATCGAGTGTTCAAATATTTAGCCTCTGTTCCCTGTCTCTGGGACAGATTATGACTAATCTTTTTTTCCTTTATGTTGTTTTGAATCTGTGCTTGTTAACTAGATAGAGCCGTGGGAAGTGTTACTTGCTTTTAATATGTGATTAGAAGCCTACGCACAACACTGAAATTACTTTACATGCTGTCATGTTTTGACAGCAGTAGTCTGTAATTAGCCTTCAGTCTTACACTCCACTCCCTTGGTTTAGCCTACAGTATACAGTGGTTTGCATACGTTTACACACCCATGCTAACGTTGACTAAAAAGAGGAATAAAAAAAATATTCTTTGGAAATTGAAAAATTGAAATTGAAATTGGAAAAATCCAACCTTCAAGGACACCAATTTTCTTTGTGAATGAACAATGTTTGTCCTTAAAATACAGGGGACATAAGTATACACACCCCTATGTTAAATTCCCATAGAGGCAGGCAGATTTTTCCATGATTCCATGGATACAGGATACTATGCATCCTGATAAAGTTCCCTTGGCCTTTGGAATTAAAATAGCCCCTCATCATCACATACCCTTCACCATACCTAGAGATTGGCATGGTTTTATTTCAGTTAGTCTAATAGCTGGTTTGATTTGCATTGAGAGATGATCTTATGGAAAGTACTCCATGCCAATCCTTTTAATTAAGGCATTACGATCAATTTCCAAAAGCTGATTTTGCATTCCTCTTTTTAGTCAACTTTAGCATGGGTGTGTAAACTTATACAAGCCACTGTAGTTGGCTCCCTCAAATATCTTTCTTAGGTAATATATCTTATATGTGACACTTATGTTTTTACTAAGCTGTCACCATGTAAGTAATATGTAACAAGTGGCATTCAAGTGATTCAGAGGACAAACACAATCTGATCTTCCAAAGCAATGCATGAAACAAGGCCAGTGTTTTTTGTTTTTTTCTTTTTTTAATATATCATGGTCACAATCTCCCCTTCTAATCTCACCGGCAATCTGTTTGTTGAAGGACGACTTCCTGGAGGCAGACTTCTGAGCCTCCATCTGCCCCCCCAGCCAAGCGACGGAGAAGGTCGTCCCCAGGGCCCGTCATTGTCATCAAAGACGAGCCAGAGGATGAGGATGAAGTTCGATTTGTAAGAGAATCACTGGGGTTACGTTAGGGCTGGGCCATACGGCCAAAATCTTCTATCTCGATGTAGGTCATTTCATTTCTCAATCACGATAGAGAATGTTTTCTGGTATTTCAATAAATAAATAGTCTATGTGAAATAACCACATGGTAAAGCCTATTTTTGTATTCTACTGTGTAAATTAAATATTTAACAAATTAAATGCACTGAGTATTTTCTCATTTTATTAAGAACTTGCAAAATGAACATTAACCATTTCAAGTGAAAGTATAGAGAATTTTTTTTCCCCCAACTATACACTGACTATGTTTACATGCATGCACACAGATACAGAGAAATCAGATTAAGACAATAGTTTGATTTAACTACAATAAGGTATTCCCATAAGTCGTGGGTGTAGGCACGAAGGAGTTAAACAATAAAGCTGAATGAAGGAATGAATAAAATCCCTGCACAATTTATTTGAACCACCATTTAGGTTCCAAGTGGACCTGTTCACATTGACATGCAGAGAGGACCCAGTCCTGAGCTGTATGCATGTATTGTGTTCTGGGGTAATGGAGCTTAAAGTTGGAGAATCTTTTGACTGGAAGGTTTCCTGTTGGAGTCCACTTTGTTAATCGCTTTGAACTGAGGGGGGTCTTCAATCTTCAAATGATATTCCCTCAAAGTATTTCACATCAGATTTTCTGAGAAATGTGAGTTAGTACGTGCTTGGTATCAACTGAGGTGACGTCATTGTTATCGCAATATCTCGATATATGATTTTATCACCATAGGATTCCATTGAAAGGCGATAAATTATCCTATTGAATCCTATCCTATCGCCCAGCCCTAAGTTACATAAGTGCAGAACTTAGTAGTCTTAGTAAATTTAGCATTTTGTTTCAAAATGTCGCATGTAGACAAAATGTAAAATGCTCACTTTCCCACTGTCTGGGTTTTTTTTCTTTTTTTTTTTTTCCCTTCTCTGAGTCATTGTATCTAACCGCATACATCCCACTTTTCCTTTGCCTACAGGTGCAGTCCAGCGTAGGGTCCAGCCTGCCGGACAGCAGCACCGGGGCTCAGTCAAAGCCTCGGCAGCAGGTAAAGGTGCCAGTCCCAGTCCCGGTCCCGGTCCCCGGATCAGAGTCTGGGAAAGAGCAGCGTCCGCAGCCCGCAGCGCAGCCAGAGTCCGAGAAGAGAGCGGAGCCGGAGGAAGATCCTAATGAGGACTGGTGCGCCGTCTGTCAGAACGGAGGGGAGCTGCTCTGCTGCGACAAGTGTCCCAAAGTCTTTCATCTGGCCTGCCACATTCCCGCTCTCAATGAGTCTCCCAGGTGAGCAGCAGATCGTCATTGTCTCAATGCTACGGTAGCACAATAGATCGTCATAATGCTGTTTGACGCACAAATACATTCGAAGACTGCTGTAAGTCTACGTTTTATTTTTGAAAATGATTATTTTGTCATACTTTTTCCAAACCACGTTGCTTGTAGAGAATATTGCGTTGGCGATGGAAAGCACAAGAGCTTCCCACTTGGGTTCGCTCTTCCTTTGCCTTGAACTTTTTGATCCTACCCTTGAAGCATATTGCTTCAATGGTGTCCTTGTGTGCTCTAATCTGACAAGTATGTTTTTATGATAGTATGCGTATTAGTTTTTGAAATTATATTTTAATGCAGCTGCAATATTACTTTGTGATACTGAAAGTGTTGTTACTGAGTGGTGGTACATCTGAAAAGCATGATCAACAAATTAGGGAAAGTAGTTAACCAACAAAAAAAACAAAAACCTGTTTATGAGCCTATTCATGATGCAATTTCTTGTAGTAAAACTTAAACATTACTACACCCGGTTATAATGTGTCATGTTTGCAATCATGTATAATAGTATACAGTATGTATGTACTCATTTAATTAAGAACAATTTTTTTTCCAATCTAAAAAAAAAAGAGAAAAGTGTTCTGGTGATGGGGATTCTGATAGCCTGTTCTCCAGCTCGTTGTAATGACTAACCCTGGCTGCTCTGTGCAGTCGGCCCTGGCAGCAGGGACAGACAGTACACGTTTGGTCACAGTCAGCAGTAGTCGGCCACTCCAATGCGTCTTCTCCTGTCCTGATGTCTCTCTGCAGTGGGGAATGGTTCTGTTCGCTCTGCCGAGACCTCGCCTCTCCTGAGATGAAGTACGACTGTGACGGCAAGGATGACCCCGTCTCTGAAGGATGCCCGCCTGTTGAAAGAAGGGTATGCTCACTCAGCTGTTAGTCACGTTTCTGGGCAGGACCTTCTTCAGCGCCTAAACCTGATCGTTGTGTTTTTTTTGGGTTTTTTTTATAGTCATGCTTCTCACTGTCTCCCATCCGACAAGTTTCATTTTCTCTACATAGCGTTAGGGTTGCGCGATATTGACTAAATGTGATATTGCGATATCGATGATGAATATTGCCATTTCGATATTCATTTCGATATTTTGAAACGTATGTCAAATTACAAACGTTACGGGAAAACGCATCAAAATAGATTGGTAACAAAATAAACAGGTTTTCTTACAACACAAGGTTTATTTGAGCTGACAGTCATATTGGACTGGTCCAACGTGAATAAATAAATAAGGACCATGTCTACAGAACAGGACATGTTTTACTGGTTGGACACTATAAAATAAATAAATACAGAGAACAGGACATGTTTTACTGGTTGGACACTATAAAATAAATAAATACAGAGAACAGGACACAACTTTTCTTTCGCTTCTCTGATTCGTTCCGTTTAGTTGTCTCTATTTCTTCACTTACACTGTCACTCTGCACAGTGGTACGCTCCATAGTGTTCGTCACATAGTGGACCCGTGCGCTGACGGTGTGCAAGTGGCACGGTAACTGGCCAATGAAATGATGATCATTACAGCGTTTCAAGCAGGCTCTAAATCAAACACAACTAAGCCACACAGCGGGACACGGGACGCAGCGCTCCACAAAATAAACAAAATATTGCATACTTATTGCATACTTATTACACTTCTGATATAATATCGCGCAGCGTGATATAATATCATGCAGCGTGATATTGCGATAACAATATTGAGTCGATATATCATGCACCCCTACGTAGCATGGTCAGTTACATGTCTGATCTAATGTTTCCTTTTATTTTTCTACACGCAGAGGTGTGAGAGGCTGCTGCTACGTCTGTTCTGCAATGACTTCAGCACTGACTTCCAGCAGCCTGCTACTCCATCGGTAAGCTACTCTATTGCGTATTTTGTCAATAAAGTAAAAGCTGGGCTGTTTTTTTTTTTTTTTTGCTGACACTTAATTTGTGTTGGAAGTAGGTAGATGAGTAGAACATCAAATGTTGTCAAAGTCATTCTATTAATTTAGAAAGGAAAACGTCAGTGGATGTCATTTTAAGGACTTAAGAAAAGAGACTACTACATTGTTTTCAGTGGAGAAATTGTTAACTACGCCACCAGAAACTAATACATTTGTGAAGTCTTACTAGCCACTATGGAAAGACACATGATGGAGTTATTTTGTGTAAGATCACATTGAATTGTAGTTGTGTTTTAGTATAAAAACTGTTTGAAAGTGGCTATTCCTTTTTGAGAGAAAATGTGATTCTTATATCAGTTATATTAGGTGCTTAAACTTTGACTGTTTTTCTAATGTAGGAGACAAAAAGGTACAAAGAGCTGATCAAGACTCCGATGGATCTCTCGATAGTCAAGAAGAAACTGGAGTCAAAGTTGCAGGAAGGTCAATGCTATAGTAGTCCGGATGGGTTTGTCGCTGACGTCCGCCTCATATTTTTCAACTGTGCAAAGTACTACAAGGTAAACTTCACTTTATATACAATATATTTGGGGGAAATTAACCAGTTATCGTCAAAATGATTGTAATATAGTAATGTCTAATGCCATAATGTGAATTACCCAGAGACATTTCTTTATTTACTGTATCACACGTTTGGCGTATTGGCAAATACTACTTAACAATAGGGCTGGGAAATATATAGATATTCTATCGATATCGTGATATGAGACTAGATATCGTCCCCGATTTTGGATATTGTAATATCGTGATATGACATAAGTGTTGTCTTTACTTGTACTTTTCTGAGCTTACCAGACTGTTCTAGCAGTTCTATTATTTGCCTTTTCCCCACTTAGACATGATGTCCACATTACTGATGATTTATTTATCTAAAATCTAAGTGTGAAGATATTTTGTTAAAGCACCAATTGTCAACCCTAGAATATTGCCGCAATATCGTTATCGAGGTATTTGGTCAAGAATATCGTGATATCTGATTTTCTCCGTATCGCCCAGCCCTACGTAACAGTCATTTTGCAGGTGCTTTCTTGAACCTAACGTTTCTGTGCACTGATTGTACAGGCGACCTCAGAAGTGGGGAGTGCAGGCTTGTACTTGGAGGACTACTTTGAGGAACAGTTGAAACTAGTCTACCCAGATAGGGTCTTCCCGGGAGGGAGGGAAGAGCAGATGATCCCTCCTTTGGAGGACGAGATAGATGAAGAGGAAGAGATGATGGAGGGAGGCATGGCTCCCATTGAAGACGATAAACCACAAAGCCCTGCGGGAAACGGAATCCCGCCCGTGGAAGAGGACTTGCCGCCTCTGGAAGAAGCGACAGTCCCGGCAGAGGAAGAAAAGTCTGAAACGGAGGAGAAGGTGATTGATACGGGGGAAAAGGCGGCGGATGAAAAGGTAGCAGCGGTGGGAGGAGACGCGCCTCCCGCAGAGGAGGCAAAGCAGGACGAGGAGACTCCCGTGAAGGAGCTGGAAAGCTCCCCAGCTGCCGAAAGTGAAGCAAAAGACGAAGTAGCTCCCAGCTCCCCAAAAGAGGAGAGCCCTCAGCTCCTCACAGACACGCCTGTGGATCCAGCCGAAGCCCAGGAGGAGGAGGCAGCTCCTGCAGACACAGCCAAAGAGGAGGAGGGATAGATGGATTACAACGGAGAGAAACTGTAGAAAGGATGGATAATTCCAGTCTTCCACAGAAGTGGCCCCAGTGGGGAACGACATTTGCTGCAATCAGACAACTTTTTGTTGTTGTAATATATATATGTTATATTTGCAATAGATAAAAGGGGTTCTGCTTCACTAAATAGACTTGTATAGTAGCGGTCATGCTGTAGATGCACAATGAAAGGAGTAAATAAGCTTTTTTGTTTTTCCTCTGGACAGAGGTTACAATTTTACTGTAACCGAAAGTAATTTTCTTTGATGACGACACTGAAAAGCACACTTAAGATACTCTTTGTTGGTAGGATCATCTATGAGTTATCATCAAAATAAGAAAAACAACTTTTTTGTTTAGTAATGCATGCAGTATGTCTTAAATAGTAATATCTTCCTTTTGTTAATAGATTTTGGCTAACTTGTATTAGCCATTTGGTTCATGAAAGAAATCATGTTTTATTGCAATAGTATTTTTTATTTGATTAGTATCGTATTAATGCTTTGTATCTAACATATAGGGCCACTGTATATAGAAAGACCTGACATTTTAAAAGATGATGCTGCTTGATTGTATTGAGAACGAAAATGAGTTGCCACTATTGTGGTTTCATTTCTGTATTGCCAGTTTGAGGCATCTTATCCCCCAAATCCCAGCAATGTTTAATCATAACAGCAGCCTGGTTGGTTTTTATCAGGAGAACAATTCTTCCGACTTTATTGACTTTACTTTTATCAGTCTGAGATAACTCGGAGACATGATTATCAGTTTCTCATCATCAGCCCCTGACAACAGCGTGTTCTCCATATTGTGTCCTTGTCCTTCTGCAGCATGATTATTATTATTATTATTACTATTTTTTTTTACATGTGATTAGGCCTAAACCTTATTGTTTGAGCTGGTTTCCCCTCACTGAAAGTTTTGAAATTGTGCAATTCTCAAAAAAAAACATTTTTGACATATTCAATTAACTAAACATTTCTGTGGTGCCATCATGTCACTTGAGGTGAAAAGGATGAATCAAAAACTGACACTTCAATTTCAATATAGATCATCGTGTCTAATATTATTGCTTTTGTTATTTATTGAGGATACACAGGACCTGCTAATGAACTCTGCAAACAATGTTGAACATAAAACCTGCATTTACAATATTTGTAATAAACAGGGTTACATGTCGATCTGACTTGTGCTTTCTCCCACTATTGTCACCTTTATTTTTATTTTGTTTAGATTTTTTTGTGTGTGGTTGTTCAGACTGTTTTTTTTTTGGACCAGAAAAAAGACAGACAGACCGACCAAGGGACAGCAGGCAAAATCGTCATAGATTAACAGAAATGCCCAACATCATGTAAAACGGGAAAAGAAAAGATAAAAAAAAAGATAAAAGGGGGACAAGACATATACATTTCACTTTGTATTCAGATAAGATGTCCAGTTTTTCCAATACACTTCACATTTCACTTCTTTCAGAGAGAAAGTCAAATGTTCCATAACATAAATTTCCCCAACTATTTCCATTGATTCAGCAATTGTCGAGGACTCTTGACTTAGCCATTTCCTAGTTATTGCTTTCTTGCTACCTGCTAATAGTTTATTTAGTTTTTTATTTTACTTTTTTTGAGAAAATGTCAAATGATGCAACCGGAAAAAAAGGTGGTTGTGATCCCTAACAAGTTATGCTCATCATACTTATCCTCTCGCTTCGCCTCATTATGAATGACTTAATCATTTTACACCTTAGGAGTTCTAATCTAGTCAATTTCAACCAAACCTCTTTCAAAAACCTAAGCATTATAAAATCAGAAAAAAACGATCACCAAAGGAGTTTGGACGCTTTATAGGCCAGAATAACTTTCATTTTTCTTACCTTTTATGTTTTACACTTTTTTTAACCCCAACTTTTTATTAAAATCCCCCTGTGTTATTTGTCTTCCACTCAGGACACATGTACTTTGATTTTATTGTTTCCCTTCGGGGACAATAAAGTATATCTTATCTCTTATCTTGTCTTATTATACTTTGGACTGTGCGCACTGTCGCATCGATTAAATCCAATTATCGGCCGTGTTGGAATGATTCAGTAATCCTGACAGCTGAACACAGCTCCCCCCCACACCCCCCCACCCTTCACTTCTCCGCCCTCCCAACCTCAGAGCCCACGAGGCGAGATCTGTGTCGCCTCTCCTGCTGCTCTGAAGGAGATGCTCTTATCTCCTTGCACGGGTCGATTTTACACGGAGGAGACGCACACCGTCCGCTGCCGCAGTCCGTCCGCCGTTCATCCCTCACATTTCATATACACTTTGCCATTTAGACGACCGGAGAGCGCAACATTTTAAAAGTGAGCCCGATGGCACAGTGGACAATACTTGTGCTGTCTTTCTACGGAGTTCTGCATGGACAAGGTAAGACGCAACACCGGAAAGTGTGGCAT
Organism: Gymnocephalus cernua; assembly: GCA_023631565.1. Classification (NCBI taxonomy): domain Eukaryota; kingdom Metazoa; phylum Chordata; class Actinopteri; order Perciformes; family Percidae; genus Gymnocephalus; species Gymnocephalus cernua. The sequence continues at coordinate 15,389,902 of CM042447.1, read as the reverse complement.
TGAGATGCAGATTTTGAATACATTTGAGGCTGACTTTTACATTGCATTGCTTATTTATTTTGGGGCATATTCCAGCCTAATGTGAGGTGCTGAAGGGTACTGTTTTCCATGTACTGTCTGTCTTGTCAATCTGAGAGTGGGAGCCCATTTGAATTAAACCTGACTCAGTCACTGGCACTCAGGGACAGCCATCCTATTTATTTATTTTTTTTCTCTCCATCATGCCTCTGCTGTGTATTTCAAATCCTCAGAGATTCAGCTTCCAACTATACAAGAGTGCTGTCAGGATGGGAGGACTCGGGCCCAGAATGGACACGTCTGTACAATCCTCCCGCTCATCTCCTCCTCCCACATCTGCATGTAAGCAAAGCAACACCTGGTTTTCTTAAAGGAGAGGGTCTCAAAATGTGACCCAGGGACCAAGGAAGGGTCAGGACAGAGGGAATGCATGAAGTTGTTTGTATCAGAAACTATCTTTTGGGTATAGCGGTTCAGTTGGGGGTCAAAATAAATCACAATCTTCAAATGAGTGTGGAATTCTTCAGTGGGAAATCCTGTAAGGCAGCGTTTGCGACCGTATGTTTAAAAGCAGGAAATACCCCCGGGGTTGCAAGCCCCAAATCATTTCCAAAGTCCTCAACCATCCATCCTGCTGCAGGGGGGGGGGGGGGGGGGGGGGGGGGGGGGAATTGCTACATAGTAACTAACTCCACAGTAAGGACAGGCGTTAAGTGGCCCCCTGGAGCATTTTAAAACTAAAGGGCCCTGTTTAGAGGAACACCTGGTCAACACATGGAGGTCAGTGGAGGGAACATTCACAGAAGAACAGCATGGTTAGGGAGACTTTTTGTTTATATCGAAACTAAGCATCTTTAATATAAAAAGATTCAAAAGTTTTACAGTAGCTGCTAACGGTTACAATGTCTTTTAAACTAAGGTTGCATATTACACCATAAATAGACTTGCAGTCAGCCGATCGACTGTATCTAACGTAATTGCAAGCATATCTTTACGCGCTTCTTATCCAGTTCTTTTATCATAGAACAAAGAGTGCGGTTTTTGTTCTGAGTGAGGGACATTTCTGCTGTGTATTTGCAGGATCGTCCAGGAGCAGTGCTGTGCAGCAGCAGTAGAAGACCGACTCTGTGACAACGGCATCGAGATGGCCAGGGGGCAAGGGGCCTGTGAGAGGCCCTTCTTCAAAGGAGAGCCCTGGGAAACCAAAATCTCTAAGGTTGTCCTCTTTCTTAATGTCAATATCTTCAACCTTTTGCACGTCTCCTCCTCCGACTACTTTATAAAGCAATACATCGTGGGAATTGTTTTCCGGACAATATCAAGATTTCTTTTATTTCTGCCTTTCTTCCTGTTTCCCTCTCTCTGTCCCCCTGTTCAGATGTGTTGTGACTGCTGTACGCTCGGCCTGATAATGGCAAGCCAGGGTTCGAGCTGTGAGCTCCAGGGTTTGTCGCTGGGGAGACGGTGTGCGTACCCAGCTAAAACCTGCTGTGGCAAAAGCACAACAGAGGAAACCAAACCAGTTACTAATGGTAAAAGACCCTGACAACCTTGTGCTTTCAGTCTTTTGTGTCCTGATTAGCTCGACTCCGTCTTATCATGAAAGAATGGCTACTGGCTGTCTGTGACACTCCAAACAATCAGAATACCTGGCCATTTGCACACATTAGGTGCCAGAGGATTTACAGCACAATAGGGGTTGGTGCCCTTGTTTTTGTTTCTGGAAACGGGCTGCAGAAGATCTGGACCAAAATGTAATTATTAACCTCTTATTAACGCTTACAACTGCAGACTTGATGACTTTTTAGAAATCGGGGAATCCATGACCATTTGTTAGTGGATTACCAACATTTAAAACTGCAGTGTTACCAGGGATATCGGACTAGGGGGGATGCTAGAATGAATAGCTGTGGATGTGGGGAGGGGCCCATAGAAAATGCCTTTCTACAGGGCCCACAATGTTGTGCTACGCCCATGAGTGTTAACAAATAGAAAGGATAATACCAGCCAAAGGGATTTTTCACAACCTGGTGACCAGAATCTGTTCTCATTAAAAGAGTACTGCTTCCATTCCTAGAACGTTGGCGGACTCACAATGGACTGTTAAAATAAAAAAAGGATAAAAGGAAGGAAATGTAGCCGGTTTGGACCAGTGGGTAGAGCAGGCACACATATACTTTAGAGGTTTATGCCTGGACGCAGAAGTCTAGGGTTCGAATCCGACCTGTGATGATTTCCTACATGTTTTCCCCCCTTTCTCACCTAGCTGTCCTGTCAATTAAAGGCGGAAAAACCTAAAATAATAATCTTTAAAAGGAAGGAAATTGAAGCAGCACAATCATCGTATCTTTGTTTTTAATCCACACCCTTTTCTTCCATTTAACAACCTGGGGCCTACATTAACCACAATGCAACTCAACCACTGACAGTTTGGTTAGATATTTGCATGTGCTATGCTAGTTGCGGGTAAATCCCCAGATTTCTTTCATTTTCAAACTTGTACTGCAAACATGTACTTACAACCGACATTGACTTGTGTGACATCACTTGAGGCAATTTATCAGGATTCACACATTGCCCTCTGGGGATAAAAAAAGACTTTTTGAAACTTTATCATATATGCAGTGGTACTTCTCAAGACCTGTAAACAGACTTTGGGGTCTCCTTAAGTGGCTTATATCGGATCTATAATAAATTATCAGTAAGCATTTTTTTGACTTTTAGTAAAGCTATCAGTTACAACTTACAAGCCCTTTATAGTACCTTATTACCTTATTAGAAAGTGGTATTAGCGCTAGGAGTAAAATGAAACTCTTTGGTTTTCCAAAGGAGTGCATCACATCAAAACAGGCAGCGTAACTAGGAGCAGAGACAGCAGCTTGGATTTTTAATACATTGGATAAATGGTCTTGATGTGGCAGCTGTGGAGCAGATCGCTGCCAGACAGACTGGGCAACAGGGGTATTCACTAGGCTGATCTGTAGACACCTTGCCAAATGGTTACTCGGGGCCAACTGGTCTTGTGGCTTGTAGTTTTTGTCACCTAGCTGGCCTTTAGGTGAAAAACACAAACATGTGGGAAGGACAGAGCTGCAGAAACACTTGAGTTATTTGTGAAGAAATGCAAATCAGTGTCTTGCTGATGTAGAGCGAAGGCCAGAGTGATGAGAGCAGCATACCGATGGAAAGGCCACAGATTTTTGTGTCGTACTATGTGACGGGGCACTGAAGTGTTTGACCCTGTGCTCTTTAGTTATTCAGAAAATGTGATTGTCATTACTGTAAAAAAGAAATAGTCATGTTTGGTTTTAATGAGTTTTTTTCGTCTACATCACCAGTGACAGAAAAGCCTGAGGCCAGATTTACCGTTACCGCCGAGCCTCCTGAGGGATTGGACCCCTGTAGAGGTTTGGCACCTTCATTTCCTCAATGTGATCTCTTTTGTTATACAACCCCAAATCAGAAAAAGTTGGGACAGTATGGAAAACACAAATAAAAAAAGAAAGTAGTGATTTCTAAATGTACTTTGACTTGTATTTCATTGCAGACAATGTGAAAACAAAATATTTCATGTTTTGTCTGGTCAACTTAATTTCATTTGTAAATATACATCCTTTCCTGTCATTCAGACCTGCAACACATTCCAAAAAAGGTTGGGACAGGAGCAATTAAGGGCTAGTAATCAGGTAAATTGGTTAAATAATGATGTGATTTGAAACAGGTGATGTCAACAGGTGATTGTAATTACGATTTGGTACAAAAGCAGCATTCAAGAAAGGTGTAGTCCTTTAGGAGCAAAGATGGGCCGAGGATCGCCAGTTTGCCAACAAACACGTGAGAAAATTATTGAAATGTTTAAAAACAATGTTCCTCAAAGGAAGACATTTGCTTATTTCACATTCAACAGTGCATAACATAATTAAAAGATTCAAGGAATGTGGAGGAATTTCAGTGCGTAAAGGACATGGGCGCAAGCCTAAGCTGAACAACCGTGATCTATGAGCCCTCAGGCGGCACTGCATCAAGAATCGTCATTCATCTATAAGCAATATCACCACATGGGCTCAGGACTACTTTGGCAAACCTTTGTCAAGTACCACAATACGTAGTTACATCCACAAATGCCAGTTAAAACTGTGCTGTGCCAAAAGGAAGCCCTATGTTAACAGTGTCCAGAAGCACCGTCGACTTCTCTGGGCTCGGAGGCATCTGGGATGGACCATCACACAGTGGAAATGTGTACTGTGGTCAGATTAATCAGTATTTCAGGTATTTTTTGGGAAAAATGGACACAGTGTGCTCTGGACCAAAGAAGAAAAGGATCATCCAGACTGTTACCAGCAACAAGTCCAAAAGCCAGGGTCTGTCATGGTATGGGGTCGTGTCAGTGCCCTTGGCAAAGGTAACTTGCACTTCTGTGATGGCACCATTAATGCTGAAAAGTACATAGAGATTTTGGAGCACAATATGCTGCCTTCAAGAAGACATCTTTTCCAGGGACGTCCATGCATATTGCAACAAGATAATGCAAAACCACATTCTGCACACATTACAAAGTCCTGGCTGCTGAGGAAGAGGATACGGGTACTTGACTGGCCTGCCTGCAGTCACGACCTGTCTCCAATAGAGAATGTGCGGCGCATTTTGAAGCGCAAAATGCGACAACGAAGACCCCGTACTGTTGCCCACCTTAAGACATGTTTGCAGCAAGAACGGGACAAAATTACACCTGAAACACTTCATCACTTGGTGTCTTCAGTCCCTAAACATCTTTTAAGTGTTGTGAAAAGGAATGGAAACATTACAAAGTGGTAAATGCTTTACTCTTCCAACATTTTATGAAATGTGTTGCAAGAACCAAAATAGGAATTTTGTTTATTTGAAAAAAAAAAAAAAAAAATCATGAGGAACACATTAAATGATGTGCTGTTGTATTGTCTGCAATGAAATACAAGTCAAAGTACATTTAGAAATCACTACTTTCTTTTTTTATTTGTGTTTTCCATACTGTCCCAACTTTTTCTGATTTGGGGTTGTATTATATAACAAACAATATAAGAGTCTTCCATCAGCCAGTGACATGATTCATGTGAACACTGTGATGTCTACTTCTTTGTGTGTCTCTCTTCTGTTTTCAGACTCCAATTGCTCCCAGTTGTGTGTAGATGATGGTTTATGTGCTTGCTTTAGTGGTTATCAAATGCAAATGGATGGAGTGACTTGTGAGGGTAAGTAATGTATAATTATCTTCTTCTTAAATGTGGAATGTGTAGCCCTTCTTTGTGGCATGGCTCTATGGATGGCAAAATTACATTCATGGTCCACCTTCAGAATACATTTTAATCACTTGGTGATTCTTTATTTTTTCATCTAGTGCCACCAGCAGGTCAAAATTTTATTTGTTCAATACTTTGGTTTATGATGAAATATAGTGGTGTAAATAACATGTTGTACCACAATACGATGTTATATTGATTCTTAGGTCATCGATACAATATTTGCTGATATCACAAAGTCTGCCATGACACAATTTTGATTTGATTTAATTCAGGGGCCTACGATTGATATGAGAAGATACATACATACATATTTAACACAATTGGTTACATTTATATATATTTACAGAAAACAACTAAAATATGATTTGACAATTTCATTACTAAGCTCTTCCATGCATTTAAATTAAAAAACAAACTACTCTCTACACTCTTTAATAAAAAGAATAAACATAAAGTAGGAATTTCAAAATAAGGGCGCATCTCATAGATGACGATATGTATCGATATTTTTTAACTTTGTATCGATAATATTGGATCGTTGAGGATTGAATCGATATATCGATCCACATCGATGTATCGTTGCACCCCTAATGAAATACCTGCAAAACTAATGACATTCCCATCAGCAGCTGTGCTAATTAGCAAATGTTAGCTTACGTTATGCTTACATGCTAAACTAAGATGGTGACCATGGTAAAAGCTCATATTTGCTAAACATGAGCATGTTAGCATTGTCATTGTGAGCATGTTGGCATGCTACCATTAGCATTTATCTCAGAGCACTGCTGAGTGCTAGCATGGCTGTAGAGTCAAACGTGCGACTCCACAATCCACTGAAAATTCTTTTATATTCGGATGGACGGCTTTTCTTTTTTCTGAGTGGATGTCTCTCTCCTCAGAAGTTAACGAGTGTTTGAACGGCAGTCACAACTGCGTCTTCGGCCAAGTTTGCATTAACACAGAGGGCTCCTTTCGCTGTCAGAGGGAAACCAACTGTGGCACCGGGTATGAACTCAGAGATGACAACAATTGCCAAGGTAACAAGCCCAGAAAATCCTTTCTAATCCTGCAATTTTAATTCCTTGATACCAACCACGACATGTCCTTTAGTTGACAGTGTTTCATGTAAAAAAGAAAAAACTATTTATGCATTGTATATTCATGCTTTCATCATTTTTTCGTGCTTGCCTGTTTCAGACATTAACGAGTGCACTTTGGGGACCCATAACTGTGGGGCAGAATTTGTGTGCACCAACACACAGGGCTCGTTCCGCTGCCACCCAAAGGAGAGGTGCTCAGGCGGTTTCATTCAGGACGCCATCGGCAGCTGTATTGGTGCGTTTAGTGTCACACTCAGGCAATAACATTCCCCAGGTCAAAAGTGAGCTGGCTTGCTTAATGTTTTTTCTCATTAGACGTAAACGAGTGTGTGGCCCATACCAGTCCATGCCGGCCTGGCCAGACGTGTATCAACACAGTGGGCTCCTACACCTGTCGCAGAAACATAGTCACCTGTGGACGCGGCTATCACCTAACTGAGGACGGCACGCGTTGTGAAGGTAGACACTGTCACAGTAAATTATTTCCTGTTTGTAAAGTCTCCAATATTGTGTTTTCCTTTGCTGCAAGACATCTTTGTTTCCTCACTTTCCCCTTTTCAAACTAAAGAGATGTAATTTGTCCCTTTTGTTTTCCAGATGTGGATGAGTGTCGTACAGGGAACGTGTGCGTCAACCACGGCTGTGTCAACCTGGTAGGCTCTTACCGCTGTGAATGCAGAGCTGGCTTCATCTTCAACAGTATCACCAAACTGTGTGACGGTGCAGTACAAATTCATCACTATCTTTTAGTTTCAGCTATAATATTGTGTGCATATCAGCTATGAACAAAACATATGTTTAGGAAAGTAGAGGAGAAGAAGTGGCACAAGATAAGTGGATCTTTTGTATATTCTGACTCAGATTCATAGTCTGTCCCCTGTGTTTAGACATCAATGAGTGCAGGCATTATCCCGGGCGACTCTGCGCCCACAAGTGTGACAACACAGAGGGGTCCTACAAGTGCAGCTGCACCCTTGGGTTCAAGCTGTCCCAGGACGGCAGAAACTGTGAAGGTCCAGTCACTCTTCATTTCAATAATTCGTTCAACCTCTGTTGTGGATATACAATATCTCAGCTGTACGCTTTTTGGAATCCATAAATGACACATTTTGATGTCTGTATCTGGGCCTGTATGCTGACAGATGTCAATGAGTGTGAAGCCAACCCTTGCAGCCAGGAGTGTGCAAATGTCTATGGCTCATACCAGTGCTACTGTCGCCGTGGTTACCAGCTGAGTGACATCGATGGGATAACATGTGACGGTACTGATAGACTTCATGGTCCTAATGAATGTAGCAAATCAACATGGAAGTGATCACATACTAACTAGCCTTTACTGTCTGCTGCTTTCAGATATTGATGAGTGTGCTCTGCCTACTGGAGGTAATGTGTGTTCCTACCGCTGCTCCAACGCCCCGGGAAGTTTTTACTGTACCTGCCCACCCACAGGCTACACACTTGCACACAATGGACACACATGCCTAGGTCAGTAGACAAACTTATTGGTACCCTCAATAAAAAAACTGAGTTGTACATTTCTGATGTGTTGTTTTTCAATAAATGTCTAACCTCTGCTCCCCGTCGGTGTTTTTAGACATTGATGAATGTGCAGCTGGTAGACATACCTGTTCTGTCTCTGAGAGCTGCTTCAACGTCCAGGGAGGATTTCGCTGTCTGTCCTTTGCATGTCCTAAAAACTTCCGGGTAGCAGCACAAGGGTGAGAGCTGATGGCTATTTGGTTATGTCGAGCTGTTGAAATAAAAGGGTTGATAGATAGTCCACAGTTGAGCATGATGCATCTTACTCATCTGTAGTTAAGTATCAAGGCTATTTCTTTTTAATTTTGCACCCTTTTTCTTTAGGGCTTCCCCCTCTTAGTCGATTAGTCGACTAATCGGTCGTTTTAGTCTTAGTCGACTAAGATTTCTTTAGTCGATAAGTCATTTTTTATGCTTATTCATGCTTAATTACTCATTTCCAAGCAACTTATGAGAACATTTCTGGTGAACACAAGATTTAAAGTGGTGCTTTTGCAGGATTCATTTCGGAGAAAGTCAGTTTTACGGATGGTTAATTAACTACATTCATATTGCGCTTTTCTAGTCTTAACCACCTCTCAAAGAGTACAGCTCTGTTGATTAAATCAAATAATCGATTAGTCGACAAAATCATATAAGTGTTAGTCGACTAAGAATTTCTTTAGTCGAGGACAGCCCTATTTTTCTTATTTGACCCATATTTCCTTTTATGTGGACTTGGTTGGTTTTTGGCCTGCTGTTAACATCTGCCTGCAATTGTCAGGCACAAACTTCTCTCTTTCTGTCTATCACTCCCTCTTTCTCCTCTCTTTTTCTACTGATGTACATGCAGCCATTTCTGCCCTTCATCCAATGAGTATTTCATGTTTTTCCTTTCAGCCGTTGCGAGCGAGTAACTTGCGAGTTCACGCAGGATCCTGCGTCGTGTTTCTTGCTCCCGCTGAGAATCTCCTTCTACAACATCAGCTTCCCCACCAACACCCCCGTCCCCGCCGATGTTTTTAGGATGGGACCCTCCAATTTCGTGCCGGGAGACAATATGCAGATCAACATAGTCTCCGGAGACGACGAGGGATATTTCATCGTGCAGCCACATTCTCATGGAGGAGAGATCTCACTGCGCCGTACCTTAACCCAGCCCCGGGACTTCTTCCTGACCGTGGAGATGAGGCTGATTCGCTACGGGATGGCACATCTGTACATGGCCAAGATCGCTGTGTTTGTCACACACGAGCAGCCCATCCGGCCTTCAAAAACATTTCCATATTAGAAGGCTGTGAAATTAATTTGGAGTGTTTTAAGTCTATCCCTATTTTGTCCCCACCACTCCTGTATTACATTGGTGGTTTTCATTTTCATCTATCTTTTACTTTATTTAGGAGTTACAGCTCCAGGCTTCCATCTACTCCTTAATACGGTAAATAAGGGCCATATCTATAATTCTCGTTGAGTGGAAAAACACAATAATTCACCCATAGCTAGAATGATGCCACAGCATCATACAGATGCTACTATTTTGCAGCGGCACCGTGGCTCCGTCCGGTGCTTAGCGCCGCCCATGATGATTGTCATTGGTTTAAAGAAATGCAAATAAACCAGAGCATGTTTTTTTTTTTCCCATCCTGGAATGCTTTGTGGACTAGCCAGACCCTCCTCCGCAGCGTCTTGGAGGATGGTCTGGTAAAGCGAGACTAAGCACAAAGAACCAGCTAGCCTGGCTCTGTCCAGCGCCCAAGATATAGTCCGACATATAACCCCAACAAAGGAGATGGACACCTTTTAGAGGTGCTGGTATGCAGATATTACCTTTGGACAGACCTAAACTACCTTTTTTAAGTAGGTATGCTAAGCTAAGTTAACTGGCTGATCTAGTCTCATATTTAACATACAGACATGAAAGTTGATGAGCGCCCCCCAAAAAAGAAAAAAAGTATTCCTATTCCTCTATCATGGAGTAAAATAATTGATTTTACAGTAAATGATTGGTTATCAAGGCAAAAACGTACAATTGTTAATTGAATTGCATTTGTATATGTAATATGATCTTGGGGATACATTTCTTTAAGCTTGTGATGCTTTCTGGCATATGATGTAGCAGTAGATATATATAATATTAGGGCATTGTACCACTAGATGGGGCTCTTTAGCTGTTCAGGATCTCTACAACACTGACAGGATTGTTCATGCGTAATTATTTGCATTGATTCCAGCCCGCTCTACCTCATGTCTGTGTGGCAGCTTATCTTTATGTGTACTTTATATTTGTTTAGAATTAAAAAGTGACAGATAAAAATGGCTTTTCACTCTTTAATCTCCAAGCACAAACACACACCGGCAATGGTTTCTGCCACTACGCTCGTGCTGCCTCCGCTGTGGTCATTTCTAATGTTGAAAGCAATTTTTCCTATGATCTTTTCCAAGCGGCCTCACCATAGGATCAAACAGTCCTCGCCTTAGCGGATAGCAAGAAAAATAAGCGTGGCACTTATTTATGGGTACCTGGGGCTCAGCCAGCATGGGGGCTCAATTAGTGGTGGAGGAGCATTGCAGCTCATATGATGGATGGGGCTTTTAGTGTTGGTATTGGGTGGTTATCAGTTGATTTGCTGTAAATGATACCAAAAAGCCAGTAGCTCTGTTGGTCAGCTGGATAAATGCAGCTAGACAACTTTTCCACTGTTCCACTTTCACGCTGCTGGTTTTTGGGGTTTAATGCATATTGAGGATGCATTAAGATTGAAAAAAAAGGCAAATACATGATATACATGAGGTAAGTATTCTCTTAAATCTTTGGATCATGTCACTTCCTACTTTCCAAAATGCTAAATGGTGAAATGCTGTATGTAATAATAATAGTATCTGTATTTTCCAGAGTCTTATTTTGGAATGGCATTACGTAATCGTTTGGAAATGCTTTTATGCTGATTCTGTCAAAATTGTGAACTTTTTACTTAGTCTACCACGTGAATATGATGCCATTGATCACATCAAATGACATTCATTCTTACGCCTGCTTTTTACCATGTCGTTTTCCTTTCATAGCATTTCCCTGGTGTGGAATACCACTCAATCATCTCTCTGGCTTTGGCCTCATGCTTAGCGGACAACTTGGACTCACCTGATTGCTGCTAATTACATGGCTTTGCTCCCTTTGCAGTTTTTAAGGTCATACTTGAAAGCTCTACTGTCTTCATGTTGGGGAACCCAACAAACATGATTTCAGGTTGTGAAATCAGAGTTTGGCCTCTTTTTAAGGCACGCTTGGTTAACCATGGAGGTCTATGGGGCTATTCAGGTGTTGCCAGGTTATTTTTGCTCAACCCAACTGTGGAAATTTGGTCAAAGCCTTTTCTCATAATTGCTGTTGCATGTACTGTATAGGTTGAAATTGTGAGGAATTCACACTTCTCCTTCAGATTGTGTGTATTCCTCTAAATCTCCCTTTTCCCCATTTCCTTCAATCCTTCCTTCTTGTCTCCTTACATTCACCGCCGTTTGTCTTTTTTCAGATCCAAACAAGATGCTTCAGTCAATCTGCGTTGTAGCAAGGCCTGCCAAGCTTATGACATCGACTGCAAACACGACACCTTCCACCTCATCACCTACACCTCCATCTCTCTGCCAACCTTCAGAGACTTCAGTAAACCACAAGGTAAGACAAGGTCTTAGTATACAGTATGTGCAGCCTTGATGTCCTTGTTTATCAGGTGCATTTAGGGTACATGTGGTGATGTGCATGAGTTTCTATAATGCAGGTGTGAAGTTTGGTTGATTCCCATAGTCATTAATGGGTAAGAGCTTTTTATTGGTTATAATAATTGAGTAATAGTTACCTTGGGCAAATGTTTATCATACTTAATTTTTGCCTGTTTTATTTATTGGTTACGAGACTGTTGATAGGCCATAGTTGTTATAGCTAAACCGAAAACTTCACAGATTCCACTGGTTAGTTGGATTACTGTTTCTATAATGAGCAACCTCATTTGTTTTCCAGGCGAACCTAAATTCCACATATTAAGATAACCCATCATAAATCTTGTTTTCATAAGATATTTTATTTTCATAAACCCCTGGTTATTCTGAACACAGTTTTTTGGCTCAGGCCTGAAAGAGTTACCTCGGTAGCTTATAATAGCAAATTCTAAAATTATTCGCAGCCTCATTGAAATACAACTTTCCACCCACCAACCTGCCACAGCACTTAAGATTCAATTACTTGTTTCAACCCACAAAACAATTGTTTAATCAAATCATAAATATCTAATTTAAAGAACCAAATGCATTTTGTGGTTTGCTTCTATCAAACGAAAACAAACTTTTTACCAATCCTCCCAACAGAAATCATTTTCCTGCGGACAGTTATGGCGGCTAACTCTGCTCCTTTCCCCGGGGCCACCAGTGTTTTCTTTGACATCCTGGCTGCAGATCAGCAGTTCTCTTTTGACGTGGAGAAGCGCTCCCACCAGGGCATGGTTGTGGGTAAGTGGAGAGAGTATCACTTGGAACCAGGCAGTCAATCATTTATGAAATCCTTTAATAAACATTATACAGATGTCGACTTGAAACTGAATCTCAGTCAGTAATCCCAATCTGTGTCATCCCTAAGGTGTGGTTCGGCAGGTGAAACCTATCATTGGCCCCAGGGACTTTGAGTTGAAGGTGGCTATGAACTATGTCACGTCAGGGGTCATTTCTCATCGAAACGCTGTCATCATCCGTGTCTTCATCTCGGAGTTTTGGTTCTGAGCTGAGCTAAGGAGTGAACGATACTCCATCGGCAATACAACACACAACGTGGCAAATATAGTTTTTAATATCTGGAGGCGCCACACTTATCTTGCTGAACATTTAAAAAAAAACACCTCACATGTTAATGCTGTTGCATGCAAGATGAGATCATTTGCAATTTGCAAATGTTTTAGATGTACTGAAAACAGTTATAGAAGCAGTTTGTGACCCATCCAGGTAATGGACCTTTTTCACAGCAGACATTTTGACTTGTCATAGTAGGAAAAGCACAGCTGAAATTGATAACCTTAACGATGGCTCAATTCCATCACGTGTCCCAGTGAGCTGTTTCAGTGAGTCAGCACGCACAACACCAGGGCCTCTCCTAAGTGGAATGCAGCCATCATTAATGGTTTTGAATACACCTGTGCTTTTCCTACTAACATGTCTGTGTGAAAAAGGTCTGTTAGTTTACAATAGGTCGTTGTCATTTTCAACACTATATATATATATATATATATATATATATATATATATACATATACACACACACACACCGGTAAAACAAAAACACCAAAAGATACCGGACTAAGAGCCATGCTGGCAGCTCCATGCTAATTTAAGCATGCTTACATGGTCATTTCCTCATTTTAGTCAGTTAGCGTGCTAACATTTGCTAATTTGTACTAAAAACCAGCTGAGGATGATGGGAATGTCATTAGTGTTTATTCATAATTCCAAAGAATTGGTAAAGGTGAAAATGTGACCTGGTGGTGGCATTGGATGGTCAGGGGATCTCCAAAGTTATTAGGATACACCATGTGTCAACCATGAATGTCTGTACCAAATCTTTGCCAATCTATCTGATAGCTGTTGAGATATTTAAGTGGTGGTGGACTGACCAACCAACCAACATCGTAAAACTTCATAGAGCCACACCGCTAACATGGCTAAAAAGTTATTTTTCACTCATAAAAATACTAATTTCTCACTTGATACCTCTATCCCAGATGTGTTGAAAGTTACATTTAAAAAAAATTATGTAATAGATAAACAGGGTGCCCTTATCTCCTTAATCTGTCTACCGTGTTTAACTTGAATTCAGACTTTGTTGTCATGAGTGCCACTATAATAGACCTGTGGAACTGATATTTGCTCCATTTCATCTGTTTTGACAGACCAGATGTGACATGCTTCATTTGATAATTAAAAGCTTAATCTACGCACTTACTTTCAACATTGTGTTTTGTACCATAAGACTGTAACAACCATCTGTGAATAATAAAGACTGTGCGGTTAATTATGTTCATGTTTTTTACTAAAAAGAGCTTGATCCTTTACCACAGCAGACTCTACTTAGCATAACTGTGGTTTCAGAATAACTCAAACCTGATAGGATGTCCTGTTATTCCTGTAACTCAACTCTTCAGATTCCCTATCACAACATACCACTTCCAGTTTGTGAGGATATTTCCAGTTATTCTACTAACTAATGGGAATCCTTTCCTGGGAATGTTTTGATCTTCGAATACCTCATCTTAAAGCCGACAAATTGCTTGAGGTGGATACTTCTTACCATCCATAATCAACTCTCTTCCACATTGATCTGCCTTTTCACCACTGCTGTGCTGTGCCTGACCAGTGAAAACACAGGGGGCAACCATACTGAGGCAAATCCTGTAATCTAAAATTTGCCCCTGCATGGAAATTCCAAAGGCTTGTCGTCCCACAAATGTGGGCTCAATGAATTGATCTTCTGACTTTAAACGTTGCTTTAGGTGAATGGATTTCAGATGTGAGTGCAGCTGCACTGTACTTCTATCTCAGGAATTATTGGTTGTTATAATTTGGGTATATATATATATATATATATATATATATATATATATATATATATATATATATATATATACACAGCACACTAATAAAATAATACATGTTATGGGAGCTGCCATCCTGCCCAAAAAACACTCCCAAACACCTTATCTTAGACGGTCTAATCAACTTAACTTCACCACCATGGTCTTAGACCCATGGTGGTGAAGTTGATTTAAAAAACACTGTAAAACATGCTTATCACAAAGCGGGTAGACAAAATCTTTGAAATAAATTGCATACAAAATGATGACCGAAAGAGCTAGAAAAAACTAGTAGAAGTTTATTGGTTACACAGTTCCATGAATGATCAGCCCAGTGTCTCTCAATAAATGAATCCAACACTGACCAAGATTTGAACAGTTTCAGAGTTCTCTCTTTTTTTGTGTCTCTTTCTGTATTTTTGTACCACAGAGGAGAGTGACTTGACAACTGTGTGAAAACAGCAGCACATGCTCTAACTCCGCCTTTTACCTGGATTAAACCAATAGCGTGATAGATATGTATCCGGACGTCCCGCCCACACGACTGCACCCGCTGATAGATGCTCGATTGGATCCGCTAGACGTGGCCCGCCTTATTCTGCCTCTGATTGGCTTACCCTGACCAATCCCCACTCCTCATGTTCGCCTAAACCTAACCACGTCTAGTGAATCCGATTTAGCAATTACCAGGCAAACATGGCTAATACCGACAGCACCCTGGACATCTCACCGTCTATCGCTGGTATTTTGAATGAAGAACACTGCCCTGAACACTTACAGGTTTTAAAAACATTCACGGCTGCGTTACGGGAAAAGGAATACAGGTGCGGACAACGTCCTTTACTGCCCCTTTGAGAGGAAACCTATGTTAGCATAAACGTTAGCTACCTGCTAAGCTAGTTTGAAGTGTCTGCTAACGTCCGAACACCGGTGTAACGTTGTTGTTGTGGACTCGGCCGGTTGGTTTATACTTTCTGTGTTAATAAACACTAAGGTGGAGTCCATTAAGCCACCGAACTGCAATATAATTACTATGTTCACTATACTGACCTATTAATTTCAGCTGTTACCGTTACTTACAGAGACTACTGTGCTAGCTATATCTCTGGATTCAGACATTCTGAATTGTCATAGCAGGAAAAGCACAGGTGTAACTAATTATTAATGATGGCGCCGTAACGTCGAATAGCGTTTTCCTCCTGTTAAAATCCAATGCGTAGCGCTTACACGTGTTCGGTCAATTAACTATTTATCTTAAGTTTCACTCCACATTTTTACTCCGATTGCCCCCAGCTTGGGTAACGTTACCACTGCAATACATTAACTATGTGTTTTTTTTTTGGTCAACTTTCTGCTCCCAGAGATGCTGTGGAGGAGGAGGCGTTCTCCAGTCTTCTTAATGTATTGTCCCGACTGTGTGATGAGCTTCATGCTGCCAGCTGTGACGACCAGGACCTGCAGTCTGTCGCCCTGCAGCTGCAGTTGACCGCTGAGTGCTTTAGGGCTCAGAGGAACGCCTGTGTCCAGAGCACTCGCAACCAGAGTCTGCTCAGGTAATCGGATTAGTAGATGGGAGAATATAAAACGGATATAGGAAGATCACAAACTGTATGGTCTCAAACATTGCCGTTAAAGTTAAAGATCCTTTTGACACCTTATCAACAATAATTCAACTTTGTAAGTTGCTAAATTGTTATTGCATTGTTAATGCATTCGATTGCGTTATACAGTAGGTGTTAATGTTATTGTGTCCACCTTCTTAGCAAATACAACTAAATATACAGCAGGTACATAAAATAAATCATTTGTCTTTTCCTCTAGGGAGCTTGGTTTCATTGATGTATCCTTTAAACTCCTACGCTTCTTTCAGACCGCACATCTGGAGAGCAGAGATGGAATATTTGAACGTAAGTCTAAAATTAGGTAATTGCAATAAAATTATTAGATTTTTTTGATGCTGAACTTTCTTTTTTTTTTTTTTTTTAAATCTTCCTCTATGGCCCAGCTCTTCGTTGTGGGATCCAGTTTCTCGGTAACTTATCGGTTGGAAACCAAATGTGTAAGGATGACATTTGGCAGCTGAGCTTCCCAAGTCTTCTCCTGTAAGTTTTGCGTGCCACAGTTGCAGTCATGTATTTTAACACAGTGAGCAACACCGTTACATAAAATTGTTATAATACACTTTATGTTCATTCATTTATTATTGTTCATACGTTTTAAAGTTCCCAGTACATGTTTTGTAGGGGCATCCTGGTGGCTCATTGAGTTAAGGTTCACAAACTAGCCGCCCTAGACTTTATAAATATTATCCACATCTCTCTGTCTCTTCCACACTAGAAACCTGAGTTGATTTGAGACCTCATTAAGCCCTTTGCTTTATACACTAATAAACATTCTGTATCAGTATTTCTATTTGTGAAAGCTTTATTGTAGACATTGGTAGGCAAGCATTTGTCTTAACATTGAATCAACCCAAATGTGTGAACAGGCAGCTGCTCAGTGTTGATGATGAGAAGGTGGTAAACTATGCCTCTATGGTACTCCACACATGTCTGGATGAAGCCAAGGTGGAAGAACTGTCGGATCCTCAGAACATCCAGCTGGCACTCAGAGTGATGGAGCTCTGTAGGACCCAACCTGAACTGGACTGGACGTAAGAGTGTGTGTCTGGGTTGGTGTGTGTGTGTGTGTGAAGCAATTGTAAGTTTATATGTCTAAAGAGTTCAGAGTGTGTGTGTGTATCATGTCAAAGATATTTTTACCTTCATTCACAGGGTTCTCATTGCTACCCAGTATTTCCTCAAGTCTTCAGCTCTGGTGGAGAGCATGTACTCTGGGATGTCTCACCATGACAGGTACTTTACTTTTAAATGGTACTTTATTTTTAAAGTAGTGATAGGCAATACATGTCCCTAGACCTATAATACCCATTACACAGACACTGATGTTATAAACCTCTAATAAAATAGTTTTCTGGTACTGCAGTTAAACAAGTTGTTGAAAGTTGATGAAAAGGTGTGTGTGTGTGTGTGTGTGTGTGTCAGAGTTACTCTATTAGAGCTGCTCTTTGCCCAGCTACAAGAGGACGACTCTTGTGGCATCCCTCCCAGTGTGGCTCGCTTCCTGGCCAGTTGCTTCCAGAAATGTTGTGGCGCTGTGCTCACACTCGCCACTGGCTCAGCTTCCAATGATGAGGTACAGATAGTAAACCTGACTGAGAAGTGTTGGTATTTTATAATTTCCCTCATGAAACATTTGGAGTACTTTTTCAGGTCTAGTTTTCCATTAGTCCCCTCCCTAACATCTCACATCCGACATCCTTTCCCCACGTGACCAACTCCTTGGTTGCAATCCCCTGTAGGTCCTGCAGGAGGCACTGACCGTGATTAGTCTGCTGGACGTGCTGTGTGAGATGACATCAGACCGCAGGCAGTTCATGTTTCTCCAGGACCATCCTGACCTTCTAGTGACCACTGTTGGTAAATGAAAACATAGACTCACACAACCTCTCTGACCGGCTCCACAGCTGGAGTTTGTGGGTCCAATTGGCCGTCTTATGGTAAATATGTTATCTGTACACCATAGACACTCCTTGAAATGGTAAAAGATCCAGATCCCCATCAAATCATCCACAGAAAACTGATTTTCCTGCAGCTTCCTGTACACCACTATGCCTTATGTTGACAAGTAATAAAAACACAGCAAAGTTCAGATACACATTAAGTTTGACAGAAATCATTTTATGGGGTACTGAAACACCAATAACAGGTACACTACCGGTCAAAAGTTTGGGGTCACTTAGAAATTTCCATTCCACTCCACCATAGACAGAATACCAGCTGAGATCAGTTGTGTTGTTTTTTTAATCAGGCCAGCATTTTTCAGATTACATTATGTGCTTACATAATTGAAAAAGGGTCTCCAATGTTTTCTCAGTTAGACTTTTAAAATGATATCAGGTTAGTAAACAGAATGTGCCTTTGGAACATTGGATGAATGGTTGCTGATAATGGGCAACGTGGATATTGCATTAAAGATCAGCCACTTCTTTCCACAACAATCGAGAACCCTTTTGCAATTATGTAAGCACATAATGTAATCTGAAAACTGCTGCCCTGATTAAAAAAAACAACGCAACTGATCTCAGCTGGTATTCTGTCTGTAATGGAGTGGAATGGAAATTTCTAAGTGACCCCAAACCTTTGACCGGTAGTGTACATTTATCAAGAAATTAAAATCCATAATTCAAAATCCATAATTTGATTAATAAGATCTATGTTATGGTTTGAATTTAAGATTGGGGTATATTATGTGTCTTTTTCTACATCTTGCTACTCTTGCTTTTCACTCTTTACATTTTCTCTGCAGAGCTCCTGGGGCAGGTACATGCTATAGGGAAGGCCAGTAAGAATATTTTCAGTGCTGCTCAGAACTTCTCCTCCTTCAGTGGAGATGGAGACCCTTCCTCCCATTCTCCTGTCATCAGTTTCAAGGCCCACCTCATCCGGCTGATAGGAAACCTCTGTTACAGCAATACCAACAACCAGAACAAGGTTAGGAATGGCTGGATGGATGAAAGAACAGAAACATCGGTCCTTCACACCTGTAGTTTGGTTCAGTTGGTCTGGACCAAGTGAGAAAAGTGTTGGCTTTTAGTTCTGGTTCATTTTGTTTTTCGATGTTCACTGCAGCCTTACTCTAGGACAGAGTTCAGTTGACAGCTTTCTAAACACATCGTTCATAATGCTGTTTTCTTTTCAACCAAACCAAAAGCACCGTAACAAACTGATGGCTTCATTTTTAGTAATTAATTAGCAACCTTAAATTATGAATTATACTGGTGCTACATCTTGGCCAAGAGTGAATGGTTAGTTAAATTGCATTCAAGGCAGGTTTCCTGTGAAGTTCAGAAACAAAATAAAATAAAACCTTTTAATTTGATTCGATTGTTCTTTGGTCTACAAACGGTGAGCTCAAAATGAACCTAGGTGTTAATAACACTTGTACCGAGTTGACCGTTCTCTGGGATATGTTTTCATGCTAATCGAATGTGAGAACTTTGTAAGTGTACAGACAGTTTATTAAAAAGATAGATTATATAGACAGTACCGTTCATGTATACAGTCACGACCAGACGAACGCTGTGCAATATATTTTAATAAACAGATATAATCCATGCATTTCCATGTAATTACATTTCACAACTGTAATTCCTATCGACTCATTGGGAAACTATGGACCATGGGAGATTTCAAGTGACAGTTCAGCTCATGTTGTTCGACTGATCGTGACTGTTTTCCCAAGATAGCACCTGCCTGTATACGTGAACTGTACTGTCTTTATAATCTATCTTTTTAATAAATGTCTGTACACTTACAAAGTTCTCAATGCTTCAAGTTTACATGTTGGGACCCTCATTATGCTACCGTGGAAGTGTGGTGCTATTTTGAGCCTTGTTAGTGGTATAGAAATAGAGATTTCTTTCTACTTTACCCGTGACCCGACGACTAGCGTTATAAGGTAATTAGCAGTTTGCGATCAAACTGGTCACATTCGATTAGCATGAAAACATATCCCAGAGAACGGTCGACTCGGTGCACGTGTTATTAACCCCTAGGTTCATTTTGTGCCGGATTTGTCCTGTTTTAAATGTGATTCAAATCAGCTTTTACAAAATTACTACTATTTGTAATATTTCACCAATTGATGGTCCTCAAGAAGCTGATGTCTGGCGATTTTTGTTTTTAAGAGAAACTGCATAGATACCTACAGCTCGATTATTGTTGGTTGCTATGCTTATTCATTAGGTTGTTTTCTCTGCGATCTGAGGGCTTTTGGTAAGCACCCTCGATCAGTTTACATAATGGGGTCATAGGTCAAGAAGTGGTCTGGGAGGCCCCCCCCCCCCTGGTCTTTCTTTGACACCAAATTAGCTTGTTTGGAGTGCAGGTTCTAGTAGTGAGCTGTTGTGTCAAACCACATGATCTCCTGAGAAAACTGAGCACTGCAGATAAGTGTAATGCCTAATGAAGCACGAGGCTGTGTGTTTCTGTGACTGCAAGCCTACGAGGTCTTTCAACACAACAACTTGGTTTTGCACAAAAATGTGAAACGTTCCTTTCCTCTTTGGTGATTTTTGTCAGTTCCCTCATCAGTATCTGTTCACATCTCATTAATACAAAGCACAGCAGGATCATAAAGCTGGTGGGGAGGAGTTTGCCTCTATCTCCAGCACATTATAGACTCAGTCCTACTTAATAGGAACCGATTTGTGGAATGCTTGTGGGATGGCCACCCTCAGTTGGCCTCTCTATAATGTTTATGGATGCTGACCTGTGGTCTGTCTGTCAGTGGTCTGAAATCACCCCATATCTGTTTTCACTAAGATCGCTTCCAGTAAACCAAATGTCATTCTGTTCACCTTTGGGAGAGGTTGTAATTTAAGATGCATGCAAGGCACTGAGCTGCGTGTACCGGACTGAAGTCAGTGTCCAGTCGCTTGTTATTCATGTCTTTTATGGGTAAGCAACTTCAAACAATCATTTTGAAAGTGGAAAATCAGACCTGGGAGCTTGTACTAGTCAGCGACTTTGTTTCTTTGACAATTTAAATGACATTTCCATTTTCAGAAACTCAGCACTTTGTCTCATTCTGGAGCACCCACCAGTATGTTTGGAGGGTAACCACAACGGCAAAAGAAAGTCAACAGCAAGCAAAGACGATAATAAAGCCTATAGAATCAGACACATGATACAGAGCAGATCCCTCTGTTGTGACGGCCCTAGACTAACCCACAACCACACTGCTGCTTATGCATGGATGTGAGGCTCTGCTAAGGACGGGGACACTTGGGTTGAATACATTGCTTGCCTTCAAATGGATTTGTTCTTTGTTTTCTCTTTAAAAAGTGGTCACTGGCTAGACTGCACTGGTTGACCAAATCCTACAACTCAATGTAACATTTCTATGTAAGATTGAAATAGTGTTGAGAGCTTTCTCTCCTCTTTTTTTTCAATGAGAATAGGCATTCTGTGCTAATATATATTTGTGTTTTTCACAATATATCAAGCATGGACTTCAGAGTTGTGTGGCGAAAAGCAAAACCTATTGGTGCCATTGATACTACTATTACTTTGAATATATGGAAGGCTGTAAAAACTTCAGGTTTTCTATTATCCCAATGATGTTTCATCAAGACAATACAGAATTCCCTGCTGCATGGTGTAGCACAGGGATCTTCAACAGGGGGCCCAGGACCCCTAGGGGGACCTCAGAGTCAATGCAGGGGGTCGTCCAAAGTCTTAACATGAATCCAACATATTATTAGCAAATGTATATCCCCACTGATGAAAGGCTTACTGGCCTATAGGTAAGGTAGTCACTAAGTTAGCCATCCACAGATACAGTTCATTCTAAGGATTCACTGTGCCACATGTACTGTATGTTTAACATTAAAACATGATTCATAAAATCATGGCAACAATTATTTTAGTAGCTTAGTATTCTATGGAAAGAAAGGTACGTATAAAGGCTTTAGGCCGACCTCCACGTTATTGTAGGCCCAGTTAATGATGCAACTTTGTATTCTACAGTATATGTAGTAGGGGGTCCCTACTCTGTCTCTCTTTCAGTTGAGGGGGTCCTTGGCTTAAAAAACGTTGAAGACCCCTGGTGTAGCATATACAGATACATGATTGAACACTGTGGAATTAGTTTTATTGAGCTAAGGAAGTTGTCAACTAAAGCATTGTTCCAGAACTGGTATTAGATAGTGAACATGGACAGTGAAAACAGACATGTCCATTAATTTACACTTTACTGACCTTGTTTCCTCAGGTGAGAGAACTGGAAGGCATCCCCCTCATCTTGGATAACTGCAGCATAGACAGCAACAACCCATGTATCCTTGAACATAAGTTGATGGTCGGGACATACAAAACCCTCTGTGTTAATGTACATATATTTCATGTTTATCTAAAATCATTGTTTATATTTATGCCCAAAAGTCCTTTAGGCCTTGTCTATCTTATCCTGGCACTTTTAGAATTGAGTTTGGCATGTTTGCACGGGAAAGCTGGTGGGTTGGCAACCAAAAAAACTATTGAATATTTTGTGTTTTGTGTCACCTCTCGATCGACTTTTGCTTGCAGTTGGTTAACGGTATCAACTGATTAGCTGCCTTCATTACTGAAGTCTGTTGCGCAGCTTATAAATGCTACTTTTTGTTTTGAGGAGCGTTCAAGTCTGTCAATGAATCACAAAGTTAAGTGCTTTTGTGTTAGTTTGCATTTTGATATGTGTTTAATGTTTTTCAGCCCACGTTTACATACATTGGGGAGGCATAATATTATAAACGTGTTAATTTGATACAATACAACATCACTAACGACTCACATAGTTTTGTTTACATTGTCAACAAAAACAACAGTGTAAGCTGCACAAAGATAGGATCTATTGAAGGACTGTTGTATCTGTTAGTATTAGATTGTACTGGTCTACCTAATACAGTGGTAACTGTACCGAGGTCCACCTTGAAGTGGAGGTACAGTAGTGTACATATGTGCTTTTTGTGGCCTTTTTCACAACACTTTGACAGGCTTTAAGAACACGCCGATTTCTGTTTTATTTGGAGTACACTGCTAGTCACCAAGCTCAACCCCCTGAGCCTTTCTCATCTCCATCCACTGTCTTTTAACCAGGTCAATAGTCTGAGCCCAGCCTTTGTCTCAGTGTCCCTCTCCCATACATGCTTATACAGATACACGCACATACAATCCACTCTGTCCACCTTTTTCGTGTAGGTGTCAGCATTTCTGTTCAGAAAAAGATTGTCGGAGAAGAAAATGTTTATAGATTTATGCGGGAAACTAGAGAGGGGTGAGCTGAGAATGTTTTAAAACACAACTTGTCTGTTTGTTGGGCTGTCTGCGTACTCATCGACCTAAGGCGAATACCAGGCACTTGTGAGTTTGACATAAAAAATTGACTGTGTTGCATGTACCACTGTTACCTCTTTACCATTCTGTCTTTTTAATGTAGTAGTAGTAGTAGTAGTAGTAGTAGTCGTAGTAGTAGTAGTAGTAGTGTAACTTTTGTTATTTATTTATCTCCGCATTTGTCCATGAAATCAATTTTGTAAATTCATCTTACAATTACAACACTTGCACATGCTCATGTTGTTTCTTTTTGTAGAACTGAAATTCCGACGTTGCTGTCCTTAACCAGATACCTCTAGTTATCAGTCAGTGGGCCATCTTTACCATCAGGAACCTCCTAGAACACAACACGCAGAACCAGGAGCAGGTCAGCGCCCTGGAACGTCGTGGCACCGCTGACTACTCTGCGCTCAAGGAGTTGGGTTTCCTGGTGGAGGAGCGAGACGGAGGCTTGCTGCTCAAAACTGTGAGGAAAGACTCTTGAAAACCCAGAGAGGAGCACCCGGAGAGAGGAGGCCCCCAACCCGCAAGCAGGTTTTGATGCAAAGTATTTGTTTAGAAAGGAATAGTACATGTGCACACATATACACTTATGTGAATATGTGCTCTTGTTGTGCTATAAGCCTCATTAATGTTACCTAATACTTGAGCTTCTTCTGCGGGTGAATTACCTGTCCACTACTAAACGTATACATGTTGTGTCTGTCCAGAATAACTTGACAGCCACACAGCCACTAGATTAAGAAAAATGCTTTAGAATGAGAGATTTCTATCGGAGAAGTATGTATAAATTACTTTTCTACCTGAGTAATGCTTGCACTCATGCCCAGATGGGGCTTAATATATTATTGATACACAAAAGGCCCATATACCCCCTGGTATAAAAGCAAAGGTCAAGACATCAGGAGCTCTTGTTTTGTCTTGACCTGTGTCTAGGAAATGAAGAGTTTGGGAGAGGCGAGCACATGCTGGTACCTTTGGCAGAGCTGATGCTTTGTGGTTCAATCCAAAGACAAAGAGCACCGCAGTGTCCGGGCTTTTCACTTTTCACAGACACTGATGTTACCAGCAGGGGTTGGGATTTAATCCCAGGCCCATAGTGACTTCTGCAGTAACCACGAAAAACCGAGAATGACCAAAACATGAAGTAATCAACCCCCTCACCGCCTTACCTACTTAAATGGTGGTGTTGTTGCCAGGGGGACATTCAAACGCCTAAAACTATTTCTATAAACTGGCATGATATTAATAGTCTAATCTAAGGACATCTAAGTGCAAAATGCAATACTAAAACTAATAACTGACGTTATGCATGTTTTGTAATTTAAAAACAATGCTCAGTATACAGCATGAGCATGTCACTATCTCTGCTTCTTTTAGGCTATAACAATAATATGTTGAGTTTTATACTCAACAAAGTGAATTTCATCTTATTCTTAATGATCTTTTTTTTCCCATCTTATTGCGTAGTACTATAGATACATACTGTAAGAGATGAGGTCTTATGGCATGCATCATAGATCATTATCCATCTTTAAACTCACAACATTAAGTACATGTTTTAGACTGCTTCTCTTCGCTCTGGGCAAGCTACATTTGACTTTCTTACCAGACTGCATAGACTTTCTTAGAAAGTGTGTGTGTGTGTGTGTGTGTGTGTGTGTGTGTGTGTGTGAGTGCGAGTGCGCGCTTGTTATTTTGATAAGTGATGGTGATTCTGTATCAGACAACGCATGAGAGCACACTGAAAGCATATGTCCAAAGAGTGAGTGACTCAGACGAGAAGCATTAGTTTGCAGAATGACATCCCTCCCTGCTCCTCCCGCTGCTGGATAAGCTGAACAGTCCTGACACCTCAACAATGCAGCGCTTTACTGGCCTGCTCACACCCTGCCCCACCCTGTTTGCTCTGCCTCTGATTTTTAATGACAAAATGTATTGAAACAATCGGCTGGACTCTCCCCTCAATCCGCCGGCATAGTGAAGGGAGCTTATGTGGTTCCGGTCCCCAGGATTTCAGACAGTTAACAAAACAGCTGTTACTTGCGCTCGACTGGCTGGCTGCAATGCTTTTCAGCCCCACAGGAAAGAGGCTGTGTGAGTCAGCCGGGCTGAATGAGGTGGCATGGCCGCGGCTGCCTGTTCATCTCCTAACACATTAGTACCACATCAGTCGAGGCCAGAAGTTCTTGTGTTTCCCATATCAGCGTTTTATACCACAGGCCTCTACTATATTGTATTTGTGCCTTCTGGTTTGATATTTGCCTTCAGCAAAAAACAATTGTCAGGCTGTAAAGTATTATGTTTTGTGTTTGGGTCAAATAATGTTTATATAATGCTTAATAAAGTATTGTATGTGTGACTAACAGTTTTTTTTCCTGGTAATGATTTTAATAAGGCCAATAAAGGCCAGATGTGACATAAAACTCAAGAGGCGATAAAAGGATGCTCAAATTTTATTGGTTAAAAAAAAGAAAAAATACAACTGTCCATGTTTGTAAGTGATGCATACTTTATTATTGTATTTGTTCTGTGGCAATTATGTGGTATTTATAGTTACAACTATGCTTTTAGGAATCAGTGAGTGGATCCTAGTTACTGACAGGGCCATGTAGACAACTGGGAACACAGAAATCTCTTCGATGTAAAGCTGCAAAAACTAGTTGGTTCCTGACGCTTTCAATGTGTCATCTACTCGCAATTCCATGAATTTACTCCCAATACTTAATAGCAGTTTACACAATATTTCCTGGAATTTCCGACACTTGATGAATCATTCTTGCTTTTATGAGCTACGTTGAGTTGTGAACGAGATGAACAATCTGGGCTACTTTGCTAAAACACGTGGAGTATTTACAATTTAGCTTTGATCAAAAACATAAATTCCAAATAATTTATACTTCTCAAATCTGAATACAATGACATTAGAAAACACTTGTAAATAGTGACTTTCTTTACCATCTATAAATGACATAAAGTGCCACGTTCCTCATATAAAAATATACTCTTCAAATTTGTTTTGTAAGTTATATAAAGCCTAAATAAACATTTCTGAATACATTAAGGGTGCTGTCCAAAAATAGCTTTGAGGCCTTTGATCCTCTCATACCCCCTTCTGTGTTGTTGGGGCACATGCCATCCACCCAGGCAGGCCTAAACCGCGCTGGAAGACCTTGTGTAAGCAGAGGCCATCATGTGGAATTCCACGTCTCTGCCGTTCATGGGAATGTTGGATGTATCTGAACCTGATTACACCTCTATGGAGTTCCAAAGAGGCTTACATGCGCTTTTCTCAGAAGTCAGGAGCCCTCCGAAAACAAAACAATGAACACGGACAGGATGGAAAGTGCCGTTCAAACTGACAACAAGTTGGATGCTTAAAATAGTTTGGGAGTATTTTCTGCCTCTTTGCCTCTTGGCTTAACAAAGGGTCTGGGTTAACAGGGGAATTTGTCCATGAGAGAGATGTCAGCACAGCACTCAACCACACAACCTACTGATGTCCCATGAAAAAGAGAACAAAAAAAAAATGTGACTGAGTGCAAAAGAAAAAGAACTCGTCTATAGCGAAATACGCCACGGACAATTTCTAATGGCCATGTGACTCAAAATCTGTTATTTTCAGCTTGAAATGTATCGGAAGCAATTGAAGATCATAAAAGAGAGGAAAAATCTTAGAGCAATTGAGTTTAAGACTATGTTTAAAAAAATGTCTTACCATAAATAATTTTGTTTTATTTTCAGTGTTCAAACAAAATACAGTGTGAGCGTACAGTTAAAAGTATTCCACTGCCATCTTTCAACCGTCATCAGGAGCCTGTCTTCTGTCATGGCAGTCTGAAGCGCTTTGCTGTCGTAGCATTTCCAGTTAACGTGTTACGAAAGTCTTGTCAAAATCCAACGATAGTCCTTGTTGTTTTTCCTTCTCGTGCGTGACGTGTAATCTACATCTTACAGATGTACCGAATATTGCCTTGCTGCAGAACATCAAATCCTGCAACATGTTTGCATCATGTCACAGTTTTGTACCAGCGTGCAAAAAATGGAAAGTTTTCTTAATCTCAATATTTTTTCAAAACTCCCCAAACCTTATTTTTATTCTTTTCTTTCTTTAGAATTCCAAAATAGGATGTAAAAATGTGCAAATTGTTGAATAAATACTTCCAAGTCCTTCACTTCAAATTCCACTTTGTCGTAACCTTTTTATCTTTTAACCATATTGTCTGTTTTCCCCAGCTTCCATTTACCCACTTCCTCACTCCCTACTTGCAGGTGAAAACTTCTGATTTCTCACTGCATGTGTTGCACTTGACAAAACAGCACCAGTGGAACTTGCAGTTGCACTGCCAGATGCGTGTGTAGTGGTGTGTGTTGTAGCCCCGGCCGCAGCACATCAAATTGCAACTGTCTGTGTGGGTCGAAGTGCCGTTGCACAGTCTTCCCCGTGTTCCTGTGCTTCCTGTGGCCGTGTCCTCCTCACAATAGTTGGGCGAACGCTCCAGGTACACCAGGTCTGTGTCCGTGGGCTTCTGGTAGCCCCGAGCCTCTTTGAGTCGTAGGAAGGAGGGTTGGCGGAGGCGCGAGGCCCGGACCGGCTCTACTTGTACTGCTCCGCTGTAGCGTTCCTTCAGCAGGTAACCAATCTCTCTGAACTTGGGCAGGGTGATCCAGCAGGTCTTAGTGGTGCAGGAGCCAGACACGCCGTGACACTTACACTCCAGCTTCATCCTCTCCTCTAGGATCTGATCACATAGAGAGCAGAAATTAGGTCTGTATGAATTAAAAGATATAGCTGAAAATATATTGCGTGTGTTAATACATAAATGGTTTTAAACACATCCGTCGCTTGAAATTGAAACGGTAAATCGCAATCGCACAGCCTTTAAATCCATCTCTTTTTTTGGTAAGCTAGGCTTTCTGCGGACACTTCAACTTTCAGCACTCTAATCAGTTTGCCAACTTTATGTCTCAAAACCTGTGGAAAATAACTCGTACCCCAAGACTGTAGTCTCTAATTTACTTTACCTTTCTTCAGACTACACGTGACAGCCCGAGAACTCTGACCAGAGCTGTTGTGCAACCATACACATATATAGAATTACATTGTGGTTTGAGCCAGATTTATATGATAATGCCATACAAACATTTACAAATGACAAAATTGACAGGTGATTGTTTGTCCATATGACTGTGCTTGATGTTGATGTGATAAAGATTACCTTCACATTTTCATTATAAGGGTGAGAATGCTTTTGAGCGACTAAGCCCATTATTTGAACATCTTGTTTCAGGAGCCCTGGTCAAATCAGTGACTCCGTCTTTCCCTTCGTGGCTATCACATTCTGGGGGAGTCTGCTCTTGACTTTGGCTGCTTTAGTGTGTGCGGTGGTGCGGAAGTATGGTCTTTGGTGCTGCCACTAACAAAGGAAGAGAGTGGGACTCCCAATAATATCCTCTATCCTCACCTAATGCGTAGTAATTCAATGAATGGGCTGTAGGGCTATGGCACAATTCCATTTTGGCAGCTGCATCTTCCAAGTTTTGCATTTCTGTCGCAGATACACACTCCCACTCTAGTGTACAGGAGCTTTGTTAAATAATTTCTGCACTCGTACAGGGCTGATACAATTATAGTAACTGATGCAAATACACAACAAATAAACTAAAATAGCGTGTAATCATGGACCATCTACGCCAATTCAGGCATTTCCCTCTTCCTACTAATGTTACACGTATTCAAACTGGAGTATGGTGTTGTATGATGTTTTCATCATTAAACCCCAAAAATAGATTAGATGGATTCCGTTTGTTTCATCCTTTTGCATGGGTTACCTTTCGCCCTGCCTCATTGTTGTGCAGGTTCATCAGCCGGCGGGCGTTTTTCTTGATCTCACGGGCGTCTACAAAGCGCCGCGAGAACTCCACACCGTACTTAACGTCGGCTGAGCAGCCGCCCCACTTCCAGCCCTCCTCTTGGTCGTGGTAGCCCTGCTTCTCGCGATCACAGCCGCACTGGCTGAGGTTGCCTTGGCTACAAGCTGTGGTCACTGCGTGGGCAACTCCGGCTGCAGTGATGGCATAAGTGAATGCTGCCTCCTTGCTGCCTTAAGAGAAAAGAGCAGAATTTGAATAAATATGAGGCAGAGTAGAAAGTAGTACCACAAGTACTCTCATTTACATAGAGTAGGTTTTTCATGTACGTTTTTGTAGACATTCTTGAATCAGTACTAACAGTGCTTTCCTCTGAAAGGAAATTGCATGCCCATCAAACAGTTACGCTGTTATGGCACGTGATGATGATGTCATCAGGGTTATTTCAACTTGGGCTTGAGAAATGTTTTTAGCAAAAAGCCTGCATTATAAATTGGGATTGTGGGGTTTAAATGAAGTGGGCATTTAGGAGGCCGGGGGGGGTAAAAAGACACTACTGAGTTGCATTATGGGAAAATGTAGGGTCCAGCTTGACCCATACTAGAGACTAAACCTCAGACTAACTCTGCTTCTGCTGCATCCATTTTTCGGCGTTCTTTTCTTTAAAGGACCCTAACACCCACATGGTTTTTTTTACACTTATTCTGGCTTGGGCAGAGACGCGCTGGAACTTAATGAGGTCACCTAACTTCATGAACCAATAAAAAATTATAAAAGGTTTAATTTCTCCCACCCAAACGTGTAGCAAAACCAATAGGAGGTATAAAGAGATGTCAATCAAGCACAAGCTGTACACCCACCCATCCTAAGAAGATGCCATGCCTCTCTCTCTCCATCTGTCTGTAAGTTGCTGGACTGCTCCTTTAAGGAAAGATAGTCACCACTTTGGATGGCGTCACTGATTTAAAGATGAATCAGTTTGTACAGTATATTAATGCTGATAGGATGTCACAGAAGCCAATTTTTAATGTATATGTAACTGTGTAACTAAGAATTCAAATTCAAAATGGCTTCTTGAGTACATTTACTTGAGTTTTCAACCCCTATATTTTTTTTAATATGCCAAGTATCAGTATTCAGTCTCTTTTCAACCTTACTTAATTTTAAATACTATATGAGGTAGGTTAAAGGGCCAGATCTCAGTATAAAGAGCATTATATATCATACAATCTCATAATAACTATGAGTTATATATTTTTTCATTCTGCCTTGTTTCATATCACTATATAACTGGTAGAACAGTAATCAGTATAGTGAAGACGACACAAGTGACATCTACTGGCTGAGTAGAGGAGCTTTTTTTCTGGATTGGTACTCGTAGTGTTGCTGTGTCTTAATGTTTTTCATCAATGGAATTTCTCACGCGGCTTAAGTGTCATTCTGTGTCTGTGTTCAGTGGTCCGCATTATTATAGGAAATGATACCGCTGTGTTGCATGTTGAAATAATCTGTGGCCAGGCTTGACTGAGAGATGCCCATTTCCAAGCGTTTGTATGTCACCGTTTGACTTCAGAATAAACACATTTATATTTATGGCGTGGAGGGGGGAAATGAATTTATTGGCATTACAACTGGTAATAGGATATCCTCCCTCTCCAATCAGGATAATGCTGGGCCTCTGTTAGTATTAATGCATGGCGTCTCTGGTAGAGGCGATTGTAATGGCTCCCTTCCAACCTGACAAACTCACTTGCAGAAACCATTGGGCCTGCGGTTCCCCCGGTCCATAACTCATAACAAACTCTGAAGTCTTCTCTCATCACGCTAAATCCGCGACCCATTCAGATATACTGTATGGTGAGCATTTCTCAAAGCGTCAGGCACATGCAATAGCCAAACAGCCATCTCCTCGCACTTTGATTTGTTTTGATTGTACGGCAGTGCATGCAGGACTCCATTGTTGCCATCCAGCTGCTGGAGCTGACTTCAATTAGTGGTTAGCATGAATCTCTCTGGTCTTTCTCAATGCTTTATGAGTTTGCCCGGCAGGTCAATCAAATGACATAGTGGATGGTACATTAGCAATACGGGGGGGGGGGGGCTTAGAGTTCCATTTTTAAAAATGGCAAGAATGGACACACAGATGGCCAAAGGAAAGCAATCTTACTAAGAATCCATGGAGATCAAAGGAAATCTGGCATGCTCAGTATTTTAGTTTTTAACAATAATTAACAGTCTAATTAGTTTTTATACAGATGTAGTAAGAGTTAGTCTTCCTGAACGTACTTATGTGGTAAAAGTGTTTTGCGTGGAGAGGACATGAGGACCTGGGTCCAAAGTGTTTTTCTGAGCTTTACACACCACAGAAGAAAAGAGACATTTCCTCTGACAAAAGAAATAAAGGGATCCAGACGTTTTGTCTGCCTGTCTCCCATGTAGAAAAAAAGTGATTGCTCCCAGAGCTGCTAGATTAAACATGGATCCAAACCCACAGCAAGACCGCAACAAAACATTTCGGACTCAAATACAATTTATATAAGAGGTTCACATTAGGAGCGAACAGGCTTCTGTGAGAAATAAAACTGGGAAGAATGTTGACTAAAAGCACGGAGATGTGTTAGTTTGTGTGTTCGTGTAGGTTTGATATATATATATATATATATATATATATATATATATATATATATATATATATATATATATATATATATATATATATATATATATATATATATATATATATATATATATATATATATATATAAATGCTTTCAGAAGATGGCCCACCCAGATAAGCATTAGACCCTGAATTACAAGTCTTCACACTCCATTTATGACTGCTTTGCTGTGACATTATGTGTCGCAAAGCACAGTGACGTCTCACGCGTGAGCTACAGATTGAATCTCCTTTGGGGACTCTAGCAAGGCGTTTTGAGTTTTTCTGTGTTAGTGTCTAAAACGAGCAGAGAATTAATTGCGGTCGTTGCATGTGGTATTCCAAACATAAATGCTTCCATTAAAGTCTCACCGCCAGTCTTGAAGTCTGTTTCGTTTAGTCGAGCTGTGCTGCAGCTTTTTCTCATCCCACTGACAACACTTAATAATAGAAAATAGAAAATGTCACGATTCGATATCGATTTTTAGGCTCAAGATTCGATTCAAAATACGATTCTCGATTTAAAAAAAAAAAAAAAAAAAAAAAAAAAAAACGATTCACAGTATGTAACTGTAGTTACTTTTCCCATGTGATTGCAGTAGACATACAATAAATAAATACAATTCAAAATATGAATCGATTTTTGGAATTCTATGAATCGATTTTGAAGCGGTAGAGCTGGAATCACGATACGAATGTCAGGACAATACAAGGAGAATGAGAAAACAGGCGGATGTCAAACCACATTGCTGAATTGTGCTCATCCACAGTTCTTTCAGCTTTAGTGATCGAAAGCGCTCTGCTCGGTTTGGTTTGGTTTGGTTAAGCCAATAAAAATACCTGTTGTGTTGACACACCTGTGGACAGATTAAAGTACCACCAAAAGGAGGGACGTGCTGCCCTCATCACACGTCAGTCCACATTTGTGCCTCTAAGTTAAGATTCCCACTTGCTGTGTCTAAACTTAGTTTGATCTAACTGGCTGTTGTGAAAATGTCGATAGGTTAAAAACCAGTTTTGCCCCTGGGGTTTAAAGCGCCGACCAGAAGCCGCAACATCCCCAGAAAGTTGTCCAGTCATGGACATTTGTTGCATGTCATTTTCCATCTCTATCCCCTCATTTCCTGTAATCTAATACCTAATAAAGGCATAAAAATGCCAACAGTGTTGCCCCAGGAAAAAAACTTAAGACCCCTGTCCTCTAAGTAACTTTCTTCCCTTCACTCAGCCTACTTTGCTGATTTCCTATTGTCTACACTGTGATGAAAATATTTCAAACAACTTAAAGAAGCTGAGTTGTAAACAGACTGACCTACTCTCAGCTCTTGTCCAAAGACGGTCCTCTCTCCCAGGGCTGAGCAGTTCCACCGGCCGTAGCGGAACTGGTACTGACACTCGTTGATGCCCAGCTGGGCGCCTTCGCCAATGACGATGATGGCGTCTGGGCGACTCTGACAGAGGGCTCTCTGACGGGGGGCCAGTCCCGGTATCTTGTTGCAGATGATGTTAGCACCTAGAGCTACCACAGAGGACAGCGCCCTGGGCAGAGAGAGAAACGGGGATTAATGAGAGGGACTTTGAAGACGGGCTTGTTTTTACAAGGAAAAGTGACTACAGATAAAAGGAAATGGAGAAACAAAAATGTTCCTACTCACATAACATATAGTTTGGATTGAACGCTGTGCCCCAGTTGAACATTACCCGTCTATGATTTGGGCAGAAAAGTGATAAGATCTGTTTCCAGTAAGCATGTTTTGCTAGACTTTTTGTTACAGTTGCCCATCTATAAAGATAAAATGAAATAATCAAGACTAAATGAGCAGATCATGTGTAATCTAATGGACCTTCATAAAGATATAGACAGAGAGAGGACAATAGTTAATTATAGGAATGGGTCCAGATCCAGTTTACACACTCTCTCTCTCTCTCTCTCTCTCTCTCTCTCTCTCTCTCTCTCTCTCTCTCTCTCTCTCTCTCTCTCTCTCTCTCTGTCTGTCTCTCTCTCTCTCTCTCTCTCTCTCTCTCTCTCTCTCTCTCTCTCTCTCTCTCTCTCTCTCTCTCTCTCTCTCTCTCTCTCTCTCTCTCTCTCTCTGTGTGTCTGTCTCTGTGTCTGTCTGTGTGTGTCTGTCTGTCTCTGTGTTACAGAAAACAGGAACCACCACAGCTATTTCAGGTTTCAGGACCGTCCCTTGTTATGAATGAGAGGCATGTATGGTGCAGCAATCATTCTCTTTGTGAGGGCCTGGGTCTTTTAATGCCATAAGAAAGAGCTCATTACATCAGCCCGGGCCTGTAGGCAGAGCATGAAGTAGTCCAACATGTCTCTTTTCCATATGTTGCACTCCCATTATGGCCCTTGTCTGACGAGGTGTTCCTATGACAAAGTGGCTCTGGTGTAATGTGCAAATCCATAAAACAGGTTCTCTCATCAGCTGCGTGTACTTGTAAAAATCACGTAGATTAAATATTGGCTTCTTTATGATGAAAATATTTGAATGAAAATGACATAACTGCTCATTTTATGGAGACAAATCCGTGGTAGTCTGTTATTCCATTGTGAAATAGAGTGAATGTGATCAAGCGACCCAATTACGCATTTCCTACCAATGTTTGTTTTTTTAAATGTAGGTTAAATGGATATTCTAAATTACATTTTTATTCCATTTCTAAAATCTCTCTGCAACAACATAAAATATTGCCATTTACTTCATTTAGCACGTCAAAAAGTGTTTCCTCGTAATAAAACACCTGCAACAACCAGCTAATGCTCTCGGGGTGCGATCTAACTTGACAATGCGTGCGTAGTTGGCCAATTTGCGCGTAAAGGCACAACTACTCGCTGGAAAATCTAACCGACTTGTGTTTGAATTAAGCAGGTGCATTGGTAAGAAACCTACAGGTAGCTACCGCTGGTGAGGATGAGGAAGATCTGTGGGTAGTAGACGGACAGCAGCGCGCTGCGGGACGAGATGATGAGCATGGTTGCGCATTGAACACAACTGTTTATGCTCTCCTGCGGTTAGAAAAGATAAGAAAAACAAGAAGCGGGAAAACGTATATCCTTTTATCTGAAGTCCAAAGCGTTACACGCGGGAGCGTCGTCTCTTCTTTCCGCCGTTGAGAGGTGGTGTCTTCAGCTAGTGGAGCCGTGGCGCGCTGCGGCAGCTCCAAGCTCCGCTGTCCGTGTGTTGGAGATGAGAGGCTGCATCCCACGGTCGAAGTGCGCTCTGCCACCTGGACCGATAGAGGACTGAATGGGGAGGAAAAGGAGAGAAAGGGTGGGGGCAGATGGGGTTCCGGATGTCCGATACGCGCCGCTCACGTCTCCAAAAGTGGGACTGTTGTGGCATTGGAAGGGTGGGAGACAGTGGCCTCTCCCGGTGCACCAGCCCCCGGGATGAGTCTGCACCCCGCATCCTACCGTATCCCCACCCCCAACACACCTCCTAACCCCCCATCCTTCTCTCTCTCTCTCTCTCTCTCTCTCTCTCTCTCTCTCTCTCTCTCTCTCTCCTTTCAGCCATTTTTTTTTGTTGATGCCCAAACTTGTGAAGTTGTAAATTATATCTGTATCGTCAATATTTGCATTCACTTTTTTTTGTTTTTTTCCTGCTTCTGACTAAGGGGGAGGCCAGTTTCACCTGTTGTAGGATTAAACATGTGACCCTCTGGGTACAATAATGGCACCATGTAAAGTTACATTAAATCATGATTTAACTTTTCCATGAAGTTACCAAAAGTTTAATTAAAAGTTGGCCAAAGAGGGTTGGGAAATGCAGTTTCCTAGTACCTAGCAGTAAAGACAACTAGAGCTAAAGCGATCAGTTTATTTAATACATTGGCTGATCAACAGAAAATGATTCAGCAACTACTGTATTTAAAATAATGATTTCAACATTTCAGTCATTTTTCCAAGCAAAAGCGCTAACAATTCATTTGTTCCAACTTCCCAAATGATGAAAATGAAATGAAAATTCTGGTTTAGTACTGTACTGCTGGACTTTGATTTTTTAATGCTTGCTGAAATGCAGACAGTGATTTTTGGTGAGACTCTGTGGTCTTCCAGTTCATGTGTTCTGCTTGTGTATCACCAACAATACGCCCTCATGTGGCAGCATGAAGGAAATGTCATCATCCCAAAACATCGGCCTAAACATTGACGCTAGTGTGCACAGCAGATCAGTTGGCTACAATGTAACAAGTTCTACTTTTTAAATGAACGAGGCAGGAGTGTTGTAAGAATTTGAAAAGACTATTTTCCCTTTTGGAAAAGTTAGTCACATATTTCTCCATGGCGACTTTTCTTGTTAAACCCATATAGTCTTTGAAGTGTCCAGGTCTAATTGGATGGAAAAGCCAGCAAAGACGACACGGAAAGGAATTCATGCTGTTACTTTCTTTTAAAGATGTTGCACAGCAAACAGCACCCTGTTTGCTGTGCAACATCTTTAAAGAGTTTTTTTTTTTTTTTTTTGGGAGGGGACCATCCTGTTCAATTCCACAGCACCTTCAAAGGACGAGGAGTTTTATAGGTCTACTTCACAGAGTGGACAGAGGACAGAGTACATATCTTATTGGCTTGTTGTTGACATTTTGGAGACCGAAAATTCTTGAGACATGCTTCACTTGAGCTAAACAAATGACCGCGAGGAGATAATATTAATACGATTTGTTCCAAAATGAGATCTCAATCATCTGAACAAAAGTGAGACCTTCTCTTAGAAAATGGTTGTGGGCAGTTTTGTGGGAATGAACCTTTTAATTTAAATTCCCTTAAACTGCCAACAAAGCATTTTGAGAGATTGCAGTGATTTGGAGTATGATATAAAAGAATGAAATACCTTTCATTCTTTGGCTATTCTAAGATTGGCCTGATCCTTATGCCCACTTAGATTGTGTGTAACTATAGCTGCAGTCCGATACACCCAGTATTGGACCCTCGTGGCTGCTGAAACTTTATCACAGGAACTCAATCTGCACCTATTTCAGTGGACAACTCAACGCTAATGTCTGGCTCGTCGTCAGCAGAGGCAGAACACATTATGTGTGTGTTCTGTATGTCTCTTACTCTCTGTCTCTTTCTCACTCCCTCTCCCTCTTTCTGTCCAAATAATACTCCTAAACCACAATTTCCAACGCCAAGATAGCACTTAAGAAGCGTGCACTCACTGTCCTGGCACTCGCGCTGTGATATCTGTTTCTTTTCATATTTTTTTGCACAGAAGACGAGGCGAACGTGGAGACTTGAGAAGTTAGGGGCTGCGCAGGAATTCTTCTCACTGCTGAACTAGACGTCAGATCAGTGATAAAAGTGGCTGTAAAACTAAAAGGCTTGTTTTTGTTATCTGTTGGGATAGCTGTCAGAGTTTTGACAGAAAAAGGTTTTGGTAGCATCATCCACATTATGAGGATGAGTGACTGGGCTGGAGACAGGCAGGGAGAAACTGGAGCAGAGGGGCCTCAAGCCGGAAGCAGGTCGAAAAAAGTCCAGATTAATAATGGTGTCTTACAGTACGACTCAATGGGCTTTTGGGCCTGTCTTGTCCTTGAGCCCAGCATCCCTAGCTGGGTCTCTGAGTGGTTGTCAAGGAAACGGTATTGCTGATCATAATAGTAAACATCTGATAATTCATCATAAGTGACATTTTTTCTGCAGAATAGCAGGGCTCATAGGTGGAAGAGTTAGACATAACAGTCCCATCCACATGCAGTAGTTGAAAGTAGAAAGGAAGGTACTCCACGCAAGCCCAGTTCATGAATTTGGGGTTGGGGGGAAAAATAACAGCATATTAATGTGATAGTTTCTGTGTCAAAACACAGATACCAAAAACTGTAAATACATTATATAGAACATGGAGTTAGTTCAGGCAGAGCACACTCGTATTAGCTGATTGGCTGCTTCATCCATGCTTCGCAGTCACTGGCTCATTCACAGCTGCTTGGCTACCAGCTGATTAAAAACACTCACATTATAACCTGACACTTCTAACTGCATAATAGTCACGTATCTAATGTAAGTGACTAAATTGTAGTAATGCAGTTGTCTCTGGTGTCCTTTTTAAAAGTGTTCACGCTGTTTACTTGAGACTTTTCTCTACGAAAAACGCTTAAAGTTAGAACAAGGTAGATCTAATTATCGCAAAGTGTTTGGGGAACACAGTCCGTGGTCAAAAAATGTACAAAATCCAAATATACAGTATATTATATTGCGAATCAGCACATAGCAAACAGCTAGTATCATGTTGTGGACTAGAAAATAGTAGGTCTTTAATGTCACTGAAAGCCAGTTTAGTTTTCAGACATTACGACAATACATTATTATTAAAATACCCAATGCACTATATTGTCGTCATCACTATCTACCAAGACCATCTAAGAGAACACCCAGGGGCCAGCCGCTGTTATGCAAAATTACACCGCATTTAAAAAGGCAATAGCTGACGAAAGCACACCAACAGGGTGTGGTGTTACAAAAAAGTCTTAACTTCCTTAAGTAAAATAACCCATGGCTTATTTTTTAAAAGATAAAAATCTTACAAGATTGTCTCCCGTGGAAGTCAGTAAACACCTCTTTGGTCCTAGACATATACAATTGTACAAAGTATCTAAAATATTGATAATATTGTGTCTTAATGATACATTCATGTACTTCCTATGCAACTTTACCATTATTTTAAAGCTCCGTAGGGCTCCATTGTTGTTCAAAAACACATCAGCGAGCCACATTGGCGGCATGTTCCTTTATGACGACGGACATGGGGACTGCTGTCAATCCTACACCAGCCTGGTGCTGTAAACCAGCTCATATTAATCCACACTAGAAAGTAAATCCCAACATATGCACTTCTTCATGCACTTTTTTGATTTACTCCTGTTCACACATTTGACCCATTTGGAAAGATAGAAAGTGATGGGCACGGGGCTGAGTGCCGCATCCAGTATTGAGACGGTTGACAGGGAAATATACAATAACACCAGCTTGATTCTTTAAGTATGGCGTTTCACTTTTAATTAGATGGGAAAAGACATGCATCAAAGGCCTTTGTTCTACTTATATATCGTGTGTGTCTCTGATCTACTAAGACACCCTGATGGGTTTAATTTGTTTAGGTGCATATGGGCAATTTTGGCATACAGCTACATGCAACTCAAGTGGCTTTCAAGCTTTACCGCAATGTCATAGGCATTGTTTAGACTGTAATGTGGCAAGACAAACACATGGTGCTTATATGTGTAATGGGGTAAAACGCATGTGGAATGCACAAGATATGTGAGTGTGGTGGGGGAAATGAATATCGCCCCCTGCACTGTGAGGGGATTACGGAGTGTGACAGATAAAAAACAAAACTACCCTGGGGGTGAACAGGCAAGAGAGTATTTATGACACAACTAAAAGAAACTACTTTGTAATCCAATCTAATTTACACAGTTTTGAGCATTCAAAGCTGACAGCAGGAAATTGTTCCCATGTTGGAGAACAACAATTCCACTTTGAGCAATTATTGTCTTTGAAGCATCTTGAACCTTTTCTGAGAGCAGATGCAGGGAGGGCCATATTTCCAACAACGCCACGAGGCACATAAACTTCATGAGAAATTATTCCTTTTATGTAAACAGGATTTATGTTTTTGGTGTGGAAATACAGATTTGGAGTTGGAAACGCGTTGCAGATGTTGGGGGGGGGGAATGGCTACACGGCATCACCAGAAATTACAAGACCTTCTTTCCTCATTATGATTCAGCCAGGAAACAGATTCACAGCGCATTCAGACACGCAGGTTGAAACGTCTGCTTATCTGTGTGTTATTTACACTGTTCGTGGTTATCTACAGGGAGACGTGAATGCACAACTTGCCCTAGAAAAGCACGTTCCAACCATGTGCATTCCAAGCACCAAAACACATAGATTGTATAGTACAAGCTCATAACAAGTTAAAAGTATTATCTGTAGTGATTCATTGGAATAAACACATGCAGACTGCTTGCTTTACATTTAGTATGTATGCAGTGCTTTGCTATTTTTCCACTTTTTGTATTTTTCCACTGTCAGCCTATTGGACCTCGCTCTATCGTTCTTTGTTGTCAAACTGTCTTCCCTCAGTTGTAACTGCAGAGGGAGACAAAGCACCAGAGAACGGTTTAGTTCACTTGGTTTGGGTAAAGCGTGTCTTTTTTTTTTTTTTTTTTTTTCACCAGCATTCTTCTTTATTGAGATTAGAATAGCAGCTATTATACACTTTATCACAACAGACACTACTGTTACATCATCGACACGCTAATAAAGGTTTCATCATCACATTGCATTATTATCATTTAGCTTTAAATGAATAATGCATATTCAGTGAGACACGTGTTAAACCGGAGACAATTCCTCTTTCTGATTTCTTGCTTTCCGTTTCCACTTGTTTCAGATTCGGTTCAAATATTCAGCGTCGATCCTGAGGTGACTTTGACATTGCCGTGTCTTAGCATTTCAGAGGCCCAAGTGTATGAGGTGAGTCATTTTAAGATCCTCAAGGGGGCTCTTTACTCCCATGTTTTAAAGTACAGGAGGCAAAGCTGTCCAGCAGCCTGTAGTCCCTACCATCCATCAGAGGTTCCACCATCTTGGTTCCTACCATCGGATTTTTTTAAATGTAACCATTACGTTTGTTCATGTAAACACGGGACACATCACATTTTTCTCTTCGTATCGCTACGTTTTTAGTGAACTCGAAATCAAAGGTGTGTTCACCGTTGCTTTTTTTATGAATCTGTAATCCTTGGGTTTAAACTAGAGTAATTAAAAAGATATTTCTACACTTTATTTCACCGTCAACTAGGAATTGGTGTGTACACTCCAATCACTCGCATGTGAAAAGGGCAACGTGTGCTTCCCTATCAGGAGAATTTACGGTACTGTGTCTTTACTGTAGGTACACACACACACACACACACACACACACACACACACACACACACACACACACACACACACACACACACACACACACACACGAGCCAGATGTCAGTATTTGACAAAGAGATTCAAAAGCCATCACATCTGCTTCATTGTCTACAAGAACACATCTAATTATTAGCAGTGCTTTCTGAGCACTGGATCCTGTCACACTATAGTGCCACATTTGTCATTTTGCAACATGCTGATTTCTAAATAATAATTCCTGCTATTATTAAGAATTACTGAAGTGATAATCCAGAGTCATGCATGCAATTATGAATTCAGATTTTGCATAATTGAAAGTGTGTGTGGTGGTCATCAGGCCCGTGATCCCCATGTGTAATACTGGGTCCAAATCCCATCTGCCGCATTTTGTGCTGGTGTCCGAGTTGTTTTGGGTCAGATCAGGACCCCAAAACAAAAGTGAAGCCACTCCACATCCTTCTGCTTCTGGTTAACTCATTTAGGTCAATTTAATTTAGTGGTTATTGATTTGTTTTTATGTGCTTTTTATTTGCTTTTTCATCATGCATTATTTAAATAATAAGAAAAAGGTGTTAGAACCCCCTTTTTTAAATAAAGAGAAAATATTTAAGAAGCACCCACTTGTTGAATCCATTGTATTTGTTCATTTACATCGCCAAAGATTGTTATTCCGCTGCAGCTAGTTTGATCCAGTACAAATTGATCTGTTAGTAATTTGTATGTGAAGAATTATTGCACTGGGGCTTTAGGGATTCAAACATGTGTTACACTTCTGTAATTTTCTATTCCCTTGGAAATACTTGGCCCTTAATGGGTTGGCCTATACTGTCAAAACACACTAAAAGTCGCTCACACTCTCTTTCTCTTCCTCTCACACACACACACACACACACACACACACACAAATTGATATAACCACAACCTCTTAACCGGTTTTAGCAGGCTCTAATAGCTCAAATCAGAGAAAGTCAAGAAAAAAAAAACTTTCGTAAGACTCGCGTCATGTTAGTGCTGACCTTGCTGATTGAGTTTGCTCACAATCACACGGGTCAAGGCTGGGGTCAGGCCCATGGATCATTTAGTTTAATGGCTGTTTCCTGCCTGCTCAAATGTACGTGCCACATTGTAGGAAACGGTCAGATGCAACCATATTATTACAGGACATAATGCAGCAGGGAAAAGGGGTAGAAAAAAAGGTTTGCAGGGAAAGAAAGAATAAAAGAAAGAAAAGCACCTAGAGTGACACGGAGAGAAAGATCAAGAGCACGAAACTGAGAGCCAGAAGAAAAGAAAGAGATGGTGACAAAGGCAGAGGGAGAGAGCTCTACTGATTTTTGTGGCCTGTCTGTGTCACCAGCACCCTGTTGGGACGACAGATGTGCAGATGATGTCATGTAGAAAGGGGATAGGGCGGGAGGGTGGAGCGATCGGAGCGCGGGAGGACAGTGGACAGGCGGAGCCTTGATCTGAGAGAGGGAAGGGAGAGAGAGGAAAGGAGGGAGAGAGGGAGCACAGGACTGTGGCGATCCTTCATTGCCCTGCAGTCACACAATTATTTAGTTTTCCTAATATGTGACCCAGTTTGCTTTGGAAAGTGTGAGTGCTTTTCAAAAAGCTACTTTTGCTTCGTAACAGCCTTCACTGTGAGTCGAAAGTGTTTGCATGAATGCGAACCATACCAATTGAGGAAGAAGAAGAAGAAAAAAAAAAAAAAGTCTGCCTTTGCCGTGCTGTCGTCATTTTGCACAGCAGAGGCAACAAATGTGTTGAACTGGTGGTTTTAGTTGCAGGACCTCTCACAAAGTGCAGCCTCTCCAAACCACACAGGCCATTGGAGCTATAATTTACTTAGTGCAGTCATTGCTGAAGTTTACCCTCCCATCCCCTGACCGGCCACAGCATAAGAACCCAATTGTTCTCGTGGTCTGCAGTGACAATGGCTGTTTGTGGTCATCCAGAGAAAAAGAAAGTGAGAAAGAGAAAGGGATTGAAGAGGGGAGAAAGTCGAGCCATACGATCCAGTAATTTGTACCGTTCACTGCTAAAGATATAGTCAGGGTCGAGCTCAGAGTGGGGGGGTCAGGGTGACCGCTGAGTCCTGCC
The DNA here is from genome assembly GCA_023631565.1 of Gymnocephalus cernua. Lineage (NCBI taxonomy): Eukaryota > Metazoa > Chordata > Actinopteri > Perciformes > Percidae > Gymnocephalus > Gymnocephalus cernua. The sequence continues at coordinate 15,346,887 of CM042447.1, read as the reverse complement.
GGGATCGCCGCAAGGACACCATTTTCCCAACAGTCTGTCCCGTGTCCTGTGCTTTAACCCATCCAGCCCTCTAGCATTTACAACTGTGACCAACTTTAGCTAGCTTGCATTTCAGCAACAAGCTTCCCAGCCTCCTCTGCCCCCCACCTGCGCCCTTTCAGGCCAATTGTGCTGGCATGGCAGAGGGAGAAATTGAATGAATTAGGCAGACGGATGTTGCCTAATGGTCGTACTGCACAAATGCAGCCATTCCTGGCATTGTTATGTGTTCGAGTGAGACTGAGAGGGATTGTGCTCTTCGGTCCAGCGCAGGAAAGCAGCTAATAAGTGAGGCAACCTGTGGGAATCGGACCAAACCAAAAGAGGACTGAGGCAGTTTTTTCCCCCCTCTGTGTTTCTGTTAGCTTTACTTTTTGGAGCCTGCTTTTAAACATTATTGATGTGTAATGAAAGACAACAGTCCAGTCATTGATTCATTGATTTAATCATGGCTGAAACACATGGCAGATCTGTATTTAAAGCAACCCAAAATAACCATGTGAGTAATATAAAAAAATGTAGCACCTACTTGTTTAAAATGACCACTAGCCAAAAAAAAAAGGATCATGTCATCACTTCATAAAATACAGCATAAACTCCTGAAGCGTGGCCCCACTCATATCACAGCCTGCACACACAATGTGAACACAATGCAGCTTTTCAAGTAGATAAGGCACTGATAACTGCGCAGGCCTAGAGTTACAGATGGCAGCTGCAGCCCACTGTTGTCCTTCTCTCTCTCACGGGGAAGTTGTTCTGACCTGAGCTTGAGGACACCCTAGGCCTTTTAGTTAATCACTGACCTGTTACCTGTGGCAACCAAGCCACAACATACTGTACAGCCACAGGACTGCTGATAATAAAGTGATAACCCAGGTCCACGGACACATTCAGACACGCACGTGTGCTCCCACGATTGATTTCTAAAAAATGAAATTAGCTATAAGTTACACTGAACTATTAGGGACACATGCTCTTCTCAGTAAGCCCCAGGAAAAGCTATTATCATTTACTTACTTTCATTATTTCCCTAAGCAGGGTGTCACTGTAAAAACATGCATGCTCAGCCAACCTACACTAAACAAAACTTATTAAAAAATATTGAGTGCACACGATACAGAGCCGGTGTATCGGATCACTGCACCCCTATGATATACCTTATAGTATATTCTCTGTTTGGTGTATGTGCAGCAGCCAAATTTAACTGCCAAGAGTTTATTGAACTTCATACACTTGAAATACTTACCTATAATCAGATTTTGCTCAGAGTGACTAAAAAGTAACTTAAGATGGTGAAGGGGAAAAGGTCACGATCAGCCCTCTGGGTCTGAGCAGTGTGATCGATCAAGTCTTGAGTCTTTTCATGGTGCTAGGTGGGGCGTGGCACTGCACTGCAGCATGTTAGCGGGGAAACACAGACCGGGGTACCATCCAAGGAGAGGAAGGAGCAGCTAGAGGAGGGTAGGCAGTGAGTGCAGTGGGGGAGAGACAGCAGTTTGGCCCTTGACAAAGCCTCCTCCTATTTTTTTTCCACACCACACCTCCCCTCCCCTCGCCCTCTCCTCCGCTTCATGCTCCGAACTTGCTCCTTCCTTCTCTCCTCTCTAGCTGCCGTACTTTGGGTGCTCCATGCAGAATGGTCTGTGTCTGAGAGCAGTGGCCTGAAATAAAACTAAGAGGGGCATTGGTCGGTGGAGAATGCTAGCATTGTCTCAGCTGCCATCTACACTGTCTGGAGACATGGTAGGGAAAGAGCTCAAAGAGAGTGTCTGATTGCAAATTAGCAGTGCCAAATGGAGCGCCCTGCCACCTCCACAAGATCCCCTGTCCTCTCCTCACCTCCTCTGACATGTTTCTGGTTCAAATTATGGGAAAAATCTCATTAAAGAAGGTTAATGGTGGAGTCAATACTTTGCCTTTGACAATACTGTTCCTAATTGATGTGTTTGAATGTACAAATTGTATAAAATGAAAGATTGATGAGTATTGAGTGCTAAAGTCCATTTAGGTGTAAGGTTTTGGATGATAAGTGCTTAATACAGTATATCCATTAGTGGTACAGACATCTCTTAATATCATACTTAAAGTGATATATATGCAACGTTTTGATTTTTCAGTGTATTATAAGGTTTGAAAGCTGCTGCTCAGGGACGTCTCACTGGGGATATTATTTTGTAAAGATCACTTGAGTAAGTGGAACTATGCAAAATGATTTCTTCCTCATCGTCTCTTCTTTAGCTTATTCATTTATACCTTAAAAAACTATAAATATTTTCAATGCAAAAGAAATGACACAGTCACAGTTGAAGAAAATCAGTTAAATTCAAATAGCTTTATTAACGATGCTTTGTTACCTAATAAAAATATATATTAAAAAATAAAATAAATAAATGTATAGATCAAATCTATACATTTTAAGGCTTGCCCAAACTGCAAGTGTTATATTGGCATACATCTGTATGTTCCATAATGTGTGATATATTCTTACATAATAATATAATTATAACATATGGACCATTAGAAGCTCCAATAACAGGCTTGTATATAAATGCCTGTTTGGAACAAATACAGACAGCTGTATAAAAAATAACTCTTATTTACTGATTAAAAAAAAAGTCCTGTAAAGTCACTATTATGTATGTTAGAGAGAAAAATTTAATTGGATTTTACACTGTTATAAGTAATTTACACACACACACACACATATATATATATATATATATATATATATATATATATATATATATATATATATATATATATATATATATATATATATGAGTACTATATAGAGTACTATTTATCAAAGCGTTTATATATATATATATATATATATGTATATATATATATATGTATATATATATATATATATACATATATATATAAATATATATATATATAAACGCTTTGATAAATAGTACTCTAATTAATTACATACTGACAATAATGTCACTCTTTTTTTGAAGCATTTGTTTAGAATTGGCTAAAAGGATGATCAGTGATTTAGTCAATGATAATAAAGTGCATACACAGCTTTCATTTATAAAGCAGTCTTTCTAACCTGTGGACCACCCAGTTGTTAATCCTTGTTAACAGCTCAGCTTTATTTTACTTTTAAGCCCTGAAAAAATAATGTGTGTGTGTTTGTCTTGAGTCACATCAGGTGAATCTCTATCAAAATGAACTTGTGTCACCTTCTAATCTCTGTAAGCCACACACACACACACACACACACACACATACACATGTTCTGTGCTGATGGATATAGGCGTACTGTACACAGCACGGTCACTGAGTGCAACTGTAATATCACCTGTCAATACAGATTTACCACCACTCAATACACTCGCCTCTGTTGTGTAGGTTCACAGTGGGACTGGTGCTTCAACTCGTGTGCAAAAAAAATCAAACACACAAACTGTGAATTGTGCATGAACATTGTCTTTTTAAGTACATTATTCATTTTGACTAAAGTATTTCTGTGTCGTTCATGTTTTTTTTTTAATGTAAAGCATTTTCTGCAAACCGGTTTACTTTTAAGGGACAATATCGTATTTTTTAAATGGATTGAACTGAAATTCACCATAAGGACATTTTAATTAATTTGTAAATTCAATAATTGGCTTATATGTACTTATTTACTAATTGAAATCAAAGTGAAGGAGTGTGGTCTTAAAAATTCCAGGGAGTCCATATTAAAAGTTATTTTTTTATCCAGGCCTTTAATTTAAAGAGTATTACCCACAGTATAAGGCTAAATCTGAACACAGATGCACTTTATTTAACATGCACTTTAATTTCTGTCCCTGCATTGTAAAATTGTGACTCTGCAGGTGTCTATTTCAGTTATTGTTTGATGTCTTTATTCTACTGAAAATCTATCTGTGCGTCTGCATTTGCAGTGTACTGTATGTGTTTTCAAAAGTAAAAACATTTTTACAGAGCAAACACATAAAGAAAATGCAAATGGACCTAATCCTATAACATGCTCTACTAATAGATATGCTCATTCCCTTACAGATTTTATTTTTCAACAGCAAATACAATATTGCCAATTTGAAGTCCATGGTGTATTGCCATCTACTTAAATTAAGACTCATATTAAACTGTTTAAGAGATTAAATTTAGCTCTTGTAGCCATGTTTTGTTATTGGGGATCATTTTTTAATAACTTTTTGAAAGACAGAATGGTCCTTTAACAGCTCCGTCTTGCCTCATCTCCACAGCTGATTAATCAATAAAGTGTCTGTGAGGCAAATCGGGTAACAAGTCTGGGCTTGTCGTCAAGTCACCTGTGGTGTCTAACTGGATAGCAAGACCTTCATTAATTTACAGAGGGGACGAAACGGAATCAAGCCAATTAACGCAGGCAAACAGGTGTGAGAAATGCAGCTTTAAATTACGTATGACTGTTTTATTAGCTAGCATAAAAAGAAAAACAAGTAGGCCTAGTTGTAGAGCTAGAACTATAGTAGCATGAGAGAGTAATTTTAGCCATGTTTGAATGTGTATATTTCTGTTATCGGTGCTCTTTGTGCATTGTTGGAGGGTGACGCAGCCACATTTAAGGTATTAACTAGCCTATTAGCCTACTTGGTTATTGTTAATTTTCTTTAACACGACGCCTGCTGCTTGTTTGAAATACTTTAATATGAATAAGAATGTTTAACTAAAGCGTGTGGCAAGCTTGCTGTTAGACATGTAGATGGGGGGTTATGACGAGAAAAACGGCATTTTGTGTCTAAACTAATCCAAGATGGAGTTGAAGTTCGCGTACGACACTAAAATTGTGACTTTAAAGTGACCTTGTCTTACTTTATTGAAATTGTATTAAATAAAACAAGTGCTATTCTGTTAGTAGTCCCGTGTGATAATGAAGTGTTATTTAGAATTTCGCGGCTATTTTCAGCCCACAGTAAAGTGTATGACACAATGAAAATGTCTCATACATAAGGCTGACATCAGGTAAATTCACAAAAGCAAATAATGCTTTTTAGATCCGCGGAGGGGGCAGGAGGAGGAGGGGGAAGTGAGGCAGCCCTTAATAATCATCTCAACACAGCCTAGTTTTTGTAGATATTTTAATGTGGTGTGCCTTTTCTTTTTTCCCTTTAGGAGACATTAAATAGCAGCCCGATAGTGCATGTCGCTGCATACCCAGTCCGGTTGTATAACGAGGCTTCACCTCAGCTGAACTTGACGCATCTGGTTCATCGACGGCGAAGGACGCGCGACGCAGTCTGCAGCCTGCAGCCTGTGCCCCCACTGAACCGAGCTGGATGGCTGCGGAGAGACACAGAGAGGGGACAACTCTTTCGTGGCCCGGTAGCCGCTCACGGAAACTGACTCCTAGCACATCCAACATGACGATTTTTTTCTACTTCTCAGCCTACAAATAGGCTATGGCTTTGTGCTTTTTATATCCGTTTTTTTTTTGGGGGGGGGGGTTCCCAGAGACGACGAGCCACCGTATAGAAGATATAAAGCCCGCCGACTTGGAGTTGGACACCCCGGAGGAAGATACCATCCAACTTGAACTCGAGACCTGTCGGTGCGTAGTCTTGAATTTACCATGTTCTCTTTGTAAGGCGATTTTTTTTTAAAGAGGTTTGCATTTACGTAAAGTGCGTAAAAATTACAACGAACATCGACTTTTTGGCTAGATCTATTTCCCCCAGACTGGGTCAGTGGATATTGACACTGTTATGACTGAACCGATCCACAGTCCTTGGGGGGGGAGTTTCCAGGGTGCTAAAAACAACCACTTTCTGAATAACAGTTTAACAGCTTAACATAATTGTATGTAAATTTGCGAACAAGTCTCAAACACCTCCCAGTCTTTACGTGAAGACGAGACATGGTCGCCAGACTGTAAATTCTCCCTCGCAGTACAAGGAACGAGGTCGCTTAGTGCCCTAGTTTCCCTTTGCAGAGAGGCATAATCTTTTCCTTTGTTGTCCCCGATGCAAGCAGAGATAGGCAGCCGGGCAGATCACGTCAATCCAGCGGAAAACATCACCGCTCTCCAAGTGAGCAATTTACAGGATTTCAGTAAAATGTGCATTTAATTAGAAAAGCCGCGTGTCCCGAGCTGTTCGCCCTGAGATAATCAGTGTATGTAAGACATGAGGACATATGGTAGAGCTGTGCGGTTTCCCCTGATGTTTCACTGTGGTTTTCCTGAGAGAAGTTTTTGATGAAATGAATTCACTGAAATCTGAGAAGAGCTAACTCAGCATTAGCTGAATGTATTTTTAATGGCTAAAAGTCCTGTGTGGGCTCCCTGAATGTTTCTCAGGTGTACAGTGACCTTCTTTAAAATACTAAAAATGTTGTTTTTTTTAAAGATAGAAACCGATTGCTTAGACGAATTAAAGCGTGGATGTAGCCTATGTGATAATATTTATTTGGGTTATATGTGAGTGTGTGTGTGTGTGCTTGAACAGTCATAACAGGAGCTTCACACTCATCAGGTACTGTAGGACACGTAGAAGTTTGCATTAGAGAACAGAACAAATAAGTAGTTGTTAAGGTTCATATAAAAGTTTGATGTGTGGCCTAAATCTTTTTTTCTTGTGGCTATAGATTATTCATTGTTACAGTAGCACATTTAAAAAAAACAATCAATCTGGACCATCATCTTTCTTTGGGCAACTAAAGCAAAATGCAAATTTCCTGCTTTACAGCCCATTTCAACAGGTCCCCATGTTATTTTTTTATTTTATTTTTTTTCGAGATTCAGACATTGACTCTTTTTAGCTTAGATCGTGCCACAGATATTGTTCATGCCAAGGATAACTTGTACCTACAGCACCACAGCACCTTTAGCTCAGCACAAGTCAAAAGCTTAAATGTGGCACGCACACCACACTTCATTAGTTTTTCTTAAGGGGTTGTTCCTCCTTTCAGATTATCTCTGGCATCGTGCACATCTACCCATGTATTTTGCTTGATGTGTGTGTGTGTGTGTGTGTGTGTGTGTATGCTCTCAAAACTTCGTCCGCAGGCTGGCCTGACCTGCCGGGTAAGATTCTACTCATGCCGCAGTGTCAGTCGAAATTGCAACGCAGCGGTGTTTCCTGGGAAAAGTTCTGTGTTGGCTGACAGAAATATGGTGTTGTGCTACTATCACATTCTCTCCCCCTTCATGTCTCTTTCATTGGAAAGAGGAACAGAGCTGTGTCTGAATGACCTTTTGGCCGCAGTCGTTGGTCGCAAACACAGTCTTTTAATGAGACGTATTAATATTCTGGTTTTGCATGTTTATAAAGCCCTGTCACCGCTGTAAACAGGAAAATGCCATTGTTCCTTTGAGAAAATGGAGCAGAAACACAGGTGGACCTCAGACAATGGAGTGGGGCTCATTTCACCACTGTGAGTCAGTGGGACAGGAGCAAGCACATGGCGACAGAATGAAAATTGGCGTGATTATCGTCTGATTTACCCTGTAGCTCAGAGCTCTGTTGTGGGCCATGCTGGCAGTGGCCAATATGGAGGGGAGAGGAGGCTTGGATTCACCCAAATTTTCTCTTATTTGCTTTCCGAACAGCTTCATTCTCCCTCCCACTCTCCATCTTGCTCTCTCATATCTCACGCAATTGATTGAAACCCTAAACGGCAAGATCAGGCCGAGCGCTATCCAGCCTTTCTATGAATAGTTGATTGGATGTGATGGTGATATGGTGTGTTGTTTCTTTAAGGGCATTTCAGGTCAGAGGGTGGGCAGCCATGGAGTGGGCGGGGTGGGGATTTTCAGTGTGCACGGCTGATGCTGCAATGTGGTGTGTTGTCCCATCCTGTCCTGAGCGGTGTTATAGAGGCTCACAGAGACTCCTGTCACTTTACTCATCAGGTCATCTTGCGTTTTGAGAATGCATGCACGTAGTTTCTGCCTGTGAAGGGACTTTAAAGGTGGTTTTCTGAGCCTTTTTTCAAATACTCATTCGCTTTATGGACTAGTGCAATATCCAAATCACAGGGGGGCACAATATTTCGTAAAGGCAAAACAGGTTGTCAAACCATTCTGAAGTAAGTATTGTGGTGCTGCAGAGACATTCCGGCCTTCAAATCAAAGAATTAACCTTATATAATCATATTTTTTTTTTTGTCAAATGAAAATGAGAATAATGATACAAAAATGATCATTCCCTCCAATATCGTGAATCAAATTGCAGTTGCAATACCAGTCAAAATAATCGCAATTAGCTATTTTCCTCATATTGTGCAACCCTAATACACATAATTTATTTTATTGTGTGTCCGAGCCACCTTGTCATGTTCTAAGCTGCACAGATGGATGGTATATTAACAGTAGGAGCAGTGGGCGTCTGACTGATTTTTTCGTCTTCTTTTTTGGTATTAATAATGTTGCAAGCCATGAGATGACAGTATAACGTGTAGCTTGTATGTATTTTCAAGTGCAACTAGCGTTTGTTTGTTTGCATTCATGTTTGTTGCCCCGGTATGTTTTTGCTGTCCCCACCAAACACTTCACGTTTAAAATTCTCAGTGCGTCTCAGTGCAGGGCATTTAAGTGTTTGACCTAATTTCTTTTGCTGTGAAGAATCTGCTAGTGAAGGCCTTCCTCTGTGTGTATTTGAGTGCGTATGTGCGCACGCGCGTGTTCCTCTGGGTGTTTCCTCCTTGCTTTTCTAACAGGAAGCTGATGTGGAGTTCAACTGAGGACAAGGAAAAGGCCTTTTCTTTCCACTGTGAATCATTTGAGAGAGAGCGAAAAAATGAAAAAAAAGAGGGGAGATGAAAAAAAGAGACCAGGCTGCTGCATTGATTCAACCCTCTACAATCTGGCCTCCTTCTCTCTTTCTCTCTCTGTCTCTCATTCCCTCCCTCTCCCTCTCTTCATTCTCTGTACCATATTGTCTATTTCGGTTTTATGTCTCGTTGTACTGATGTTAGATAGACAGCAGCGTTCTGGGGGAATCGGTGGGTTTATGTAGAGTTCATGAGTCCTGTGAGAAGTTGGGGAGGGGGGATAGGAAAGGAGAGACGAAAAGCAAATGAAGCAGGGCTCTGTGGGGAACAGTGCAGGTTCTTCAGGTTTAGTTTTAACATACCCACAGCAAAGAGAGGCTGCCCTCGTATGTACTTAGGAGGTGACAAAACAAAAAATATAAAACACCTACACAAACTGTACGACTGGCTTTATCAAGGCCAGTGTTGAGGCACAGTTAAGGATTCTGAATCCCTTGTGTTCTTTAAAGCTGTGATAATAAGGAAAGAACACAAGCTAAAAATAACTGATAATCCTTCTGGGTGAGAGATAAATGGCTCAAATATTTAAGTAGATTTCCTGTGGCAGCCACAATGCAACTGATATCCCAAACTGCGATCATGTTTTGGATGTAAACGTCAAATGGATTTATTTGGTTAAGGTTGCTGAGTTTGAATTTGTTCTCAGACACATTTCACGTTGGATGACACTCGTTCCAAGAATCAAATGCAGGCCAAGGCAAATGCTAGAAATGTTGAAACAGCATGACCTAAACCTTAATTGTCGATCATCTCATTTTCAAGGTTTTGTGTACAAATTGCAGTAAAAGGGGATTTTTAGGAATGAAATAAGTTCTTTAATATTCTAACTGAAACCACCTTCTCAGCCTCTGTAACTGTTTGACTTGTGTGTCTGCAAGATTGAACTTGAATGTAGTAGGACACACTGCTGCACGACAGAAATAATAACAATGGAGATACAATCTAGTTTTTAATGAACTGAACTGTTCATGGAATAATGCAGTGCCCTTTTTCTACCCTTTACTGTGTGTGTGTGTGTGTGTGTGTGTGTGTGTTTGACCTTCCTAAAGGGCAGAAAATGAATCAGTAAAGTGTTTATTGTTGTACAGTCTGAATAGACACATTATAGTGTTGAATGGCTGCTCCTGTTTGCACAACCTGCATCTCAGTCGTTCCAACTTTGATGTTTATTTTCTATTTTCACATGCATCTCCTTTCTTGCGCTTGTTTAATGAAGGACAGCATAAAATACATGAGCTTTTACCTCGATTCACCTCATCATTGTACTTCATGAAAATAAAGTCTCTGATATTTTTGTACATATAAAAAAACAAGTATTATTAATGATTAATGAATGCTAATGATGTTTTATGTAATTACAAACCAAACTTATGGTTGAAAAGAATGAATAAATCTGAGCTGGCGCTCTGCCCAACAGCTCTGACATGTAACAGCAGAAATGTTCCAGAATGTCCTGTGCTCAGCTTCTACTGGCACACTGTGTAACAACACGCAACAAAACGGACCGCCACACGTCCTAATCAATCACTGATCTCGATCATTTTTCACAGTGCAGGTCGAAACAAGGGAGCGTGACGTTCCACACTTTTAATTTGTCATTTGAGTCTTTTTCTGTGTCTTGTGTTTTCTGTGCAGGGCAAGTGAGGACACAAGTAGACGTGGATCCACAAGACCTCAAATACTGCAATGCAGGTGAGCACAAGGCTAACACACACAAATGTCCTCTCGGCCTGTGTACAAAAACCTATTCAAATACAAAAATATTGGGTTGCTTATAATATCAACTTAAGTGGTTACGGTCACAATTCTACTGAGTAGGATTCAAAGAATTTTAGGATTCATGCTTGATAGGCAATAGGGTCAAAGCTAATGTATTATGCAACCTTATGCCTCCAAATTGTTGCAGCGTTGCACTATTATTATTTTTTCTTTGTTTAATACTAATCACATTTTATGTATAGTGCAATACTTTAACCCATAAACATTTGGCAAAGGGACTAACCTGGTTATATAACGTTTAAAGATTAAAATTGAAATTGAAACTCGATCTAGAAAATAAGCGTTTCTTAATAATATCTGTCGAGTTTAAAAGCAGAATGCCCTCAAAAATCAAAAGCACAGTGGGCATTCTTCCCCAGCTCTTGTGAAACTGTGAGTGACAAGACATAAAACAAGAAGCGCTCAGAAAGACAATCTTCTCCTAATGTTTCAATACAATCAAGTATATTTTTAACAGACCATAATGAACAGAATGAGATTTGAGCGATGAGCCGCAGTTTGTCCAGCAACACCATCAGCACTTAGATTTTCCCAGTGAAGGAGAACGATGCCTGGCTTTAGTTTCGGAATGTCATAATGATGTAGGAGAGTTAGGGGTTTATGACAATAGTGGATTTTATGTAAGGAGACTAGACAAAAATAGTAGTATGATCATTTTTGGATTTTGATTTCTTCCATGAAGTTGGTGACATCTTTGACTCCTCGTAAATCAGATTTGCGCATGTTGTTGTCATAGAATGTAGCCTATGCTATTTGAAAATGTGGTTTTGAGTGAATATTCCAGTGAATAACTAAAATGTTATTCAATAGGGACAGATTTAGTCATCCCTAAGCTTTAAAACGCTGGAAGAAAAGTTAACGGAAAGATGTATGACTTGTTGTGACAACTGTCAAATGATGTGCATGGAATGAAGAGTATTTGTTTTTCATATTTATATTTTATCATAGATTTTTTTTATGACATACAAATAAACAGAAAAGGCAAACTGACACTACAAGGACATAGCGAACAAATTATAGACAGACAAACAAACAAAATATGGGGGATGGGGGGGGTTACAGTGAATAAATTATTTCATGTCAGTGTTTCCATCTGACACCAAATGTGACCATGCAAACACATGCATGGATCAACACGTACATTGCTATTAATATACTTTCCTTTTTTATAACATTTTCTTAACCGGAAAAGGATATGATGGGACCAGAACTAGAGTGTTAGGTCCAGTGAGGACATTTTTATATCACAAAGGGAAGAATGTGGGTTGTGAGTCCAGAAACTACCTTACTGTGGCCCATAAACCCTTCCCAACCCCATCAGGATACATCAATAACAAGGCTGCTTTTTCTATACTTATAAGGTTCAGGAACTGCTCCAGCCAATTATACAAGTCAAAACACTTTACCTTCCTGACTTTCCAGTTCATAAGGATTCAGCGTTTTGTTTCAAGGCATGCTAGTGTGAAAACTTCTTTTGCTGATTTACAATTGATGCCTTGGGGCTTAATACCCCGAAACGTGGCTTAAGACTTTGAAAATGTATCTCTGACTCCATCCCAAAGGACAGTAATGGCTGGGCTTAACAAATCCATAGAGAGTGCACAAGGGTAACCAGTCAGATAAGATTGGATGAAGAGCATTCTTGACAAAAAGACTTGTAACTGGTATACGTGTCCGTGGCCTGGGTGAAATCAGAATTCACTTAAGCTGCTCCAAACTTGATGTTCCTCTCAATCTTATGTCTTTCCTAAGTGAGAAAACCCTCCTCCACACGTATGACAGTGTCACATACATACTGTATTCTGTATGTAAGGCTTCATTGAAGCCACAGTATGTAATGCTTGTATTAAATAAAATATTCAATAACCTTAGGATGCTGTCTTTTAAGGCCCCACCATTACATGAAATGAAGAGCTTTTGCATGTCTCTCACATCAGTTTATACTATTTCCTCTTCTGAATTGCAGAATGAATTAGCAGCAAAATATTCCTATTACCTATTCCGAATAATTGTCCCCTTGGGTAAATAAAGGAGATGTAAATTATGGATTGAAGCAGTTTTTATTATTGTAGCTGATACAGGTGGCACTACATCTAATGACTTGTAGTGTTGGGTAGATAAAAGTTTAGCAATGTATCCACCTGCGATATATAAGCAATATGTTTTACATGTAAACCCTCAAGTGTTGAAGCATCTAGTAGCTTTGGCAGACTGATACATGTAGGAGTGAAAAGTACAGAAAATGTACTGTAAAATAAAATAGCTTTAGTAGTACAGTAGAACTCAATGTATTTTCAGTGTTTGTGTGTCTCTACCTAATACTAGTTACTAGCAAATAAAGCAGAAAAGACAAAGGTATTTGGATATATAAGTAGAAAATGAAGAAATCTACTTTTACTTAAACCTGCTGCACTCATTGTATTGTTCTATATTGTAACTGTTCTATATAACTACTCAGGCCCACAAAACAAGCTTTAACAGACCATACAAACTATCTGTAAATGCTGTTAGTAAACGTCTGGTCTGTCATCTCTCTGTCTCTCTCTGGCGTTTCTCTTCCCTCTCCACTTCCTCTGCCCTTCTCCATGCAGAGTTTTAGCTCATGTGTGACCTCTACAGGTGTCCCTCTACGTACAGCATGGCCAACTGACCCACTGCAAGATGTGGGATCAGCTTACTTTTCTTGAAAAGCCTACCACTTAAAATGAAAAAATGTACAAACTACTAACATATCTCAGCTTAATATTTACGTGTCAAAATAAGTTGCCAGAATTTTTGATGAAACGTTTTTACTTAAAAGCAGAATTGGAAAATGGTCTGTTTTGTCAGCATGAAAGCTGCTCTTTATGTTGTGTATGTCTGTACCATGATAGCTTTATTAACTCATATTTAAAGGACCAGTGTGTAGGATTTAGGGGGATTTATTGGCAGAAATGGAATATAATATTCAGAATTATGTTTTCTTTAGTGTATAATCACCTGGAATTAAGAATCGTTGTGTTTTCATTAACCTAGAATGAGCCCTTCATATCTATATCTTGAGTGAGTCCTCCTCCACGGAGCCGGCCATGTTGCACCGCCATGTTTCTACCGTAGCCCAGAACTACGGTGGCCGACAGGGGCAAACACACTGCAACTTAAAGGACAATTCCGGCGCAAAATGAACCTAGGGGTTAATAACATATGTACCGAGTCGACCGTTCTCTGGGATATCCTAATCGAATGTGTCTCTAGCTTGAATCAAGCTACCGCAAACCGGTGATTAGCTTATAATGCTAGCCTTCGGGGCCACGGGTAAATCTCTATTTCTATACCACTAACAAGGCTCAAAATAGCACCACACTTCCACGGTAGCATAATGAGGGTTCCTACATGTAAACCGAAGCATTGAGAACTTTGTAAGTGTACAGACAGTTTATTAAAAAGATAGATTATAAAGACAGTAGCGTTTATGTATACATGTGGGCACCATCTTGGGAAAACAGTCATGATGACCAGTTGAACGCTGGGGTTCTCGGTGGAGAGAGTGGACAGCTTCAAGTACCTAGGTGTCCACATTGCCGAGGGTCTGACTTGGCTGCTGCATACTGACTCAATGGTGAGAAAGAGACTCTTTCACCTCGACGCCTGAGGAAATTCCAATTATCCCATCAAATATTGAGCCATGTCTACTACATCATTGATAGCGTCCTGATGGGGAACATCAGTGCCTGGTACGCAAAACGGCACCGAACAGGACCGCAAGGCCCTGCAAAGAGTAGTATGTTCGGCTGATCACACAATAGGTGGTGCCATACTCTGCCATACCCTAAATAATTTACACCAGGCATTAAAATAGCCTGGGAGAATCATTAAAGATCAAAACCACCCAGGTAGCAGCCTTTTCTCCCTGTTGAGGTCACGAAGAAGGTACTGGATACACCAGGGCAGCACTGAGAAGCTCAGGAAGAGCTTCTACCCTCAGGCCACTAGTACCCTAAACGAGGACACCAACCTCAGGGTGACAGGCCAGGCGAGAGGAGTGCCCCAACTGGAGGACCTGCAAGCATAGGTGAGCTGGGACAAAAAGGTGAATAGCAAGACAACCACTGGAGCTGAATGTTCTTTTGTTCGATTTCCCAGGAGACTGCCTCTGTGATGGAGGTAGGGAGGATCTCCACTAGCTCAGCAGAACGTCCTAGGACTTGAAATGGTGGGACTGAGAAATATAGCTTTACATTCTTGGAGCTTTGGTGGTAGAAAAGTTTCCTGGGTAGAATAGTTGAGGTGAGGTTGGGAGCTGTGGTGAAACGATGCTGTAACTCCGTGAAGGCTCCTCAGCAGACTTGGACCACACAAAGGGAGTACTCTGCCACCTGCAGTGACAATGAACCCCAAAGAACAGCTGGTTCTCCAGCAGTCTTTGATGGACACACTGCACATGTTGCACATGCAAAAGATCAGGATGTCACCCAAATATACGAATGCAAACTTGTTCAGTATGTCCCGAAGCAGGTCATTAACTAGGGCTTGGAAAACTGCGGGAGCATTGGTCAGACAAAAAAAACCCAGAAAAATCCCAGAATGACGGGAGGTTGAGGTGCGTCTATCAGGTGAAAGGTGAGGGTTTCGTGATGAGAACCTGACATGGCCAGGCGGACCGGGGCAGTTCTATGAGTCAGTTACATGTCTGTCGAGGGCGCTAGCTTTAAAGGGTTAGCTTTCTAGGGGCTGTCAATGTCCAGCTGAGTGGCAAGCATGCTGTCCATAAAGCCGGCATCAGCGTAGACAAACACTGAAATGGGATGGGTCTGGTCAGGCAGTATTGGCTGGGCATGAAGCATAGGAATAGGCCTGTTGCAATATGCAATAAATCAATTAATCACATGATGAATAAAAATGAGCTTGATAATTTTTTAATGGAAATTATCGCAGCCGGAAAATTTTTCATTTTATATATTGTTTTTGATTGTGTTTGGTTTTTATTCCAGTGCATTTTTTGTTAACAGAGTCAATTTTATTTATTGTTTTTGGTTGTTTTGCTCATTTATTGTGGATATTTAAAATGTCTTCCAGTTCCAGTGTTAAATATTCTTTAGAAATAAAAGTGTATTGATCTTTGAAAAGGTGTACCTGCATTATTATGCCATTATCATTATATTTGATGAAAATGGTCTCAGAACGACAATATTATCAGACGATGGGGTGTGGCGGAAACAGGGCCTACTGCAGGGTAGGTGGGACTGTCTCGGATCTCAAAACGACAGGAGAATTTGTACCAGGCAGGAGAAAAAGGAATATGTGAGACTAGGAATTGGATGACATTGTGACACATGGAGGTTGGTGCTTTAGGCAGTTCAATACTGCATTTCCACTATATTAAATTCATTTTCCAAAATATAATCAGGTGAACCTAGACAAGAGTCATTATTAGTATGATTATTATTATCATTAAGCCAATTACAAAGGAAACAATTTAGAGTCAAATGAGCCAGAGAAATATAAAAAAATTATAATTTTTGAGGAAGTTGCATGTCATTATCAGAAAAATAAAATGTAATATTTTGTCCATCAAATTAATACTATGCATTTAGTTTCTACACATTTACAGTGTATTGGATTCAGATAAAGTGACTTAGGGCATTTGGTTTACCTCTCAATACACCTGCTTTTGAAATAAAACCCTTCATTTGATAGACCACCAGTTTAGTGGAGGTCCAGCAGACAGCATGCCTCAGATCAGGTGTTGTCCAGATGTGCGGGTGAGAGCCATCTTCGGACTCCTACTAATATCTTATTTGGAGAGAGGAGATGGAACAAGAAAGCCCTCCTTGAGCTCCAAGGGCCTAATGTGCTGTATACTGTTAAAACATGCTTATTATTATAGTATTGGATGAAGATGTGTGTTTTACTGAAACAGCATCCTTGTGTCACATTTCCAGTCAAGTGAGCACAGAACTGAGTCTCTGCCCCACACATACTTGTAGATACATGTCAAATTTAATTTAAAGGTGATTTGTTTGACATTTTAATAGATATCTTCATCCCAGAGCCTCCCACAGTGCCTTGACTGCATTCATTTTTAGCATCAGTGACTACGTTTACATGCAGAAGAATTTTGTTTTTGTAACCCAGTTAACCCAGTTGTGGGTTGACGCATACACATCTCATATCTCAGTTTGAATAGCTCATACTCTGATTATTGAAAACCTCAGTTGGGTTGTCTGGCTTTCTTCCATTTCTGTGGCATGTAAACACCTTTCTCACATTTTAGTTTTTTGACATTGACACAAAATCTATCTATTCGGGTTACTTATTCCCCCTCACTCCTCTCTCTTTTCCACTTGGTCCCTTTCTTCATTTCCTTTTTCCATCCCCCCATGGACAGAATTAAAAAGTAGGATAGGATATTAGCCATAGGGATGCACTGAGTATCCCTGAGAAAGCCATGTTGGATAAAGCAGTGTATGATTATCATGCAAGGCTGGTGTCACACTTTATAACAGGAACAGTCCGATCCGCTGCCGCCCAATTGCAAAGTATTACATACAAGGTAATTATGAGGTAAAGTTCATAGCAGTGGAACATTGTTTGCGAGAAGGCCTAAATTACTACAGAGGTTTAAGGTAACTTTAGTGTGTGTCTGTGTTCAATAAGGAGAAGTAATGAGAGTGGATGGTTGCTCTCCACCAGACAACCAGATTGAACTGTGCAATGGCTAAAAGAATCTGTCTCTGTCTGTCTGTCTGTCTGTCTGTCTGTCTGTCTGTGTCTCTCTCTCTCTCTCTCTCTCTCTCTCTCTCTCTCTCTCTCTCTCTCTCTTTTCTCTCTTCTCTCTGTGACTGTGGGCTGCCCTGCCTACACAGAGGGCTCGGCCACTGCTGCATTGTGGCCCGGGGCCTCATTTGAATAGGCCTTTAGTATTTTTTGTGAACAAGTCAGCGCCATTTGCATTTGTTCCAGTCACAAAGGTTTAACAGGTCAATAGGGACTCCCTGGCAGAAAACTAACACGCCAGGGTATCTTTTTTTTTTCCTCCCTCCATCACGTCTCCTCCATCGCTGTGGTTGTCAGGCGCCTGGGTGGCTTGTCGTGGTAGTATGTAACTCAAGCATGTGGTTTGTATACATATGTGCATCTATATGTAATTGCAGGGTCAGAAAAGAGGATGTAATACTCTTCAGACTGTGCTGGCAAAGGTTTAATTGACATACTTTAAAGCAGTAGTTTGTTTGATTGACAAAGAGGGTTTGGTGTGTGTGTGTGTGTGTGTGTGTGTAAAAGAAAGAGAGACTTTACACATACTTTACATACCTGCACATTTGTGCCTGCAGAGTTTAATTTCCAGATCCTGGAGTATTTACACTCTTAATAAACATGACGAGATGTGGGAGCTTATTGCACCTCACCGGTTTCAACACAGGTGTGATGGCAGGACAAATGACCATTGTGCCATTTGTACAATGTGTACTTGAAGAGCTTTTAGTTTGTTAATTATATTCTCTAGGAGATGGACACATTGGGGAATAAAAAAAGGCTTCTGTTTTGTATTTAGAAACAAACAAAAAACGTTGTAGCATTGTTACCATTACTATTGAAAATTAAAGGAAGCTGTTAGCTTAAATATGTCAAACTAACTTAGGGCTAGCAGTGCACATACCTTTTTAAAGTAAGTGCTAACTTTGCTAACCTGCAATCTTTCAATGCCGTGACTGCTAGGATAGAAAATCTTTCAATTATTTTTCTAATATATGTTATTAGCTCTGTAAGAACTTCTAAGCACGTTCAAACAATTTCATATGTCTAATTACTAGCTTGTGCGAAATATACCCACTTTTTGTCTTAACATTGTAAAACTGTTGTTTTTGTGCCAGCAAGCCGATATATATCCAAAGACAACAGAATAACATCTCATTCAAAATGTATTGTGATTTTTGGATGGATAGCAGAATTGACTTTTTATGGTTCTAACACTAACGTGAGGGTTTCTTCACAGTGTTGTCTCATGTGGCTGGGTTTGGTCTTTCACAATCTAAAACATTTTGTGTCGACTAAATACTTTAGTAAGGTTGTTGTTTTTTTAAGTTAACTTAATGCAAGCAGCGGGCTATGTAGTTGAAATAATAGAATAATACTGGTCCACAGCATTTCTATCCATATTATGGGGGTTTTAAGTGCAGTCAGGGCAGCAGGGTGCCCTAATGCTCAGGGAGATTGTCCTCCATTTAAAATGTCAAAGGCTGCATTCTTATAGCAGCCAGGTGTGCTGCTGAAGGGTCCTCAGGCAGGGAAGCAAACCCCCCACCTGCTCAATCACTCTGGTGCTTCCACCTCATCTCGAGTGAATATACTATAGTATACTACAGTACAAAACTGTAGTGTCTGTTTTTATGATTGCGAGGAGTACAATAATATCAATCACCTTCAACCTTTTATCACTTTTTCTGTTTACAGTGCGGCTTTACCAAAATGTAATCTTCAGCAAACAGCGTGACACAAAATATTATATATAATTTATCACTGTGACCTTGCACTGCAGAGTTATTTGTATATAATATATAGTGCGGAATGAAACTTAATGCCCTATTCAAGGTCAAATCTTTGTTGCTTTGAATGCAGGCGTAGCAGTATGGAGTTTATTTTGCGACACCTCATTTGTGCTGTATATGTCTAGATTTGTTTGCATCAATAGCAGAATTCACATTTGTGTAATCCTTCTCAATGAAATAGACTTGCATTATTGAAGATATTAAATTGACCATGTAAAGCTTAAGAAAAAAAAGTATTAGTTTTCAATGACAATTTGTAGTTTGGTTTGTACACATATAGGAAGTGTATACTGTATGAATACCCTGCACACCAAATATATGTATACAGAAAGGGATTTTTTTTTCAGATTTGAGGGCAGACGAATAATTTCTATAGAAAAAAACATTTTCAAACCCATGTGTTTCTTGCTTGTGACGGTCCGTACTCCCATGTTAAAGCTTGTTCCAGGCATTAGCTAGTTTAATCACTGTGTACACCAACATGTACACTATAAGGGACTTGCCTTAGAGACTTGGCGCGCATAGCATAAATATAGCAGAATATACAGACGCACACAGACACGGTGTATATAGTAGGATACAAAACTATGTACAAACTTGGACTGGTTGTATTTATATTGAAGAGCATTTTTACAGGGATATTTGACAGGCAGCAGAGGAGGGAAAAATCTAATATTTTGTGACAGACCTGAGTGGGAGACATGCTTACAATTGCTCCTGTCATGCTGATTTGAGCTCGCCTGGCTACAGCGCCGTGCTCTGCTGTATTTTGTAGCAATTGTTTATGTTGAGCTGTGTGACCCTCTATTTGGAATTCTATTCCATTATCTTTCAAAGCTTGCTGCACTTGCGTCCCAAGCAAAACAAAAAAAAAGCAAAGGGAGAGCCCAGCGTCAGGTGTTACAAGCTGCTAGCTAGGCCTGTAGCCAGGCCCAGAGAGCCAGACCTGGCAGTTCCTAGGCTGCGACGTGTGAAACGCTGCACACAAAGGAGCTCGCTCCATCTGTATGCACCCTACATAGGCAGGCTTTTGTTGCAGCCGACAGGCACATGACTGCTAGCATCTTAACCCCTGAGAGCCAGCGTCTCTTTTTCCCTCTCACTAGACTGCACACTGCAGTAGACACCATCGTGGGTTAATACTTTGAGGGGAAAAAAACAACACTTTTTTTTTTTTTTTTTTTTTTTAAAGTAAGAGCTAGTGGTGTATTAGTGATTTACTTGTTTGGTATTTCTGTGGACATTTCGTTCAGTAGAAACTCCCCTTAGAAAATATATTTAATTAATGTAGTGTAATATTTATAGACTTGTACTTTAAGCAGAATGAATGCAATACATTGTTTGAAGAACTGGATCAGGGCTTCATTTTTAACAATGATTTGGGGTTAATATTGAGGTCAGCCATGAATGGGGGGGGGTGTGTGTTCAGTGTTTTCACATTAAATATATGTAAAAATATGCAGATAAATATTTTCTGTGCAGCTGTATAGATTTGCAAAACAATAATTCTGTTTACTGCCAGGCCCACTTTGCTTATTTGTCTGTACATTTTGCATAAGGTTGTAGGGACAGTTCAGAAATGAGACCGCTGAAACCCACTGGGAGACCCCTCTGTAAAATCCAATTAAAGATAAATCACTAGCATCAAGACTCGGCAGCTGTGGCAGTTAGGAGACGCTCCGACCTATTACCAATCTTCGTTTTTCAATTTTAGTGAGCTACGTGGATGTCCTCGAGTAGATCATTAAGTCACACACACACACACACACACACTTTCTCTGTCAGGGAATTTGTGTGTGCGTGTGTGTGTGTGTGTGTGTGTGTCATGCTCGATATGAAATCAAACAAACACTCTATTTGTAGTGTTCCTGAGCCCTTAGTCAGCTGAATTGGCGGTCAGATAAATGCCCGATTTTTTTGGAAATAAGAAAAGAACAGAGGGAAATAACAGGTACAAATAAAACATGGGTTCACATGGCACCACCTTCCTCGTATGGAATGTGTGTGTACGGTCCCGATGGGGGCTGGGGTGTGAAGAGCTTCTATCTGGGCCGAGCTAGGTCACGCAGGCCCATCTACGCTGCAGTGGCTCTGTGACGTGGCATTAAACTAGAACCAACAGCAGGTCCGAACCCTTTAAGAGGTGGCACCACTCTCTGACAATGCCAGAGAACTGCATGTAAGCTGATGTTTGATAAGAGCTGCAAAGATAATTATTTATTAATGCGGGATGGACCCCGAAATGTGAGCAGCAAGTAGCTGGGAATCAGGATAGGTGTGTGTGTGTGTGTGTGTGTGTGTGTGTGTGTGTGTGTGTGTGTGTGTGTGTGTGTGTTGGGAGGAGGGGTAAGTTTCAAATATCCAAAAATGTGTCCATAATATATTTTAAATGTATCTTGTTAGCATGTCTGCAATTTATAATTTGCCTTAGTTTATTTGCATTATTACTGTAATAACGAGTTACTCCAGAGTAACAGTGTGATCAAAAATGACACAAATGTTTGAGCTGAAATGTTGCAGCCTTGAGAGCACTTGACTTTGCATTCAGAGCATTTTTCCTGTGTCATCTAGCATTGAAGAATATTCCGATGCCTCATAATGAAAATCTATTTAATGCGAGCTTGATTAAGACCAAGGTAGCAAGAATTGCAGCATTAGGTTTGTTGTAAATTTCATTTTGCCATGCTCCACACATTTATTAGAAATCACAGGGGGAAAAGCCCTGTTTCCCAAGGATCAGATTGGCGTTTCTTTGTTACATTTTGGTTTTTTCGAATGTCCTCAAATGGGCAGTGTATTCTGTTAAATTCAAAACCAAACTTTTCTTAAAAAAAAAAAAAAAAAACCTGACAGTTGCAAAGTGACCTAGAGAGGGGAGTGTCGTGGTTTACTAAAAGTAGGACAATGATTCTCCCAAAGCACTGCCTTTACTTTAATGCGAGAAGAGCTTCAAAAAAGGAGGTGAAGCTCTCAAAGTGCTGCTTGTTTGGGATTTCTTGTTGGTTAGGCTGTTTTAAAAGCTGTGTAGGATACTTGTCTCTCACGAGCGCAGGTTGATTTCATCTCTCCTCTTTTCCAACCTTTGCTCTGCTCTGCTCTGCTGCCGAAAGGGCTCCCTCCACGCAGAGAAGCTCGGGTTGTAGAGGTGAGTGGCTTAATGATTATCAAAGGAATACATTTGAATCAAAGTGCTGAGTTAGTGCCCTTGATAAATGTGAACTGGTGTTCGAAAAACACTCGAGAAGGTTTTTTTGACCTTGTAGGCTTTCACCACTTTGTTTATTTAAAGCTTCAGTCAGCTGCTTTACCCTCTTGTGCATTTGTAGGATACAGGTTTTAAAAATCATTTTTATAGTGCTGAAAATGTATAATGTATTTAATACTCAGTTTCAAATGTGAAATAATTAAAAATGTATAAGATAGATGCAATTTGCAGTCATGATAGCCGCGTTTGAAAATGATGATCTTTGAATTACATGTTCAAAATGTCTGAAAAGTCTGAAACTCAAATGATTTTGTACACAGATTGCCACTTATTTGAAAACAATAATGTATTTATTATTATCCCACCTTTCTTAAGACATTTAAAGTTTCATAAGAATATGACATCCTGGTGAAAAGCCTTCTCAATCACATTTTTATTATTAATTGCACAAACTCAGAGAGAACATTCTCATTTTTAAGTGTTTCCAAATGAAAAAGCAGCTTGAGTAGTTTATAAAATTCTCATTTCCTAATTGTTATACAATAATTAGAATTTAAATCATTTAGTCATGATGAAGCTTTGATTAAAAATAAGTACATTATATTTTCCACTTTGCCATATTACTTCCCAGAGTTCAGTTTATGAAAAGATTCCAAAGTCTTAATTTATTACGAAAGTCTTTCCGGCAGAATGCAGGAAAAACTAAATTGTCATCATTTTGTTGTTGAAATATACAGAATCTTCTGGGAATAAAAGTTTGTCCTTTTGCAGGGCTCCCTTTTTAAAATCTAACCTAATCTCTTATTATGTCACATAATGTCATTTGTTAACTTTTTCTTTTAAACAAAGTCCTATATTCTGTCAAGCCAATTTTTAAATTAATTCATAAATGCATTCAGCGTTTTTAAAAATGTATCCGGAGCTGAAAAAACACCATTTTGATCCCTGACTGAAACATTTGCCTCTTTTTTTACTGCACTGGATGCTGATTGAACGGGCTTACATTACATGACCAATTATTCACAATGTGGCCTTTATTTGGACTCTAGTTTAATGATACAGTTATATCAAGATTATTATTTACGGTATGCATATATATATGATGTATATATTTGGTTTTCAAATAAATGCATTGGCTTGTATTCACTTTATGTCAATTATATGAGAGAAAGAAATGCTATAATAGTTCAGACTCTTTTTTTTTCTCTCTCATTCTGGCATGAAATAATTATATTTCATACTTATTCTGAACTTTGAAACAATTGAAATACTTTATTTGTCCCTAACATCTTTTGAGCAAACAGAAGAAATCATGAAATATGATGTGAACTAATTAAATTGAATAAAAAGCATATATCTGCACGCTCCGTCCCTTGTCCTAGACAGGCTGCAGAGGGTTAACCTTTGTATCTATTTGGTCCAAAAGTGGCTAAAGGAATTCATATCTGTATCTTCTACATTCAAGTCAGTGTAGCTTTCTGTTTTGGCATTTGTTAAAAAATAACTTTTTTTGCCTACAGTATAGAGATATGTTGCATAACATACATTGTTTTTGTAGCGATTTGGCAAGTTATAAGCAGCGTGTGAGTGACTGCATCACTCGGGCCGCCATGTTGTCTCCTCCTGTCCTCCATTTTGTGATTTTATCCTCTCGGTTATTGCTCACCTGCCTCTGTCAAAGTTTTATCAAACTCTCTCTGGTTCTTTATCAGAGTGCATCAAATAAATGATATTGCTTTCACATGATTTTCAGTTGACATTTATTTATTTTAAAGACCCGTCAGGCTTTTGTTTAATTACTGAGACAGATAACCTAATGGCTGATAACTTTTTACCTTAAAGTATCCTTATTCCAAACTGAAATCTGCCAACTACTGCAACGAGGTGAAAGCTGCCTGGAAAGGCAGCACTCCTCAAAAGGAGAACTGTGTCCTATGTGACAAGGTGTTTACCTCTTAGAACAATTTGTCCATGTAATCAGCACCACCCATGTTAAAGGTTGAATACATCGTTGGGTTTCACAGCTCTGCAGCGTGAGTGACTGTGACCCGCTGCCCCATAATGGCCACCGGGGGTCATGGAGGTTAATAGAGACTGATGTATGAGGCCCCAGAGTGACATCCCAAAGGGGATGGCCCCTTAATCCTTATTAGGCCTCTGTGTTAGTGATCCTTACCTTTCAAAGCAAACAGCACGCTCCCTTTGCCGTGGGGCCCCGGCCTGCCCCCGGCGTTACACTTCTGACCCCGGGGTCGTGGCCTTTGTTCAGAACCCTTCAGAGAATGACCTTAGGGGTCACGGCTGTAATAGAGAAGTTGTCGAGGCGCGTGCTGCCGAGGGGCCCCTTACTAGACCACCTTGTAGAGGGAGCGGGCGTGCCACACTGGTCACCGAAGAGTAGAGTAAGTGTGTGTGTGTGTGTGTGTGTGTGTGTGTGTGTGTGTGTGTGTGTGTGTGTGTGTGTGTGTGTGTTCGTTCGTTCGTTCGCCGGAGTGTGAACATATAGATGACTGTAACTTCTAAGGTGTAAATACAGCTGGGCTCTGAGTTATTACCATTCAGGACAACCTCTTAAGCTTGTAAAAAAAGACCAGAACTTTGGAATTTTAAATGCAATAAGTCATGTAGTCACAGAAGTAGCTACCGCAGAGAGGGTCACATCTCTCTTTACTGGCATTTCCAGGTGGTTCTACTTATTTAACTGCATTTTATTAGCTGCTGACTTAAAGCTATAATGAATACATTGAAGAAATAGCATTTTTGGTGCAGAAATGGATCACAATGGTTTTTTTTTGCTTTGCTTTGCTTATGATACATTTTCTTTAAGAGAGAGCTGCTTGTTAGCTTATCTGTTCAACTTCCTATAAAAACAAATCATTTGTTATTTAATTACAATTCATGTTGTGGTTTTTCTGTATTTATACTGTATGTTTTTCACCACTGAGTATTAACAATATTGTGGCTCATATTTTTCTAGTACTGTTTGTCCCAGGGCAGTACAGCACTGTGTGTGTGTGTGTGTGTGTGTGTGTGTGTGTGTGTGTGTGTGTGTGTGTGTGTGTGTGTGTGTGTGTGTGTGTGTGTGTGTGTGTGTGTGTGTGTGTGTGTGCCTGCTATTAATGTGATCTGTATATGTTGATTGGTCCTGTTTGTTGCAGTGGATCCATGGGATGATTCATAAGGATGTGAGGACGCCTGAGGTCTGATAAGAGCACTGAATCAACAACTCCATTGTTTCAGCTCATAATCATAACTCATTTTGATTCTGAGACATTCTGTGCCGTGTTGCCACTGTGCAACATGATTTGTGCATCACTGACACATTTACTGCGGTCGGTTTATTTGATATTGTTTTGTATTTAAACCCCCCCGCCCCGCCCCCTTTGCATCTTTTAAAGATTGTCGTTAAACCCTAATCACTTTACTGCAGCTTCTCTTTCTTTACCTACTGTGTTCCAGATATGCAGAGCTTTAAAATATGACTTGCAAGCATATCAGATATCAACAAGGCAATATGCTTTTACACACTTAGAAATGTAAGTGTGATGGGGGGGTTGATGAAAAAATTGTGGTTGTGGACTCTTGGAGGTGCCATAAATGAGGTTGTTAATATTGGAGTTTCATCAATGGCAGCATTACGCAGGCCGCTCCTGCAGGGGCGAGGCCGCGCAGAGGGCTACAGTGTCAGAAGTTGGCAGCTGAGCCAAAACCAGAGTCGTATCCTCAAGTGAACTCTCTGCGACGTACGGTGCAACAGGCTCTGCCAAGTTTTTTGAATTCCTGCCACATGTTAGATGGTAAACAACTGACTAGGAGAAACGGTGTCTTAGATTGATAAGGAGGACTAAGGTTCTCTTGAAATTGCTGATGAAACATGCATTTGTTTTTACGATTTTTTTTTATTCTTTACTATTGTTTGATTAATATTCAGCATGCAGTTGTGGTGGCGTTTTATGCCTGCAGCCAGTGCAATTGGTTCAAAGACGTGGCGAGATGTGACGTCACAGGGTCAATCTAATGAATGTTTGGTGCTCGATCTGTTTTTCTCATCAAGGGACACGAGTCATTTATATATCTTGACAAAATGTAGTGAAATCATGGGTTACCTGTGTTAAACCCCTGTAGTAACCCAATTTTTGCTCATTTTTTCTCAAGGTTTTGCGTTCGTACATTGTGTGTTTTTGATATGTGAATGGTGCAGCAAGACACAGAGAACCTGAGTTTCATTTGAGGCTGAGGAGAGTTAGGCAAGACAAGTGCACTCACTCTCTGTCTCTCTTTCTCCGGTGGAAACACACAGCAGCGTAACGCCTTTTCTGTCAGCCTCCAGGACTGAGAGTGAGGAGGAAGGAGAGACTGCAACTAACCAAGCGGCCATATTAGTTTGCTGTTTTATCGCTCATACTTGCTCTGGTCTTCGTCTTCTTCTCCACAGTAAAAAAACACACATATGAGAAAACGGAGTGTAAAAAGGTTTCTCCACCTTTATTTGTTTTAATGTGGGCAATTCCCATTTACACTCAGCGTGAGACAGAATGAAATCAAGACCAGCTAGCTGTGCTCCATGATGTGAGATCTGTCGTTTTTTGGACAGTTTTCCCTTTTTCCTCTCTCTTTTGTGTGGCTGCTACTTTGGGGAGAACGGAGGGGAAAAATTTGCCTGTGCTGAGTTCTAGGTTTCTTTTGGGGAAGAGAAGACCGGAGGGGAGGGGAATGAAGTCCAAAAGAGAGGAAGTTGTTTTTCTGCCATGAGGGAATCTGTTGCAAACAGCTAAGGGGCATTACAGCATTTTGGCCACCGAGTTTTCGGGGAGGGAAGTCGGGTGGAAACCGGACGGGTGTGACTAACCTTCAGCAGGCTGATGCAGAGGTTGGTAGGTGTGCATGAGACGGGGAGAAAGAGAAAGACAGCAGGGGTGGTATCTGGCACAAAAAATATAAAAAGGATCCTCCTTGCAGGCTTAAATTAACACTAGCTGTTCAGAGCAGGGCTGTTTATTACTGTAGGCTATAACAGTGCTACTGAAAGGACAAGAAAGGGTGGGAGACAGAATAGGCTGGACACTGAAGGGGAGGCGGAGGGGGGGAAGGAGGGAGCAGGACACGAGTCATCAGAAGAGTCCATTTTATCGTTCGGTTACTGCCCGACATTTCTCCTTTCCTTATTCGCACGCAGGACCGCTGCTGCAGATAGCAGTAAGGCAAGGGTGGCCTAGTAATGGCACATGGCGGGCGCACTGCAGTAAATATTCCAGGATTTTACAGCATGGTTCACTGTTGCAGTCATGGCATTGCAGGCGCACCTAGGTGACTATAATTGCGTGCCAAAACGGTCAATGTAGCTTTTCAACTCATTAACATGTCTGTGGTCGAGAAAAATAATACAGACGATATTCATCAGTGATAATGCCAGACTTTCTTTTTTGGCCTTTATTAAGGGAACGCCCCCTGGACGTTTTATAATGAAGGACATGTTAAAGACAAATGGCTGATACACTCAAAGCAGCAACAGATAAATCGTTAATCTTTTCAATGAATCTCAAAGTTAGCTGTTGCAAGTTGTCCAAGAATCCTTTAATCATTTGTGAGTGTGTGTTTGCTGTGACTCTCCTAAGGAGAAGTACCCCCCCCCCCCCCCCCCCCCCCGCCCCCACGCCTCACTACCTACCCCGCCTCATGCACGCGCACGTCGTGTCGGGCCAGTGATGCAAATGCGTAGAGTGCACACACTCCCACACGTCCCTGTTTCATCATCAGCTGAGCCCTTGCTCCTCCACTCACAGCTCTTCTCCCCTCCCTCTCTCACCCCCTCCCCTCTCGGCTCTTGCTTCTTTTTCTATCTATCGCTCTCCTCCTCTCTCCCTGGGTCCCGGCCACATGCAAGAGGGTAGACTGGGACGCTGCAGCTCTGAAAAAAAAGAGGGGAAAAACACTCTGCTGCTATTTCTACAGGCGGGCCCTCCCCTTTAGCTAGTCTGTGCCAAAAGAGGGAGGGATTTTTTACTACTCCCAGTCCCAGGATTTTAACCCTCTGCCTGCACTCGCTTCTCTCTGCAAGATCTGAGCTCCTCAATATCATGCAACAAGTGGCTTTGCTTTACTCCTACTTCGACATTGCTGCGCCATTTGCGAATACAATTTTCGGGACACCTGTTTTCTTCACTTCGTGGGCACTGATCACATTTGGTCAGTTTTTGCTGCTTCTGTGTTGTTGTCAATAGAGTTACACTGGACTATGTAGAATCAGTGGTTTTGGTTTGTGCGCTACTGCGCTGCAAAGGCTTTTTTCGAGCACGTGCTTCTTGATTGCTCGCCATGCTTCCTTTTCTCGTGATTCCGCTCGAAGCTGAGGACGAAGACAGCATTTTTTTTTTTTTTTGCTGCTTGATTTTATGTTACCTGTGCATGTATCTTGATTTCAGCAGATGATTTCTCATGTATTTTCCTGTGTTCTTATCTCCTTTGCCCTCCTTCTTCCTCACCCTTTCCATCTCTAAACCTCTCCCTCTTTTGGGTTTTCTGCCCCACCCTCTCTTCCTCAGGCTCTCTCTCTCTCTCTCTCTCTCTCTCTCTCTCTCTCTCTCTCTCTCTCTCTCTCATGGGCAGTCTCCAGTGAAAGGGGAGCAGGAGGGCGGAGCAGGAACAGGCTTTTTTCTGGGACAGGTGCCAATTCCAAACAAAAGACACAAAAAGCCAAAAAAGAGTGAGATAGTTCCAAACGAAAGGGAAAAAAGGGGCATGTTTCAAGAACTGATTAGTAGGAATGACATGTGTGTGCATGTGTAACTATTCTTCTCTCTCTTTTTTTGTATTGCATGAGTGAGTAGCAACAGAGATCTTGAATCCTCTCTCCTCCCTCTGCTCTCTTGCTCCCGTGAAGGCATTTGAGTTTTGAGCAGGGAAAAGAGGGAGGGGCGGGTGGAGTTTGGAAGGGGCAGTGGGAGGTGGAGCCTTGCCTCCTCTCCTCCCTGTCGAGTCTTCTGCATTATTCATATGCCCGGGCCAGTGCTGCGATCTGACTGGCTGCCTGGCTTAGCATTCACCCGACATTCAGCGGCTCTGTTTGCTAACATTCCTCATTCAAAGTCTTGTTAACTGCCAGACGGGAGGAACACGCGACTCCATGGGAAACCCACATGGCCTCCTTATTGTGGCGGGCCCTGACAGTCTCAGACTAGGAGGTGGCAGACAGGAGAGAGCGAGGGGAGCCGGTTTGTAAATATTAGAAAGCAGTTAGCTGAGGTTAGGCAGCTTACCCGAGGCTTAGAGATGGGTTTGGGGTAAAGTGGCTAGATTGACAGGGTAAAACCCAGACAGAGGGGCAGACAGACATATAGACAAGGCGTTGAGGCAGACCGGGAGGCTGGCACTTTCTGGGACTCTGAATGGGTCTCTCGTTGGCATGCCCGCCTACTCCTTGCAGGGAGTGCAGAGCTGTGTGACTGAAACGGAGCTCCTTCTCTGCCCTTCTCTACAGAGAGGATATGTGGACATACTGTGTGCAGCCACAGAGGGATCCAGCACAATGAGCGGCGGAGATTTCGGCGCTTTACTCCGGATAGCTGATGACTGGTGTTTGTGCCAGTTGCCTGCAAAGTCTCAGTGGGTAAGTCCGAGAGTGTGTGTGGATGTGGAGGTGAGTGTGTGCATGCATGTATGCCTGTGTATGAGTGTGTATGAAGCATGCACACATGCAGAGGTTTTCTTTTGACATAACGATGACACACAAAGACAAACGGCACAGCGACTTTTGTGTGTAAAGTCTGGGTGTTGTTTCCTTCAGGGCTACATTACTATCCAGAGAGAGGAGGCTTAACTAAATATAGGCAAACCAGGGGGGTAACGTGGCATGAGCTTTGAATTTCGGACGAAACTGAGCTACGCTCTTCTGGTGCGTTCCTACCTGCAGTTTTGCAGTCCAGGTCGGCCTTTTGTGCATGTGAAAGAGAGACGGTTTTGGAGGGAGCAGAGAGGGACTAGTGCTGTAATGTTGGGCCGAGGGCCAGACAAGGCCTGCTACACAAGGCCGAGCCCCACCACAATGCCCCCCCCATCTATCTCTCTCTCTCTCTCTCTCTCTCTCTCTCTCTCTCTCTCTCTCTCTCTCTCTCTCTCTCTCTCTATCCCCCCCCTTTTCTCTCCTGATCAGCTATTAGAAAACTATTAACAGCGAGTTTTCTCATTAAAACCTCATCTCAGTGAATATGTTCAAGGTTCCTGGTTTGTAATAGAAGGTTTAACGTTTGAAAACGGGTCATTGCTGACACGTGGCCACATGTAGCTTTGATACAGCTCGAACAGGCCTTTTAGACATACCTGTTATTGTGCTTTGTAACTAATGTGGCTCAAATATAAAGCGTACGTTTTAAATTTTTTTCATTTCCTTTAAATAAACAAGAAAAATGCTTCAAGGAATTAAGCTGTAGACATTTCTCGTAGGTTCGATTAAGCCGTTTGAAGACGCCATTAAATCCAAAGCTATGTAAGCTACATACACAGTATTTGGGTTGTGTAAGAATTAATACAAGTTGAATTGTCTTCAATATTAGTAACACACCTGATTTATCCCTCAGGAAAAATACCAGCACTAATTTTGTCTGTATTATATCCTATTTTCCACATAATTAAAAAACTCAATGTGCCACACCCCTCACTGATGCCTTCTAGTAGGCATCTTTTAATTATCGCCCATGAATCAGTTTTTTGAATTAGCGCTAATTTAAATTTCTTTCCACATTGCCTGTTGATATGGCTTAATGTTGAACACCTCAAGGCACATCAGAGTCTACGATGACCAGTAGGTAGGAGTGGAGGCAGCGTGAGTCATCACAGAAAGCTCCAGTCATCCCACCTACGTCCTACGTTTGACAGACATAGATCTGCCACTCTCGTACTACAGGGCCTGGCGCGCCTGCCGCCAGCTCCGCCATCACTATAAAGCCAGCAGAAAACCCAGACTTTGCTTGCCGCATTCAGTGCATTCCGAACCCTTCTTCTGAGACCTTCAGCCCGGGAAGTTATGAGCTAGTACGTCAGCATTTGGAGAAGGAACTTGCATTGCTGAACCCCATCGGCTCACAAGGTGCAGCAGTAAAAACTGCAGCAGAATCAAATGAAGGATGTAACTGTTTTTTTTTATATATATATATATATTTTTCCTGCTCTTCTTTTCTATTTTTTTCCTTTCTACTGTATTCCTCTAGCTAACACACATACTTAGGTAAAGGTAATATTTGCGGCGAGTTGTGCTGCTCTTCACAATCAAACGCTCTGGAGGGAAAACACGCTTTAATACACTATTCATAACTTGGAACCTGACAATCGTTTAATTAACCTTTGAAAAACATTGAAAACATTTTTACGCAAAACTGGCAGTAAGTCACAGTTTATTGTGAGATTTTATACAACTATTTTTTTAAACGATGTCCTGTGCTTAAAATGGCCTCACCTTTTAAATTGAAAATGATAAACCACTGACAAATGAAAAGTGATGTAGCAGTTGCAGATTTTGCCTCAATATTTAATCAGCGCCACAGATTTATAAAGGAATGTATATTGGTTGCTACAGAATGTTAGAGAACAGCAAAACTGAAGGGAATGTGAAAGCTAACATAAAGACCATCACACTACATCTTGAATAAGACAACACAGGACGCGTTTATGCACAATTGCGCACACACACACACACACACACACACACACACACACACACACACACAGGCAAACCCCCAGACACATTTGATGCTATGTACCCCACAATGAACCCTGGCTCCTAAGATGAATGGGGTTCCCACGCCTCTCCCAAGGAGTGCAGGGCACAGTCTCCTCCTCTGAGCATTCACACACACACACGCACAATGCACACACTACAGATGGCCACACAGTCTCACTCAAACACACATAGGTGCATTTGAGTATAATACAGAGGCACACACACTTGCAGTGAAAAGGACACATTTTCAAAAGGCACACAGACAAATGTAGGTTATTATTCAGAGCACTCACAGCCATGATGAGCATATACATTTTTAAGATGGAGTGAGACACAGCTATCTTTATTGCTAGCGCTTCAGTAATTTGGCATAGAAAGCAGCTTTTAATTTGTTAAGCAGCAAACAGGAAGGTAAGTGAGGAATGAGATGTATTTGGGGTGTTTTACTTTTGGTTAAATTTCAGTTACACCTCCTGTTTTTAGTGTGTGTGTGTGTGTGTGTGTGTGTGTGTGTGGGGGGGGGTGTCAGTTGTAAGGTTTTGCTTTGCGGGGAGAATTTAAATGAAGCAGAAACAAAAGTTTGTGGGAAAATCTAACATTTCAATATCTAAGGGTTCAGCAACACAAAGTCATTGAATGTGTGTGTGTGTGTGTGTGTGTGTGTTGTTAAATTAAATAAGGGATCTATTTTAATATTTATTTTTGTATCGTATAATACACTATGCTGTTAGATTAGTTAGTTTTTTTTCTCGTGGAAAAATATGTGCGTAGTATATACAATATATATTTATATAAATTGACATTCGCTTTAACATTGCATTGTGTGTGTGTCTGTTTGTGAGTGAGTTGCATAGTATAGTTAAAATTATAACTATAACAAAAAAAAATCATTTGTAGCTTAATTGGATGCTTGTTTATTCCTTCCATTATTGCCTCTTTTATTTTTTTTTATATTAAGCACTTTTGTAAATTTCAGCATTTTATTTTTAGAAACTACAATTGGATTACAAAAAAAGAAATGGCTAATTACAGAAAACCTAAATACATGCTTTATTTGTAATAAATAACATACAGTAATATAATTCCCACTGGTAACTTTCTGGAGCGTATGCTTCTCTGAGAGATGAATCTTAAGCTTCTTCAACACTGGCCAGTATATGGTAATAAAGTTTTCCAGTCTAAATTCGGCAGCAGTATTCTGAGCCATGATCACTCTAACATATGTCACATCAGCCTTAATGATACAGTCAAGTAGCTGCTTGGCAGGTTTATGACCTGAGGGCTACATGGACACCTTGTGTGTGTGTGTGTGTATGTGTGTGTGTGTGTGTGTATGTGTGTGTGTGTGTGTGTGTTTACACGTGTGTGTGTGTGTGTGTGTGTGTGTGTGTGTGTGTGTGTGTGTGTGTGTGTGTGTGTGTGTGTGTGTGTGTGTGTGTGTGTGTGTGTGTGTGTGTGTGTGTTAATTTGGATGTGTGTAAGTATAACTATATTTACGTCTGTCTTTCTCTTTCAGTTGCATGCTCATTATCTGGGAATGACTTCATTTTCCTGGTCAGACCTCAATGTCAAGGTTAGTTTCACTTTCTATATTTTTAAATATATTTTAGTATATATATATATATATATATATATATATATATATGTATTTATTTATTTATTTATTTCACACTCAATGGTGCGTATAACTGTGTGTGTGTGTGTGTATGTGTGTGTGTGTGTGTGTGCCAGTCGTAGGGTTTAGCTTTGCATTGTGAATTTAAATGAAGCAGAAACAAAAGTTTGTGGGAAAGTCTTAACATCTCAATATCCAAGGGTTCAGCAACGGGTCCCTGAATGAGTGTGCGTGTGCATGCCACCACACTGCTGAATTTTCAAAGTCCAAATCATTTCGGTCAGGTCTGGAGCTGGGATCATGCATCCTGCAAGCACGCATCACAATTCACAGTCACAAATCACAGTTTGTTGTTAGTTTACTGAGCGCAATCCGACTCACATTGTTCCCAGCACACAACAGCGACTGTGGCAGCGAGTGACGCGCCCCATCAAAACCTGCTCCGGCGCGTTGTGTGTGTCATGTCATTTGAATCAGTAAGTCTCTGGTGCAGCTCAAAGATAATCTCCTCAAAGGAAATTAGTCGGGGAAAAATAGGAAAGAAAAGCCGTCAGCCTAAAGGTCAAATGAAGATTAGAGAGAAACAGTACACGAGGGCACACCGGCTGGCACCCGGAACTGCACAAAGGCCTCATTGTCACTGGAGCCCTCGGCTCTGCACACACTCCTCCTGGGTACTTGGGGAGACATGACACCTGTTGGTGGTTCTGGTCAACTGCAGGCAGAGGACAGGAGTGTTTTTATATGATAATACTCCCTGCAAAACATTTGATTTATAATATAGTTTTTAAAGTCATTTTAATACATTTAAAAAGTTACAAGATACACAGCAAAATATACAGGATTCATTTAACACTGTTAGTGTGTAAGTGCACACGAGCTATGAAAAAAACACTTAGAAATGACAAGAAACATAATTTCTGGCTGATCTTTAGTAGTTTCTAGCCATACAGACGGGGGTACCTGCCTCCACCCCAGTACAATGTACGAGTACGGAACAGACCTTTTTCCACAGAAGACATTTTGACTTGTTACAGTAGGAAAAGCCACAGGTGTAAATAATAATATTAATGATGGCTGAATTCTATTTAGCTGCTTTGATTTCAGCATTCGAAATTAGTAACACCTGTGCATTTCCTACGATGACAAGTCAAAAATGTCGACTGGGAGAAAGTTTGTAGTGCTCAGAGCAGTGAAACCTGTAACATATATTACTCTTAATCCACATAACAAGCTGTCGATAGTTTTTTTTGGGACTATTTCTTTGGGAGAAAGACGTCCCAGTTAAAGCAGTTCACAGTGAGGTCGGTGGATTATCCAGAGAAACAGTGACACTCTTTCTGTAAAAAAAAAAAAAAAGATATGTGTTGCTGTCAAATTATTTTAACATGTTATTTTTCAAATGCTTTGTGCACCAAAATGAAATACAATTAACCTCCATCGTGTTAGGATGGAGGTAGAAATCCCCAAATTTCTAAATCTGCACAAATAACTATCTGTGTGACGAGGTGAACGAGAAAATATGTTTTCTGTAATTTGCATGAATCGACTTGCTTGCCCCGTGTAAACCTGAGACCTTGCGCTGCACACATTAGCAGTGTAAGTGAAGCCGGTGATGCAGGTCTCTTGTATGCTTTACAGGCTTTGACATTATGTAGCTCGTGTAGAGATGTGTGTGGCATTTATGGGATAACCAACCTGCAATAAAACAGCCGCAAACTGGTGCGTACGTGCGTGTGAGGAGTTAAGGAAGTGACTCACTTTTATAAGCTCGACCCCACCTTGCTTCCTCACGTCTCGCCCGTCTCTCTCCAGCTCGGGGGGGGGGGAACCGCAGCAGAGCCGCGGCCTCACTCAGGAAACTCCCTGAAACAAGCACAACGGGTCTGTTTGACCTTTTAGCCAAACGCAGTCAGACATACAAATTTATGCTCATGTGATTTCCTGTGACATACACAGATGACGCATGGTAGATTTATCTGACCAGTTTTAAGTTAGCGGTGTAGTTTATTCACTGTCTGCACTCCGTGGCAGAGGCGTGGGAACCCCATTCATCTTAGGAACCAGGGTTCATTGTGGGGTACATAGCATCAAATGTGTCTGGGGGTTGTGTGTGTGTGTGTGTGTGTGTGTGTGTGTGTGTGTGTGTGTGTGTGTGTGTGTGTGTGTGTGTGTGTGTGTGTGTGTGTGTGTGTGTGTGTGTGTGTGTGTGTGTGTGTGTGTGTGTGTGTGTGTGTGTGTGTGTGTGTGTGTGTGTGTGTGTGTGTGTGTGTGTGTGTGTGTCAAATAGGTACTGATACCGCTTTCCAGGTTTGTTGTATATTACATGTGTGACCGTGCAGGTTCACACGCACAGCGGAGCGCTGTTAAGTGATTCTCATGTGTAAGACAGCAGCCGCAGCAGCTCACTCTCTCCTCCCATTTGTCTCCATCAGGCCGAGGAAACCTGAGAGGAGGCGAGCCGACAAACCGCGAGGACCTGAAGCTGCAGAGAGGAGGTGACCTGTCAAGCATAAGTGACATTCAGGAAGTATTCTGAAAGCATTCTTTGATTCACAACAATTAAGGCACAAAGAAATGATGTCAGGTTAAGACACACGGTTGGTTGCACATAGAAAGCAATAATACTAAATAAAAAAAAAGTGATTTTGTATATAAATTATCCAATGAAAAAAAGTCTTAAACATTTAAAAAATAAGTTTTACATTAAAATGGACTTCAGCAGTTTAATTCATTCTAATCTTCATGCTTCATGCAGGGACACATCATATCCTCACAAAATCATTGTGACATTGAGATGTGTGTTGACACAGCCTTAGTGTTTAGCTAAAAATAAATCAAAAATCAAATGTATTATTACTTTGAAAGTTATTAAAACTCCTGAGTCCCATGTGTGTTTAAAATGAATAACATCTACTTACAAAATATACATGTAGGTTTATTCTTGACAAGATGATCTCAACTCAAAGACCCACTTAGTAGCTTTCTCAGAGCTTTCAACTGCAGCTCAAAGTCTTCATCAGTAGATAAGTATTTCATGTGTCAGCCCTCAGAACAGAGTAGGTATTTTTGTATTACATTAACTTGTGTTAGAAGGGCCTTTTGTCGTTGCGAGTTTGTGTTTCCTCAGGTCGACCATCAACCGTGTGACGTGAGAGACACCTGCAGAGACCAACTGTCCTTTGGGGTGAGGTAGTAGGTTGTATAGTTTTAGGGTCATTCCCAAGCTGTCAGATGACTATACAACTTACTGTCTTTCCTGAAGCGACTGTGATGGCGGCGTCATCATTATCATCATCGGCATTGTCACAAAGGAAAATACAACTTCACCACTGCAAATTATTTTGTATATATACCGTATATATATATACAATGTTAGAGAAGGAACATTAGAGAGAGATGCTGTTAAATAAGAGAGCAATGTTGGAGATGTTAGATAATATAAGTGTAATATAGGTATAAAATAGGTACTGCAACCTGTGTGGAAGATTTTCCTTATATCTTGTAGTGTACAGTCAGTGTGTAGGCTATCTGTTTTGATTACCTGAAATTAATTAGTGTTTTTCTGAAATATAGATAATATCTGGAATTTTTGTGGTTTTCTGTTTTTTTTTTTTTTTTTATTAAAATGCAAGTTTAGGAGCCTATTACTTCAAATATGCTTATTATAATTGCAAATGCTTTAACAAAATGCCTTTGTTAGCTGATTTTTTAGTAATGGTTTTACTCTTATCTAACTGTATCATTTTAACTAATGTTATCATCACTTATCTTGCTGTATTGACGTAATAGCAACACAGTAGTTGTGTCTTCATTTATACAGTGACCAGATGCGTACACACCTTCAGATCCAGATGTTCTTCCTGCCCACCTAGGTGATAAGTGATTAATGGTGTTCGTACAGGGTGAGGTAGTAGGTTGTGTGGTTTCAGGGTTGTGATTTTACCCCATCAGGAGCTAACTATACAACCTACTGCCTTCCCTGGAGGGCAGCAATACGTCATAGGAGCACACACGTCTTTGTCACCTGACTGACAGACTCTCATTCACTGAGCACAACAAAGAGCTGGCATTTGATTTCAAATGGGTGAGTGGTGCCAAATCACGATATGCATTTCATAGCATTAGCAACATTCATTGCTTTAACTGTGAAGTGTAACTCGCGTTGTGTAGATAGCATGGAAAGTGCAGTTGGCTTTGGAAATGTGATAAGAATAAAAAAAAATGAGTAATTTAACGTTGTACTGTTTCATTAATAAATAAAGACTGGATAAGAAAGAATATAAGAACATGACTGCAGTCTGATCCTTTCAGTGTCTACTGAGCACTGAGGTGCACTAGTAAATACCTAGTTGATGGACTTGTTTCTTGACACATTGCCTTATTCTGTAAACCTTGTAATGAACTCATATTTCAAAATATGAATCTTAAACTCCTGTGTAGCTTGGCTTCAACATGTAGACATGTACTGCACTGACAAGTCCTGCACCTACTTTTCTAATACACCTCACACACCCACATGGTGTTGAGAAATGCTTCATTCTAATGAAAGGAAAATATCTTTATGTTGGCCAAAAAACTTCCCCTTTCAGCCTACAATAGATTTCCATTCCCTTGTCTGTCTGTGCAGCATAGTGACAAGTAAGCCTGACCTTCTGTGAGTGCTGAAACTGTTTGGGTCAAGATGTAGAAGTTGGTTTTAGGATTTCCTCTGTACCTGATGTTTGGTCAGTGTGGCACATGTAGACATGTACTGTCTTTATCTATTTAGAAGAATGTTCTAAAGTTTGTCTGTCTTTATTGTTTGTTCTTTAAAACAGTTTTGTTTTTTCATGAAATATGATGATTTACTGGATCAAAGAGAAAATAAATTCCCAGAAATGATTTGAATCAACTAAATTCAAAGCATACAGTCCATTTTTATTTGAGCTAAACACTGACAAATGTACAGCATTCTGTTACACACTTTAGAGTAGTCATAGGTTGTGAGTTTTCATGTTGCATCCCAGAAGTTGATATCTGGTTACAATACACAGTGTATTTCACTTAACTGAGCTTTGGAGTGTGGAGACTTGTCTCTAATTCAGAAAACATTAGCATGTGTGTGTTTCATTCACAGATCAGGTGCTGATCTACCCGCAAGACATCTGAAATTATCACCCTCCAACATGTCTGTGTGAAAACACACTGAGCATCCTCAGACTTTGGTTGTCTGGCTTAACTGTGGAAGTCCACAGGAGATAAATGGCTAAATACCCCCCAGACAGTCTCTCAGCTCATTCAAACATTGCTGAGCACCCACACACAGTAGATGGCGCTAGATGTCCCACGTTGTGCTTAACTTGGGATGTTGGCAGTCCACACTTTATTTTTACAAAAGGCTATGAAGTTATAAAGACTATTAAGCAGAGAAAAATCAACCTGGACTAACTACTAACCTATACACAAAGGGGAGGATACCGGCAATGCTCATTCAAAACGTGTCGTATAATATACACTCATTGAGGTTACATGCTCATTTTGTAAAGAAAGCTACAGGTAAATGCCGTTATGTTATGAACCCATATGGATTTTGGTAAACTATACAAATAATAAAGGTAAATGTAAAGAAGAGAAGCAAATTTGCCAGAGAAAGGTTTTTAAGATGTTGATTTTGCAAAACCTAGCAGAAAAGGAAAGTTAGGAAATGCACCTGATACTTAGTCTACTAATAGGAACATGACTCATAGGCTATTGCATTGTGCAGAGCATGTCCATATTAATGTGCACATAATATAATCTTGTTGAATGCTGATGAAATCTGGAGTTACAAGTCCAGGACCACACCGTAACCTGACCAACTGACACTCTTGATTGCTGCACAATACAGTAACCTACTTTTCAATTTTACACGTATATTTAACCCATATGTGTTACAATTTTGCTTTTACCATGTGAAAACATTTGGAAAAGTAAAATCAATATTTCCAATGTGTGCACAAGATTCAGTTACATATATTTATACCAGTTCCATTGTCATTTATATACTATAACATACAGTACACAACATATGTATAAGTATATGCAGTGATGGAGGAAGTATTCAAGGTAGGAATACTGCAATATAAAAATGTCACTGTATTAGTATTAGAAAAATGAATTTAAAATATCAAAACTAAAAGCACTCATAATTTAAAAAAAACAAGTCTCTTGTGAGTATCATATAGTATATTACTACATTATTATTACTGATGCATTCATGTGTAAGATTACTCCCATAATATAGCAGTGAACCATATTTTATGAGCTCTGGTTTGTGAGTAACATCTTAATCTGTAACAGAGATTAAATCAGTTAATTAGATGTATTGTAGTGAAGTAAAAAGTGCAATATTTAACCCCTGAAATGTGAAGTACTAGTACAAAGTGGCATAAAATTGATTCACTCAAGTAAAGTACAAGTACCTCAAATTTAAGTGCAGTAGCCTATTTGAGAGAATGTACTGCACCACTGCATATATATGTATATAGCCTACATATGTTTAATATTCAACAGGTAGCCTAAAGGCCAACATGTTTTAACATTTTATTATGAAAAACGTTGAGCATCAATACTCTGTATCCTAATATATGATGGTGACGTAATTACATTGAGTGACTCACAGTGGCTCCATTAGAAATGATTTAGGAGACATATTGATTTACTGCTGCTTGGAGGCAGAGCCAATCAAGCCAGGGACTTGTGTTATATTGACATTTCTGTCTTTTATTGACTAGTTAATGATGACATCAAGGACGTAAAAAGCACGTTCCACACCGTCCCAGGTTCCACACCGACCCGTGACGTACCGAGCCACCGGGAAGTGATTGCATCCTGCCAAAAAAAAAAAAAAAAAAAAGAAGCGTGGGCGGTCCGTTTTCAAATCCACGCGTGCCCATTGGTTGAAACCATAGGTGTGTCAGGGGGGTGTGCGCGACGTGGCGCCGTCAGTCGCTACGTTATTTCCTGCAGAGGATGAGCGGAGGTTTGACAGCACGCACGCACAGAGACGACGCATCAAGTTTTTTTCTTTTTAGCAGAGCCGAGCGGGATCTCTGAGCGTCCCGCGGCCGAGGCGTCCATCCCCGCAGCAGCATCTGGACATGCTTCGGATAGCAGCCGCTGAGGTAAGTCATAAGCTTTATTTAAAAAATAAACTGTTTATGTAATTGTCATTAAGCTTACTTGCCTGTCGGCGATTTAACCAACTTATTGTTCAGTATGCTACAGTTTGACACCTGAGCAGAAAGAAATGGTTGCATAAGTGGGTTGGGCTTTCTTAAAAGACAACATGTCATATAGCTGCCGCATAGGGAAGAATGAATGCAATTGTTCTGAGAGTCTTATTGTATATGTTGCGAGTGAGCCCCATTTACACTTCGTGACAAGTCCTGCACCTACTTTTCTAATACACCTCACACACCCACATGCTTCATTCTAATGAAAGGAAAATATCTTTTATGTTGGCCAAAAAAAACTTCCCCTTTCAGCCCACAATAGATTTCCATTCCCCTTGTCTGTCTGTGCAGCATAGTGACAAGTAAGCCTGACCTTCTGTGAGTGCTGATTTGAGTCAAGATGTGGAAGTTGGTTTTAGGATTTCCTCTGTACCTGATTTTTTTTTTTTTTTTTTTGGTCAGTGTGGCACATGGATGACCTTGTTGCAGATCATATGACGGTCTTAGAAACAGCTGATCCTGATTCAGGGGTACTGGCAGAGGGTTTAAGGGGATATACTGTACGTTTTGTTTTGATGAGTGGGTCTGTTGTATCCTCGCTGTCAACTGTTGACATGCTTTTGTTGAGTGCTGAGAGCTGACTGCTCTCAGTGCAGTTACTGTTTCCTCTTCTCCTGTGACCTAAAGATAGAGCCCTGCTGTCTGGGATTATAGTTCCTCTGGGAGTTAAGACACAATGTCCTCTGAGGTGATTGGGGAAACATGGGCTGGGCCCGAGACATCTATGAAAGGGGGGGGGGGGGGGGGGGGGGGGGGGGCGAGTCAACAACTCAATTAAGACTTAGTGGTGGACCTGGTTGCAGCAAGGCTATATTATATGAATGAAAAAGGGCTCATGTTACAGACCATTAGAAAGCTGTCAACGCATTCACTTGTTAAATCTTTTCAATAACTAAAGGGGAACAGAGGCAACAGAACTTACGCCAGTGCTAGTTTTGTCATGCAGTTAGGGCCACAACTGATGATTATTTTCATTAGTTATTGTATGTAATGTGAGGATTCTTCTCTAGATTAAACCATTGATTGTTTGGTGTATAAAACATCAGAAAACAGTGGGAACATGCCCATCAGTCTGACCAACATGACCCAAATATTCAATTTACTGCAAGTAAACCAGCAAATTCTCTAATTTGAGGCCCTGGAACAATTAAGTGTTTGGCGTTTTTACTTGAAAAAATACTTAAACGAGCATCAAAATAGTCGCTGATTAATTTTCTTTAAAAAAAAAAAAACTTGATTAATGGACTAATCGTTACAGCTCCACATTCAGTCATGCCAGAGTGCAGGTCTGGACACACAAATTCACACAGAACTCATATATAAAAACTGTCAAATCATCCAAATTTAGATCTGGGAATGGTGTGTTGGGATCACATGCTACATTATTTTGGATCCAACCCATATCAAAACAGTTATTTTATGCACACTCCATTACGGTGCACAATATACTGTAGG
Organism: Gymnocephalus cernua; assembly: GCA_023631565.1. NCBI lineage: Eukaryota > Metazoa > Chordata > Actinopteri > Perciformes > Percidae > Gymnocephalus > Gymnocephalus cernua. Next base: position 15,304,526 of record CM042447.1, on the reverse strand, counting down.
TAGGAGCCTTCATCTTTTTACACTCACTCACAGATTTCCCCTTTTACACAGCTTTGGCAAGCTGTCCGGACCCGTCCCCTGATATGCTGCAACCCAAAGACTACACAAATAAACAAGAACAAGCACGCTTTGATCAGTCGTGTCCTCACAGTGTGCCCTGTATGCACAGTTAAAGAGAACGGATTACCTCATTGTTGTGTTCAACCATTAGTCAAACCATTCGTTTCTGTAAAGTCAGTCAGAGTTCTCAACAGTGAAAGTTAAAAGTTGCACAATATCATATTAGCTGATGTTTCTTCCTTGCTGGGCTTACAGATGTATGCAGCTGTGTAAACTGAGATTTTACATGGATCTCACACGAGCTCTGTGATGGGTCTAACTAGGGCTGGGTATCGTTCAGAGATTTTCGATACGGTACCAATACTGATACTGTGACTTTGATGCCGGTTCCTGAACAATACTTTATTCGATAACCAATTTCATAGAACTAATTTTAACAGAAAATATTACAACACTACGGTACAAATCGTTTTTTTTTTTTTTTTTCAGCTCCTTTACATCTATGTGATGCAAACCGTAGTCAAGCCTCTCAAAATACAACAAGACACACGTGAGCCCCGTCTCTGTGCGTAATGTAGAGTTTTTCCTGCATGCCTCTACGACATATAGACAGCCAATCACCAGCATTATTAGATCTTGGTAGAAGCATGCTTATTGGCTCACTGACACCCCTTTGGGGACAAATAAAGTTCTACTTGACTTGACTTGACACTGATGAGATTAATTTCTTAGGTATTGAAATTTGGTATTGAATGACAAGGCATTTTTTGATACTCGGTACAATGGAGGCAATTCAGTCTGAGAAGTTCAGTACCCAGCGCTAGGCCCAACAGCTACATCTCTGTAAACTAGATCAAATCATGTCATCAGATCAGGATTCCTGCCTAGATGGTATAACTGTGTTAATATTAGAACACAGATCAAATGTTATTGTAATAATGTACAACCCCAAATCAGAAAAAGTTGGGACAGTATGAAAAACACAAATAAAAAAAGAAGGTTGTGATTTCTAAATGTACTTTGACTTGTATTTCATTGCAGACAATGTGTCTGGTCAACTTAATTTCATTTGTAAATATACATCCTTTCCTGTCATTCAGACCTGCAACACATTCCAAAAAAGGTTGGGACAGGAGCAATTTAGGGCTAGTAATCAGGTAAATTGGTTAAATAATGATGTGATTTGAAACAGGTGATGTCAACAGGTGATTGTAAATATGATTTAGTACAAAAGCAGCATCCAAGAAAGGTCTAGTCCTTTGGGAGCAAAGATGGGCCGAGGATCGCCAGTTTGCCAACAAATACGTGAGAAAATTATTGAAATGTTTAAAAACAATGTTCCTCAAAGAAAGATAGGAAGACATTTGCTTATTTCACCTTCAACAGTGCATAACCAGGGCTCCACACTAACTTTTTGCCTTGGTTGCACTGGTGCGCCTAACTTTTTTATTTAGGTGAACCAGCACACAATTTAGGTGCACCCAAATTTTAACTCGCAGCGCCGTTAACGCCACAATTTCAAGGTTACCTTTTTATCACGCTCCATATACATTCATTTATATTATGTAAATGATTTTAAACAAGAATAAGGTGTAGGTAAATACTTTTTAGTTGAAACCCAATCATACTGCATATAAAAATAAAAATATTAACAAAAAAAGTTTGAAGTGCTTCACTGAGCTGCCAAACTAAAACAGGTTTAAAGGTATAATGGAGGATTTTCTTGAATTTTAGAAAAGAACTGCCCTCTCCACTTTTTGAAAAAATGCACATGCACAACACCCTACCTGCTCCCGAGAGGGAACGCCTATTAAACGTGTGCACGAGAGAGCGTGCACGAGCCTAGTTCTCCTCGTGCACGCTCTATTTACTAGTTGCTGTCGGCATGGCTCTACAAGCCGACTTTCCAAAAGAAGATTTGCACTTTTTCCACTATGTCAGACTCGCCACCGGTAAGTGGAAATCTATTTAGGACAAGCATCTCTATAGCTAACGTTAGCATGCTACAGGCCAACAAACATGCTATCACCGAGAGCGGGGGGGCAGCGCCACGGTCGGAGGCTTTTATATACTGTCTATGGTCGGAGGCTTTTATATACTGTCTATGGTCGGAGGCCGTGGCCATCTGCTCGCTGACCTGTCAGCGACCACTATACCTTTAAGTAAAACATTTCAAAATAGATTTAAGTGCTTCCCTGAACTGAGATCTAACATTTCATGGCTCAAAGTCTTATAGCCCCCCCCCCCCCCCCCCCTGCTGTCCTCTGCCCCTCAGATGGACAACACCTGTAATTTGGCCTTCTTCCCCTTTAGCCTTGCCTAAACCAATGACAGTACCAGCTTGCCACACTCCCTAGCATCAAAATTCAAAATTCAAAAAAAACACACACACACACACAAACTGATTCTTATCAGATCTTCCACTAGTCCAGGACTCAAAATCATATCTCTGTGGACTAAATGTTCCGTTTTAAGTCAAAGCCACTTTTCACAAGCTCTTTTATGAAAACAGGTTTTGATTAAAATAGAATACAAAGATAGCTGGTTTACTTCTCAGTTTGAAAATATACAGCTGCAACACATGTAAATGAAAATTATCTGAAATAAATAGCCTAGGATACATTTTAAATATATATCTCTGAGAAAGCTCCTTCACTTGTTATCAACATCAATAACAGATTAAAAGAGAAAGAGGGCGCCCGGATAGCTCAGGTGGTATATATAGAGGTTTATTCCTCGACGCAGCGGGCCAGGTTCGACTCCGACCTGCGGCCCTTTACTGCATGTCATTCCCCCCCCTCTCTCTCCCCTTTCATGTCTTCAGCTTTCCTAGCAAAATAAAGGGGAGAGAGAGAGAGAGAGAGAGAGAGAGAGAGAGAGAGAGAGAGAGAGAGAGAGAGAGAGAGAGAGAGAGAGAGAGAGAGAGAGAGAGAGAGAGAGAGAGAGAGAGAGAGAGAGAGAGAGAGAGAGAGAGAGAGAGAGAGAGAGAGAGAGAGACTGAAGCGTATGCTACTCACAGAGTGACGGCTGACTCACTATGAACGGGTCCAGCACGGGTCGAATGCTTTGGCGGGTCAGCGGCGTTACACACGTCTTGTATATGAAATGTCTGTATCGTCACTGCGCTGCATTTTGCAGGCTCCGTCTTAAGTTAGTTGCATTCAGTAACTTCGTCTGTGTTTTCCGCCGTGCGGCGGCCGCAGTAACACAGTTAGCAGCGGAAACACTGCTACAAATACAGGTTTCCCTCTCATGCTTAACGATATACAGCTGTGTTAATAACAATTAAAACTGTAGACAAATGTCGCAGTGTAAACCAATGCCGTGTCTCTCCGTGTTGCACGGTGGCCGTGTGTGTGAATGAGGGCGGGGCTGCGCGGAGGCGCAAGCCTAAGCTGAACAACCGTGATCTCCGATCCCTCAGGCGGCACTGCATCAAGAATCGTCATTCATCTATAAGCGATATCACCACATGGGCTCAGGACTACTTTGGTAAACCTTTGTCAAGTACCACAATACGTAGTTACAGCCACAAATGCCAGTTAAAACTGTACTGTGCCAAAAGGAAGCCCTATGTTAACAGTGTCCAGAAGCGCCGTTGACTTCTCTGGGCTCGGAGGCATCTGGGATGGACCATCACACAGTGGAAACGTGTACTGTGGTCAGATGAATCTGTATTTCAGGTATTTTTTGGGAGAAATGGACGCCGTGTGCTCCGGACCAAAGAAGAAAAGGATCACCCAGACTGTTACCAGCAACAAGTCCAAAAGCCAGGGTCTGTCATGGTATGGGGTTGTGTCAGTTCCCTTGGCAAAGGTAACTTGCACTTCTGTGATGGCACCATTAATGCTGAAAAGTACATAGAGATTTTGGAGCACAATATGCTGCCTTCAAGAAGACATCTTTTCCAGGGATGTCCATGCATATTTCAACAAGATAATGCAAAACCACATTCTGCACACATTACAAAGTCCTGACTGCGGAGGAAGAGGATACGGGTACTTGACTGGCCTGCCTGCAGTCCCGACCTGTCTCCAATAGAGAATGTGTGGCGCATTTTGAAGTGCAAAATGCGACCAAGAAGACCCCGTACTGTTGCCCACCTTAAGACTTGTTTGCAGCAAGAATGGGACAAAATTACACCTGAAACACTTCATCACTTGGTGTCTTCAGTCCCTAAACGTCTTTTAAGTGTTGTGAAAAGGAATGGCAACATTACAAAGTGGTAAATACCTTTACTGTTCCAACTCTTTTTGAAATGTGTTGCAAGAACCAAAATAGGAATTTTGTTTTTTTGAAACAAAAACAATAAAAATCATGAGGAACACATTGAATTATGTGCTGTTGTATTGTCTGCAATGCAATACAAGTCAAAGTACATTTAGAAATCACTACTTTCTTTTTTATTTGTGTTTTCCATACTGTCCCAACTTTTTCTGATTTGGGGTTGTAAGAAATTCCATCTTTTTTAAAAGCAGATACATGTTTTTCTGCCTTCATCCTACATCGTCACATCGTTACTAATACATGGAGGTTTTACAGGCGGTGTGCTTTGTAAAGTTGTAATCTGTAGTCTGTAATCTATGGAACAACAACAGCAACATCTGGCGTGATGAATTACTGGAAGTTTGCGGGAGCGTTAGAGAACATGAGCATTGTTGCTGTGATGCTGTGGGATGGCTCAAACAGATGTCCTTTACCCTGCTGGGAGCAGCTGGGAGCTCCACCAAACTCCCTCCCACACATACTTTAAAGATCCACTCTGAGATCACTGACAGGCAGTGGAATAGATAGACCGTTTATTTTTAGTAATGGGACAGAGAGAAAGTGACTTAAAGCTGTGATGCACAGTATATACTCGCAGAGTCTCTTTTTAAGTCTCTGGGGCGTCACAGTTGGTCAATAAATCAGAGTCCGAGCTTTGTAACAAGTTGCAGAGTGTGCACTCTGGCTGGACAGGTTGGAATTTAATCTGTGATTAAAGCGCCACTGTTGACTCTCTGGGCATGGTTCACTTAATAAACAAGCACTTTCACGTGATAAACTTACCTCTGGCGTTAGTTATATCCGTCACAACTGTGTAACAGATCTGGCTTTGTCGTTGTTGTTGTTGACATTTGAGGTTTGTTCATGTTTAATCTGAAACATGGTCGACCTACAACCAAAAAGATCAATCTTGGGATGCACCCACTCCTGCTGCTCTAAATGTGTGCAAAGGAGCAAACTTCAGGCATTCTCGCATTGAGAAGCAGGGAGTATGTGGAGGTTTGATAAAAACGTATTTATTAGTTACATGGCTTGTTCACGAAAGAGTTTTTTTTTTAAAAATGGCAAAAAACAATAACGATGATAAAGCCCCCATTTAACACTACTAGACACCAGCAGGGCTTTTTGTGCCACACCGCTCTAGACTGTGTTTGAGATGACACACGTTATAATTTTCCAAAAGCAAAATCAATTGACAAACTATTTCAAAAAAAGACATCCCTGAAAAAATATAGATAGGCTAGTAGATCACATTGCTGCAAAATCATAAAATAAATCCAAAATCCAATATTGCCATAAAGCAGTCCTTCTCATTGATTTGAAACATTGGCCAAAATGGTCTACAGTCAGTGATATTCATGGGATGGTAAGGATAAATCAGATGACTAACCTTACCTGTCTGGCAGTTTGAATCATCATATCCCCTCTAATCTACTAAAATGTGAGGCTGGTAATTTTTTTTTGATTCATGATTTTAAAAAGCTCAGTTTTCACATGTTTTGGCAACAGGTTTTTGTTGTACTAAACTTAAAAAAAAAAAAACACAATCTACCCAATCTAAAAACTAACTAGAGGTTTTTCCAGAGCTGGGTGTTTTTGAAACTCTCAACCAATCCAAACTGCCTCAGGATTTCGAGACTCATTATCACCCATTGTCTCCCCTCTTATCACAGTCTGGTGAGTAAGGGCTTGTACCTCCCAGGTTCACCGTGATCTCCACCATGGCAGGGGATCTCTTTAGCCCCCCGTCCCCACTTGGGGATTCCCTGCTGGACAGTCCGCTGTGTGGAGACCTGATGGCGGATCTTCACGACATCTCCGAGTCTATAGAAGATGACCCGTTGGGATTTGATTTGCCGGTGTACCAGAGCACTGGCTCGGGGTCTGAGAGCTCCATCGCACTGGGTGAGTTGTGGAGTTAGCCTCGTGGTTGGAAGAAATAATCACAGGGTACATGAACAGTCATGTTAAAAAGGTACAACACACTGACCTTTTGGCTCCGCTGTTCCACATGTACACTCACTAAAAAGGCCTGTGTTAAACACTGTGTGTCTGATAACAGAAGATTAGATGAAGATGATGTGTCTGTCTCCAAATTCCTGAGCAGCACTTGAAAAAAAAAATGACCCATAATATAATAATAACAATAATGACCCTTTAATATTTTGGATATACATCAACTGAAATTCTTTAAGTCTGCAGGAGTGTATGATGTGAACTTAAAGTTTCTGTCAAGGAAAAACATGAATTCATTCAGATTTATTTAACAGATATCTTGCTTTTACCATCACTGGGATGGTTAATCTGTTTTTTATACCAATATTGTTAGTTATAATGCTGTAAAAAAAAGAAAAGTTTTATATATATATGTATTAGTGCTGTCAAGCGATTTAAAATATTTAATTGCGATTAATCGCATTAATCAGAAAGAACAGGGGAGACGCTTTGTTTCTCTCTCTGACTGTAGAGTCACTACTCGCTCGCTCCGAAGCTAATCGCCGTGACGAACCTACTATCTAGCTACGCAGCTAGCGAGCTAGCAAGCCCAAGCCCAAACAGCGGCCAGTTTCCGGTCTGCGAAACCCGCCCTTCAATCAATGCTATTGGCCAAGCGTCCAAGGTAACGTAACCCCATTTGTTCAGTTCCTATCCCCTGACCAATCCGTTATCCTAACTACTCCCTAACCCCAACCAATCGAGCTGCTTCGTAGGGCGGGTCTTGGCGTGGCCGTAGTGGGATTCGTAATTTTATTTCCTGTCTAGCTGTCTATGCGTTAATCGCATAGATTAACGCAATCACAGTTAGATTAACGCAATCACAGTTGCTATATATATTTAGCAACTGTTACAGAACATTCTATATTATTTTCCTAATACTAGTCTGTATCTGTGTCTGTCATCTGACCAGCAAGCTTGGGTAAAACATGTCTGAATTTCGTTTTGTTCAAATAGTGGGTAGCCCAGTGAAATATTTGAACTCGCTGTTATCTCTTTTCTGCTTTGTTGTGCTGCTGCAGACACCTTGACCCCGGCCTCCAGCCCGTCGTCGGGGGTGTGTGGAGCAGCGCCGGGCCCAGAGGAGAGCTTCAGCCCCCTCAACCTGGAATGCCGGGTGTGCTCAGACAAGGCCTCAGGCTTCCACTACGGGGTGCATGCCTGTGAGGGCTGCAAGGTGAGAGATGTGGGACTAAACGCAGGCGTAGTGCAGTTAAGAGTACATGTTGTATGTACTGACATACTGCTACATATCAAAGTAAGAAAGGACATACAAAGATATGTATGTAAACATAAAGACATATACAATCCCAATCATCAAGACTGATGCTGTGTGCTGCAAATATTATAGGCCTATTGGCCTATTTGTTCTTGTTTAACTACATTCGTGGGGTCCAAAAACCAGGAATACAGTATACTTGTGAGGTCCCGAGTCCCGACAGCCTTGTGGGGCCAAAATGCTGGACCCCACAAGTTTAAAGGGTTAAGACTTGGTTTTAGGATTAGGGTTAGAATGAGGTTATGGTTAGGGTGATGGTAAGGGTTAAGGTTAGGCATTTAGTTATGATGGTTAAGGTTAGGGTAAGAGGCTAGGGAATGCATTATGTCAATGACGGGTCCCCACAAAGATAGTGAAACGCACTGTGTTTTTGTGTGTGTGTGTGTGTGTGTGTGTGTGTGTGTGTGTGTGTGTGTGTGTGTGTGTGTGTGTGTGTGTGTGTGTGTGTATTAACGTCACTCAATTGGGCTCGTTGCCAAGCGGGGGAAAGGTGACAAGTAAGTCAACGAAGGCCATCATGTCCCCCACCTCACATGACCCGGCTACGTGTCTCAGAAACTTTCCACTGGCCTCCAGGTCAGGCGCCTCTGCATGCCGAGCTTTGTGTGTGTTTGGGTGTGCGTGCGTTGGTGCAGGCATGTATGTGTGCACGTCACCACACACACACACACACACACACACACACACACACACACACACACACACACACACAGGTGAACAAGCTTTGTGTGTGTTTGGGTGTGCGTGCATTGGTGCAGGCATGTATGTGTACACGTCGCCACACACACACACACACACACACACACACACACACACACACACACACACACACACACACACACACTTACAGTATACACATGGAGCTGCAGCTGGCATTAATGTTAAACGTCACCTTCTTACGGAGTCATCTTTGGAATTTGATGATTAGAGTAATTTGGATTGCATTTTGAAAAGGTCAAATAATCACTAAGGTAAGTCAGTCAGGCCTGTATTGGCTCTACGGAAGAGATTTTAGAGATTCACAACAATATTAGTAGACAGTGACAATGAGAACAGTTTGTAACTGAGACCACTGAGTGTATTAAAAGCATTAAGGATCATCACTGTATTGTTTGTCAAGTCACATGAGCTTGTAGTCTCATACCTCTCTAAGACGACGCCGTGTTGCTGCATATCTTTTTTTGTAATTGGTATTTCATTGTTAAATTCTAGTCAATAGTTCAACTGACATCTGTACATATATTCCCCGTTAATGATTTTTTTTTTTTTAAATACATCAAATCACAATGGAAATCAGATAATAAAATAAAAATAAATAAATAGAAAAACACTCATGGATCAAATGTATAGTCTTACAATAATAGGCACCATGATCTCATCTTAATCTAGATCTGTCCACAGTAGCGATGTATTGCAAGTAGTCTCTCCATTTTGCCATATATTTCTCAGTCCTATCCTTAGAGTTGAAAGAAATGTTTTCGTATGAAGCAACTTTTGCCAACTCCGTGGTCCATTCCTGGAAAGAGGGCTCCCCTGGCTTCCTCCAGCTCGTTGTTGCTGCTTATCTGAGGCTTTGTTTGCTATTAATGCATTACTTTTTAAACTTTTGACATTGCCTGCTTTAAAGTTTTCTCCCATCAGCAACAGCTCCACCTCAAAATTGTGTTTGTCTCATGCAACAACAACTACACAAGGATCAAGAAATCCAGAGCGTTGCGTTGCGGTACCAGTCACACTTAGAAGTTAGACAGAGTTGCTAGAGGTGTTCTCTTCTTTCTGTTGCTTCCACAATCACTTCTTTTACCCTGCTTTTCACTCCTCAGGACTGGCATTGTGCCTTCAATTTTGCTCTAATCCATAAATCGGACAGTAGAGATGGACACTTTTTGGACAATTTCCCTTTTTGTTCCGTCAGTTGCACAATGCACATCTGTGTGAGTGCTGCAAAACTAGCCAGCTCCCCACAGGGCTCTGGTTTATGACCCACATGCCTAAGGCTAATCATGTCGGCACTCGTCTCAGATGGCTGCTATTCTAAAGTAGGGACACGATGACTGTGAAACTGTTGGACGCTGCACATGTGAGAGGTGTATTTTGACAGCACTCTGTTCCTAAATTCTCTGACTGATGATATTGCGCCATCATGGAAAGATGTGACTCGTGATATGTAGCAGTCACAGTTTGCGGTTTGCATGACCGACAGGCTCTGCGTATCACTTTCAACGCCTCGCTTTTAAAGAGAGGAGCGTTCAATAGTGGGAATGTGAATGGAATGTGCTGTGATGCTATGGTGCGAGGGATTAAGTCTGCGGGGATGATGGTATGTCATTTGTATGGGACGTTTAGAGCAGCAATGGGAAGGTTAATCACAACACCTCTACCTGCCCAATAGGCGGATGTTAGTTTGAATAGGTGTGCCACAAAGATGCTGATGATCAACTTTTCTTTCGGTTTCACTCAAAGACATTTGCTCTTAAGGAAGTGTTGCACAATACATCTCTTTACTTACATCTTCAGTCTTGTTACTCACAGCTAAATATCACCGCAAAATACGGGTTGTGTCTGTACACAGACATGCAAAAACATGCTTGCTATAAACACACACATCTGTTTTTTTCCTCCTTGTGCAGTTCTGTTGTTTTGTAATGTATTTTTGATGACTCATATGCCTGGAACTTCACATTTCTCCCCTTTGTGTTTTTGTTAAGATTGCACGCAGTTCTGCTCACAAAACTAGATCTCTTTTTTTGGTTAAAAATACCACAAAAACTGATGCCTGACACATAGTAACCCTTAATAACAATGTGTCTTCGACATAAAAGCAGACAAGACCTTTTGTAAGATGATGGCTGACATATTGCGTGACCGCATGGCTTCTAGATATATCACCAGAAAATCCATATACCCCTTTCGACAGTGAGGGATAAGGAATGTCCTGACTGAAATTTCAGTCATGCACATAGTTGTGTGTGAGTGTGCGTCAAAGGATCATATGTTTCGGCACATGTGTGACATCTGTTAGCACGCGTTGGCTTACTGCCCTGTATCTCAGTGTGTGTCGGAGGGTTGTCCAATCAGGTTCTTCTTTAGAAAGAGCAGAGTTTACTATACACCTTGAAGCACATCTCTCTTTAAATATAGATGTAGTTCCACTGTACAGTTTAATCCAAAATGTAATATAACACTGGTCCTCCCAGGGCTTAAAATGAACAATGCATGTACAGTATCATAAGGTACTTGCCCAGATTCAAAGGTGTGGACCAAGGCAAATAGGTACTGCAGATATAGGTGTCTGACATATAGTGTGACCACAGCCTTGGCACTCATGCTTCTTAAAATAAGAGTTCAAGAAAGTTCATTGATTTCCATATGGGCTGAAGTACCCGGAAAGTATTTTTGTGGGCTTTTTGTGTACTCAGTTATATGATCTTCAAATCAAATATATAGCTCTAGCAATGTGCCATTCTGTCTCAACCAGGGTTTCTTCAGAAGAACCATCCGGCTGAAGCTGGAGTATGATAAGTGTGAACGCAACTGCAAAATCCAAAAGAAGAACCGCAACAAGTGCCAGTACTGCCGATTCCACAAGTGCCTCTCTGTGGGCATGTCCCACAACGGTAAGGCCTGAAACCTCCAAGATAGTTTAAATAACAGCCACAAGTGACAACTACAGGATAGTTGTCCAGCAGAGGACAATGGTAACTGTAGTGTAACGGTTGTACAGGCAGAGAAGAGTCATACATACAGTAAACAGACTCGCTAAGCTCAGTTACACAGCATTATCTAGCTAAAGTTGGTTAATGTTAGCTAGCATTAGCCACCATAAGCTAATGGTCATACCAGACCAGTTAAGCTGTAGCAGAAAAACTGCAGACTGTACTACAGTAATCTGAGCAAGGGTGCGTTTTATTGCTTTATAGCACAAATTCAACTTTTAATACATTTGTACGAGAGTCAAACGTGTGTTTGACATCTTTGAAAACAGTCCAACTTTAAAGCTCAATTACTGAAATCATAGCATCCAATACAATACTTTAATAGCAATGACAGAATTTGCAAGTAAGCATCATGAATGCAGTTACATAAAACTCTGCTCACCACGTCCTCAGTCAACACCATGGTATGTGTTCTCAACAACAGCAGTTAATGTCCTAATGTGTTTTGGCTCCAAATCAACATGCTTTACACTGACTGGGTTTTTATAGAACAACGTCCTGCCGGAGCCTGCTTGACATTGAGAAAACACAGGCCCATATAGCTCCACATCTGGCCCGGCATCTGCACTGACTGCTGAGGGGTCATTGGGTTTGTTACAATGGCCTCCCACTGCAGACAGAACAGTGTCAGAAACCTGAGAGGAGGACGACATGTCCTCAGAAGAGAGGAAAGAGAACATAACGCACCAGATCTGTAGTGGGCGAATACTTGTGTGTGTCTGCACACACACACACGTTTGCTGTAGGAGCAGGGTTTCGGCGGGGTCTTAAAAGTCCAAAAAAGTCTTAAATTTCAGGTCCAAATTTTAGGCCTTATAAAGTCTTAAATTTGCAAAAGGATTATGTTCTAGGTCTTAAATCATTTTAAACACTTAAATGTTCCTATGTTCATGTAACTCTACCTCAAATGCTCAATGAAAGTTGTTTTTTATTCTGTGGTGTTGTAGTTCTTTCTTTCGCTCGTCCAAATATAATTTGCTGTAATTGTACAGATTATTATTACTCTGTGTCGCTTTTATTCCATTTTAATAATTGTATTTACTTTGTAAGTACTTTTGTGACTGCATTTTGTTGTACTTTTATGTCGTCATATAGGTCTTAAATTTCATTCATAAAGGTCTTAAAAAGTCTTAAATTTTACTTGTGGACCTTACCTGTGGAGGATATATCTGATGTCTCTGTATGCAGTTTTTTATTGTAAAATAACACACCAACCGTTTGAAAACGCGTCTAGCAGTTGCTAATGGTAATTGTTTCTATGCGCCAGCTATTCGGTTTGGTCGGATGCCTCAGGCAGAGAAGCTAAAGCTAAAGGCAGAAAGCAAGATGGTGGAGAAAGAGGTAGTAAGCCCCATGCTGGCCGACCACAAGATTCTGGTCGGACAGATCCACGAAGCCTACGTGAAAAACTTCAACATGAACAAGGCGAAAGCTCGGCTCATACTCACCGGAAAGACCAGCAAGCCGGTAAAGAAAAAAATTATATTCTTTATTCTGTATCTACAGAATAAAAAAAGTATCCTCACCTACCAGCATCCTCTCCTCTGTCTTTCTCCACAGCCTTTTATCATTCACGACATGGAGACGTTCCAGCTGGCAGAAAGGACGTTTGCGGCCCATATGGTAAACGATGACCGTCCGGAGCCCGAGAGAGACCTTCAAGCTGGGGCTGTGGTTCCGGCTGCGGGGTGTAGGGAACTCCAGCAGAGGGAGGCTGAAGCCAGGCTCTTCCACTGCTGCCAGAGCACCTCGGTGGAGACCGTCACCGAGCTGACGGAGTTTGCCAAGGCGGTGCCGGGTTTCCAGAGCCTGAATCTGAATGATCAGGTGGGTTTAGGGGTGCTGTATCTGTCATTTGTCTTCTCGTCAGTCCATGTGAAAAGTGGGGAAGAAAGATTTGGCCTAACTTGAATAAAAGAGGATGTGTTTCTGTTGGGATTCTATGTAAGAAAAAAAGAAGAAGAAAAAATAGTTACAGACACTGATGTTTAGAGGCACATCTGAGTCATGCTGTGGCCTTCTTACCTGCCCGTTTAGGTGACTCTCTTGAAGTACGGTGTTTACGAAGCCCTCTTCACGCTCCTGGCCTCCTGCATGAACAAAGATGGACTCCTGGTGGCCCGTGGTGGAGGCTTCATCACCCGAGAGTTCCTCAAGAGCCTCCGGCGGCCATTTAGCGACATGATGGAGCCCAAATTCCAGTTTGCCACACGCTTCAACTCCCTGGAGCTGGACGACAGTGACCTGGCCCTTTTTGTGGCAGCCATTATCTGCTGCGGAGGTAACTGACAATTATATTTAATTATATTCAAAAGTGGACAAAGAGAGAAAATTCGCAAGAAACTGAATCCTCCCCTTCCCTCCAGATCGCCCAGGCCTGGTGGAAGTGCCTCTAGTGGAGCGGCTGCAGGAAAGCATCGTTCACGCACTACGGCTCCACCTGCTGGCCAATCACCCGGACGACACCTTCCTCTTTCCCAGACTGCTACAGAAACTGGCCGACCTCCGAGAGCTGGTCACCGAGCATGCTCAGTTGGTGCAGGAAATCGAGACATCAGAGGACACGTCGCTGCACCCGCTCCTGCAAGAGATATACAGGGACATGTACTGAGAAGGTGGCACATGATCATGAACAGGGACATGATATGTATGCCACTCTAAACCGGGTGTCCATACATATTTACTTAAACTATCGAGCATATCAATGTACTGTAATTTGCTTAATGTGCAGCTTCTATGGATGCACACTGCTGTGATCTGCAGTGTTTGCATTAAGACTCTGTGTATTTTTCCTGGAACAAAACATAATGAAATTATTTCGGGGGGGAAAGGCAGCTCTTGTAGGTGGCATGCCTGCTTCCATGAAAGGGGACACAGAGGGGAACAAAGTTTTTTTGATCTTACACTATAGATGTGTCGAGATATATATTTTTTAAATGCATTGATTTTTAACTTGGAGCACCCAAATGCTATGGAGTGGGTTCTGGATGCCAGCTTTTACTCTACACACTGAACAAAAGGTGAATAGGGAGTAGGCTATGCAAATGTGCCTAGCATTTAAAATGGGTGCACACATAAAAGCTACCAGGATGTGACTGCTGCAGTCATGCGTGCACTGATGCTCAATATTAATTTTTCCTGTGAACAAGTTGAATTGTGGTAAAAGAAGCATAGAAATTATAGAAGTTATAACATTTTTAATCTTTGAGGCAACTGAAATGTTGGTTGTGCAATGTAGGCACTACAACTAAATACCAGGCATATTCCTAATATTTTGGATATTTAGTGCATATGATATGTTAATTTAAGTCACTTGGATTTAGTTACTATAATTGTCATGTCCTTTCAGTGTGTACTAGTTGTGCCACATCTCCATTTTGAAGAAACTTAGTATTCACCAAGTGCCATAACGTTTCAATGCCTCAGCTCATATTTTAACCACACCTTATACACTCACCTCATAACAAATCTAGTTAGACTTTTTTTCCCAAGTGGAAACAAGTTTAACGTTTTAGTGTTGGATCAGGGAATGTTCACACATCATAAATCATGAACAATAGTGCATTTTTACCAGGCAATGACCTAAAAAATGCCATACTTCTGCTGTAAGCAGCCATCATTGTAATTTAATGTGTAATATATTCATTTAAGTACTTTACCCTACTGATAAATACCAACACATGATAGCTGCCCAAACTATTTTTTGTACAAAACCTGCTGTTAAGACACATTAGTGGCCAGTTAATGTTTTGATCACAAACACAATAATCTGATGATAAGATGGTTTATGTTTTATTTTGTAAATATAACAGAAGAATGTGGTGACCGCAGTGAAAGGGATGAATGTATCTAGATGCAGTCAAACAGGCATCAAAAGGAGGAGGTGATTGCCTCATTTGCTGTACCTGTATTATTGAAACTGTTTATATTTTTTTTATCATATATATATATACATACATATATACATATATATATATATATATATATATATATATATATATATATATATATAATAAAAAATGCATTTCAATAAAAGGATGTATGTATTGTGGAAGTTGAAAATAAACTAAAATATTGAACTTTTATTTGTAATACCCAGACGTATTTGAAATAAATGAGCTAATAGCTTTTTGCTGCATAGGCCTATATTTTGAGTTGTCATGCAGGACAAGCACAGGTGGAACTAATAATGTTAATGATAGCTTTGTTCCATGTAACATTAATTGTCCCAGCAAGCCATTACTGTAATTAATAACACCTGTGGTTACACGTTGAAGTAGCCTACCTGCTATAAACGTTATCTACGGATTTTTTTTTTTTTACTAAATAAATAATAAGCCATGTTCATAATTGTGGCTGGTTCACTAAACTATTATTTTCTATGCAAAAATATTTCCACATACATTCGTTTGAAGCGTCCTAATACTTCTGCATCCCCAGTCCAATAGGTGGCGCTAAAACTTCATGAAACAACTTGATGGTTGGACTCGATATGAAAACCAGGAAGTAACTCTGCTTTGAAAGATGGAGAAAACTACGAGCGAGACCCGTCAAAAAACATTTACATGCCAGTTGTGTGGTTTAAGTAGTCCCTTTACTTACGTCGGCCAGAAACCACCAAACACCAGAGCCATTGTGTAAGTGAACATTAAGCAAAGTGTTTCGGTTAGAGCTATAGAGCTAGCTATGCTAAAGCTCATGTTGTTAGCTGCTACGTTAGCTACGTGACTGCATGTAAAGTTAATGCCGTCTCAACGTTAGACACAGCGAAACCAACAGTGATGTGCACGTTACGTTCATAGCAAGTAACGTTACTGTATTTTAAAAAACACCTCTGTCTTATGTCCAGTTATATACATGTATGCGTGCATTTCTGTCGTCCACCAGGTTGCTTGAAGAGTGTTTTGTGACTCAGGACCCCTTTAGTCCGGACAAGGAAAAGTTCCTTGTTTTAGGCTCGACCTGCAGCGTGTGCAGCATATGTGTCTGTGTTGGATCGGTAAGACGTGTTTAAATTGAATTGGTTATGTAATTCAGCTTATCAAATCATTGGCTTACGTGCAGTTTAGTGTCACATAGCCTATTATTTTCCAAAACCTGAGTGTCCCAAATGACGAGGGTCTTATTTGAGACAGGTTAGGGTTAGGGTAGCACAGGTGGTTTAGCAGTTAAGGACATTGTATGGGGGATTTGTGACACTAAACTGCACGTATACCCAAATAATTAATGCCAGATGCACAGATAAAAAGTAACTTAGCAACGTGCTCATCAACTGCATGTCCATTGAAAACCAAGCTGTGCTCCTGTGACAGTTTTCCACTTGACATGAGTTGACCCTGTTGGTCACTGCCGATAAAACAAACATCTGTGGTTTGTATGTTTTCCTCAGATGACTTTGCCATCATGTGGCCTCTATATGTGCTGAGTGGACTTTATGACTCTGGTGCCCTTGAAATCAACGGTCCAGTTTCACAAACGGATAGTCTTTCCATCTTGGAATAATTGTGACAAAACGTATCCAGTACTTATGTAAAAATAGAGCATTGATGCTGAGCTCTGCTTTCTCTTCACTCAGGACTGCAGCCTTTTCTACACCAAGAGGTTTTGCATGCAGTGTGTGAGCAAGCACTTGGACCAGTTCCCCCGTCAAATTCAGGCCGAGCTGGCCAAGAAGAAGCAGAGCTCCAAGACTGCCGTCTCGTGACATCCGACAAGAGGTCCATAGCGTTCTAGAAGAGAAATGTTTGATTGGTGATTTACAGAGTCCAAATGTGCCAAGGTGCTTTACCGGCACTCATTTATCAAACTCCTACTCAACCAAACTCCATATGAACAATTAGAACATCCTGTACTTAATTAGCAATGCGTTTTATTTAGGTGGAAAATTAACTCCACAAATCAGTAAAATACTAGGTTATGCTTAGTAAGGTTAGGCTGTTGTATTGGCTTTCAGGGTGTTTTGTTTTTTTGTTTCAAGAGAGTTTACTAGAAGGACGGAACGGGTGTGACTAGTGTTGCTGGACCCCTGATGGATTGTGGTTACAGGCTCAGGATCAACCCTGCTGGTTTGCAGCAATTAAAAATGGCTCCCAATTAAAATTCTGAAGCCATGTATTGTATGTGCATAGTTGCCCTGCAGTTGCTCTGAATTTTCTGTTAGGGGAAAAAAAAACATATCTTATCACTTGTTCATTTTTTTAAAGATTGTTTTTTGGGCATTTTAGGCCTTTTATTTTGACAGGACAGCTGAAGACATGAGAGGGGGGAGTGACATGCAACAAAGGGCCGCAGATCAGAGTTGAACCCGGGCCCACTGCATTGAGGAGTAAACCTCTCTCTCTCTCTCTCTATATATATATATATATATATATATATATATATATATATATATATATATATATATATATATATATATATATATATATATATATATATATGGGCGCCTGTTCTATCAACTGAGCTATCCGGGCGCCCTACTTATTTTTAATTCTTAAACCATGATGGTCCATTTTTGCCCATTGCTTGTTCAGCCCAATTCAGCAACTATTCTGGGCTTTTTACCAACTGTTTTAACACTATTAGTAGTAGTAGTAGTAGTAGTAGTAGTAGTATGTACGACTCAAAAGAAGATGTGGAGGTAATAGCTTTTCCCAAGACCAGTTGCTGGGCTGATTAAAAACCAGATTCATGTCGCCACTGCTCTTGCAATATTAAGAAATTAATAAGTTACCTACAACGTATTCTTGCACTTGACATATTATGCCTGTTGTGCAATGTTTTATTGAACCCCCCCCCACCCCCCCCCACCACCACTTTTTTTTTAGAAGAAAACACGTTATGACTTTCCAGCAGCATATGTTACCATTAACATTTGTGACTAATTATCTCTATTATAGACAACGTTATTGTTGACATGACGCATCACTGTTATCCATCTCATCTCTGCGTCTATGGTCAGAGGGGACACTGTTGACTTCTGTGGAGTCAAAGTTTTTCTGTTATCTTAAACTATTAAAAAACAAAACAAAAAAAAGATACGTACAGTGACCTTTCTCTGTGGTTTTGTGACTGTTTAATCTTGTTTAAACTAATGTTTGTTTTAGTGACAGTCTGCTGCAGTTGCATCATCCCGCTCTGTTACACTTAGGAGTGTTAAACAGTTACTCCCATTTTCATAATACACATTTTACTGTATCAGCCCCAAACAAAATGTTCTCTTGCCCACTTTCTCACTTGCTCTTAATCATTTTGATCAAAAATGTTTTCATCTTGGGGATCACTGTACAACATCGTGCAGTTTGCAGCAGCATAAACACATTATGGATTAACTGTGATTCCCGGCGATAACATCGATATAACAGATGGCCTCGCTGTATTCATCACGAGATGTTGGACGTTTCGAGGGCTAATTGAAACAGCATGGCCTTTAAGGCAGGCAGGCCCGTTGATTTTTTTTTTTTTTTTTTTTTTTTTTACTGGCAACTGCTGAAGAGGAATGCAGTGCGACATTCGCTTGGGTTTAAATTGGGACATAGTGAACTTAATCTGGGCACAAGGAGTGCTTGCTATTGCAGATGCATTACTTTAATTACTCCAGGATTCCTATGGAGCCCTGGGATGTACAGAAAATAAATGCAATAACTTAAGTCTTGGCATGAACATCAAGTCAGGAATTTTTAAGATGCAAAACCGTATTTCGGTTTGTATTTCAAGGTCTTTTTTTATTTATATTTTAAAGCTGCACCACTTGCTGTTTCCTTGGTATTTAAATTCCAAGCACACAAGAGAAATTACAACCAGTGAAGCACACAAACCACCTCTGTGGCACCAGTGGCAAAGTCTGACAGCGATAAGAACCGTGCCAACAATGACGGAAGGCTTTCTGCTCGAGAGCTGATGTCATCGGATGCCAGGAGGCAGATTTGTGGCTTTTTTTTGTTGTTTTCCTGCATAAAACCTCTTTTTAGTGTCTCATTGTTCTTCAATAGCCTTGAAGCTGTAACTGAATGGATTTACTCTGATTGAATCAAGGGTGCCTAAATCATTTATGTGTCACCAAATCAGATCAAGCAATGAGATCTGTCAGCCGTCAAACGATCATTTGATGATTGATTCCTGTGATAGCATTACGAGCCTGGAGCAAGACCTCAGCCTAGTACTCCTGCAGTGAGATACATTTAAATTTACTGTGTTTTTCTTATCACACTTTTTATTCAGGACATCTACAGTGCCTGCACACAGAGATACAAATGACAGTTAATGAGATCAAGTGATATCTTTGACCTGTAGGTGTTCAGTTAATGTCTAACCTGATGCCTGCTGGGGAAAATAAAGCACTAAATGGAAAGCTAAAGCTAAATAACACACTCCATTATGACCACAGCCTCGTTTGCTCTTTACGTATTTAACCAATCAAACCGATTAATTGGACCATATTCATGTGTGGAGTTAATCTCTTCCAGCTCTGTGTTGTTGTTGCCCCTGTTCGACTTTAAGAGAGCTCAATGGGCGGTCCTAGTGCGCAGACCAATGAATCGCCTTCTCTGTTTAAATAGTCCTTGATGTCAACTTTTCTTCTTCACTCATTGCTCCCTCTAACGCCATGTTGGCTGTTATGACTTGACTTGTTGTTTTCCTCAGTCTTACTACGGACTTGACAGGAGTGGCTCTTTTAAACACCCCCCACCCCCACCCCCCCCTGCGCCCTTGGAGACGCTTTATTCCATTTTTTGCGCGTACGCGTTTTGGATGATACGCGCGGAGTATGCACGCATCATCCCTGTGACTTTGCATTTTAAAGGAATACTACTTGGAAATAGAAGTTTAAAAGGGTTTGGTTGTTGTCTTGTTTTGTTTCCCCCTCCACCCCCTTGTCATATGTGCAACAAAATGTCAGATGTTCGCCTTTCTAATGCGAGCCCGACATTGGAGAGGGTGGATGCGCGGCAGCCAGACAACGTCAGACCTTCGGTCCGCAGAAACCTTTTCGGCAGACCTGACCCAGCGGAGATACAAAGGAATGTGACGGCGTCGATACAGGAAGGTGTGCAGTGTTTCACGGAGACGTACAATTTCGATCCCGTCAACGACATACCGCTCGCTCCGCGCAATTACGACTGGCAGGAGGACCGCAACGCACCGGAGTTTTATGTCCGACAGCCTCACGGGAGCCAGCGGCCCCAGCGAGGTGAGGACTTCCCCGGCGGTAACAACAGGCAGGATGCAGAGACGAGGAGTGAGCGCCAGTCGGATCAACCACACAGAGACGGTTCGAGAAAAAGACGTTCAGGGACTTCAGGTGATTTACCTTGACTTGTTAAGGCTGCCACATTTCATCATTTTTGTTTCGCTGTGCCGCAATGCAGAGGCGCCAAAGCAACAGTTGTGTCCGGGGGATCAACCTCGGCTGCGATCGGTCGATCCCCCCCCAAACAAAAGTGTGCTGGAAAAAAAAATCTTTCTTTACAGATGTTAACGTAATTTAATAGCAATGAGTGTGGCAATGTAATGCGCTTGTTTATTGGATCAGACTCGTGCTTATTAATTAGATTTGAGTTTGCACAGTTGTTTCTAACTCGGGCTATTCTCGGTAGTAAAATAAATCTCCAGGCTGCCGAGGACGTCAGGTGCCTTTTTTTTAAAGTGGACGTGCAGCTCTACACACCAACACCCTGACAACTTTTTTTTTTTTTTTTTTTTTTTTTTTTGTCTGCCAGGTCCCTGCTCCAGCGAGTGTCAGAGGAAAAGGTCGCATACCGACGAAGATGACGATGAAGACCAGTCGGACGGTGCAGGAAGTCAGGCGGTAAAAGCCGCGGAGGAGAGACCGAGCAGGTCAGAGAAGAGCGCGGAGGTGCAGTGAAAAGCAGTGCCAGGTTAGAAATCATCATCATCATCTCACTATTTCATTGTCATTTGAATTGGTAATAACATAAAGGTTTTCAATGGGTAAAATACTAACAATCGGCTTTTATAGGCCTATTGGGACGCCAGTAGAGTTGTGTGTAGGCTCAGTAACAGTTGTAAACACACATTTTTGTCATGCACACAGCAACACGTCATCAGCCCTTCAAACTTGCATATTGTTTTTTTTCCTTTTTATCTTCGACAACCCTTCTGCTATGACTGTTCACCGTGTGTGTGTGTGTGTGTGTGTGTGTGTGTGTGTGTGTGTGTGTGTGTGTGTGTCTGCATGAGGGATATCAAGCATGAGCAACTGCTTTTTCAATTGCACCATTCAACAGCCTCTCTTTCCTCTTCGTGTCCCACAGAGCGGGGAGACCTGTTGCTGGTGGAATACTGTAGCCTTTCTCATCACCTGACAGATGGGAGAGAAAATATAAAAAAGCTGCCTTTTCCTAAAGAAGGGAGGAGGAGAGGCTGCACAAGCACTGATTATGTACACTATCAAGTTTTGGCACTCATTTCAATTAAATTGCCTCAGAATCAGCAGACAATGTAGCATTGTGCAAATGGATTTTTGCTCATTTTTTTTAATCTACTACCTTCAGATGTAGTAGTACTGTTTCAGATGTAGCACATAAAAAAAAGCACATTATGCTTTTCATACCTTTTTTTTGTTAAATGTTTTTGAATAAGTGTGTGACTTTGACTCGGGAAGTTGCAGTGCAATTTCCAACAGAGAAATATTATTTTGTTAAAGCGGTCATATTGTGTCATTATTCAGGTAATTGATGTAAGTTTAAAAATGCAGATATCAAAAGTCAGGGTTGCGTGGAAACAAAATGTCTTCACTTTTTCTATGGCTTTATTTGTCCCAGTGTTATAAATCTTGATTTTGAAGGCCCAGATGGCCACACTGTAAGATGAGGGTCCATCTAACTGGGAACCGCCATCACAGATAGTTTACATGCAAATATATTCTCCTTATTTCCCCCATTTTTTTTCTTATAATGTAATTTTTTTTTTATTATTTTTTTTTTTGTTTTTGCCAAAGTTTGAACCTTTTTGTTCTGGGGGTGAGGGGAAGGGTGGGAGCTAAACTGCTGAGCAATATCCAACCAAATTGTAACAGTATTTGCTAATAATCCTAAGAATTAGCTTTTATTTTTTAAATTAGGTGAGTTTATATTTGAGTGGCTTTTAGGTCACATAATCCGCCCCTTGTAATAATCGGTGTAGTCCAGGTTAACATAGATAAAATATGTTATTGCATTGGGCTACTTATTATGCAAATATGTGAATCAAAGATTTGTCTTTGTGGTGTTGAATTCATGTGGAACATGTAATTGCACTATTGTTGATTTCTCATTTTTTGAGGGCAGAAAAACAAAGTGACACTGCCTCGTTTGGTGTAAAACTTTGTAGTGTACCTTTTTTTTCAAAAACACTGAAAAAATTATACTAACTTATTTATGTTGAGCTTTTTGTTGTGGGTGTATGTATAGCTTCCCAAAGCGACATTTTTTGTAAATATATATTTTCATTTTTAAGATAAATAAACTGTTGCAAAACTGAGCCTAATAATCGATTTCATATCCTGTGTCTTGTATTTTTTTTCTCTTCAATCTGCAGTTTGATTGATTAAAAAGCAACGCTGGTGTAATAAATGTGTGTGCTTACTATATTTAATTCCAAAGCACACAACCATTCAACCCTTAACAAACACTTAAGCTTTTGAGTGATCCGCCCATGTAAACAACCTGTTATTTCAGAAGTTTAATGAGTTCTTCAGTCTGAGGAATGACACAGCACACAGCAGCGATAGGATCAGTAATTATACCATAACCTATCAACAGTATAACCATTAATAAATAACACAAGGCTTTACTGACCTTATATGTACAGTTTTTGAAAATATTACAAGATTATTTCTGTAGGACCCTAACTACAAAAGCATTTCTATAACCGTGCCATAATTTGCAACTATAATCTATTTGCTATGGAGTTGCAGCTGGACCAGTAGTATTTGGTATAATCAAATGATATAATTTGTGTTACTGGACTATAATCCAGCATACCATGCAGGCTACATTTTGAGTGCAGACACAGCACCAGAGAGCAGGCTGTGACTGTGAGTGCAGGCTGTGACTGTGCTGGATCGTCTCAGCCCAGCTCTGCCTCCAAAGTTGAAAACAACAAGGGTACGTCCTCAGGAAAAAAGGGAAAAAAAAGAAAAAGTTTTTAGTTATTGGCTTTCCCTGGCTCCAATCACAGCAGAGAGAAGAAAAGCAGACCACTTAGGAGCCAGCCAGTCAGAGAGTTGTGGGAGGGATCCCGGGACAGTACAGGCTGTTCTTTTCATAAAACACACACCACCCAATTAGTTTCATTGGCTGCCTCTTTCCTGTTGATACCAGCGTGTGTAGGAGTCAAATACAGAGTAAGTGAGTGAGAGAGAAAGCTATTTCTATAATATCTCATATTGGCTGTGTGTGCGTCTGCAGTAATTACTAGTGAGCTCATGGCCTTTTTCTAAACTTTGAGAGAGGATTGCAACACTTCTAACACATTGGTGTTCTCTTTTTTGACCACATACATTTGTTACTTTTGAACACAAGAAATGTCAAATGAAAGCATAACATTATGCTGTCATTTGACATTTCTTGTGTTCAAAAGAAAGCTCCCATAATTATGCTCATTTTCAGGTTCCCACTTATATTTTGGGTTTCTACTAAAACATGTTTACATGCTTTAATTTGGAAAAAAAAAACATTATTTTTCTCATACCGTCTGTCTAAATATACCTGTATTTATCCTCTGTCTGAAATTATCCGTTTTAGCGCCTGTCTCTTTAAGGCCCACTCCCAAAAAGTCCAGTCTGCTCCATAGACTGTATAATATTAATGGACAAAGCATCCAGTTTGGCAAGTGCTGCAAATGCGGAAGTGCCTTCAACCTGCATTCTATCTGAGTTCCAGCAGGGGGCGACACGTGCAGTTGCAAAAGGAGTTCGGTTTCTGTAGTCTATGTCTATGAGAAAGTGACCCACTTCTTACTTGATTTATTACCTCAGTAAACATTTTCAAAATTAGTTTATGGTACTAGTTACTAGTTTTAAGTCTTCTGCAACACAGAATGATGTTCATTTTTTGAATTATGGTCTCGTTGATTTTTAAATTGGCGATAAAGCAGGGGGTGTTTTAGGGCGTGGCTATGATGTGATTGCCAGTGAAAGTGTGTAAGGTAACGTAGAGTGTAAGGGCTCCTCCCTCACTCCTCCCTCTCGCCTAAAATCGTCACATCCGCAACCAGGATGGCTGCGCCCGTAATGGCAAACTAAACGACTCATAGCAGATCTCCACAAACCAATGGGTGACGTCACACATGCTCTGTCCATTAATATTATACAGTCTATATGCTCTGATTATTTACTGTAGTGTTTCCGGGTCTTCTGCATCTGGCTCTCAGAGTCTCTACACCGTTATTGCAGCCGGGGAATGACGGTAATAGCACGAATTGTGATCGACTCCAACCTCTCTTTCATGCCATAGTAAAAAAAAAGTCTAAATTCAGTCAAATTCATTCGAGAACTATTTCAGATGCATAAAAAGCTACTGACTGTCAACTGAGACTACATGTGCAGTAATCATCTCATACATGATTTATTGTTTCACAAGCAACGGCAAGGTAAGCACACTACACTGAAGCCAACAGTCATACAAATAAATTATAACCTATGTACGAAATTACTCATACACATTGCACAACATTGATATGCATTTAGAATTATGCATATGCCAATTACAATCACTGTAAAAAAATCTTTATTTTTATTTAAATGTCTAACTTCATCCAAAAAAGTGATTAAAACAAGCCTTTTGGCTAATACTACATTTACAGCATGCATACTAACCATGAGAACCAAATAAACAAAATGTTAAATGTAAAGTTTCCGATTACATTTCCATTCTGTCACCCCAGTCAAGATACATACAATATGGCACGTAGAGTACATTCAATGAACAAATTATGACCCTCATTTGTCTAGTGAAATAAGCCTTTCACGTTAGGAAAAGTCCTTTAACTGACTCGTGACATTTAGCTTATGTTTGTTGTAAGTGACGGTAAGTTCTGATCGTTGAAATGACAATTTCCCCTACAGCATAATGAAAACAATACATGAAGCAAAAAGCAGTATTACAAAGTCAAAACAGCCGAGTGCCCAGAAGGATGCAACTAGCATAGAGGAGTAATATTACTAAAAGTTAATATTTGTGTTGGTTTGGTAGCACCAACGTATGTTTGTGATAAATGTGATAAATCTTTTTGAAAACATAATGTGACCATGAGGTCCAGCTTCTCCAGCTTCTCAGATTAGGATCAGGCTGTTTGGGCCTGATGGGGCCCAGGACTTTCAGGTGGTTACAATCACACTGTGCTGATTGGTGTCCACGTGAAGGCGGCAGTCCAAGCAGAATCAGAGCTCAGAAGATATTTTTGAGGTAACTGTGAGTGTTAAAAAGATTGAAGAACAAAGGCTGTGTGGAAAACAAATGTCTGTATGTGAAATGTCTGTATTAATCCTTAGTTCAGGATTTAAGATACTATTTAAACAGCCTACTGGTTCGCCAACACAGGTGTTTTCACTTAGTTGACCTGAATAGATCTCTTCTCAGGACTCCGTGGGCATGTACACACATGATTGACGTCTCCCTAATTAGTTGTTGTGCATTTGGCAAGAACTCAGATCACCTGTGCAGAGTTTTTAAAGGGGGCATCACTCGCTTTGTTAGGTACTGTCACCTCATTGCAAACCTGTTGCAGTTCCCTTTAGCGCCAGCTTTGGGGAGTTCTGCCATGATACATGAATGTTAACATGAAACACTGACAATGTGGGAGGATATAAAGGTTTCACAAACAGTAGTATGCTACGTTTACACGTGGCCGGCTATTTTCGTGAATGGACATTTCAACCTCTCCGTTTTCAAAAATAACATTGTATTGTTGTTATGCACAGCTGTCAGTTTTCAGTCAAGTGTTCGTTTACGCGTACCCGTGTATATATGCCGTCAATGCCGTCAAGAGCATTGTCAATCAGAATCCTGAAAATAGCAACAACAGCAACGAATCACTTCCTCTTTTCTTTCCTCTTCCTCTCATCGGCTGCCTAAACCTCCGTTTGTCTCAGTTTACATTCAAACGTGCAAACAAAGTTTTCCAAAATCTCCACTCTGGCCGGAGTTTTTAGAAAGAATTGTTTTCAGAGGCGAATTCTCCATTTGCGTGTAAACGAAGGGCACAAACGAGGGGAAATGTCTCACAAACGAAGGGAAATGTCTCAGTTTTTCAAAATAACCATGTACGTGTAAACGGGGTAGTAGAACGCCGCTCTTGATTTAGAAAGGGAGACATTTTTCAGAGAGAAAGGTTTTTCACCTTTGACCTCAAGGTGGTGCAGGAAGAGAGGCAGTAGCTCTTGTAGTATGCCATGATGCAGACGTGACATTAGCACTTTCAGGGAGCTGAGCCAGGCATGACCTAAAACCACTTCTGATAAAGTGTGTGGGTGTTACCCTAGACTGACCCTGTTCATCATTATGCTCTAGCTTGGTGTGAAAAAGACACATGTACACAAAGCCGCAGCCACATGTTGACTTTAACTGCTTCTACTATTTGAGAAGTATGAAGAGTTTAATCAGTCTCCGTACGCACCGGTTCACTGTGAGCTGTCCTACGTTTGCTTCCAAGTCAGGAAAACACTTCCATATTTCCAGCGTTAAATAAGCAGGCCTCTAAATGTTGCTGCAGATAACGAGAGGAGAGACGGGTCATAAAAGTCTGACATCTTGGAGCTGACGCTATGAATAGATATTCAGCAGAGGGCCTACAAAAAATGAGCTCATATTTGGCAAACTGTTGGAGGGAAAAGGAGTGTTTTTTTTTTTCTTTTTACGAATGTCTTGTTTTTATTCTGGAAATACAACTTCCCCATCTGTTTGGTGTTGTTAATAATTTGTCTGATTTTTTCTTAATTTAAATTTTTACAAGGGCAGGGCTGCTTTATTTTTCCGCTTCACTCTGCCTCATGGTCATGTGCTCTTGGCAGCAGTGAGAGAGGGAGAGATGAAGTGGAGATAGTTTGGAGGGAAGAAAGAAAAAGAAGGAAAGAGGCAGTGAAGGATTAAGTTAAAGGGAGGAAAACGAAGTCTGCCTTTTTGGCTGTCTTGGCTCTTGTAGCCTGGCCAAATCACGTCCAATGCAGGATGTAAACAAACTAATCTGCCAATGTGAAGTTTTTACACTTTTCGGTTTTGCTTGGGACTGTGTGACTCATGCGGCCAGGCTGTGTGGCCTCAGATGCTGGCTAGCCTGCTGCTACAGCACTGGAGTGTTTAGTTTGCCTTGCAGCAGGGGTCACCAACACGGTGCAGGCATGCTATCTTCTCTACCAACGCATACAAATGCCCTTTGATAAAGTGAAGCAAAAAACTGATGTCTTTATAGAAATTAAAAGTACTGTGAGTTTTCTGTGCAGACTGCGAAAAATTGTCATCCTGAAGTTTTGAGTTCTGGTTGATTTGGCGACACCTGTGGTTAGAGGAGGTAATCGCAAGTGTGGTTTGATATGACTGCTAGTCTCGCTTTGCTAGACCATTCACACACTGCGGAGCGGAGGAGGGTCGGGCTACTCCACACAGCATTCCGGGATGGGAGAAAGAAACGTGCTCTAGTTTTTTGTCATTTCTTTAAACCAATCACAATCGTAATGGGCGGCGCTAAGCTCCGCATGGAGCCGCTGCAAAATAGTTGTGCGAGAGAAAACTCAGATAGTCTAGCTAGCTGTCTCAATTTACCCTGCAGAGATCTGAGGAGCAGTTAACCATAGTCCTCATAAATCCATGCTACAAAAAAGAAAGCGGAAGGAAACGGAAATCAGCGAAAATATATGCATCCAGCGGAATTTCCTGTGGCACCGGAGCAATCCCGGATGTGGACCGTCGTGGATATAGACTATACGACTGCAAACTCTGAGCAACTACTTAGAAATACAAGAAATTGTGTATCTGTTGAATGATGAATCCACTGTATTAATGTCATGGAAACAAACAGTTTATGACCTCAAGTCCAACTTAATGTATTCTTGAGTTACCCCCCCCAACACACGCACACACACACACACACACACACACACACACACATACATTAACACACCATTGCAGCCCCTCTTCCATCCCTTTTGCGGGTCACATGCCTTTGATTTATTGCATCTGGCCCTGACATGTGTGTCTGTGAGGAGGGAGGAGGAACAACTCGGTTGAAATACGGCAACAATCAGCTGCTGAGGTGACTCTTGCTCTAACTAATAACCCGGGGCCATGTCTTTCCCCCCGTATACATCAGGCAGCTGGGAGATGGCACGCGAGCCTCAGACAGCCAGACAGCCACAACGTTACTCCCAAGTGTGTGTTTGAATTTATTGTGTGTGTGCTGAGGCAGTAATAGGATTTTTTGTTATTGTTGTATTGCCCTCACCTATAGCGTTGCAAAATCCATTCTGGAATGCAATAAGGGAGAATTTTCCTCTAATCATTACCTAGATTATCTAATTGTACATGTGTGTTTGCATGTTGTTGTGTGTGTGCAAACATTTCATGAAGATTAGTGTATGTGAGCATGTATTTGTCTAAGTAGAAAGTGTGACTCACTGACCTCCACACTTCTTTGGCTTAGGTAAGATGTAACTGTAGGCCTATTTGACAGGCTATTGTTGACAGGCAGAGTGTTTGCAACTTGCCAAAAAGTAAACAACTTTGAAATGAAATCTGACCATGGATGGTCTCTGAACAGTTGACCCCTAACTGAGGTTTTTTTTTGGCGGTGAGTAATGTTTGACCTGAGGACAGATGTGTGGCTACAGGAAGTATCAGCACTCAGAGGTCAGGGTGAGGGCAGAGCAAACTCCTCTAATGTGTGATTGTTGCTGTGATTGGGTGGGTTTGGGTCACAACCCACTGCAGGGGCAAATGTTAAAGACCGAATCCTTGAAGGCTGCGGGGATATTGTTTTCTTCTAAAAGAGGGTCAGGGAGGCTCACAAATTTGGCTTTTTTTTTTTGAGTCAAACATATCAGGACATATGAACAGTATGCTTCTCTTTTCACAAAAGTTGTCATATTTTATTCAGTTCATCATTTCATAGTCGAGTCATCTCAGCAGCTTCTTCTTTCATATTACTACCAACCATTGTCCAAGTCCAAAGCCTTTAGTTTCACATCAGCATAATGTGAAAATCAAATTACTGCAACTTAGAACTCACTTGAGACAGAAAATCCATCACAGTGTGCTTTCCTTTTTTTATTTTACTTTCTAGACAATGTTATATTAAATTACAGTTGGTGGGGCGGCCTCTAGCTCACCCACTAAGAGTGTTCGCCCCATATTGGCTGAGTCCTGCAGCGGCGCAGGTTCGAATCCGACCTGCTGCCCTTTGCTGCGTGTCGTCCCCCATCTCTCTCCCCCTTTCATGTTTATCCACTGTCCAATAAAGGGAAAAGCCCCCAAAAAATAATCTTAAAAAAAAAATAAATAAATAAATTACAGTTGGTAAAAGGGACTAGTTTAAAACCTCTTTTTGTTGGTGTGTTCAACAACTTTCCAACCTCCAAGACTTGACAGTCGACTGCTGAAAACATTTTAGTCATAATTGATGTTGTCATAAAACCAGACCCAGAGGAGAAACAATGAACAAGAATGTAAAAAATAATCATTTGAATTTAGTAATTTCTCACAAAATCTCTGAACCCAGTGCATATTGGTCTGATGATGATTTAGTCTCTGTGGTCAACGGCCAAAATTCCGGGGGGTAGGTTCCGGTTTAGCCAAGACTTTCTCTTCCGTGCGCCAGGTCCGATTAGCAACTTGAGATGCAAAAATGGAGTTGGAATTGAGAAATGACATTTCTATAAGCAGATCTGCATATGAATGCAGATAAATAAAATTCTGTCGTCAGATAGCCAATGAGTCCTGAGTCTGCATTTCAGCCATTGCGTTGCACCTCTTTTGCTCCGCACGGACTCCAAACGTGTCTACAAACGAAAACCAGAATGCTTCCGATTCCAAAATATTGTCCTGTTGCCTACAGAATCCGCACTCCCATGCAGATTATCTGGTTAGATTATTTCTCACATAACAGCAATGCTAGCTGCTATGCTAGCATCCGACATGGCTGTACCTGGGTACAGTGGTGCTTTTATATTAGATTTATATTACGTTACTGTGCTACGGTAATCGTATGTAGTATGCTTTGGAAAGTGTTCTACAGAAATGAAAAGTAGACTGCACTTTATTACTGTAGTAGATAGTTTTATCCTATCGACTTTAAAGTTTGAGCATCTTGTCCGTGGTCCTTTTCAGTGAGCATAGGTCATTTCAGCTATGAGTTCATCCTCCCATGAAGAACTTCCTCTGACTGCATATGAATTCAGACTTCTTTGTTAGGCTTAGCAGACCATTACCATAACCATGGCCTTGCATGTAACCTTTACCCCTTCCATTTTCCTGGAACACACTGCTGTTGATGGGATGAAACCTGCAGATAGGACAGGTTTTACTGGGCCGTCCTGCTGTGCCTAATGTATAGCACAGTGTATTACAGTTTTTCTCGATTGTTTACACACATTTTCTGAAAGCATGCCTCATACTCTCAGAACTCTACACACAAATCTAAAAACACACACACAATGGGCAAAACCCCTCAATTATCCTGCAAAATGAAACTTCATTCAAAACAATGTTATTTCTTCTCAAAATGTTTTTTTGTTTTCAAATGACACACACAGACCGTCATATGAATAGACATTTATACAGTTTTTTTCAATTGTTTACACGCAATTTTGAAAACCGGGTTCTTTTTTTCAAAATATAATCACAATTATCCAAACACCACACTCAATTTGCATAATTCCTAGATTGTTTGCAAAATGACACACTTCAGTCAAAACATACACACTTCAGTCAAAACATATACACATATTTGTGAAAATGCTATTTGTTTTCATTTAACCAACACAGTCCTCAATGATCAGACACTATTGCAGCCAGTTTCACACTGCTGTGATAAATAAAAAACACATTTGTTAAAAAAGTAATTTTAGGAAATAGCATGTGCTAGATTTTTGGCCAGACATTGTTATGTAAAGGATAATTTAGATGACAAAAAAATAGTGACAAACCCACAACATTCTTCATGATTAGTTTGAGATATAGGGAGAATGTACACAAATAGGCCTACTATAAACTTACCAAGCACTGCACAACACTGATGCTGCAGACTGAATATTTCAAGTATTTATTTCAATACTTACAGTATTTCTTACCATAATCAGTTACAGTAATCAACCAACAATGAAATAAATGAAACAAATAATATCTGTAGACAAATAAAAATTACTACATGAAGTACATACACTTTGACTCTGACTTTGAATACTGTAACTGCTGCCTTTTATAACACACCTGAGTGCTGCGTTTTCAAATTAGCACATGTGTGTTTCCACACCTGGTGGATGTGCTTATCCAATTCGTTCATTGGTGTGGTCATTGGCAATCCGGGGCTTTGTAATGACAAGAAAGTAACCTCACAATCCTTATCTGTGTCTAAGGTGTGAACATGTGTGTAGATGTTTACAAATCACTGTGTGTAATGTTTTGCAAAAAGGGTGAAGCAGACATTGTGTGTAATGTTGTGCAAATCTGTGGAGGTGTTTTGCTCATTGGAGTAGAATTTTGCAAATTGTGTGGAAATTTTTATTTTAGTGTGTAAACAATTGTAAAAAACTGTAAGAACCAGTTGAACACTGATGTGCTCAATGTAAAACACTATGATTAATGGAAAACACTTCTTCTCCATTCATCATAATGACTTGGGACTTTTTTATTCAGTGTTACACTTAACTACAGACAGTACATACACAAGCGTGTTGTAAAATATTTGAGAATATTGTTTTTATACTCAGAACACACAAATATTTTATTTTCCCCACAAAAACAATGTTCACAGTGTGCATCCCAACCAACACAAAGTTGCCCCTAAAGTGGTCTACATACAAAACAACAGAATAATTTACTGTATACAGTTACAGTAAAAAAAATATAGCATTTGCTGCATCCTCTGTTGTGTTTGGGTCTGGCCACAGCACCTCATCCACATCGCAAGCAATGTTTCCTCTGGCCAAGCAGAAACAACACAGAAGAGCTCACCTGTTGCCCTTTTATGCTAAACCTCTGATTGCTAATTGTAAAACTGTGTGACAGGTGTTTGCCCATGTGATGAGTCAGTGTGCATATTTGAATGGCAGTGTGTTCCTTGTGAAAACAAGAGATTTTCTTCATGAAAATTGAGCTAAATGCAGAGAATTGTGTGTAGTGGTTTAAAAAGAGTGTGTTTTAAAACTGCAATTTGAGTGTAAAACAGGAATAGTGTTTGTGGTTTAGCAGAATTGGTACAGGGGGTTGGTGTATGAGTTACATGTTGTGGTCATTGTGTCTCAAGTACCAGTATTTGTGTGTAAACAATTGAGAAAAACTGTAAGAGAGACGTTTAGCATGTGACCCTCATCAAAGCATCTGCCGAGGTGGTATGCGGTGGTATGGCAGAGACTGGATATTATAGCGTCTGTGCTTATTAATGTCAAGGTTCATGTGACTTAGAAGGTGTGAATAAGCAAAAAAATGTTGAGAGAGATGCTGTGGCTCAGGCTAGGTGAAAGGCTGTAGTTTCAGGGTGGGGGATGTTCTGAATCTGAACTACTGGCAAGTCATTTGCTTACCCCAGAGTTGACCTCTTCCAGGGAAGAACAACTTGCCCTGCAGTTGACACCTGTGTGTGTGTGTGTGTGTGTGTGTGTGTGTGTGTGTGTGTGTGTGTGTGTGTGTGTGTGTGTGTGTGTGTGTGTGTGTGTGTGTGTGTGTGTGTGTGTGTGTGTGTGTGTGTGTGTGTGTGTGTGTGTGTGCGCGTGTGCGTGCGTGTGTGTTTTGACTGTGGATATAAATGCATGACCCTAGCTGACCAACAAATCTACTGAAACCCTAATGGGAAAAGGCCATAAACTCTGAAAAACTGTTTTTGAATTCACCTCCTCTCTGTATTTCGAGCTGTGGAACTTAACTCGTTTTTTTCTTTACTGTAACACGCAAACCCTTCATCATATCATTTCAAGGCTAACAGCCATGCTAGAAGCTCACTTTCGTGGCAATCCATCCAATAGTTGTTGACGCAATTTAATTTAAAACCACAAATGTGAACCTCATGAGGAAGCTAGCCTTGAATTTCCCCTTGGGGATCAATAAAGTATCTATCTATCTATCTATCTATCTATCTATCTATCTATCTATCTATCTATCTATCTATCTATCTATCTATCTATCTATCTATCTATCTATCTATTCTAGCCAAGTTTGTGCCAAGCCATCCACTAGTTGTTGAGATATTTTACTGAATAAGTGCAAACTTTGACCATAATCTTTGACCACATATCCACAGTAGACAAACTAGCCTACACTGTAAACATGAAGGTAAGGTGGATTTATCTCTAAAAACCAAACCATAACTCAAAAATAAAGTTGATGCTAAGCTACCTTACCCCCTTTTTGGCCTCTTTTGTTTTTGGAAGTATTTGTCACTCCCTTGAACAGTAAAACCGACCCAAGAATACTCTCCGACTTTCAGTTTGGAGGAGTAGTCAAACATGCACAAACACAACCCACACTCAGGCCTGGGAGCTGCCCAGTTCAACCACAACCACAGTTGGGAGTCCAGTTCAGCAAGAGGGAAGCGCATCCCGTTCACTTCCACTGCCCACATTTATCCTAGCAGTCTCAGTTTACAAAGAGAGATGATTTACAGATGTTAAAAAATCACATCTGCAGCTTCAGCTCCATGCTGCTATTGATTTGTGTCAGCATGGTGCTGAGGGAGAAGATGAGCATTAGTCCTTGAGCATTAGTTGAAAATAGGTATTGTAGGCTATTCTCTCGATAATAATACAAATATGAATAATTAAACTCAGCTGGGATATGAAGTTAATGAATTAACTTAGGTTAGGGAGCAGGGCCACGCCTCAACCACACCTAATCACCTGACAAGCCTTTACATTCCTCGCCAACCCACTCAGTGTTGTTTGTCCCCGACTTCTCGACTCACCCACCCTTTTACTTCAATACCTCAACCTTCCCCCTACCTCATTCCTTCATCCCCTCTTCCATCATCCCTTGCTACTCAACCCGGTGCATACCGCTCTCATTTCTCATTCTAGACACCTGGGGGTCCGAAATCTGCTCGGGACCTGAGACGGAACCCCATGCTGAGTCTCACTCCACCCGGGCTCCAGTACATCCTCCCGGACCAGCCAAGCAGATGACATCCATTTTTCAATCTCACCCCCATCTATTCCTATGTTCACATTCAACATAATCAAGAATTTATTAAATCTTTAAACAACATCATGTTGTTGCATGGTCCTTGCTAGTGAAGTGGTAGTCAGAGGTGTGTTTTTTTTTTTAACTTTATCTGATGCCTTTCATCTGATAAGTGAGTCTGGCTGTTGCAGGAATTAAACTTGCAAAATTTGAGTTATAGCACAATCTTCGCAACCCTTGTTCCTCACTGTGTGCCATGAGAAGCATGACTGCATGTTGAGAGATGGACAGACAGATATAAAGTTTCTGAGGGTGTAAGGCAAGGCAAGGCAGCTTTATTTGTATAGCACATTTCAGCAACAGGGCAATTCAAAGTGCTTTACATAAAACGATTAAAATACAGGAATAAAAGTTACAGTGCAGTATAAGAAATTAAACATTAAAGAGTACTTAAAAACAGTTAAAAATATAAAAGCAGATAAAATACAAGATTTTATGGTGCTAGTAACGCTGCTTGCCCCTGTTTAGTTCTGACTCTGGGGACAACAAGTAGACCTGTGCCAGACGACCTGAGAGGTCTGGGTGGATCATAGTGTAGTAGCAGATCAGAAATGTATTTTGGACCTAAACTGTTTAGTGATTTATAAACCAGCAAAAGTATTTTGAAATCCATTCTGTGAGGCACTGGAAGCCAGTGTAAAGACTTCAGAACTGGAGTGATGTGATCCACTTTCTTGGTCTGGAGGACCAAGAGGACTCGAGCAGCAGCATTCTGAATTAGCTGCAGTTGTCTGATTGATTTTTTTAGGGAGACCTGTAAAGACACCATTACAGTAGTCAAGTCTACTGAAGATAAAAGCATGGACAAGTTTTTCCAAATCCTGCTGAGACATAAGTCCCTTAACCCTTGATATATTCTTAAGGTGGTAATAGGCTGACTTTGTAATTGTTTTAATGTGGCTGTTGAAATTCTGGTCTGAGTCCATGACTACACCAAGATTTCTGGCTTTGTCTGTTGTTTTAAACATTGTCATTTGAAGCTGAGTGCTGACTTTTAATTGTTCCTCTTTTGCTCCAAAAACCACACCTCAGTTTTTTCTTCATTTAATTTAAGAAAGTTCTGGCACATCCAGTCATTAATTTGTTCAGTGCAATTATATCAGTTTTTGTATAGGACTATATTCCCCTGGCGATAAGGTTATGTAAATTTGTGTATAGTCCACATAACTGTGGTAACTTATTTTGTTGTTTTCCATAATCTGAGCCAGTGGAAGCATGTAGATGTTAAACAGAAGAGGCCCCAGAATGGAGCCTTGGGGAACTCCGCACATCATATTTGTACGCTCTGATGCATATGTACCTAAAGATACAAAGTAGTCCCTATTCTTTAAATAGGATTCAAACCAGTTTAGGACTGAGCCAGCAAGGCCAACCCAGTTTTCCAATCAGTCTAGTAATATGTCATGGTCAACCGTGTCAAATGTGCAGCACTGAGATCAAGTAATACTAAGACTGTAGTTTTGCACAATCTGTGTTCAAGTGGATGTCATTAAAGATTTTAACAAGAGTCATGTAAGAGAACTATACAAAGAGAAAAAATGAAGACAGACGTCTGCACACTCTATTTTTTTCAGAATTTCTGTGGTATCAGGGTCACTGATGGCCTACACATTTACCAGGCCCATGCACTTTCACATACACACACATGGCCTAAAGTTATTACTTCCCACACACTTTCACTCTTGAAGCAACTCTTTTATCTGGTTTGTAGTTAGAGACTAACATTTTGAACCATGCAACACATGCAAAGGGTTCCATCTGACGAATTTTGGCATACATCAGATCAAACAAGAGCAAAACTTGCACCCACGCACTGGTGAAACGTGCGAGTGTGTGTGTGTGTGTGTGTGTGTGTGTGTGTGTGTGTGTGTGTGTGTGTGTGTGTGTGTGTGTGTGTGTGTGTGTGTGTGTGCGTGTGCGAGAGAGGCGAGAGTGGCGAGTTTGAATCGAAAACATGTCTGTCTCCTGTTAAACCACAAGTCAAATGTCACATCCAGTACATCACTGTTGAAAGGAAAACCACTGAACAAAGAACTTTTTCTCACAAATAATATAATATATAATATAATAATAAAATGTACTCATTTCAAATCTTTTAATACAGTTAAAGAGTTAACTATGTAATTGAAACTTTACATTTGGCTGGTTCCTTGAAGGAAAACAAAAGCTTAAAAAACAGATGTTTTCAGTAAGAATTGTATGAAATTATATCACTATTACAGGGGAAGCAAATCAGCATGGTCAGCACCAGCTGCCTATCTCCCCTCTAGACATTAAGCATCTGTCAACACAGTGAAATCAACAAGACATACCTGTGTGCATTTGAGCCTGATCCAAAAGCATGGCCCTCCTCTTTTATGATTGATGATAACGCATTTAGGCTGTGATAAGCTGTAATGTGGCTGTATTGGTCGATCATTAACTGTAATTAAGCTCTAGCTATCACATGTAAGCAAATGTACTTTGGGTTTGCTTCAAGTGCACTGGCACAAAGGGCAGTCTGCTGTGCACACTCAACTAACAGATGGACGAAAAATGTAACTCCATTCGATTTTTGGCAAGTTTAAAGTTCAGGTATAAATAGCAACAAACTATTCAAGCAAGTTTGCCTTTTCATTTATCCTAAATCAAATAAACTCTATATAACAAATTTAGGCTCCGTTTCAAGTGAACCTCCCCATATCTTCATTTCCTTAATGTCCTTGTACTATTTACACATTCTGCATCACAGTATCACATCTGTGCAATGTTGACTTATCATGCAATTTATTAGACCTCTGTTTTTCCTTCTACTTTCAGCTACCAAGGTTTAAGCAGCGCCCTTCTGCAAAAGCCAGCTTGTGTGCATATCAGTAACAATGACAATTCTTAGTCTAACTAAATTCTAAAAATGATCTACGTGCAATAATTGTACTTGCATCTACAGCATAAGAAAGGAGTGCTACTTTCAATAATTGTTTTAGTTCAATTTTAAGTTTTAGGGTTAATTCTTGAATAAACGTTAAGGTAAACGTTAAGGTAAAAGTGTTTCAGCAGTTGAACAACTGTGATAGTCATTCAAGTAGTTGCCAACATTTGAAGCTATATTTTGCATTTAAAATGGCTTTGGATCATAGCCTAAGTGATGTGTGCAAACTTGCATATGTATTGTAATCGTAACCTGAGCTGTGTTTATACTGGCCAAGATTAAAGCAACACTGATGATGTTTTACAGTCTTTTAAATTATATTTACACCTCTCACTGTTCAGAAGAACTGCTCTCTCTTTTCTGTATTCAGTGTGTCCAATATTGGCACAAAGAGCCTGTTGTTGTTTTTGTCTACAGTACAGTACTACTATACTATAAGTAAGCAGGTCATATGCGGTTACAGCTGTCACTCACCTAATGTGTGGTTGGCACAATGATTATAGACAACTTTTGCTTGCTTAAAGGAAATATTCTTTATTTTTGTATTGTCATCATATCCCACCAAAAGACCAAAACCAACAATTTGATAGTCTGTAATCCTTACTCTCAGACTTACCCAGCCTGTCTGTTGTTTCTTACCTCCAAGCCCATTCACTCCTACAGAAGACATGAATCTTTAAAACGGGTTCCAAATATTTACTATCATTTAAAAAAAAAGATTTAGTGCGTAACTACTTTATATTAATGAACGTCCGTTACATTCAAGCCAGTTGATACAAAGCTAATTAAGACTATCAGCTCCACACAACTCTTTGTGTTTCTCAGCATGGCTATGTTTAGAAATTTGTGTCGTCCGGCGACTTTCCCGCGCAGAAATTCAAGTAAAGATAATTACCTCTTCTGAAGACTCCATCATGTTTTTTTAATCCTTCATGTCCTCCTTGGCTACTAGCAAACTAGTACACTAAAAAAATAGTGGGGACTATTTTTAGCTATGGTTTTGATGAGTTTGTGAATATTTCCATGTGAGACTGAATCAAAATAAACTACAGTGCCCATTTTCATCGTCATTAAAAAACATGTCAGATCCCAGTGCAAAGGTGTGGCTCATTGATGTGTTTTTTTTTTATTTTGATAGATGTATAAGAACCTCATTTCCACCGCAGTGAAGTCTTGGGAAGTAAATCTCTTGATATCAGAGGAGTTGTCGTCCTAGCTAGTTAACTGTTGGCTAGAGGAACCCAAAGGGTAGATTGCGTTAACCAGTTATAGTTGATTATCTGTTTGGGTTCTTTCACATACTAGATTTCTGTGTTGGTGTTTAGGGTTAGGGGTTTTGCATCAAGATGGCTAGAAACATCGGAGAGATTCCGATGGACCAACATGTTTGAGCCTCACGCCCGGTTCAGACAGAAGAATGGCGGGGCAGCCGTCTCGAGGAGCCCATGACCTTTTATTTATTTATGTTGTTTGATAGCTTGTTAGATGACAGTATGTTTTCGCTCTCTGTACAGACAGTCCGCTCTGCGCTGGAGGTTTCACGTTTCTTTGCTGGCTTTTGCCTAATAGACAGCGATGGTTGGTGGTTTACGGATTATGGATATTCAAGTTTGCCTGCGATACATTTCAATCTCAGATTTCAGGGAATTGCACAAACAACTTCTTCTTCAGGAGAGGAATGTGAAAACATCTATCTAGTGACAAACCTTGCACAGATACAAGTCAGTATAGTCAAGTTCAGACATTTTAGGGGACACAATCCTCAGAAAAAAAACTTTTTGAGTGGAGAGGGACTTTAAAGTTTAACTGCTATTCTACCAACTAACCGCACAAAATATACCAGGGCCAATGACTGATCTATGTATCTATCTACCAAAAAGATTGGTACACAAACTCACAGGCCACAGCAACAATATAACTAGTGGCTGTTGTTAATTTCCCAACCTGTCTCTCACCCAGGCCATTTATGCAACTGAGCTTCCTTTATGGCTCCAAAGAGGCCTATAAAATCAGCCATAATTGTTATGTAGATGAGCGATGAGGTTATGTCCTCGGGTGTATAAATATATCTTTATATGAGAGCATGGTAGATAATGAGCAGTCATTATGATAGGGGGCTGTCTTAGATTGCACACTGAGTCACATCCCAAGGGCAAACACACACACACACACACACACACACACACACACACACACACACACACACACACACACACACACACACACACACACAGTGCTGGCAGTTTTCTCTCTGGCCCACAAATGGATAGAAGGAGGAAAGGGAAAGAAAGGAGAGCTAACAGAGAGCAAATGGCTGAAACCACTGATTTTTCTGGTCAGAGGGAGATAAATGGAGAGGAGTTAGACACAGAGACAGAAAGAAAAGGCAGCAAAAAGTTAGAGAAATCCTACCACACAACTGCAGGAATGTCTGGGCTTTCACACACAACTTGTGATATTACTACAGAAAGAGAGGGATGACTGGTGTGTTTGGCAGCAGCAGCCTCTAAATCAAACACATGAGCTACAGCGAACCACTGCAAGGAAACCATGAATTTGATTTTGATGTTATCGGTTTCAGCTCTCTTATGTTATTGTGCTCCACTAATGGAGTTTCTGTGCCTCGTGCAGTTATCTTACATTTACACACTTTTCTAGAGTGTGATAAGACCATAAGGCCTCCATCATCATGTTTTATCACCACAGCACACGCACACAGATTTACACAGCAGCCACGCCCCTCCTCACGAAAAAACTTATAGCAAGATGACACCACAGAACACTCTGAACTCTCAACCACATTTGTACTTGCACCAAATATCCTTAGAAGAACAAATAATCATAGTTTGTCTTGTCATGTTTATGTGTGATTAACTGAACCATCTGTTTCTGTAATTTGTGTTTTCCTGCATTTTGCCATCACACCAAAGGTCACTGCGTAATTATTGGATAACAATCTTCCCCTAGCATGTGCTCAGAGACGCACACACACATTCCTGCTAACTGTAATAATATAATAACTGAGTAATACATGTGATAATGCATGCAAGCCATAAAACACAAAAGTGTCATAGGACATCTTTCCTGACTGGAAACATCTAATCAGTTGCAAGTAAGGCCTGTGCGTCAGTCGCCTAATGTAATAGTAAATAATTAACTGGCATTTACCCCATGAGACTGGCCATATCTACATTAAACATATTAAATGACATTCCCTCGATTTGACATTTCTTTAAGGAATAATTTGGAAGGTGTATTTGCTGAAACAAGCCACAAAATGTGAACACTCCAGAATGCAGGAGCACAAATGCCTTTAGGTAACTGATGGTCAGTCATCTGGGACTTTTCCTCATGTTATTAGCCCTGAGGGAGCCCATTTTCTCATCTAGGCAAATCCACAAAGGGAGGGAGTGGTTTTATCACTGCTCTCTCTAATGTCCAGTGTTGTTAAAAAACCTATCCACCTCTGGACGGATTACTGGTCCACTTCAAAGGTATTGGAGCAGCGCAATGTCAGCGGTCAAACTGTTTTTCTTCCTCCCATCAGGAGTGCAGTCAGTGGGCCGTAGCGAAGGTAGCTGGAGAGAGAGATAAGTGGAGATCTAATCAGGCCTGTGCATGCTTTGTTAACCGGGAAACTCAATCCAGACCGTCACATGTGAACATTGTAGAGATGTTATGGCACTTGAGCAAAAGTGTCAGATTGAAGAGTAATCTGTATATGATCACATCTCTGTAGAAAAAAGAGTTTGCGTGATAGATAATCTTTCTATGTGTATGTGACGTCTGTAACCTGTATGTATTAAATTATTAAAAAGTGACTAGATTAGTTGTTGGGTTTCTGTTAGAAGGGAAAAAGATGTGACATTTTCAACAATATGGTAATTTCACTAGTCCACTGATCAGCAATGTGCCAGTAAAGAGCCAAAAACCACTGCAAGCAAACAAACATGGCTGTGAAATACTTATAAAAAGGGTTTCTGCGAATGTCTTATGAGGAAGGAAATGCATTTACCACGTGTGTAAACACTTTTGTTTGTTTACAAGAAAACTCCACAGGGCATCTTTCCCTTGAAATTAAAGCAGCAATAACGGATTTCTTTGGCTAAGCTTGGGCAGCGGAACAAGCTCTAAACAGGACATAGTATCACTTCACAAAGTTGTTGTGGCAAAGGTGTTAGCAAACAGCTGGCTAATCCATTGAACACACATGGAACAACATTAGCATTTCATTTGAAGTCCAATGTTCACTCTCCTTTAGACTGTTTTGGTCTCCATCGTCTCCTGAAAGAAATATTTGGCTTTATAGCTGCTATATGCTCCACTAAGTTCACCAGCTAGGCACTAACTTTGTATGTCTGCTGTTTGATACTAAATAGGTAGTGTACAGCGGGTTTTTGGAACTTTTTGAATGCAAACAGCTGCCTCCTGCGGCCCGAAAAAAGACACTATGAGAGCCGTGAGAACGAATCAAAACAGTGACGTTGCAGTCTGGAAAATCCATAGAGGTCCAAAGAGTCGCAGAACCACATGAATGGTTTTCCCTCATTGGGTTCATCACTACAAGCAACCCCTTTCACATTATACATAGTCCATTGTTATTGTGGAACTATTGATTATAGCTGCTTTATAACTTGCAGTATCCAAGTTT
The DNA here is from genome assembly GCA_023631565.1 of Gymnocephalus cernua. NCBI lineage: Eukaryota > Metazoa > Chordata > Actinopteri > Perciformes > Percidae > Gymnocephalus > Gymnocephalus cernua. The sequence continues at coordinate 15,262,273 of CM042447.1, read as the reverse complement.
TACAAGCCATGTAGATCCATACATTTCACATTGGCTTTACTATTAAATCCACACGTGTGTAAAATACATAGTTTTATTCAGGACTTTTGTATTTTGGGGACTTAATTCAGCTAAGCTAAATGCAGAAAACAGGGATAAGAACACAAACAAGGCCTCTATCCTAAACTGACGAGAATATTCATCCAGGGTCAAACAAGGAAAAATGAACAACAACAGATGGAACCTGCCATGCACTAAATGAACAAACCGTGAATAAACATGAATTTCCTTTATTTTCCACCTATTTTTAACTTAGAACTCAAACAGCAGTGGAACTGGACTGTTTATCAGCCTGTGATGAGATTCACGCCGAAATGCCCATGTTATTCATCAACTGAATAAATAGTCATTGAAACCACATGTTGACGATTGCTTGACAAAATGAGCATCGGATGGTCAGAAAATTTAGAGATGACTGATGAGCTTCAGGTAATGTTTCAACCCCAAAACTGACACCCTCATATTTTTGGAAGTGAACCCCTCATATGCTCCAACCACCATAAGTCATCTGCTGGAAGGAAATTGTGGAGAGTATTGGGGCCCAAATTCATTCCTTGTCAAAACAGGACATACTACAGCGGCCATTAAATTGGAAGGAATGTCGGGAGCTGGTCTCGTAATTTCTCCCTGTCTCTCTTGGCCTCCACTTCTCTCGTTTGCTTTTGGAAAGGCAATATGAAAGACAGGCGCTGGTCCGCTTGCTCACTGCACTGAACCCTGAGGGCAAATGTGTGTGTGTGTGTGTGTGTGTGTGTGTGTGTGCGTGCGTGCGCGTGTGTGTGCGTGCGCGCGTGTGTGTGTGTGTGTGTAAGAATTAATGTTGGGTGATGAAGGGCATTTGGAGGGAACAGGCAGGCATATTTCATAGGCAAGACAGATCAAAGAGTGACAACATGGTTGTTCTCTCTATATTTGTCAATCTACCTTTCCCCATCTGTTTTTTTTAGGGCAACTAATAAAGTCCACTAATCTAATTAGGGCCTCCTCAAAGAGATTAAGAGGAGCCTAATGTGGAGAGAGAGAGAGCCACAAAGTAAAGTGGGACTGGTTTAGAAAATATCCAGCTTTGAGAGTGAAGTGGGGATTTTTCTTCCTGTCACTACTTCTTCTCTCACCTCTCGTCTTTGCTGTTTGACAGCTGCTCAGACATAAGGTCTCCCAAAGGTGCATGATGAAAGTAATTTAAGGTGATCGCACAGGCACATGACAAAAGGCACTCGCTGATGTGAGAGTTGAAACAAGTAAGAGATGAGATGCACACTTCAACCTGAAATTAGGTTATTTGAGGTACTTGATTTCCTGCCAAACAAACGCCAGGATATTTTCCATACTGAGCAGCCACATATGGCTGATTAATAACAGAGAAAGTGCAGGCACTCGCATAACGCGCCACACAATATGTTCAACATTCGGGCATTTTCTCTATCACTCTTACCACCGACTTCTTGTCACTCTTCATTCAAAGCCCTTCTCTGTCAACGGTGTCAGCTATTAAATTACAAAGTGACAGAAAGTATAAAAATGACCCAAACTGACTTTAAAATGTAACAGTTGTCAACATTTTCTTGGTTAAAAGCTCAACAAGATGTGCAAGCTGATAATGTAGCACACATTGTCATCTTTCCACCGCAGCTTTGCTGCAGCAGTTGGGTTTTTGTTTGGGTTGCTGCATAATGATGTGTGATTTTACTACGACAAGGGTGGGGCTGTGCTTAACTTCACCACACATGCACACACACACACACACACACACACACACACACACACACACACACACACACACACACACACACACACACACACACACACACACACACACACACACACACTCACAAACATGCTGTGCTAGTCTAGTCATTAAAATGTGGAACTCACTATTGCAGATCCTGTTTTGTCCTCTTCCCTCTGTGTAGCAACTGGTGACCTATTTCACAATTACTGCATTATTTTTTATTAATCTGTGGAATCAACACAAAGACATAGGTCACTGGTTCAAATAGTTCCTTCCAAAACTCCTGCTTGCTACATCAAAGTATTCTAATCCAACCATTGAAATATACTGGATCAGTGTAAATGTTGTTATAATGGGGTTATATGTGTTTAAGTGTATCAGCATGTCATTTTTATGCATTATTCAGCCTGCTCATGGCAGATAAAGTATTAACTTTATTTTTAGCTTTGCATATGTGGAATCAAGAATCTAGAAATTTCCTGCATGTCTTTCCCCTCTCTCTCCTAGCTGTCCTATCAAATAAAGGTGGAAAACCCCAAAAAAATAATCTTAAAAAAAACGCCAGCCTGCTCCCAGCTGGTATTTAGAAAGTTAAAGATCGAGGAACAAAATAGATAACTGTTTTGCAATAACCCTTCAAGTATGACTTCCCTGTAGTGACCATTTAAATGTGGGTAAACTTCCTTTTAATGACATCTTCTCTTTTAAGTGTTTGTTTAGGCACATTTTCTGAAACAGTCAAAATTCTCAAAATACTTCTACTACTACTAGTGAGTAATCACTAAATCATTTTATATTGTGTAGCACAACACTTGTAGAATAGAGCCATACTATTCACTGTCCCTCCGCCCACTTTTATGGCATGGACTCGTCCATTCTCACCTGTTTGTGATAAAAAATAAATAATAAAAAACATAACCGTCAAGCCTCATCATCTGCTTTTGCCCTGAATGTGTGCTGAGTAAATAAATGGCTCAAACGGAAACATCAGTTGTCCTTTCTACATTCTTGCCGATGTCCCATGGTGATGCTCAAACTCCTGTGACCAATCCAAGACATACAGTAGATTCTACAACACTTTATGTGCAATAAATCACTTCAAATGTTGAACTCGTGTTTTTAAAAATTAGGGAAGTAAACCTACCAGTGGGATCACTTTAAACAAAATGAGATTTTCCTTTATACTTGCTTAATGCAAGACAATTAAAAGTGTACAGAATTGTGTCAGTGACATTACAACGAAATTGTCTCCTTATTTAAAGCTGTACCAATCAATATTTTTTATCAACAATGTGAAAGTAGTCACGTAAAGAGCCCACAGAAAATGATCATACTCTGTAGTTTCCCTTCTGCTCTGGGCAGTTTTTTTGCATCTTTCCGCTCACTGTTTTGGTTCACTGTCACTGCCCTCATCAGTTTAGTTTCCAGCCTGTTTTCAGTGGGGGGGGGAGAGAAAACTTATTGATGAACAAATAAACCCATTGTAGCGAGGACAGACATACAAAATTAGCAACTAGCTGTTAAACATGGTGGAGCATTTAGCAGATACAGAGACTGATATTTCCCTCAGGAGTTGGTGGTTACCTAGTCTCGCATTGCCAGACCTCCCTCCATGGCGCTACGGAGGAGGGTCTGACTAGTCCACACTGCATTCTGTGATGGGAGAAAAACATGATCTGGTTTATTGGCATTTCTTTAAACCAATCACAATCGTCTTGGCTGCAAAATAGCCTCGGGAAAGAACTTGTTTTGGTAGAACGTGTACGTTCAAAGGTTGTTTTAGTCGTGCAACAGAAAACTCAGATTGGACAGATAGTCTAGGTAGCTGTTTGGATTTACCCTGCAGAGATCTGAGAAAAGGTTAACTATAGTCCTCATAAATCGACCGGAGTTTAAAATGCCAACACGGAGGAAGCCCAAGGCGACAGATATCCGGCCTAAATGAATGAAATCCGGCGGAATTTGCGTCGGCAACGGAACAATGCCAGAAGTGGAACGTCAAGGATATAGGTGGCCAGTAACATGACTACAAATTAATGACAATGTTGCTTTATGTCTGCTGGATGTGTAAACAGGAAGCTGTTTGCTAACATTTTCGCCACAACAACTTAATGAGGTGATGTTATGTTAATGTAGTGTTTACGGCCAAGTGGCCAAAAAAGTATTGCTGCTTTAATTTCTCATTAAGATTTGCATAAGACCTGATAGCAAAGTCAAATTTCCTCCACAGCTGATGGAATGGTATCCATCTAAACCTGTGTCATACAAACGGCAGTTTTAAAAAAAGCTGTTTACTTCACATATAAAACACAGCATAGGAGTCAGCTTGACTATTTCTGGCTTACGATAAAAAACTCCACCTACCCCGTGCGCATAGCACGCCACTGCGATACAAGATAAGATTATTCCCTCACGCTCTCTGTCTGTCCTCCCTTGCTCCTCTGCACTTTACTCTGCTTTCCTCCCCCATTCTCTCTGTATCCCTCACCCAACTGCCTCCATCTACTGTAACTCCCCCATACGCACACACATACACCATCCCTCCCTTCCTGAACATGAACTGCAGAGTACTTCACTACTCCACGCCTGGTCATTAGGAACACGATACCTCATCATACTTCTCTTTATCTCTTTCTTTCTGTTCTTACTCTCTCATCACACCTCCTTTATCTCTCTCAACCTGGTTCATACAGGGTTAATGCATCATCATGAACCCCATGGCTCAATTTAAGGTGCACATGACCATGGATATCCTGTGCAGAATAAAGGTGTTTTAGTGAATTTTAACATCACAATCATGTTTGCCAAAGTAGCCAAGATTATGATCGGAAGCACACTTGCTAAAAATGTCAAGTTTCACATCTTTTTCACTGTGGCTAATACTGTACAATAAACACAACAAAAAGTAATGTGTGCAACTGTTACCAGATAACAAAGCTACTGCCTTGTAAATTAGATGTGTATTTGCATTTGTGTGCTCTAACATCCACAACATTTAAGAGAGCATGTGATGGAATCTGCAAAGATTTCGAATGCGCTGTATACATGTCCAAAGAATGCTTCTAAAACCCGAATAATACCGGAATATCTCACGTCTTAATCGGAAAATGCTATATTCGGAAAAAGGCCTTATTTGGAATATCGGAATAATCAGAATCGGAATATGCTGTTTACATGACTTGTATCAAATTCGGAATATTGTATATTATATATGTGTATATTCTGAATAATAGTGGTATATTGGTGTGCATGTAAACGTACTGAATGTCAGCAATCACTTAAGTAGTTGACAGCGTATAATCTTTTTAAAAGTAAATTATGATCAGCAAAGATTTTGATAAATCTATGAATGAGGCAGGATGAATGTTTCTCATTGTCTAAACCAGTAGTTAATTTTTTTTAACAGCTGGTGTGGTAAAATGAGTGGAGAGACTTTAGATTGACAGAACAACTTGGAAATTGTTTCGGTCACTTCTACAACCACCTTTATTCAGAGGAACCAAATGAGCTAATTTCCACATTATGTATGTCTGTTGAAAGCCAATATCCCTTTGACTTAATGCTAAACTGCAATTAGATTACTTGGAGGTAAAGGGATGGCGGATTTATTTCTATTGAATTTGACTGCTTTCCAGAATTTGGCCAGTCTGAAAGGGAACAAGTGAGTAAGTTCAAGTTGTATCCTGACTTGGCAGCTTTGACTGCATTTGTACATTTGTTCCTTAAATGCCTAAATGCTAACCAGTGGGTTGGATCCCCTGTGTGGTCACCACCCAGGCTGTATTCCTCTCCTTAAAGAGTACTGCCAAGTCAGGAGAAAACCAGAAGGTCAATCTATCTTTTAATGCTAAACTTTCTAGCTACGCTAACCGCATCGTGGATGGCAATGTCGGTCAACCGTTTTGGTGCAGACTGAATTATCTCCACTACAGACATTTCCTATAGCACCAATAGCAGGAGCATCTACGAGATGGATTGGCACATTTGGTGCAAACGTTCTTAGACGATGTACCCTAATGACTTGGTGAGCCCCTGACTTTTCCTTTAGTGTAACCAGGTTCACAATATTAATTTACTTTGGTTGATGAGCAAATACCTGCAAAACTAATGACATTCTCATTAACCTCAACTGTCCTTTGTGGTTAGTGCTAAATGTCCGCACGCTAACATGCTAAAGTAAGATGATGAACATGATGAACATTATACCGGCTAAACATATTAGCATGTAAGCATTGTCATTTTGAGCATGTTAGCAGGCTGACATTAGCATTTTGCACAAAGCACCGCTGTACCTGCTAGCATGTAGAATTTTTGTCTTTTTCACATGCGTTTTAATGACAGGAAAAAAAGAAGGAAGGGATGCAAATACTTTCTTTTACAAAGAAGTCGTCAAGCTAAAAAATATAGTGTCCTTCATAGTATACTTGCATAAACTGAAAACAATGGCAGCCTGTAAACCAATAAAAAACACATTGTTTGCATTGGAAAAAAGGTCAGGAGAAATGTAGAACATAGTTGATTTGAAGTTAATAGGCTAAAACATGCAACACAGTCCCCATGGTCATTAAAGCAACACACTGAGACTCTTATTCTGTGTCAGCTAAAAGGAGCTATAGTTGATCTTTACTCAGCAAGATCTTTTCTGCTCTACAGGGGAAGCTGATTTTATGAGTATAAATCAGCAGGAGACCATCCATTCCTCAGACAGACTTGATAGCTCAGCTTTGCCAAGACGGCCAAAAAAAGGGCAAACTCCAGAATAAATTTTAAGTGCTCATGACTCCGGGGTAAGTCAGCCGACAAATTTATCCCTCATTAATGATAATAATACCCTTCTAGGGCTATTTTCAGCCAACGGTGGTTGCCATCAGATACATTTTTAGCCTGCTTAAATGCTTCATGCTCTTTTCCAACTCTTAGTTTGTAAGGGAAAATAGATGCTGGTGGAGAGACCTCAGACCGCAGCATGGAACTACGTCAGGCCCATTAAAACGCCAGAAGCTCACTAAGTATAGGGAGCACTCCTCACGTCGCACGCCGTTCCTCCTTCCCTCTCTCTCTCTCTCTCTCTCTCTCTCTCTCTCTCTCTCTCTCTCTCTCTCTCTCTCGCTCCTTCTCGCTTTCTTTTTCTTTCTCTTCCTGTGTGAGTGGTAGTTATGAAGTCCAGGTTGATTTGTCAACTCAACAGGAGGCCGAGAGTTTGGTGTGATGATGTAAACTGACTGTCATTCAGTTGGTAGACCATCCTTCCACTGCTCCCAAACTATCTATCTATCACTATTCTGTGGTCTGCATTTAGCCTGGCTAGCTGTCCTGCTTCTGCATTCACTGCTGTGCTGTGAGTGCATTTTAGACACAGGGTGCCTGGACCCACCACTAATACTCCACACAGTATAGGAATGATGCAGAATGGGAAAACAACTTTTTAACCAACAATCATCAATAATGTGCAGGTTTAATTTCTTTGGTAAATATGTGTACTTGTATGCATAGACCAGGAAACAGACAAAAAGTAAGCATTTTGAATCACAGTTTCCCCTAACACCATGACTCAATTTGTTCTGCTACATATATATTTTACACAAGCCACAAGGTCAACAATGCAGAGGGAAAAAGTTGCTATTTCGACCCACACCCTTTTTACATGGAGGCCAGTGAAATGACATAAAGGAGTAGGATTCCCTGACCCTGCCACAGTGCACTGCACAGTAGTGGGTCATAGGGAGTCAGTTTTACCACTAGTCTACACTTTTCCTAAATTTAAAACCAACAGCGAAACTCAAGCTATCATGGCTGAGTGTTTTGTGCACTGAGGAGTTGCCTATTCTATGATAAAAACACGGTTGTGTGTGCTGTAGGATGTCGAAGCCACATCTGTGTCACACTCATTTCAAGAGGCTCTTTCCTCAATTATTCAGCAGTGGCCTGTGTCTCCAGCTAGAATATTTGTCATAGAAGCTGCACAGATTTGAATTTTCAGATGTTCAACCTATCCAGTACAAACTTTAAAGCTGGAAATACATTGCTAAACAGATTCTCATCTAGAGAGTATGACCTTATTACAAGACTACTGCAACTTCTGTTGAGACATCTTATACATATTTATTGTTGCGTAAGTGGTAATTTTCCTTTGACTTACAGCAACATTATCACAGCATCCTATCTTATCTTAGAAACCCAGAATGGGAAAACAACTTTTTAACCAACAATCATCAATAATGTGCAGGTTTAATTTCTTTGGTAAATATGTGTACTTGTATGCATAGACCAGGAAACAGACAAAAAGTAAGCATTTTGAATCACAGTTTCCCCTAACACCATGACTCAATTTGTTCTGCTACATATATATTTTACACAAGCCACAAGGTCAACAATGCAGAGGGAAAAAGTTGCTATTTCGACCCACACCCTTTTTACATGGAGGCCAGTGAAATGACATAAAGGAGTAGGATTCCCTGACCCTGCCACAGTGCACTGCACAGTAGTGGGTCATAGGGAGTCAGTTTTACCACTAGTCTACACTTTTCCTAAATTTAAAACCAACAGCGAAACTCAAGCTATCATGGCTGAGTGTTTTGTGCACTGAGGAGTTGCCTATTCTATGATAAAAACACGGTTGTGTGTGCTGTAGGATGTCGAAGCCACATCTGTGTCACACTCATTTCAAGAGGCTCTTTCCTCAATTATTCAGCAGTGGCCTGTGTCTCCAGCTAGAATATTTGTCATAGAAGCTGCACAGATTTGAATTTTCAGATGTTCAACCTATCCAGTACAAACTTTAAAGCTGGAAATACATTGCTAAACAGATTCTCATCTAGAGAGTATGACCTTATTACAAGACTACTGCAACTTCTGTTGAGACATCTTATACATATTTATTGTTGCGTAAGTGGTAATTTTCCTTTGACTTACAGCAACATTATCACAGCATCCTATCTTATCTTAGAAACCCAGAATGGGAAAACAACTTTTTAACCAACAATCATCAATAATGTGCAGGTTTAATTTCTTTGGTAAATATGTGTACTTGTATGCATAGACCAGGAAACAGACAAAAAGTAAGCATTTTGAATCACAGTTTCCCCTAACACCATGACTCAATTTGTTCTGCTACATATATATTTTACACAAGCCACAAGGTCAACAATGCAGAGGGAAAAAGTTGCTATTTCGACCCACACCCTTTTTACATGGAGGCCAGTGAAATGACATAAAGGAGTAGGATTCCCTGACCCTGCCACAGTGCACTGCACAGTAGTGGGTCATAGGGAGTCAGTTTTACCACTAGTCTACACTTTTCCTAAATTTAAAACCAACAGCGAAACTCAAGCTATCATGGCTGAGTGTTTTGTGCACTGAGGAGTTGCCTATTCTATGATAAAAACACGGTTGTGTGTGCTGTAGGATGTCGAAGCCACATCTGTGTCACACTCATTTCAAGAGGCTCTTTCCTCAATTATTCAGCAGTGGCCTGTGTCTCCAGCTAGAATATTTGTCATAGAAGCTGCACAGATTTGAATTTTCAGATGTTCAACCTATCCAGTACAAACTTTAAAGCTGGAAATACATTGCTAAACAGATTCTCATCTAGAGAGTATGACCTTATTACAAGACTACTGCAACTTCTGTTGAGACATCTTATACATATTTATTGTTGCGTAAGTGGTAATTTTCCTTTGACTTACAGCAACATTATCACAGCATCCTATCTTATCTTAGAAACCTTTACACGCACACACGACTTGATACCAAAGGAAAGGAAAGGAAAACTAACTTTGCTAAATGACAGGTGCAGTGGGACGGACAAGAAACTACTCCCTGGCTTATTTCTGTTGTTAAACAGGTGTGACAGCTGTATTATTTTTAAAAGGCCATCAGCTGATGTAACACACCCTCTGACAATCCTCTGGGAGGGTCACACCTGTGAACAGGTTAAATGTCTACAGGTATGACATGGCCATCATACCGGTTCTGTTTTCACTAATGGCATTTAGTTTCAGCTGGTCATACCAGCCTATACCATTTTATATATCCTATATGTACAGTATATGTATAAAATGTGTTTGAGGTATGATTTAATGCACACTGATAGCACACGAAGTGACGTACTATAGTGTGTATACTGTGCTTGTAAACACATGCAAGATAATGGTCAAAGATTACCTCAGAGCTTGAAGCGTTGGCATGCCACCACAACAAGCTAGAAAGTAGAGCAGCGAACTTTGCTCACATTACCCTTTGGCTAAACCGTTCTTGGCCCAGTGCAGTATGAACAGGAATAAACTAGACGTCCTAGAAGTTCTTAAAATGTATCTCTGATTATTTGTCATACTGCTGCTTGCCAAAGGATTTTCCCTTTCAGAGTAAATGAAACATTATTCATACCTCTTGAAACTTAAGGTGTGGATACGTGTCAGCTGTGTTGTGGGAAAATATCTGTTTATACACATGATCGTCTGCACGAACTCTTCAAGTTGTGCTGTGTACAGAATAGTGTGTTTTTTATACAGAAACAAGAATAAGGGTGGGTCTGAATTACCGTAAATCTGCTACATTGCTGTCACACACATTGGGATGACACAGCTATTTTAAGTATGATGATTAATAGAAGGGAGGGATTTATTTTAGGGCTGGGCCAAGGGACTTTTCTAGATGAAAACTTCTGATATCTTGAGAGGGAGGAAAAGGGATGGGTATAAGAGGAAATAAAAATAAAAAAAGCACAGTGACAGAGCCAACGTGACAGACAAGAACTTCTGCATTTTCTTTGTCGTAAACGGTGTGACGGCTATTTTTCATTTTCCAGCCATCAGCTGACACAACCTCTGCCGTCCACACCTCTCGGGCGCCGGTAGCTATGAACAGGTTTAATTTCTAACGCATGACTTAAATGGCCATCTTATCAGATGTCAGTAGGTTGATTTCTGTTCTGATTTCACCACTGAAACTTGTGTGTAGACCTCATCATAACATCAGAAAAACCAGCACATCCTGCAGTTAAAAGCCCAGCATCGATGCTACGCGAGATGTGTGTGTGTTTTTAGTGTTTGCAGTGAAGAATTAAAAAAAAATATTTTTTTAAAGCCTTGCATATATCGACAGATTGGGTTGTCTATTTTCCAATGATGTATAACACTTCAATATTTACTGTCAGAGGTGATATTGACCAAAATAGGTCTACTTGCACCAAACATCACCTGGAGCTCCTAAACACCTAAGTACAACTTTTCACATTTAAACTGAAATGTCCTGGTTGACTATAGAGTTATTCAAGATAACACCATTTTTTTTGTTCCAAAGTATGATGGTGACTTTACACTACACCAGAAAGGGTAGGTTCTCTGAATCATGTGATGTTGATACTGACTGAACACTTGATACTGACTGAATGAATAAGCTCAGAATTGGCAAAAATATAAAACTATTTCCAGGTTTCTTTGTCCATGTAGGCTTAGGAGGCTTAAAAGCAGCCCATTAAGCCCATATTGCATGATTCCGTAACTCATGATTTACATGCAAACCCCACGTTCAGTGCCAACGTTCAGTGCCAACGTTCAGTGCCGATGCCGAAAGTGGTGTGCCCTTTTATTTTCTTTACTCCAACTGCGATCCCTAACCTTAAACTTGCATGACCTAATTTGTTTGGCCACTTGAGGGAATCAGAAATAAGCTGCAAACACAACCCGACACTACTATTTGCAAAGGCCATGCTGGCATCAGCTTTGGTTGCTATGTTTGTAACATTACTAAGCACTGTACAAAAGTTTAATGGGGTGCAGGCTTTTCTAGTTGTGCCAGACAGGGCAGTGAGATTTTTTTTGCAATGCCATGTGACAGCTTGTTAAGTTTCATTATGAGACATGTCATGATCAGCAATTAATTCATGACAATGGAACAAAATAGGGCGAGGATTTGCCTTTATAACCTTTACTACTCTGATGAGACGCTACTTGTGTGACCAGTGCAGTGGTAATAAGGAGGATGTAGTTTAGTTGGTTAGTCACGTGTATCTATTGTTTGAGCTCAGTAAGTTACTCTGAGGTTACGTGATGACAAGAGTGTCCAAAGGCAGTATAGTATGTATTCAGGCTATTACACCTCTCTTACCCTTTGCACATTTTTTCTCTACATTTTTTAATCTTCATGATATTAAATGTCCATAACTCTGGGATAATGTGAGACTGAGGCGTTTATTCATCTCATCCCATTTGTCTCACTCAGCTCTGCTTCCATGGTAATATTCACAATATTGTGGTGTATTCTGTTTATTCAAGCCAAACAGAAAACCTGACAGTGAGAGCACATTAACCTTTATTTAGTAACTTGAGTCCACTGACATCGCATATATGATCAGAGGTCAAGTTTGCCATTCTACATAAAATAATTTCCCCTGCTTTTGACAGTCACTTTCCACAAGAAAACTCCTTAGTTACTCTTTGGTAAAGTACACTTTGTTTGCACACTGCTGAATATAAAAATGGGCTTGTGGGGGAAAGACATCATATATATACCTTATATGGTCCGGGCTATTGGGGCCTTTATGGTTGCATATAAAAATAAACAAGCGTGCTGTCATCACAGAGGCTGTTATATTCTAAAGCCAGGCAATTAAAAATGTGCTGATAGTAGCAGGGCAGCAGCCGAGAGCTGAGATGGTGCCAGCGCTCCATATGTGCGAGAGGAAGAATGAACTCACAGCTGAGGTCACAGGAAAGAACAGCGCACGTGGGTATATTTGGTGGATGGCATTGTGTAGTGTGTGTGTGCATGTCGGTGTTTGTATGCAGAGGAATTGCATGTCTGTGCGAGTGTGTATATTTGCTTTATGTGTCAGTATGTAAGTGTATGTAAAAAAGAAGAAGACTATTATGGTAAAGATTATAGCGTAAGTTCAATGGTTGCAACGTGACAGCTCAATAGGGTGTGAGCAGGGCTGCATTGTTTGGTTTCCACCAGAGTTACTCAGAATGACACATGTACACATGTATACGTGCAGGCTTGTTTGAGATGTGGCTTGTGAGCAGGCTTATGTACTCAATCACTCATCAGCGCTGATGAGGTTGCACACACACGCACAGGCTCAATTGCTCTCACACATCCTCCAGGAATATGCAGCAGCCTTTCTCAAGAGAGCGTGTTTACACTCCACACTTTGTATTCTGCAGCCAGGGTGGCCTGCACCGCTGCCCAACACCTGCCACACTCTGCATGTAGGTAAAAAAAAGAGGAAATTCTGTAAAATATTATATAGGGTTTGCCTTTCCACTGTTTGGTAATATGCTGCACATGGATTTTGGTCCTGCTGATTTGCAGCACACGTTTTTATGTTTTTACGTTATGTTACGAAATTCACAAACCTGCACTGTCACAATCATGTTTGCACTGTAATAGAAACTGAGCAGAGAAAGCTGAGAAAAGCACACAATGATTTTTTTTCTACAGTTGTTCTCCACAGGGACGTCCGTAGATAAACATTTATGTTTAATCTGCACTTACATGGTTAGGTGTATAGTGCAACTTTTTTCTCAACTGTGCCTCTTTGGTAGTCCAGTGACTCAGCATGCACTACAGTGGGAGGAACACATGATGTAGTAGACCAGAATTAATGCCGCTCTTTCTGTCAGTCCGGCACAATGGAGTTTAAAAAAACAACTGCAAAACACTGCACCCTTTTATTTTATTAATGTACAACATTGTTATTTGTAATCGACAATATATTATTTAATGGATCATTAAACTGCTCATGAAAAAACATGTTGACCCCCCAGGAATTAAAAAATGTGAATAGAAAAGAATAATAATTTGACCATGGCATTATATTTGTGCTTCTGTTTTGTACATTTGCAGATGTAACTCACACAATAACTCCTTCATTACAAAACCTTCAGGGTGGAGAGAGCACTATTGGTAGCATAGGAGCCAATATGATTAGCCATGACTGTCAGCAACACTTAACACACCCACTGATAATTTAGTATGATAAATAGATAATTGCACCATTTATACACCCCCAGGTGTGCACGTGTACCTGGACTGCACTTCGTACCCTGGGTCAAATTCCAATTAGCTCCCATACAGAGACTAGGGCTTCAGAAAATAATGTTCCTGTTGTGCATATGTAGTAGTGTTTAACAATTATTCAATTTAATGATGATTCAATTAATTTGTATCATTGATTATCATTATATACAATGGCCTATAAGTTGTCATACTCTATACATACATTTCTGACAGTTCTCACAGATCTGATCATACACCATGTGACTCCAGTAATTAAAGTTGTGATTAAATAAATTGAATTTAAAAAGGTAAAATAGAAGAAAAGAAACTTGTAACAATGCATTGAAATGGAAAAATGACAAGAAATCCTTTACTGAACCAAAATATGCCAAAAAAGTGTAAACATGTAGTAATACCCAAAAAGGTAACCATAACCCTAGACCAGCTTAAATAAATACGCACACACACACACACACACACACACAAGCAAGTCACAAGTCTCCAGTCTGTAGCCTGCAGCATTTAGCTTAAGATGGGAAGAGAACTCATCCTGTCGCAAATACCAACCAGCAGGCGAAAAACTAACCAAACACAAGACTTGGTGTGTCTCAGTTCTGCAGTCTGAGCAAACAAAAGTCCTGTTTGATAAATGATGTCACCGAAACTCAGCTTGATGAAATAACTGTGAGCAAACACTGCTGTCTTGCACACAAGTCCACACACAGATCTGCGCCCTCTTTGCCTACTACGCTGTGGTGAGGTCATCAGGTAACGAAAATCTGACCATACACCATGTGACTCCAGTAATTGATAATTAAATAAATTTAATTTAAAAAGGTAAAATACAAGAAAAGAAACTTGTAACAATGCATGAAAATGAAAAATGACAAGAAATCCTTTACTGAACCAAAATATGCCCAAAAAGTGTAAAAGTTTAGTCACAGAAAACCCTAAAGGTAACCATAACCCTAGAACAGGTTAAATAAATGCGCACACACACACACACACACACACACACACACACACACACACACACACACACACACACACACACACACACACACACACACACACACACACACACACAAACAAGTCATAAGTCATAAGTCTCCAGTCTGTAGCCTGCAGCATTTAGCTTAAGATGGGAAGAGAACTCATCCTATCGCAAATACCAACCAGCAGGCGAAAAACTAACCAAACACAAGACTTGGTGTGTCTCAGTTCTGCAGTCTGAGCAAGCAAAAGTCCTATTTGATAAATGATGTCACCGAAACTCAGCTTGAAGAAATAACCGTGAGCAAACACTGCTGTGGTGCACACACAGATCTGCGCCCTCTTTGCCTACTACGCTGTGGCGAGGTCATCAAGTAAAGAAAACACTGACTCATTTGGGCTCATTTATCTTCTATTTGTATTATAATTTGAAGCTTCAGCAATTCTACCTTTACCCCATATAATAAAGCAAAAGCAATGTTGTCTTTAATTTCTGGTGTCAGGTTGTTTTTTCCTGAAAATCGCAACAGTGGTTAGTTTGGCATACAATAAGGAGGAAGTGGCCAGTTAGCAGCTAAAGCCACAACATATATCCAGCCTAGGATAAGAGCCACACCTTTGTTACTTGAAACTGTGTACAATAAATACACAGTACAATAAATAAACAATAAAGACACACTCAAGTCTCGTAAAAAATATACGCCAGACTTCTAAATAATTTTATTTAATTTGTATTACTTCATTTCAGTCCAGATAATTACAAAGGAGAGGTGAGCTGAGGAAGCCATTTTGGACAAGGCCTGTGATTTGTTATTGTACCTATCTGTGGCTTCTTGACCGTACAATCCACTGGGTGGAGTGCCAGAGATTTTAACTCCTTTGTCCTGTTTGGGTTTTTTTTTTTTTTTACCAAAAAGTAAATAAACAGAGATGAGAAAGTAGTTTTTATCACTTGTGGCTACAGTGTTGCTGATGTACAAGCTGTAACTCTAGAATGCATGGTACACATGTATTGTATTAGTATGTGTGCATCCACTAGGGTTAAAGTATAATCTGCTAATATTCTGTATTTTTCTTGTTGTCAACAAATCCAATTAAACCAATGAATTGATCCTACCAACAAGTAGCCAAAGCCTAATATAGTGTATTCCTCTGTGCTCATAGCACTCCATTGTTGTCCAAAAACTGTTAAAAACACACTGAGCCACACTGTTGCACTGGGTGACATGTTCCGTCATTACAATAAGCATGGACATGGAGTTTATTTTTTCAGTCCCACAAACCTTTGTTCTGCTGTAGTAAATACTCACTAAAGCATCAAATGTGTATTAATCCGCAGCTGAAAATAGTCCCCACCAAATGCAAAATGTACTCCTGTCTGAGTTATGTTTGCTAAAACGTACAGTGCCCAGCTGTGTTAGGAATTTACTGAGCCTTTTTTATGACCTGTTTTTGAAGACTTACATGTTGGGAATAAATGGGCTGAGAGAAGTCAGAAAGTATTAAAAGAATGCAGACTAATGTGTTCATTTCATGTTTTCATGGCATTTGCTGACAATAAGGAAATATAGAATAACATCAGCTTTATCATTTAAGTTAGGCAACTATTCATACCATGTCTTGCAGTGATCTGTGGCTAACAACTCTCAAGCTGGACATTTGAAAAACCAATTACCACTCACCCAGAACACACAACGGGACAGAGAGACGGAGGGAGAGGTAAGGAGAAGGACTTAACCACACCTAGTTAATACAGAAGGGAGGGATGCAAGGGACTATTACCTACATTTTTTTGTTGATAAGTATTGATATTAAAGTAATCTACTACTAGGCTGACAAACTTCTTAGTTTTGTCTGAATGACATCAAGAGATAAAAAAAACAACCTTCCTCCCTCACTCATCATCTATACTTTGTATTCTATATGCTTTCTTTTACTTCAAGACTCTCACTATCACACACATCCTCCTCCCCTCTCCCCCTCTCTGTCGTGCCAAGACTCGTCTCTGTTTTATGTGCCCGAGGAGAGGGGTATACGTCTCTGTCTATGTCTTTACCATGTCTGAACCGCAGGCAACACACGCGACTTCCACTCGTCTATTAATGCCTCTGGATCAGGAACAGGTGGCTAATATAATTCCATTTGAAGGCTTTTCCAGTGTTGGCTCCACGCCCTGTATGCAGGCCTAAAGTGGAAAATGAATATGCTGGTACTTATAAAGATTGCGTGAGCAAACATTTGTAGTTTCCAGAAGAGGCCATTATGGGATTAAACATATGTTAGAAGAAGGTGTGTTGCTCTTGTACGCTGACAGAAAGAGATGGGTGTGTTGTGCACATGCCTGCATTGCATGAATCTACTGTATCGTTGCCACACAACACAAATCTTGTGTGACAAGACAACAACATGCACTGGCTTTGCTATAATGTGTTGTTTTGCAAGACATAACTAAGATAAAGAGAACTGGATTAGTTTGATTTGTATCGTGGTGGTGTTTTGTCTGTGTTAATAGTAAACATGAGTTGGTAAAGTACAGTTCATATCGTCCACACCCAACAATGAAAAATGTATCATATGCAGTGTCAGTAAATTAACAGCAGC
This sequence comes from Gymnocephalus cernua, assembly GCA_023631565.1. Classification (NCBI taxonomy): domain Eukaryota; kingdom Metazoa; phylum Chordata; class Actinopteri; order Perciformes; family Percidae; genus Gymnocephalus; species Gymnocephalus cernua. Next base: position 15,244,908 of record CM042447.1, on the reverse strand, counting down.
AGGTGAACGTCACCATGTCACATTAATCACCGCAGAAGGATGCTGTAGATGAAGTTTATTTGATTATCTCATCGTTATGGCGATGGTGAAGCTGATGCTATAGGCTGCATGCCAGAACACTTCAGGCCATCTTTTCATGCTAGATTTACACTTTTGGCGATGTTACTGTAATGATGTAACAAGATAGTATAATAAGGGTATCTGTTTTCCCATTAGATTGAGCTGCCCACACTTATATAACACGTTTTCCAAATAATAATCTAAGATAAGTAATCTATTACCACTGGTGGAAGAAGTATTCAGATCATTTACTTAGTGTAAGTAAAAGTAGTAATACTTTAAGGCAAAACTACTCCAATACAGAAGTATTATCTCCTAAATGTACTAATATCACAAGTATTAATTATGCAGCTGAACGGCTGTTACATTATTAGGCCTATATATCATAACATTATGCTTTATTCTAACATTTCTAACATTATTTGATGATGCATAAATGCGTAAGAAACATTCAAATGTTGTTGCTGGTCAAGGTTGAGCTAATTTAAACTACTTGATATACTCTCATTTAGTTGAATTTATAAAACTTAAACACATTCTATAAATGAATCGTATGTTTTTTGTTAAATTTGAACCTGCAACGTAACTAACAACAGTAGGCATCAAATAAATGTTGTGGAGAACTACATTACTGCTGTCTGAAATGTCGTGAATTAGAAGAAGCAGTAGTAGTAGTAGTAGTAGTAGTAGTAGTAGTTATAAGGTAGCTGAATGGTAATGGAAATACTTAAGTACATTAACTGACAAAAACAAAAAAGCTACACTTCCACACTACTTTCTCTTTGTATTATTTCAGGTTTGAGATCGAGACTCATTATGCTTTTGTTATTAATTTTATGCCTGGCTGGTCGATTGGGTGTAGGCCTATCCCTGTGGGTGGGGTTATTTAGTTCGTAAACAGAGAGAACAGACTGTACTCGTACATTTTTTAAAAGCAGCACATAGCCAGCAGCACCTGGAAAAATAATGCTTGAGATCCTGGCACTGATTAACGAACTTAACATACTTCTGCATATATTATGGTCCTTTATACAGGGGAATAAAATCTTAGTTAATGTTGTTTGTAGTCGAGGTACACAATAAAAAGAAAGAATAGTGATGGAAGATTACAGCATAAATGAGTTAGATAGTAAATCAGCAATTTAGAGTCTACCAAGTCATTAAAGAGGCACTTAGAGAGACCTAGGCCTCTCTGTCAGCAAAGGAACCGGCATTGATGGTTAATTTAATCACTTGAAGCCAATGAAAATGACTGTGCCATGCCTTTATGTCTGGCTTTCTACAGAAGCAGTAATGAACTGTATGTGATCTATGCATTAAAGGCTAAACATGGAAAAGACATCAGACCTGGGTGAAGAAAACTAGGCTTTTTTCTTTCGGCGTCCAAGTTGGCTTAGGGAAACCTTCAAAGTGAGTGAAGTAATTTCAATTACAGTACAATGCTGCTGATGTAATGACCAATAGAGTTTGGCTGCTTTATTAAAAAAGGGGAACAACATCATTTGTTGTTTTTTTTACAATGTGAGTAAAAAAAAAATAACGCTCAGCTGGTCAATTTGTCATCAAAAGAGGCCGCTCTTCCCCTGTGTTTTCACAATATTTATATGATTTGCCTTGATTTCATCCCACATTTTTTCAATTATCACTGTATGACCACATGTTGACCTCTTGGATGGGAAAGAGAAAAATGAGGCCCACAGCAGATCCAAATGGCGAAGTGATAGTGATGGAAATGTGAAGGGAGCCAGTGAAAAGGGGCCTTTGGTTGGAGGTCGACCAAGACTCTGAGGAGAGAAAACAGGGGCAGGGGAGCCGCTGCAAGACAGTTGGGATATTATCCACACAGGACATGTATGCTGAGGCTGATTTATAACAGCAATGTGGAGCTTGGCAAGCTTTATTTTTCAATGAAAATCAGTTTTCTGGCTCTTGAAGTTGTTTTCTGGATTGCATTGGCTGTTTGGACACTTGCTGGCACAAGTTTTTTTTATTAAAAAAATAAGTCTTATATTTTATTTGAAATTGTTGCGTCTCTTTCCACTTTGAAGGAAATGAAAAGTCATTCGCAAAGATTTTTTTGTGCAATGTACATGTGCTCCTCGTTCTTTATGTGGTTCTCAAGAGGCGTATACTGACACAAATGGAAACAAGACAGGTGCTGCTGGCTGGCAGAGCATGAAGCTATACAACCAACATCAATCCCCTGCATATTCAATGAATACAAATAACAACTACAATGTGGTTACAGAGGTCACAGGTCACTGTCATCAATGTAGTAGAAACCGAATATGTATTATCTATATATGCATCAATATGTCATTAATCTGTCATTCATGCATTCATACATTGTTCTTGTTTCAAAATCCATCCATCCATCCATCGTCGTCCGCTTATCCGTGGTCGGGTCGCGGGGGGAGCAGCTCCAGCAGGGGACCCCAAACTTCCCTTTCCCGAGCAACATTAACCAGCTCTGACTGGGGGATCCCGAGGCGTTCCCAGGCCAGGTTGGAGATGTAATCCCTCCACCTAGTCCTGGGTCTTCCTCGAGGTCTCCTCCCAGCTGGACGTGCCTGGAACACCTCCCTAGGGAGGCGCCCAGGGGGCATCCTTACGAGATGCCCGAACCACCTCAACTGGCTCCTTTCGACGTGAAGGAGCAGCGGCTCTACTCCAAGCTCCTCACGGATGACTGAGCTTCTCACCCTATCTCTAAGGGAGACGCCAGCCACCCTCCTGAGGAAAGCCATTTCGGCCGCTTGTACCCTGGATCTCGTTCTTTCGGTCATGACCCAACCTTCATGACCATAGGTGAGGGTAGGAACGAAAACTGACCGGTAGATCGAGAGCTTTGCCTTCTGGCTCAGCTCTCTTTTCATCACAACGGTGCGATAAACTGAATGTAATACCGCCCTGGCTGCGCCGATTCTCCGACCAATCTCCCGCTCCATTGTCCCCTCACTCGCAAACAAGACCCCAAGGTACTTAAACTCCTTCACTTGGGGTAAGGACTCATTCCCTACCTGGAGAAGGCACTCCATCGGTTTCCTGCTGAGAACCATGGCCTCAGAATTAGAGGTGCTGATCCTCATCCCAGCCGCTTCACACTCGGCTGCAAACTGATCCAGTGAGTGCTGAAGGTCACAGGCCGATGATGCCATCAGGACCACATCATCTGCAAAGAGCAGCGATGAGATCCCCAGCCCACCGAACTGCAACCCCTCCCTACCACGACTACGCCTCGATATCCTGTCCATAAATACTACGAACAGGATTGGTGACAAAGCGCAGCCCTGGCGGAGGCCAACCCTCACCTGGAACGTGTCCGACTTACTGCCGAGAACCCGGACACAGCTGTCGCTTTGGTCATACAGAGATTGGATGGCCCTGAGAAGGGACCCCCTCACCCCATACTCCCGCAGCACCTCCCACAAAGTCTCCCGGGGGACCCGGTCATATGCCTTCTCCAGATCCACAAAACACATGTAGACTAGATGGGCATACTCCCAGGCTCCCTCCAGGATCCTTGCTAGAGTAAAGAGCTGATCTGTTGCTCCACGACCAGGACGGAATCCGCATTGTTCCTCTTCCACCTGAGGTTCGACTATCGGCCGAACCCTCCTTTCCAGCACCTTGGAGTAGACTTTACCAGGGAGGCTGAGAAGTGTGATACCCCTGTAATTGGTACACACCCTCTTGTCCCCCTTTTTGAACAGGGGAACCACCACCCCGGTCTGCCACTCCTTTGGCACTGTCCCAGACTTCCACGCAATGTTGAGTAGGCGTGTCAACCAAGACAGCCCCTCCACACACAGAGCTTTCAGCATTTCTGGACGGATCTCATCAATCCCTGGGGCTTTGCCACTGTGGAGTTGTTTGACTACCTCAGTGACCTCCACCAGGGAAATGGACGACAATCCCCCGTCATCCTCCAGCTCTGCCTCTAACAAAGAGGGCGCATCAGCTGGATTTAGGAGTTCCTCAAAGTGCTCCTTCCACCGCCCTATTACCTCCTCAGTTGAGGTCAACAACGTCCCATCCTTACTGTACACAGCTTGGATGGTTCCCCGCTTCCCCCTTCTGTGGTGGCGAACGGTTTTCCAGAAGCGCCTTGGTGCCGACCGAAAGTCCTTCTCCATGTCTTCTCCGAACTTCTCCCACACCCGCTGCTTTGCCTCTTTCACGGCAGAGGCTGCAGTCCTTCGGGCCCTTCGGTACCTTGCAACTTCCTCCGGAGTCCTCTGGGCTAACATATCCCGGAAAGACTCCTTCTTCAGTCGGACGGCTTCCCTGACCACCGGTGTCCACCACGGTGTTCGAGGGTTACCGCCCCTTGAGGCATCTAAGACCCTAAGACCACAGCTCCCTGCCGCAGCTTCAGCAATGGAAACTTTGAACATTGTCCACTCAGGTTCAATGCCCCCAGCCTCCACAGGGATGCACGAAAAGCTCCGCCGGAGGTGTGAGTTGAAGGTCTGTCGGACAGGAGCTTCCTCCAGACGTTCCCAATTTACCCGCACCACCCGTTTGGGCTTACCAGGTCTGTCCAGAGTCTTCCCCCACCCCCTGACCCAACTCACCACCAGATGGTGATCAGTTGACAGCTCCGCCCCTCTCTTCACCCGAGTGTCCAATACATATGGCCTCAGATCAGATGAAACGATTATAAAATCGTAGCTTTTTTGGGCTTCGCCCGGCCGGGCTTCGTGGCAGACCCGGCCACCAGACGCTCGCTGACGAGCCCTCCCTCTGGGCCTGGCTCCAGACGGGGGCCCCGGGCTTCCTCCGGGCAGGGTCTCTTTATCCCTTCCTCGTTCTTCCATAGGGTTTTTTGAACCATTCTTCGTCTGGCCCCTCACCTGAGACCACTTTGCCATGGGAGACCCTACCAGGAGCACAAAGCTCCAGACAACACAGCCCTCAGGTTCATAGGGACACCCAAACCTCTCCACCACGATAAGGTGATGGTTCCCGGAGAGAATGTACAAAAAAAAAAAAATATCTCAGTTTCTTGATTATGTACTACATAATATGTAGACATTTTTTTCAGGTCTTTCTTGGAGTGGCCTCTCAAGTTGATTGTCCTAATTTGTAACACCTGTCGTAGTAAGTTTAAATGCCAGGCAGGAAACTGTTGACTGACTCCTGAAGAAGGGCAGTTTGTCAATCTTTGTAGGCAGAATCAAACCAAACTCCATTCAAATTCCTGCAACTTTTGCTCAGTTGCATTGCCTTCTCTGTTTCTTCTCTGTTGTTTATAGAACAGGTTAAGAAATCAGTCCATACTGTATAAGCATCGGCCTCGCTATTATTTTCCTAATCTTTCCTTACATTCTACTGCAACTGCCTCCTTTTATAGCCTACCTACTGTGTATTGTATTGAACAGCATCTAGGTTATGTTTATTTTTTTAAATGTATACATAGGTAAGTGAAATAAGCTACTTTGATATCATTTGCCAAAAGAAGTAACAGAAACTTTGATTATGGATACCCCCCCTCTCCTCCAAAAGGTATATCAACTATCTTGGAAAACTGAACAATGTAATTGAATCACCAGATTTTCCTTAAAAGTCAGAAAGGCCGACCAGTGTAATCAAATAAAGTCCCTGGTTGGGTAAAGTAATTGGTCACGTCGAGTAATGTGTGCAGCTTATGAGCCAAAGCAATGACTAACAGCTGAGTGGAAATGTCTATAGCTCAAAAGTCCATTGACGTGTGTTACTTCCCTCCCTTTACTCCCCTCGGCTCCCCTCCCTGTATCCCTCCTCCCCTCCATTTCTGCTTTCCCGCCAAATGAAATCTTCTCAACTTCATTTCACAGGTATGCTCTATTTCTCTTTCTTTCTATTTCTCCCTCTCTTTCTCTTTCTCTTTCTCTTTTTCTCTCTCTCTTTCTCATTTTCCTTTATCTTGCCCTCTCTCTATCTCTCCGCTGACAAATAAACAGGTCTCACGTGAGCTCCTCTCTCCCTCACCGCCTGCGTGCCTCAGAGGGGACACCGCCCTGTCTGGCCTCTGTGGTGACCTGAGCCACACCGTGATCGGCTAAGGCGGGAAAACTGCAGCGAGAGGAACCACGAAAGGCAGACAGGCATAGCGTGTCTGAGACAAAAACACAGGGCGTCCTGCCAGCCACTGTCCCTGAGGGGTGAGGACTGGAGATGATGAACACGGACTGAGTGCCTGGCTGGCTGCCGGACAAGTCAGTGTGAAGGGTTTTGCTGCAACACACTGTGCATCTGTTTTGCATGCACATTGTCACCACATGTAGAATACTCACTGCAGTGAAGATGATTATATCCTTTCAAATTAAAGTACTTTATTATTGACAGTCACCAAAATATTACACAGTAATTAATTCCAGCAGTCAGTTTGTGAGAGAGTTTTATAAACAGATATCAAATTTAAAATGAAACCCTTCCCTTGTGGACTGGCTGAGTGATGAACTGACTCAACGCTTCAACAGATGACAGATGCTTGAAACACCTCATGGAAAACCTAACTAAATGACAAGTTATAAAAGAGGTCTGGCAAACTGCTCTAAATGTGAGTTTTCAAAGCAACATGAGACTGCAGAGCGTTTGCTTCATGTTGACATCTCAAAGAATCTGTTCCCAAATTGCAGCTGCATCCAAACAAAAAAGCTGCAAAATGATTTAATATAGCGAAAGGTCTATTGTTTGTCTTGACTCTTGAAGAGTCAAGACAAAGTGAAAATTGAAACCTAACCAACAGGGATATTATGAACATTAAACATTGCCTGACAGAATGAGCAGCTCCCTGGCTGCTGACTGATTCAGTCTCTAATTAATTAACTGTTTAGTTGCCCTGCTGAATGACTAATTGCCAGTATGACTGGTGGGTGGTAACGACAGTAGCTGATGTACTGAAGTGGGGCATGCAGAAATGAGCATCAACAGCTAAAATGACGGTATCTAGTGTTGCTGTTCTGAAGTTGTTCCTCCTAATGTGCAATATTATATCAGGTGCGTTGGCAAGCATTGTTAGTGAACATAGTAAACATGAATTCATTACTGAGGTGAAGATGCCATTGTCTCCTACAACACTACATGTACATACAAATATACCATAACAAAACGCTACAATTGTTGTGTTAAATTTTGTCATATACTGAGCTTAAAATGACACTGAAGCATAGCATTTGTTATATCAATAAAGTCATAAAGTGCTACTGAGTTATGCTGGCCCCACACTAGAGGAAAATTGGCAGATTCTTGGGCCGATTCAGACTATTCTGGCTCACCGACTGTACATTGCTGGGACTGACATCCGGTGCATCAGGCTTTGTCCCTTTTTTTGCAAGTGGCACCGTCGCTGCATTTGGTTTAAAGAAATACAAACCAGAGTTTTTTATTACCCTATCCCTGAATTCTTATGCTGCGTTCCAGACACAATTTTTAGCCCGTAAGTTACGACTTCAAGCCACAACTCACGACTTGGTAGCGTTCCAGGGTTCAGGTTGGGCTACCTAACGTTAACGTTAGCTACTGGCTACGCTGACGTTGACGTTAGCTAGTGCTAGCTGATACTAGCGATTTCTAGTCAGCGACATATATTGGGCTTTTTAATAAACATAACCTGTAGTAGAACACACTTGTGTGTGTATTGTTTTGATTACAATGTGCGGAATTACTTTACGTTGCATATTTATGTCTATTTATTTCTATTTCACCGGCGTCTGTACAGCATCAACAGGGGGTCGCCATTGTTGTTTATGTGTGTGTGACGTCAAAAACTGTAACTGGGAGTACAACAATCAGGTACGAGTTCACGAGTAGTAAGTTACGGGTTGGACTGCCGTTCCAGGGCACTTTCACGGGTAGAAGGTTGTGAAAGTTACGGGTTGCCTGGAACGCAGCATTAGGTGCATGGTGTAGCCAGACCCGGCCTACTCCAGTGCTGACACAGGGCTGTGGAGATAGGTCTGGCAATGCGAGACTAGATTCGCACTTCCTGACAATTGCCGAGGTGTTCCCGATTCGAGGCTGGTCTGAACAAATGATCTGCCCCAATGATCCTAGTTTGAGGGGTTCACAGACAGAATCTTTTTGTTACCGATGGATCGGGGTCTCCCCCAATTTCGAATTTTAAATATGATATTTACGATTTTAAATCCTGTAGTGTGAAAGGAACAGCTCTGTTACAGAAAATAAAGGAACTATATGTGAAATATAGAAAACAAAACTTATTACGGGAAGACAAGCTGGGTTGGGTCACCAATGGAGAACTTAGAGAGAGAAAGAGAAAGAAAAGCGGGAAAGTCACACAAGACAGGATAAAACGGAGTCAGTGAAATAATTGCTCCAAAGATTGTACAGACATCCCCGTGTCTCAGCCAGTTTGTCCCTGCCACACCCTAAATCTCCCTCTTCTCTCCCCTTTGACTGACAATCAGCATATTGCTTTATGTGTCTGAACCTGCCATGATGGAGCTGCTCCACCTCTGTGTGTGTGTGTGTGTGTGTGTGTGTGTGTGTGTGTGTGTGTGTGTGTGTGTGTGTGTGTGTGTGTGTGTGTGTGTGTGTGTGTGTGTGTGTGTGTGTGTGTGTCATTAAAATACTCTCCACTGATTGAATCATAGTCTAGACTAATATTTGGTTGACAAACATCTGCCCCAGTTAAGTGACTTGGAGCAGATCGAAATAAATACCTTTGGATAACAGAAAGTGGTGATATTAATTGAAGACAAACACTTCAAAAAGTACAAAAATGATACAACATAGACACGTGTCTCTTACTTTACTTACCCACCAAGGTGCTGACTGAGCTTTTCACCATCTCATCACTTGATCAGCTAAGAGCTAGAAAAACAGAAAACTTCATGTCCTAAAGCATTACAGTGTGAAAGCCATTGAATTAGGGTGGATTTAGGGACGAGATTATATTTCTATGTGTAGGTGAATGAGTGTGTGTGTGTGTGTGTGTGTGTGTGTGTGTGTGTGTGTGTGTGTGTGTGCGCGTGTGTGTGTGTGTGTGTGTGTGTGTGTGTGTGTGTGTGTGTGTGTGTGTGGAGAAAGTGGTTATGTCACAGCATTGCTTTGTCTTTTTGCAAGAAGAACAAATGTGAAGAAAACACAGTATCACAATTTTGGTTAAATAAACATCTGAACTTCTAATTTAACATTATTAAAACAGATTTTGTGGTTATTTATTGCCGTTGACTGTCTCTGTCACTTTGCTCAAATGTCTTAATTGACCATTCGCTAATCCTTGCTCCCCTTAGCTACTGTTGCTATGCCTGTCAAGCTTTTCATTCTTACATTGAAAATGGCAGCAGACATACCATTCAAACGTTTTAGTAATTTTTGATTCACTGGGTCCTCGATTTTGGAAAGAGGTAGACAAAAGCAGGTGTTTCGTTTCTAGCCGGCGACCGTCCATTTTGCCGGCAACTGCCACTGGCATTTTTTTATCAGCTGTAGCTAGCTAGCTAATTAAGCTAAAGTTAGCTTTGTGGCTAGAGCTAAATATGATAAAGAAAAATGTAAGATCAGACCCTTGTTTTGCTGTAGGCAGTAAGCTAGTTAGCTGGAAATGCTAATGATTACGATGATTACGCCCTACTTTAGAACAAACACTTACACTTAGACCCTACAAACTCTTTAGAGCGAATTTCATTCTTACACTGTATTAATGCACGTTGCTTCAGCATGTGGAAAAATCCTATGCTTGATAGGCCTCCTGAGACTAGTAACGGTTCCTAAGCTATGATTGGACAATCACTGTTTCGGTTTTTACTTCAAAGCAAAGGTAAACTGTTTCAGATAAGGGGCCACAGAAACCATTACATACATACATCAACAGCTCAGGTACGATGCATTATCAGAATGACCTTTGCTCAGAAACTTCCTGCATTTTTTGGACTTCAAAAGACCCCCTAAGGAGGACACTTTGTGTCTGCTACCAGGATATGATGCATGCTGATGTCACCAGATCCCCTAAAGTCTGAAAACTGAACATTCCTGCTGCAGGAATGTGAAGAACGCTCACTGTCAGGAACTGTTTTTTGGCCCCCGTGGGGTTATCAGGCAGTTGTAGGAATTGACTACGGTCGCTACAACATAACAGAAAAAAAGTCATCTATCTGTCTCTTTCAAAAGACCAGCAGGGTCAAAGGGTGTCGGGGTCAGATGTGATGTACATGACAAACGGCAGTTACAGACAATAGGAGGATCTGTAGGAATGAAAGTGTGGACTGGTGAAGGCAGATGAAAGTGAGAGTTCTTGACCCGGTCCAAATATCAAGCATCTGGTCTCATATTGCAGGCGTGTTTTGTGTTACTTTGATGGTGTAAAATGTCAATGCAGAACAGATAGGTACGTTTTCATCTGTGTGTTCACAAAATCCTTTTAATGCCACCATTGCTACTAAAAATGAAATTAAAATACTGTTTAATTATGTGGTGCTTCGTGGAAATATTCTATCACAGACAATACGTATGCTATCAGCCACAAGAAAAGGCAGAAGCACTAACATGCTGTTTCCACAACTCCTCGCATGACTCATGAGCAAATATGAGCCTCACTGATGTCCTCTTCCTCCTTCTTCTCTTTGTTCTAATTTTAAAAGCCTGACATTGACAAATAAATAACATCTCCTTGGGGTTTGAAATGAGTCAGCAAAGCCTTTCATCACACGCCGACGTGTCAGTGGGTTCAGACGTCTGTAATTCGATCAGAGCTCAGAGAGAGCGCAATGCTGGCCTTTGACCCCTGGCCAGGCTCTGCATCCTCTCATCTCTCGTGAGACATGATGCAAAGCTACAGAGTTTGAACGCTGCCAGGCCTCCCGCACATCTGAGCGCAGTTGCCGCTGTCCTTGGTGTGCACCCTAGGGACACGACGCAGTCAAGTCACAAAATATGTCCGTCTGACTTATGTTAGTGACTGTTTTGCTGTGTCTGTTACTTTATTTATTTTCTTTCTGTCTATCTGTCTATATTAGTCTCTGTCTTTCTTTCTTTTATTTTCTAAAGAACATGTTAATGATTAAGCTGTCTGCCACAAACCAGTCATTCCGCTTGCATTCCCTTTCACCGTATCCCTCTTAAAGGGAAACTCTTAGAGGTCTCTTAAAGTTACTGATGTGTCGAACCATTTTTTTTTTTTTTCAAATTGAGCGAGAGTGCTGTAATCCTATGGGGCAATTACGCACCGTCATTGTAAGTCCACTGAAAGTGCTTGTTTTTCAATTCACCTCTCACAAGAGGTGACATGTTGCCGGACAGCAGTGGAAACGTGAGTGAAAGTTGGAGAGAGGAGTCCCGGGAAGAATTTGTTGTGTTAGAGTACAGAAAGCATAGCTTGATGTTATCTAAAAGGTTTTTAATGTCATGACTGAATATTTAGCTGATTTCAACAATGTGGAAGAAGCCACACAAGATTTCGGAAACAAGACTTCTCCTTGAGCAAGACTTGGTTAGACACAATAACAAACATGCAACAAGGGTAAAGAAAAACATAGTTAAAGTGGGACCCCAATGATTTAGTTTTTAACTTTCTTAAAGGCTGAGATATCCTGATCTTTAATCCTTAAAATGGTGAAATCCTACAATTACCATAATGCAATTCAACTGCATATTTCCTTAGACCTCACTTGTCTGGAAAATGTCCAGATCTTTCAAAATCCACACCCCTAGTTTTTGTCATAGTCTTATACTTTTACAAATGTAACATAAAAAAAAATCTTTATGAGTTCTTTTTTCAGACATTATGTAACTGGCTTTGAGTAGTACTCCTTGTGCTAAGTAAACTAATCTCAATGTATAAAAGAAATGTGTGGAGTGCCTCTTGAAGTCTACTTTAAGGTACAGTATATGTGGAGTTTTGGGGTTCTAGTATCAGCAGCACACACCACTAATACAACATGCATCACTGCCATGGTTTCAACCCTGATCAACAGTTGGTGGAGGAAACTTGCAAAGAAGTGTAGCAATGTGCCAATAAAGGCAGTCAAGAAGAAAACTGATAGCATGCAAACACAGATGTAAACAATCCAGTATTTAGACTATTGCTTTACATGGTTTTATAAGAGAGAAAATGCATTTGACCTCAAGGACGCCCACAACGCACTGTGGTTAAAAAATAAAAAAAAAAAGAAAAAAAAAAGAGTATAAACATAACTTTCCTTTGTTAACAAGAAAACTCCACAGGACACCTTTAAAGATGTCAGAATGCAAAGTGAACTAACTTGATTTTTGAATGTGCTGTTGATGGACACTATTGTTCTAAAATGCAATGCACAACAAAAATGGAAAAAAAACCTCACAGCATCTGGAAATAATTAAGACAAATCATGAACAGTGGTGAGGTCTTGGGAAACAACAAATATGTTATTGCATCTTTGTTTTTGGTTTGGTGCATTGCTAAATGTGAAATTGGCAGTAGCTCTCCAAAGTTGCAGCCTGATCAATGTCTGTCAGCACGTCTTGTAACATTTCCTGACAGCACAAAACAGTAAAGTGCATTCATTTCATGTACGCTAAATGCAAAAACATTTTACCATGAAGATTAGCCAATACTAGTGTATATTTAGAATGTACAGCGTGAATTTGGGACACACTGTTTGCATACACACACAAGTATGTAGGGTACACAGAGCGATGATCAAAGACAGCCATTAATGAGTTGCACACAGAATAGGGCCAGAGAGGAGTGACTAAGAACAGCTGTGACAGATTTATAACCTATGTTGCCCACTTAAACTGAAACCTTGGCATTTGAATGTTCTTGTTCTGTGGCCTGATAATAAATTTAGCAGACAAAGCACTGCTGATAACCTGACAAACCAATTTAAACCCATGCATCTGCAAATATTTTACATAAAATATGTAAATACCCAAAATAACATTTAATATTGTTTGCATCTCGAGTGGGCTGTGTTTGCATGACAGAGGATGGGGGGGTGGTTTGTGACACAGAGAGAGATAGACTGTTGATAACTGCTGTCTGGTGTAGCAAACCGCACAGGGCTGTGAAACCACAGCTGAGGTCTGAATAATGAGGAACTATAACTGTCAACTTCAGGCCCTCCAACACACACAGCATTGAAAAACCGTAAAACCCTAACCAGCGTAGAATGTAAAGATTTCATCAGTTGGTTTTAGCTAGAATCCCTCGCAGCATAACGTAGATTTATTAGATGAGAATGATGTGAACTACTTCACGGCTGATTTTCAAATTTAATGACAGAAGAGCGTCTTAGAAGTTGGGTTAGAAAAGCCCAAAAAGAGACAGAAGTGTGTGGAGCGATTGCATCATTCAACTTGTCCTGACCAGCCCTTTCTACATCACCTGATCATACGGTCCTCAGACGCTGGCACCAGACTCTGTACCTTTGGAGACAGAGCCTTTAGTGTTGCAGCCCCATCCCTCTGGAACACCGTCCCTGCAGATGTCCGAAATGTTACATCCCTGGACATTTAAAAAAAAATATCCTGAAACATCACCTGTTTACCACAGCCTACAACCTCCTTTAGTATAGCCACAGTCATTCTGTAAAGTGTCCTTGGGTTTCTTGAAAGGTGCTATATGAATAAAAGTTATTATTATTATTATTATTATTATACATGCACACCACAAAAACACACACATACATCCTGTATTTATACATCTTAACACGTGACTCACATTCTCTGGTCTAATATTAAAAGTGGGTACATGACAGACATGTGGTGAAAGAAATGGCAGAAGCTCGAATATAAGAAGAGGGATTTTGAGGTCATTGGGTTCCTCCATGCTTTGCTTACTGGTCATACCACACGATCACTCCTCTTTCTGCCTCTTCCCTACAGACATGCAGCCTTACCACACACTAACGGTCTGAGTCAGAGAGTGGGGCCGCTTATGAAATCCAGGTTTGCCACATCACCCCTCTCTCGGTTAGATAAAAAGAGACTGTCTTTCAGCACTCATCCCAACCCATTCGCAGCCAGTCTGCCATCATGCCAGTCCCTGCATGACAATAAACAGACACAGGTGATGCATGTATGTGTGCTTGTGTACAGGCCCAGCATGCTTGCGGCCTACTTGTTGATACACGGACCATTTCATTTTCATGGTTCAGCTTGGTCACAACAAGCTGGTTGAACAACTTGAAGCGCATGGCACATGTTCAAAAGCAATATGGACCGACCTATATTATAAACATAAATGTGGAAGCACGCATTACCACTCAGATCAAATGCTAAACCAGGAACTTATGGCAAGAGAGGGCATTGTTGGGTTGGCTCAAAAGGAAAAACAATACTACTTTGTGATCCAAATGTTTTACACAGAGACATGCAAGTAGTCAGTGCACAAAGTGGTGCATGGGGAGATATCACAGAACATGATCCAAAGCTTGGAGGAACATATCGCTGCTTCATACAAATAAAATAAACCAACCACACAATTAGAGTCGAGCTTTTGGGATTTGCTTTCAGTTAAATAAACACAGAGGAGTAACAGAGCGATGTAGCAGGCATAATGACACACAATTAGTTTCTTCAAAGTTTACATGTTGGTGTAGTAAACGTTTCCCATCATTTTGAACATTCACATTTTCCACTAGAGAACAAAATTGAAGCCTGAGATTTGCACATGTGTTGTGAACACATTGTTTGCAAATGAGCTGAACATAACATAACAACAATAATGACAAGAAAAATAATACTTAAGTCGCCATTAAGTCCCTTTGATAATGTTTATAATTAATATATATAAGCTCCAGTTGTACATGTACACAGCTGACAGGGTAAATACTGCATTGAAAACACATTTTTCTATTCCAATTATTTAGTTGTAGTAAATGCGTGTACACTATTGACACTTCCTTGTCACTGGTAACAACAGAACATCAACTTTGACCTCCCAGAGAACAAAACTCTAATAAAAAAATGACAGTGGTGATCAATTACAGCTGAGTTTGAATGGCTCACTGAAGTGTGCATGCCTGTTTGTACTGTATATGTGTTCGCATCATAAATGCTTGTGCTTCCATACAGTTTATAGAAAACATGCAAATGTGCAAGTTATGAGCTTGTAAATGTTTCTTTCCAGTACATTGCTGTGAAAAAAAAGATGGCAAGATTACAACCTCAGATGCCAAAACTGTTGAATGATGAATACAGATAATAGCAGTAAGCCTGCACCCTTTTACTTCTGGTTTCTTTTTTGTTGTGGTGAAGAAAGTAACACTTTTAAGTTGGTCACAGTATGGTTTCACTCTTTATAGGGTAAAAAAAAAAACAATATTAGAACAAAGTGTGAAATTAAATGACCTTTTTCTTGTATGAGCTGACTGTCTGAACTGGAAAGGACTCTATATGTACTTCCAGCGAACAGGACAATTATTGAGTTAGTGATGCCAGGTTGCCTCGGGCAGTGCAACAATCAAGAGTCAAAAGTCACTCTTAGACTTTCTTCTTCTCTCTCTCTCTGTTCTTTTTTGAAAAACACTTTGTAAAATGAAAAGGAACTAAAGACCTGTCACACTGAATGTACAGACACCGCACCTATAATGTGATCTAAGTGGATTAGGACTTTTACTCTGAAGGAACCTAATTACTGCTACAGAGGTGGCTCATATTAGGGCCAATGACCATGAGGTATAAAAGAGGCCTGGCAACCAGAACAGTGGGAGAGCTTTTAAAATAGCATGAGACAGCGAACAGAGCTAAAAAAAAGATTATCCCATAATGCAGGGTCATCATTCAAAATATAATATATATAGCTATAGATTATACTTAAACTTTTTTTCCATGCCATGTTAGCAGTATTTCCTCCGACATATATCTAATGTAACCAAAAGGACAAACTGATGGATGTTTAGTTCCAATGAAGTTTTGTACTTTACAGTTTAAGGAAATATTCAATAATAAAAGTGTAAAATGGTGTTTCTCTCAAGCATCCACTTCCCAGTTCTGAAAGACATGTAGTCACGATTGGCAGGAACAGTGTGACATGCTTCCCCGATACTGACAGGTTTACCGACTGAAGGACACAGTGGATAACGAGGCCTGACTAGCACCACCCAGCCATATCCAAACTACATCCAGTCCCACAGAGTACATGCACACTTTTTTTTTCCAGAGAGGAAAGCAAGAAAACAAGGATCTTCTATCGCTGTCTTGCAGCCAGTAATTTTCCTTCAGGGCACCCGTGGGAGCCATACATTTTCACATATGGCAAACTGAGTCTGGATTTTATGGGATGAATTGTTTTGGGATTCTGTGAGAAGAGAAGGAGTAAAACGTTAACTGTCTGTGGCAAGACAGAGTGGGAAAAAGAGAGAGATGTTTTGATCCTGCAATTTTTCTGTTGTGATGTGAAAAACAAGTCCAAGCTCAAAGTTATGGGCTGTCTTTTTTAATACACATTGAGATGTAAAGCTGTTATAAAAAGAGAACAAGTTTGATGTGAGTTTCCTGGAGATTCTCAGACTGCTTTTGTAACACAATTTCAAGGAGTGTTCCACCCAAACATGACTCCAGTTCTGCGTGCACACACACACACACACACACACACACACACACACACACACACACACACACACACACACACACACACACACACACACACACACACACACACACACGCTGCAGGGGATTCTTCTTACAGAAGGGGTGGCCCATTTAAATTGAGTGTTGCAGTATGACTGAGGTTGGGTTCAGTTCAGAGCTTCTGTTTGCAGAGATGACACAATGTCTCTTAATCTTCACAGTCAATGCAATCATTACACACCGATTCCTGTTAGATAAATTGGCCTGTCTGACTGCAGACATTTACAACACAAAAATATATCAATCCAATCCTCATCATGGCTACAAATACATAAAAATGAGTGAAGAACTTCCTTTATTCCACATTATCCTCATGTGTTGTGGAGTAGATGTTATGTAACTTTTCTTCAAATAGTAAGTGGAGGCCTTTTCACTTGACCTCATGTTACTGTGCACCAGGCAGACAGACTTGAATGCACTGCCCCCTAGTGGACTAGCAACACAAGTTTAAACATTGAGAGGATATCTGAAGTAAACATGTTGTTAGTTACTTATTCTCCTAAAAGTGTATTCGTGATGTAAATTTTCATTTACATCAATCATTTATTATATATATGTGTGTGTATATATATATATATGTATACATATGTATTTCATGCTGAGTTTGAAAGCCAAATGGCCATTTGTATTTGGTAATCAGTAACTGCAAAATAAACACCACATCACAACATTTGTTTGCACAACATTCTCACACACATACTGAACGAGACATCTATATTTGTTTGTCTCCACCTAATATGAACATGAAATCATACACGCATGAGGATAAGTAGTACACACGTAGTTTGGATAATAAGCATATAGTGTCAACTTAGTGGCAAAATAAGTGTAAGGATGTGAATAAAGGACATTTTCACATTTGATTACTACATAGGATATAAGAAAATAAATCAAATATACTGAGAGTTAAAAGAGGCCCTGCACAGCTGTGGTACACCCACAGGTGATTTCACTAATTGTGGCTGATGAGACGAATTGAGTGTCTACAGACAAATTGGCATCTTTTTGACTCAAGTGTTAGCTTGGTTGCACCTGTTTGATTGGGACAAATCACACCTTTATACCACATTTGATTCCTCCTCCCTGGAGAGGTTTAAATTCCTATCAGCCGTTTTTGGTAAAGCTCCCAATTGCACAAGGCCATGGGATGTGTACGTGCATTTTCTGTTGATTCAACCACCTTTACCAGAACCAACAATTTGAGGCTAACCAAATACCAGCTCTGGGAAAGCCTCCCTCAGTCTCTTATAATTTGAAGCCCAGGGGTATCTGGAAGTAGAAAATGGGGGCATCCAGGTAGCGTGATGTTGATCAGAGTCATGAAAGGCCAAGGGAATGAAAACCATGGACCGAAACACAACCTGGAACGTGACTTCTAAATATTTACACCAGGTTAGTCTCATTGAGACATAAAATCTCTTTTTCAAGAGAGACCTGGCCAAGATAGCAGAACAAATTAGTTACATAAAAAAAATGTACAATCACAAAACAAAAACAAAAGAGGCAAAGACAACTCAAGTGCATTTTAATTAAATAAAAGTGCCATTAATTAAAACATTTGCACGTGTGGATGGACTCATGTTCCATGGTTTTAACATAACCTTTAAAGCCATTTAAGGAAATTAGACACAGTAGTTTGAGTGTTTTCTGTAGGTCATTCCAAGTAGAAGGTGCCATAAACATGAAAGCCTTTTTGAACAACTCTGTCTGGGCTTGAGGTACAATGACAAGGTTCAATGACATAGTGTTCTGGGACCGTAAACCATAAGTAATCTGTGTAAAAGAAAGAAATGTGGATATGTAACATGGGAGTCAGCCTATAATGCCCTTATATATGAAGATATAAAGGTGAGTAAGTCGACAGAGAGGGCAAATTCACTGTGGAGTAAAGTGTACAGTGATGAGTGAGGGGTCTGCAACTTGAAATGAACCTTAAACCTCCATGATACACGGCATCCAACATCTGAAGACACGTTGATGGGGCATTCATGTACAACAGATCGCCATAATCAATAATAGAGAGAAATGTGGCATCGACTAGCCTTTTCCTGGCAGAAAAAGTAAAACAAGATCTGTTCCTAAAAAAAAAAAACTAGCTTCAATTTCAACTTTGTTTTACTAGGTTCTGTATATGAAGCTTAAAAGAAAGGTGATCATCAATTAAAAATCTTAAATATTTATAAGATGAAACTACCTCAATTGTTTATTTAATTGCCACGCTTGGCCAGCACAACAGTTGTGTCACTGGTATCAATCATCAACCCTTTCAACACCTTGCAGGTTATATTATGGCCATGTTTTCCCATGGGGCTGAGAAACAACTGTTAAGGGGGATCCTGCAGGATGAGATTCTATAGGTGTGTCATTCTCCTCTAATAAAACCGCACCCTCGTCTGGGAGGGTAACTTCCCGCTCACACTCCTACGCCCAGGCTCTGCTCCATCAAAATGAGTTGTCTGTCCTTTCATTTTACTTTTGCTTATCTTTGCGTTTGAAAGATTCATAATTGTCTTTTAATGTTCACTGTAGTTTATTTTCACACTCTTTTCTCTCAAAAAGGAGAGCAAAAAGCAAGGTTAAATGGAATAAAGTTCTACTCCCCCGTTCCTTCCACTCCTTTCCCTCCCCCCCTAAACAACCTGTAAACCTCTGATTTATTGTTATTACAGCCGAGCTGAATCAAAGAGTGGCAGGGGCATAGACAGGAAAGGCAGCAAGGAGAGAGGGACCGACGTGGCCCGAGGCTACGAGCTGCAGACAGTACATAGACTTTAAAATGGAGTAGGGCGATATGGCATTTTAACATGTCTGTCGCGGTAACCTCCATTTCCTCATGTGGGCCAGTTGTCGTCTGGTAGGAAATCAAATCATTTCAAAAGGTTCAAGCACTGGAGTTGGTATGTGCTGTGATAGGGATCCCCGCATGGGTTTGATTATGACTAAATATGAGAAAATAATCAGCTAAAATAGGAGAAAGCTGAGGTGTTGCTGGACTATTCTGATGGATTTTGTCATAAAATCACAAGCACTGAAGCCAACAGGGCATCCTACGCTGATTACCTATTCCTAAGCACCGTATGCAGCATAATCATGTTTTTCTGTAATTTTTTATCCAGATGGAACCCTCAGACAAGTAGGATAAGTCTGATGGCAAGGACCTCTCCGTGCCAAAGTCACATGATTGTTGTTCAAAAGTCTGGAGAGCAGTAATTGTCCAGATGTTTCATAGTTTGGACCCTCTTTCAACATGATACAGCTGTACACAGCCTTGCTGATTGACTGACTAATTCACTCAACAAAAACCTGCTGGGAATATGTTTGCAATCAAAATGTATAATCTTTTCAATATGAGGAAGAACAGTTCTCAGATCAGTGACGATTCTGGCAATTTATTTTGTTCACTGATGTAAAAGTTCATGAGTCAAGAGCAGTTAAGAATTTGTTTTTATGTTTTAAAAGAGTTGAAAAGTTTATGTTTTAGCATAAAAGTTCACATTTTGCGTGCATGCGTGTGATTAATTGCTATAAATAGATACCAGCATATGAATCCTAGTCATCAGACCGATTGCCGATGGGTTCTAAGATATTAAGCACAACTATACCCAAGCACAAATTACATCATATCATTTTTCCTAAAACGTACAAAAATACATAGGCGATCTCCAAAGTAAGTAGCCAACGTTACCGTACATTTTGATAATTTATCATTTATTATTTCAAACATTTTGAGGATAATTTTGCACGTCCCGTAGATTACAATCTTTAAACTGAGGTCATGAACTTGAGTCTGAGTCTGTTTGCCAATCCGTGTGATTAAGCAATCGACATGCTTGGTTCCGTAATAACCTAGCACTTGGATCACTTTCTTCTTTATTCTTGGAAGCCGGCTCTTGTCGGGGGTTGGATCAACAAAACTCTTTTGCTTGATTCTGAATTCAGTGAGTGAACATGGTAAACATTTTACCTGCTAAACCTCAGCGTGTTAGCATTGTCACTGTGAATATGTTAGCATGCTGACATTAGCATTTATCTCAAAGCCTCCCTGAGCTGCTAGCATGGCTGTAGAGTAGTGCTATAGATTGACTACAATGAAATGGGAACTGATTTGGCTGGAATGATGCAGATATTGCTGATAAATAACCTACATCTTAAAGTATGGTTTGGTGTACTCATAAAGTTGTCACTGTTCTATTGATACTTGCATTCTGTTATACCATGCATGTGTAATGGTTTTCAATAAAGCATGCATTATAAATCTTACTCACCATGCAGTAAATCCTGTCCTCTTTCAAGTCAGTAAT
Organism: Gymnocephalus cernua; assembly: GCA_023631565.1. Classification (NCBI taxonomy): domain Eukaryota; kingdom Metazoa; phylum Chordata; class Actinopteri; order Perciformes; family Percidae; genus Gymnocephalus; species Gymnocephalus cernua. The sequence goes on along the minus strand of CM042447.1, from coordinate 15,223,987 downwards.
AAAATGATTATTACGTGTGATTTTTCTTTTTTTTACCAGAACACTGAGTGTAACACTTGCACTGTGTCCCCCTCGACCTGCTGTTTCCTGCTTCCTAATGCCCACAGTTTCACACGCTAAGTTCCCACCATCCACCCCTCCATCTCTCCCCCTACTACAACTTTTCCTTCCCTCAATGCAACTGCCTCTGCTTCCCTATATCCACTTACTACCTCCTTACACAGCTACATCCCTCTCCTCCTCCATCAATTCTTAGCTAATGCCCCCTTTCATTTTCTCAGCTCTCCGCTCTTTCTCATCACTCTTTTGTCTTCCTTTCCTCTCTCTTCCCTGGTTTCTCCTGTTATTCTTCTGGCATTTCCCACACTGTACACTTCTCATCTCTCTGACACCATATCTACCTTCCGCCCTCAACCTCAACCGTGAAATCCACGTCAAGCTGAGTTCTGCTGGAAGCCAAAGCTACCAGATGGCACCAGGCAGAACCCAGACATCTGCGTTACCCAACTAGGCCCAAACGGGGCTCCGAAGGATACGCAGCTGTATAAACAGCTCGTGTGTAAAAATGCAAGCTATGCAGCCAAGCACAAGGGTCCTTTACCAGGTTGCTATGAAAAGAAATATTATTAATAATGATAATAATGACAGAGGAAATACCTTAGCTTGAGACGTGACTGTGTGCTTGTGTGACAGTGGGGCATGGGAAAGATGACAGAGGCCTCGGGCTGTACTACACACACACACACACACACACACACACACACACACACACACACACACACACACTATAATGGGTTCATTAAGTTACATTGCTGCAGTTACAGTATAGTTATCAACACTGCCACAAAACAATGTTTGACATTTTGGGACATGTCTTGCCGTGAGTTTGCAGATTGCATTGATCAATAGCATTCTCATGTCTGTACATTAAATATGAAGCTACAGTCAGCAGCTGATTAGCTTAGCTTAGCGTGAAGACTGTTGAAGGGAAAACAGCTAGCCTGGCTCTTTCCAAGGGTAACAAATCTGCCTACCAGCATCTCTAAAGCTCACCTATTAACACATTCTATACTGTTTGGAGTCTTGTCGTCAACATGAGGTTGCCAGGAAGCCAACGGTAAATCACTGCTCCTGACCAAGAACGCCTTGTAAAACCACAAACCCCCCCCCCTTTCAGTTTGCTGGCTCGAGCTACATATTTAGCACACAGACGTGACAGGTACCAATCTTTTCATCCAACTCTCGGCAAGAAAGCGAATAGTTGTATTTCCCAAAATGTCAAACTGTTCCTTTAATAGGCTAAGATCTAAAGGATAGCTCATGAATGTATTTTTATCACTTATCAGATTTATATACCATTCATTTGAAGATTAAAGGTACAGACAAGACAAGAGTCCCATTTTAAGTAAGCAAAAAAAGTATGCATGCACTGGTAAAAGTACGGTACTTCCCAAACTTTCTAAATTCAACTATGCATGGTATGAAAGCCACCAGACACTCTGGCGCACGCACACACACACACACACACACACACACACACACACACACACACACACACACACACACACACATGCACACATGCACACACACACACACACACACACACACACACACACACACACACACACACACACACACACACTTAAAGTACCCAAAAAGTCCCTTCTGGTGAAAGTTGAAGCGTACACAAAGGCCAGGATATAGTGCAACAATGGGGCAGCACACTGAACATGACTGACTAAGCCAAGCTAGAGGAGTTTGGGCTAAAGTAGGATTACCTGCATGCAGACCATAACACAAGTAACTACTCATATACAGCCTATCAAGATTAAAAAAAAGCCTGAAAAAATGTCTTGTGTCTGTTTAGTGTACATTTTTTTTAAGAAACACAGATTTGGGCTGTTATGTGTTTGTGTGTTGAGTGGATTATAATAGCTTATTTCACAGGGAGCCATTGGCCTATTCTCTTTTGCCTCAAACTCCAAAACAACACTCAGGCCCACTTGAGAGTACTCTGGGCTTGGATGAGTTTTGCCTCTTTGGCACAGAGTCATCGGCACAAGAATCTGGCTGCCCTCCAAAGACAATATTTGTCAGAGTAGCCTTGTTTCAAACCTTTACTGTTCATTACATTCTGCAGCCTCCACTTTTTTTCTTCTTCTCAGAGATGGGGTTTCAGATTCAACCTTAAGATTCCAGTGAAAAGTCCTTTCATGTTTTTAATCACTCTCGAAATGTTCAAAGGGTACAAAAAGTGTTTTCAATCAGCATGCACAGCTGTGCAGAGAGTGAAAAAACATGTATTAATTTTTGATTCACATCATATGGTTCAAATAATTTTCTTTCAGTATTCTTTGAGACTTTGACATGAAGAGCCTCCACTTCGCATGTCAGCCCATTGGAGAGGAAAGATGCAAGCAATCTGGATTTGAGAGCAATTGTGGACCACACGGGGGGAAAAAAATAACATCTCGCCCAGTTTTAAATTTATACTTCACTAAAAGATGTGAAATGAATGTGCTGGGAAGCGCATTTATAGAGTGAAGAATCAAAAACGACACAATCTAAACCCGCTAACCCTTGCTGCTGTTTGGTTAAACAGACATGTGGCTGGTGGAAAGTAATTGGCTCCTGTTCAATTGAATGCTTTACTGAATGCTTAAAAAAACTTTACAGACAATGCAACAAGCCTTTTAAGTCAGCACACTTTGGGTCAAGTATCAAAAGGCGGCGTGTGATAGATACAAATGTGCCCAGTGTTTAGAGCTGTCAGCTTCCTGGACTTCCAGGCTCGGCATATGGCAGAAGTCTGGACCTCCCGTGATAAAGTCAGTGACAATATTGCAAAAAAACAAGCTTCCCTCAAGTGTGTGTGCGTGTGCGTGTGCGTGTGCGTGTGCGTGTGCGTGTGCGTGTGCGAGAGAGAGAGAGAGTTTTCAATTGGGTGTGAATGAGCTGAGAGACAAATCAAGAAGAGCATTTTATGCAACTGAAAGAAATATCAAAACAGACATTCCAATTAAAACTTGGTTAAAAATCTTCAAATGGGTAAAAGAACCCATCGCTCTGTATTGCAGCAAAATATGGAGCCCGCTCAGTAGAGATTTAAAATTTACTGACTGGGCCAATCACCCAATTGAGAAATTCCATGTAGAATTTTGTAGAAACCTTCTACACCTACCAAGACACGTCCCAAATAACACTAGAACTAGGCCAACATCCCCTCCATATTACAATTGAAAAAATCCATCAGATTCTACAACCAACTGAAAACAAGCGAACCCCCAGCCCCCCCCCCCCCCCCCCCCCCCCCCATAGTTTCCACTACAAAACACTACAATACCAAGAGAGAAACACAGAGAACAGTCCCCTCAGTCAGCTAGCCCTGTCCCTCAGCTCCCTCATTTCACAGCCCCCAGAACCTCAGGACACCCTCCAAACCATTTGGCCCAACCAAATACTCTGCAGACAAAAAAAGAAATACATGACCTATTGGAAAGACACTACTAAACGTCAAAGCAAAATGGATTGTTACCTAGCCCCAAACCGAGAGTACACAGTAGCTGAATACTTGAGCACCATACGTGACCACAGACTCAGAAAGACTCTGAGCAGGTACAGGCTGAGTGGACGCAGTCTGGCTGTGGAAACCGGCCGCCACAGACAGACCTGGCTGCCTTGAGAAGACAGGCTGTGTCAGCTCTGTCCACAGAGACAGGTGGAGACAGAGCAACACTTCCTGCTTCAATGTAGCACATACACTGACATCAGAACTCCATTCTTTACAAAAATTAAATGTAAACGCCCAGATTTTGATACACTCTCTGACCAGACAAAAATGCAACATCTACTTGGAGGAAAATAGTGTGAGCGCTGTAGAAGCAGCGAGATATGTGAGTGCATGTCACAGCCTGAGAGAAAACATCTGTAGTTCATCTCCCCACAGTTTACTCTGCCTTCTCACTTAGTCCTCCACTTCATGTGTTTTTCATGTTTTTTGTTTGTTTGGTCGCTTTTGTCTTTGTTTTCTTTCTTACATTTGACACTAGCGATTTTACTGTATATTGATATGCTTTTGTTGCTTTCCTGTTTTTATTTTTGTTCTTAAATGTACTGTATATATTTTACTTTACTCAATGAATTGTATGCATGTATATCTTCTCACATTATTATCCTTGATGCTTTGGCAATATTGTTATTTCTGACATTCATGCCAATAAAGCTATTTGAGAGAGAGAGAGAGAGAGAGAGAGAGAGAGAGAGAGAGAGAGAGAGAGAGAGAGAGAGAGAGGAAGAGGAAGTCTCACCACAAATTTCAAAAAGAAATGTTAGCTGTTACGTACAGTGTTAGCTTGTTACTGAGATTTGCTTTAAAATAAAGATTCACGATTAACTGCAACGAACATCAATGTTTATGTCATTTTTTTCTTTTTTCTTTTTTTTGCCTATGTAGCCACCTTCACTGTTAAAGTCATCTCCCTGGCCCTGCCTCTAATGGACAAAACACACCACAGGACCAGATTATTCTGTCTTTTCAGCAACAACATCAAACTACTTTGAAGATTAAAGTGTCGTGTGCGCCTTGGCATCTGAGCGTGTGCCCTTACATTTCTGTGTTTGCTGCCAGCTCCTTCCTCTTAACTGCGGCCCATACGCTGCGGATGGCAGGCAGCCACGGCTCAGGTTCTACATCATAAAGCAACGGAAACCCCTTCTGTCCATTGTTTGAAAGCTCTCCCTATGGCACACCAACCGCAACCCTCAACAGCGCTGATTTGAAAATGTTCTGTGTAATGTTAATAGAAAATGAGTGGTGAGGTCTCCCTTGAATGACTTTCCAGCACATTAGTGCCAGGAAGCCGTTCATTTTAATGTCAGTGGTATCTTAGCGCTGCTATATAGTGTTTTGACTGTAACTATCCCACCATTTACTCTAAATATACACACAGCATTCTTCTTCTGTCGAGCATATCTTTAAGGCATAGTTAAGTAATTACTGGACATTTTAAAATAAACACATCCGGTGCACAGACTCGGTTTTGTTAACAGGACAACGGTTACCACCCTTTCATGGTGTACATCCAGTATATAGCACTTGAGTCAAGGCCCGGAGAACATGACACATGAGCTCTCTCCAGAACGAGGTGGAGTGCTGCTCAGGGCTTCTGTCCTGCCTCTCAGCTCTACAGTATCCTTCATTTTTTCACTGTCTCAGTTTAAAAAAATCTTTTTATTTTGAAGGTCCTGGTGTCCTGGTTACTCAAGCAGGCTGGCATGTATGGTATGTGGCCACAGTGTGTGTGATTTAAATTTGGCCTATGTCATGCCGCTCCATTTTCTCCTTTTCCTGTCTCGCTTTAGTGGAGAAATACATCAATAAAAATACTCTGGAAAACGATCAGCAGACCTGACTATCAGTTTACAGAAAATCAGAAAGCAGGACATGCTGCATTGGGGTCATACTAGTGAAGTCCTTGGATGGAACACCTGAATCAGAATAAACCAGTTGGTTATGTAGTAAATATATATTTTTTTGCAATTTTAGATAAAACTAACTAAAGGCTAGTAGGCTAATTCAATACAATTTAAGGATTTGGTTTCCTTACTTTGAACAAGACTAAAGGCCTCATTTACTAACAGTAGCGCAGTTTACGCTGCGTCTGTTTATGCGAGTTTGGTAATAGCGCACGCTATGCTTCCACATTTTACGTAGTATTTATCAAACCTGACACCCATCAGGCAATCGGCGTCTTTCTTCGCCCACTAGACCGTAAATTGCGCTGTAGCAAAGCGGTACTGGTGCTATGATACTGTGTGCAGACTGCGATATTCCCACTGCTGATGCTATGACTGTTTAAAATGATCCTGATGCCAATATTTGTAATGTAGCAAGGAGTTTAACAACTGCTGGAATGGAATGTGAACGCTGAGTCCGAGATTCAATGTCATCTTTGATTTCTTCCAGTAACTCTAATATTGCATGGCTGCTTAATCTGTAACGCTTAATGATTTCATGTTCACTCCACTGACAAAGTGTGGTCCTTGTGTTAAAAATATTTTGAGCCTGGCCTATGTCTTCGTCTTGCTCGGATTACTGCTACCATTTCACCAGCGGCATATAGGCCTACGAGGAAATCCGATTGCGGCGGGTTTAGACCTGCTTTTAAGAGGTGGAGAATTTCCCCCGCAGAATAGAGGCACGCTCTTACTGGCAGTCTTTGTAAATACCACGAAATATATAATTAGGTGCAGTTTGCGCGTATCCTCCCACTTTTTTGGGTGGAACTCCCACTTTCCCCATGACCCTCCCACGAACGCATATTGAAAGCGCAACTTGTCTCTTCTCGATCATGTGGCTGGCAATCTGCGATTTTACCCAAGTGCGCCCTCTTTGTAAATAGCCCGCATCAGTTATGTCCGTCTTTGCGACCAATTAACGGCTTGATAAATCTAGCCCTAAGAGTCTACAGGCATGCTAGCGGGCTGTGAGACTAAATGGTTACCTAAATGCTAACGTCAGTATGCTAACGTATGCTGCCTTCAAATGGAACTTGTGAGCTTGTGGTTGGGAAGTCGCGTACACAATATGCTTGGCGTTCAAGTGGTTACATTGTGAGAATACCACAGCAAGGCAACTGCAAACAGTTTAGCAAGCTAGCGAGTGGGTAACAATGCAGTAAATGCAAAGGTGTAATGACAGACGAAAAAGATGAGGCTGTTGGGCATATCAACCATAGACTATATAAAGATAGACGACACTTCCTTCCACTGTACAAAAGTGCCAAAATATCCCGGATAGTGTGCTGCCATCATAAGAAGAAAAACTCTATACAACTAACATTACAATATATTAACTTACTATCCACCGAAAAAATTAACTTCTATGGCCTAACGCAGTAAATAAGATCCCACTTAAAGGCAGCAAAACTCACAATGACAATGTTAATATACTAGGTTTAGCAAACATAAGGTTGACCATGTTCATTATCTTGTTAGTTTGCAGTAGCTTTTTAGATTAAATTAATGGAAAGCTTTTTGATGATGGTTTGAGATGAAAAGACAGTAAAACAAAAGACAAGACAAAAAATGACTGGCCTCCAGCTACAGAGGGTTTACATGTATAATGTAGTGTAGCATTGAAAATAGGGCTTTTCAAGGTTTTACTGGTATCTGTTTAAAGCCCTTGTTTCCCCAGTCAGGGTCATCTGTAAATTCACTGTCTTAGTATTCAGCCTGGCATCCACCACACTCAACTATCATCGACACCAATCCCCACAGTCTGGCACCAGTCAAAGGTATTACAGTAACATCCTGTCTTCTCTTCACAAAGAATGCTTGTTTTGGCATACATTTGGATGTGCTCTCCATTAGAGGCTTTAACACTCTCCGTCACTGCATTATCTGCACTCATTAATGACTGTCAGAACACGGGAGGGAGGTTGAATTACCAGACGTAGAGCCGAATACTTGACACCACTTCTAATCTTTGCCTATAGAAATACCAAAGCTGAAGTAGGTAAACAGAGGTACAGACACAGAGAGAGAGAGAGAGAGAGAGATGGTTGAAATGATGATGATTAATAACAGTGAAGTGGTCTCACTGCAACATGTAGAGTAGTGAAACAAAGCCGGAGTAATGTGTTTGAGTGACTTCTATATACTTTACATCTCATATATGTCTTTCCCTCTTTAACAGACCAATTGGGTTCATTGTCATATTTGTTCAGTGTTAATTTTTTTCTTTAGTCAACGTTTTGGGAAATAGCCTTCTATTGACAGTGGTATTGATCTTTTCACCTAATTCTCAGCAAGAAAGTGTACTTCCCAAAATGTCAAAGTATTCCTTTAAAGAGCAACAAAATGCAAAAAAAAAGTTACACTGAATATAAATAACAATGACAGACAATCAAATAAGAGTCATCAACTAGTACTGTACATAGTTTTACAAGGTCATTTGGAAGTGTGATATGTTTATATAGAATTAACATGGGTTAGATGTTTCAACTCAAGCAGAACATTGAGTATAAATTAATAGCTGTTCAGCTTTGTATGACATTACCTTAATAAGCACCTTTGAGTGTAATTTTTGCCAAGAAGTGGTGAAGCTGATTAACAGACTCATGTGAGAACTGGACCTCCCTGGCATTTCCTCTCAAACACCTGCATTTTAAAATCTGTTCTCGATGGGGTCAGGTTAATTTGACTAGTCTACCATGATCCCCTGTAATTGCCTGCAATATGTGAGAGGTGGAGCACGCCATTAGCTCGGAAGCAGTGTGGTTGGGAGGGCGTGTGGGGTCAGCCAACTGCTAATTCTGATGGTAATAGCCTGTAGCACCCAATGGAACAGGTTTCTTTTCTTAGGTAAAGCGTTGGTTTGCTTTTCAATTTTTCTAATTAAGTTTCTTTACACAACATCAGCTCCCGCATTTCTTAAAATTCAATGTGAAGCTTTTTGTTTTGAGACAAACTAGCATAGCAGATAATAGTGATTGGAGGCATTATTACGTTTCATTCTGCAAGCTCTGTTTTCTGTTGCCTTAATAATGAGCTGGTCCTGGGCCCAAACCCTTGGGAGCGGCATAATCACAGTTTAATGAGCTGTATCAGGACCAGCGCCGAGAGCTGAGGGATTTAGAGAGTTCCTGACGAGGCTACAGGCCCTACAGTACCTGTTACCCCAAATGCTCCCATAACCCAACATCTGGAGTTAATGGCAATGAAACACAATTTGTGCGACCGTTATTTACGCCCGTATTAGGTTTGGCCAATCCAACTCATTTTTATTAGCAAATTGGCTCCAAAACATTAAGGGTTGCCGTGCTCAATTGCTTCATTTATCTTCTGCAGCGGATCTCCAACTGTTATACATATGCAGTACCACAGGTGGTATGTGAAGTGCCTCCAGTTATGTAAAGTCTATTATTTTGGCATTTTGATTACAAATAAGGAATATATTTTTTCATTATCAAATAGTTTTTCTGTTCCCCCTCCCCCCTATTATTATTTTTTTCATTCAAATGCAATTTATCCCTTATCTGACGCATGATGGTTTAATACATAGAAACATCCGAGAGGTTGTCTTTGGAAACTGTCAAAAAATGCTTTGCAGGTGAGTGGATGAGCCATCGATCTATCAAACTCTTGCTGAAGCCAGTCTGGAGAAGAGCAAAAACATGTTTTCTATTAAGAAAAGCCTTCAATGCCGTTCTTTGCTGTTCTTTCAATGAGAGCAAACTCCACACAAATTTGCTTTGCCACCAAACGCAAATGTTTTATTCCACGCATGTGTGACCTTGCCTTAACAAGATGGATTTCGATGTGATCTTGTGATATCGTGAGAATCTAGCTGGCGTGCAAGGTAAACGTTTCCCATGCATTCACTGCATACTTCTGTTGCACCTCATGCGTGTCATTAAAATGGCAGATAACAAGTGCTGCTAGAATGCATTGATATGAAGGGGTGCTTTCCACTACAGCTAGATGAGACTACAGGTGTTGCCAACTTGGCAAATTGGCTTGTCTGTACCATGAGTTTGGGAATAAGAACGAGTTGGGGCACGATAACAAAAAAATGCGCCAGAATTTGTACAGACGGTGCCAAAGCAATGACAAGCAGGCAAAGTATCGCAACATGTAAATTAAAGAGGGCGCCTCACATATGATGTGGACAGCATCCTTAGCAGTGAAGAAAATGCTAAGGCTGTGTTGGACAAGTTTGTTGACACTTGACCAGTAAATTGACATTTCTTCCATTTGCTTTGCAATGACTTGGGTGTGGACAAGTCAGATATCAGATGGTTATCAGGGGCTTAAGTTTGATGATCCAGGCAATTATTCTACCTATATTGCTCGCCTAACTAAAGGATCCCTTGGACCACTTTTGACATGTCTGACAAAGTCATGAAATACCTAAAAGAGTAAAGGCAATGCTGCACACCAACCTTCAATAATCATCTGCACACACAATACATAATGTTGCAGTTGATTGATGATTTGATTTGATTGTTGTGCACTTCTTGTTTCTGGAAGGACAGAAACTGAAAGTGACCTGACCTGGAACAGAGTATTTTTCAGTTGTCGTCACATATCTAAGTAGACCAGGAACTCCTTTATTGTAATGCCACACACAGGAATGCAAGAGGATCTCAGCTATACAAAGCAGAAGTTGTTTGAGCTGAAACAACATTCACTATTTCATTTCCGCAGCAGGTATTGATGTCCTTTACTACTACCTATTTTTGAAATAAAGGCTTACACATTGGTTTTCTGCTTGTGCATCTGTCTCTCTTGCATACACACACGTCTGAAATGCCACGGTCTCCATAGCCAGGTCAGGATGTATTTTGGTTCCCTCTGAGTGGAAACTGACTGGAAGGAGACTCTTCGCCGGAGGCAGCTCTCTCAGCCACCGACAGCCAAGACGTATAAAAGGACAGAGTCTGTGTTTGTACAAGTGTTTCACATACGACCAGTCCCAGACATATTTCTGAATGAGACTAAGTGACGGACGATTTTTTTCCACTCTGAAGGGTCCAGCCAGATTCCAGGGTCTTCAGACGCCTGACTCACTCCTCAGGAATTCCTCTACTGTGCTACACCTGTGGCCTTGCGTTATTTCCTACAGTTCCTCTTGCCTGGATGTAAACATTCATGCATAGTCAATTCATCACTAATGGACATCGTGATCGTGGCAGTCATAGTTGCTATTACATTTTTGATGCAACCAACGAAGCTTCAACAACTAGACCACCCTCTCCCAGGTTTATTTAAAATTTCAACACTTAATTGATTACGAAAGCTGCTGAAATGTAAACTGCATTTTTGCAGGTCGGGCCAGGTTCTGTTATTGTCTCTCTTTATATCTTTTTGTTTGGAAGAAAGAAGACAGAAAGCTATGAGTAATCGGCTCCAACACACTGAGAATCTATACTAATTGATAACATGTGTATAAGAAAGTAACTTGATACGGAGTGAGTGTACGACCCAAACACAGGCCACCTGCTGCGGTTTTGGAGAGAGCTGAGTTTATCTCCCACCACAGTGGAGGCCTTCCTGATTCAGACAGTTCAAATGAGGACACACTGGCCAGAGTCCATGAGTCAATCAATCAACTTGTTCAAACTAAAGTCCAATGTTGAAAAGGTTTGGCCAGAGTGGAAATGTTGCCTTTGTGGCAGCAGCAAATGGTCCATTTCCAAGATGCAATACATTTATTTTAGAAGGGGGAAAGACTTTTGTGGAAGATCATTAATCACTGTTTCTAAAATAAAGAGAATCCAACATGTAGAAGTGTTTTGTCAATGGACGTTTTTTTCACTATTTCATTGTGCGCTGTTTGGCAAGACGAAGTTTCACCTTTTTCCAATAATGGATATCTCATTTTGGAACAAAATGTTCAAGGGTTATTGCAGCCAAATTGACCCATATGTCATTTAGAGGATTTAATTAAATGTCTCTGGCCTGATCAAATGTCTTCGGTTTGCTCTTTATCCAAATGCGAGCTTATGAGCTAAGTACAATTACACTGTACTTTCCTTTACAACATTTTCTTCTCTCTCCAGACAGTTTTGTACATATCAACTCGCATTGCAGTGGAACATCCTGGAGAATTAGCTAAAACCTCTGTACTTTCTCTCAAACTCATCCTGCAGTAAAGAGAGACGGCCCAAGGCGGCTGCCAGCTACCACACACGCAACTGTGCTTGTCACTCCCAGGACATGGCACAGACAGTGGCTAGTACATAGATAAGATAACACACAGCCCAGCCACTTCCCCTTTTCCCACATTTATCAAAACGAGGTCCAGCTACCTCATGTGACCTTAGCATATAGTACAGTATGTATACCATGGTGTCTGTTATCAGCCCAAAATGGTGGTATCTTTATTTGAAGACTGACACATGACATGTTGAAACCAGAGATGGGCCATCAGGGCCAGTAAGGTCTTCTCTGCTGGCCAAGAGATTGTCAGAATCAGACAGTTATAGTTTATATATATATATATATATATATATATATATATATATATATATATATATATATATATATATATATATATATATATATATATATTTGGCTTTAACATCTCTAACCTGTCGAACAAAAAAAACATTCATATTGTTTATATACTGTAGGTCTTTTATAAAGATGTGGAAAAAAAATATTCTATGCAAAACATTACAATCTTCTTATATAAAATATCTAATTCATTTTGATGCAGAATTATACACATTATTATATTATATACACATAACAGTGTGTGTTTGTGTGATGATCACACATTTCGGTGTGTGAATGCCTAAATCACTGTGGCAGACTATGTTTTGCTTTAGCAGCTCAGCAGTAGATGAGTGGATGACTGGAATTTCATCAAAACTGCACTCAAAAGAGGCACACACACTCACTCACTATCTCTCTCTCTCTCTCTCTCTCTCACACACACACACACACACACACACACACACACACACACACACACACACCTCCTCTTTATTACTGCACACTCCAATGTATTTGCCATATGTGTGGGAGCTCCTTGCCAAACCTGTACTGTTCCTCCCTCTCTCTTTTCTGAACTTGTCAAATTACCTTAAGTGAATACATGTTGCATATATTTTAGTCCTTCATTTTTATAATGATGGATTTTCAGTATTTAAAGCATTGGTCTAAATCACATCTCTGTTGAGTAGTAAAAACAGTGTATTTGACCTACAATAACTGATTCAACACCATCCACGATCTGCACCGGTGGAAAAAGTTCCTAATAACCTTTTCCAGAACTTTCCAGACGTAAGCCGGTTTCAAACCTACAAGAGCACAAATCACTGTGAAGACTGGCTTGAAGTGGAAAATGAAGACGACCAAAATAAAGCAAAACTTTTTTTCTCATCATAGCATGTCATCGTAAGTGGATAGCAGCAGGAGCTACGGTAAAGATACAACATTTGGAGCATAGCAATATTCTGCATATCTTCAGCGAGTTGATAGTATCTTGGCAGGATGTTCGCGAAACCTGTGGAAAGTTTCAAGGTTGCTTAAACAAAATGTACAGTATTACTTGTCCAAAATACAAGTCAAATACTTTTGAACTGTGATCTTTTTCCAGTTCATTATCATCCAAAATCAGAGAAAGAGAAAAATTTAAAATGCTCATATTATGCTTTTGGGCTTTTTCCCTTTCCCTTTCCCCTTTTTCCCAACGGGACGGTTGGGTTTAGGAAAAGAAGAAAACGACAGTTGGGTTTAGGAAACGTGACACGCGGGACACGATCCCCGGTCCCCTGGGTGAAAGTCCAGTGTTGTTTGACCCATCCACCACCCCAACCAACCTCCCTATGTGGATTTTTGGGCTTTCATACAACTCGTTACCCTAGTCGCTCTTAATTAATTTTGCTGTGATCACGAAAGATGCTTCCCATTGAAATACATTAGTTTAAAAAGACTTACATGACCATTTCACAAACTGCCGTGAGACTGGGCTGTTCACAAACTGCTCCAAACAAACTGTTCGCCTAGCTGCTAGCATGGCACGCCCTCATACTCTGCTTCTGACTTACCTAGGTACTGCGCATGTGCGACTCCCAACAAAGATGGAACAGAAGCGAGATGCCTCACTCTGTAGCTAAAACGGAGAGCTCAACACACAGGGTGAAAAGAGGAGCTGCAGCAATGTGCAGTACAACAAAAAATATAGTGTTTTTTTTTTTTTGAAAATGAAACCATGTAAACCTATTCTGATATAACCTCTTAATACAATTATGAACCTGAAAATGAGCATAATATGAGCACTTTAAAGCATACAGAGAAGCAATATAGGCAAATAATAAAAATCCTACACCTGAGTGGAGGTGTAGATCATCCTGGACTCACCCACACTAAAAGCACTCTTGTGACAGCTTTAGAGGAAAATAAACACGACCACCAAGAGATAAGCATTTCTAATCCCTGGAAATAAATACACGGGATGATGAATGGCTGAGTGACAGCTTAAAGACAGAGTATTTGTATGGGCGTACTTCCTCATGGCAACATTACTCACAGACAACTGGACTCTCTCAACACACTCGGTATGTGCTGCATGCCTGCACATTAGTCATGTTTTTTAAAATGCCCAATAGATGAAATTATAGTCAACAACATTTGAACACAAGTGGCAAAATAACCCCGGATTACGTATGCATACACACAAAAAAAAACATAAAACACACACTCTCTAAACATAAGCCTGATGTTAATGTGAAAACCACGCGTTACTGTATAATCTCCCCATTTATACGAGCAGTAATTGTCAGTCAAGCTGTTTTATGTCATGCTGGCCACTGTAAAACTACAAGTGTGCCGGAGTGAGCACCATCGCAGGTATGAGTGGATCACATTTCATCTAGAATATCTTTTTAACAGATGGTAGACTTTACAGGAAAATATATTATGATTGTTGTGGACTGATTGGCAGTCACAATGTTGGAAAGCTAGTGGGACGCTAAGAGGGGAAGTTGAAAGGTGAAGAAGGATAGAGCACAAAAACAAACGTATGCACACAAACTCTTGTGAACGTGTCTGTGTGCACCTTCTTGTCATGTGCAAACCAAAGAGGCATTTTAGCCATGCTAGTAGCATGCTCTAATGATGGCAATGCCTATTACTTTGGTGCTGGAAAGTTCAAGGCACAATATTATAAAGAAGTAGTATGTCCCAATTGTATGCAAACTGCATGCAACAGAGCAGATGCAGTAGATACTAAAAGTACAAAGAAAAGGTATGCGATTTGGAACAAATGTTTGCATGATGACAGCCCTCGGCATCAGATACTGATGCACAAGGCACTGACATGCACTAACATGCGGCCAGACAACACACAGGGGGAGTGTGACCTTATTCTCTGCTCAGGATGCCGTTATTCCACTGTACCTTTACATAGCAAATAGTTGTTCTAATGTTGTTCTAAATATCAAGCACAGCCCCTTAACTGTGTTTGAAATCACTATCTAAATTCACAAATTTTCTACTTCAAATGAATTGTCATTTTGTATTATCACTGACAGGGCTAGAATGTGCAACAGTAATTTTCCCATCCAAAAAGGTGCGATACATGTCATTGTAGGATTGTTAGCAAAAAGTAGTGTACACGCCACTGACACTTCTTTTGCTGTACGGTGCATATATTTCATACTCAGAGTGAAAATATAGTGCACTACGTAGTTCATAGTGATTGTTTAATGATGCGACCACTTTCTAGAGCTGCAAATTTTCCGGTGAAATCTTTAAAACAAACTTTGGAATCGGCTTGCCTACTGCATTGTGCACAAGTCTGAATAGGATGACATATTGAGTTCCAGGACACACACAAAGTTACACATACAAACCACATAAGAGAGATGAGTCTACGTACTGACACTTATAGACCAGACCACCCTGGAACTACTCTGGCAAAGAATCCCCTGCAACGTGTGTGTGTGTGTGTGTGTGTGTGTGTGTGTGTGTGTGTGTGTGTGTGTGTGTGTGTGTGTGTGTGTGTGTGTGTGTGCGTGCGTGCGCATGTGCATGCGCATGTGTTTGTCCACTCCTCAGGCTCCAGACAGACTCCTCTCCATGCTCAACACAGACAAAAAGTCAGACAATGTAAGGTAAGATTGGGGGTATGTCCCTTTAAAAGGTCTTTTGAGCTGAATTAGCGAGTGAGACACAAAGACAGAAAGATAAAGAGACAGATTTGAACCCTTGTCATCAGATGCCATGACTAATGGTGGTGTAATAGTGGTTTGGATAAACTTGGACACATACAGCAGACCACATGCACACAGGCCTTACTGATGCACCCTCCGGCCTGGAAATCTATGTGTGTGGCCTGAGCCCCCCCCCCCCCCCCCCCCCCCCCCACACACACACACACCCAATCTCTCCCCCCACCTCCCCTTTCTCTCTCTTTATTTAAACTCTATTCTGATTCTCTCTCACACTTTTTTTCTTTCTTTCAAAAATTGAGATTAAAGGGCGAGAAACAGAGGCCACAAAGAAACTCCCAACCCACAATGGTTTTGCTTTTCCTCAAACTACTCTCACTTTGCATGTCCAGCACCATCCTCTCTCCCTCCCTCCACTTCCTCTACCCTTCTTAGCTAGCTTCTGGTCTGGTTCCACAGTTTTAAGGCTTTTCTGTAACATGGCGTAGCAGCCGGGAAATGGAAATTTGTTACTACTAACCCTTTTTTTTTTCTATTTGCTATACTCTACACCACTTCACTTCTCCTGTCAAATTCACCACTCCTTTCTTCTCCTGCCCTTCTCCACCGTTGTCCTCTCCCACCGCCGCCTGCCTTGCTGTTATGTTCTCCATATGCTTTGATGGCCGCTCCTCTGAAAGGGGGAAATGACTCAGGCCGCTGGCATGCATGGCAGGGCTGCAGCTGGACACTGCACCTGCAGCTCTGAAAAACAAGCTGACTGGTGCATGTTTGGGAACCTTTCAATGCATGTGTATGTGTGTGTACCGTGCATGCATTTTAGCGTGTGCACAGTCAAGTATTTTTCTCATACATCAAACTCTTGCTCTTTTTCAGCACCCTTCCTCTCTGTTTCCTGCCTTTTTTACTTTCCTACTTTTTTCTCTTTTGTTATTCCCACACTTCTGCTCTCATACAGCCAGCATTAGGCAAATTAAAATCAGTGTGTTTAGAGGAGCAGGGGACTCAATCATGGCCCCTAAGTTCCAACCAAGCACGAAAGGACTCTATGGGAACATGTACCGGTACCAAAATTTGTGTTGTGATGAAAAAAATACCAGAGGCACTCTAGCATAATTTGTACAAAATTGCGTATGGCATCCTGGGAGTTACCGCCATGACCCCAAGCTGCCAGAACAGCCTTTTTGATTGAGGGTTATGGGAGAGAAGGTATTCAAAAAAAATGGGGAAAATATGACGGAAAGTGACATCAAACTTTTCATTTTGATTGATGGCAAGTGCTGCTTAGTTGCCGCACCTCCCTGCCTCCATAAATTACACCATAAATCATGTAATTAGCAGAGGCAACCTCCAGAGAGTTTCTAGATGCAAGTTTGCAAGCCTTGAAATGAGGTCAATAAATCTCCAGAGAGACTTTATAATTGAATTGGTGGTTGGTTTTAATGGACCGTGATGTTGGTATGATTTTATTTCTGCTGAGAATAATAGGCATAACTGTACTGAACGCTGAGTCTTGCAGCAGGTTCTCACTTGCAGGTTGATGTTTTCAATTACCAGCATAATGTGGTACCACTGCGTAGCAGCTCTTAAAGGTGGAATCCAGTCAGGTAATAGGGGCCTATGAAAGGCACTTTGCAGGGAAGATTAGAGTTTCATCAAGCTATTGTTGTTTCTAAGTGGCAGATAAGAGTGCACTCTCTCGCTGACTGAAAACACATGACATTTATGTTTGCAGTGGTGAGATATATTCCACTGGGAGCTTTGCCGTGGAAATACACCAGTGCAGGATGTAAGGCTTTGGGGGTCAACCCCTGCTGGCTGGAATTAATGGAAACCATAATTACCTCCGCACTAACGAGCCAGTTGTCTTGAGCCGCGGCCAGGTGTTTAGCAGGAAACAGTATGTGACAATTTGGGTTTGGTGTTCACCCATCTGCACACATACACAAACACACTGCAAGAACCTGAGTGAGTGAGTGAGCAAACATTTCGGCAGCCGTCTGTGCTCTTCTCTCACCACATCCATCCATCATCCCGAGACGCCTCCTGTCCCACAGCACCGCAGCTTTCCCACCTTGGGAGCCAGATAGGAAGCTGTGGTATGATTTTCACATTTGTTACTCTGTGACAGCTTCACTGAACATGTGTGTTGTACATGTAGAGCAGTGGTTCCCCTATGTTTTTGATGTACCTCCACAGCCCTGTCAGATGAGCTTTACTACCACGGCATCAACACCAACCGCCGTGTTCCAAATGTGTTCATTTGAATTGGTTTCAAACTGGATTATATAACAGTAGATATTGTTCCAATATGTTTTTGTTTAGGTTGGGTTGGTTAAGTTCACATTTGTACTACTACATGTAGTGGCAGAAGACGGATGTTTCAGCCATTTACTTTTAGCTAATTCAACTGTTTATCCATTACTTTGAGCTATCAATTTAGACATTATCCAATATACTTTTAGCTAACTGCCGTTATTTCAACTAGTTATCCATTACTTTTTGCTATCTTAACCATGTATGTACTTTAAGTTAACTGTAACCATTTATCCATCAGTTATTTCGACCATTTAATCCATTACTTTTAGCTAACTATTTCAACAATTTAGCCAATGCTTTTAGTTAAATATTTCAACTGTTTATCCATAAGCTATAGATATCTATTTTTTCATTAAAATCTATTGATCCATTACTGTTAACTATTAATAACTAATAACAGGTTACTATTTGAACGTATTCATTACTTTAAGCTAAGTGTGCGTCACATTAGTTAAAGTTACAGTCTCCAAGATCTCTGTATCGTTCTCGTTGGCGGCACCTATGGCGAAAAGTGGTAATTGCAAGTGTGTTTTTGGATCTCACTTCATTCTGCGATAGATAGTAACTTAACAGACATTAATTCAAATGAAAATCCTCTAGATTAAACTATACTCCACGGTCTTTCCATGTACCCCCTGGCAACTGCAGAAGTGCCCCATCCGGTACTACAGTAGTACTCTTGGTTGGGCATCATCGTTTTAGACTATGTACATGTATCTGTCTTATATAGGTGTTTTGTATTCTGTGCTTCTGTGTATATGCATCAACATCTGTGTCAGCCAGTGTGTGTGTGTGTGTGTGTGTGTGTGTGTGTGTGTGTGTGTGTGTGTGTATGTGTGTGTGTGCGTGTGAGTGTGCGCGTGTGTGTGTGTGTGTGTGTGTGTGTGTGTGTGTGTGTGTGTGTGTGTGTGTGTGTGTGTGTGTGTGTGTGTGTGTGTGTGTGAACTTGCCACTAACAAGGTGACAGGTTAGGTGTGCTGCCCTGGGGCCCTTGGGCTTGCTGAGCAGGCACGAACGAAGCACACTAGTCCTCAGACAATACACTACTATGCTCTGTTCTGCACCTGTGTTGTGTTTTCATGCTGACAAAGATGTTCTTTCCTCTTCGTGGGCCAAAGAGCTGCTTTGTTTGCATGACTCAGAGACTAAAATAGTAAAGCTGCCACCAACTCTGTACCAAGGTTTCTTGTAGTAAAAAGGCCAAATAACTTCAAAAGCACAAACACAGCAGTGAACGGTTAGCAAATGAGTGGTGTGCCGATTACTCACTGTGTAAAACTGGCACACAAATGCTGAGGTAACACAATTCACTTGGCTGTGATTTTCTTCTCAGGATTTTCCAGTGTGTAACAAAACTCATATTTTAGAATGTGCACAGTGTCATTGGACACAGCATGTTCTTGCCATAAATTCAATTCATCATTCATAATCTACAAACTGGAGGATGGTGGGGAAAGTACAAAGTTTACAATTATGACATCAAAACTCCAAACATGTAATGCAATAATTTTATGAGACCTTGGCATTTGTTTCAATGGGGGGAAAACCATGACAACATCAAGACAATAACTCACCACTTCAAAACAGCAAGCAGAGAATATTTATACATTTATTTTATTTATTTACTTGTGATGTTGTCTCTGTTATGACTAAAAGAAAATAATAGCATTAAAGAGCGGGAAAGCAGGTCTGTGTCTTTTTCTGGTCCGTCACTGACAGTGTCAAGATCATCGAATCAGAGAAAATATACTACTGCCCCCTAGTGGAGTCAGAAAATACCATGACCGTGAACGTTCAAGTCCAGTTACAGTGCATACAAAGGCTGACTGACTACCACCCTACATACCTAATTTCCGTACTCATCAAACCAATCAGTGACCCCTTGTGCCCTGAATAGAAGCATTCACATTCCATTCTAACATATTCACGTTTTCCCTTAAATGTGTCAGCCACATGTAGCTTATGTAGCATGTAGCAATATAGCTAAGACCAATTTTATTTTTCATACATTTGTTCTCAGGAATGTTGTTGCCTGAAAAATATAGAATTTAAAAAGCAAAACAACCAGGAACCTCTTAAATATTTCTGAGTCTACAGCCCCACATTTCTTTATTTATGTGAAGTACAGCAGGATTTTCCTTTGGTGGGAACAATTTGTGATTCACCACAGTTTCCTTGTGTCTATCATGAGTCCTTGAGCCAAAAGTCTCACACATTGACACAGTTGAGAAAATGATCATTTTGATTTCTGCAGTGAAGTCTGTCCTTGTTTCAGTGCTTCTTCTTTGTCGTTTGTGTCTCTTTTTGTACAATTGTAGTGGCATTATTTCTTGGAAAGAAATTTCATTTTGTTTCCTGGAGCAAAGGAAAACAAACAAGTGTGGTTTAAGGTGAGAATGAGCCTACAGTAGATTGTGTGTACAGATCTGGTTTCACTATAACAAAGCAAGAATAGCTCACAAACAACCTTACCCAAGCCTTTGAGAAACCTGTTTACCCTCCGGTGTTCATTCTCGTGGATGGAGTCTAGATACTCCTGCACCCTCACTTCAAACAGTCCTGATGAAAAGAGAGAGAGCATCATGAATCACTGCATCACCTCTCAACAGCTGAACCTCTTCTTTTCCCTGCAGCTCTTTACCTCTCAGAGCCTGCCTGTGCTGCTCTCTCTCCTGGATGAACCAGCCGAACATCTGGGTCTCCATGAAGACCTCCAGGAAGCGACGCACAGTCTTGGACGGAATCGCTTTACGAAAACCCTCGCGCTGAAAGGAGCTGGGGACTGGGGAGGAAGAAGAGGAGGAGTAGCCATCTTCCCGTTCACTGGTTATGAAGAGTGGATAGTGGCCTACCAGCTCCACGAAGAAACGAACGAAGGCCTCGGACACAACGGTGCTAAGATGGCCAGAATCTGAAGAGAAGAGGATGAACATTGTAACGTGAACTTGCTGAGTTGCAAAATTGAATGGCTTTCATGGCTAGTTTTCAGTTTCAGTCCATGTTATGTCTCACCACCAGGTGTGTCTCCAGGTGTGTCTCCTCCTCTGTCATTGGCGAGCTCTCTCCTCCTCTCCAGAACATTCTCCAGGGCTGATTGGAGCTTAGAAGGCAGGATGGAGTCCTCATCGTCCAACTAAATGTGACAAAACAAGGTAGAAAATGTATGTATTTGTAAATATGTCAAGGATGAAATAATTAGTTTTTACATCCATACGGGTCAAGCCATCAAAACACACAAAAATATGACTCAATTTGTGGCCTACCTGTCTGAGAAATCGACTGTTTCCAAGATCCACAACCAGAACCTGTGCACAGAAACAATGCAAATGATTGTATTGTACAACATTTTGCATGAATGTATTGATGTGATAAATCTGGACTGCTGCAAATAAGTAATTTTTTCTTTTGATGACTCAAGTTTGACTTCATAACTGCTAAGAATTAGTGCCTGTCTGACCTCCTCCAGGGGCAGCTCAGTGAGCTGGGGCAGGGAGCTGGACAGCAGGCCAACGATGAACGGGGTTGGAGTGCAGACGATGTCGAGCATGGCCGAGGGCAGCACAGGGATGTAAGTGTGCTGCCATACAAAGGGGTAAAGCAGCGCCACAACAGCATGGCAGCACTGGGAGAGAGTACTGCAAGGAGATACGCGGAGGAAATGAGTGGAGGGCAATCAGATGTTATTAAATGATGACCAGCACACAAGGGAATGCTTTTCATTGTTTCATGTTCAATTCATGTTTAAAGCCTAAAAAGACTTTTTTTTCTGGATGAGAGTTAGAGGGAGAGGCAGAGAAAGATACAGATAGTGAGATACTTTTTCTCACCACATGAGGGTGCTATGGTCTAAAATACAGTCTAATTGCTGTGAACATTCCCTAAGTAACAACATTTCCCAGAGAAGAAAGCAAAGCTACATACTCATTTACGTCACTCTAACTTTGCATTCCACCACTGTGACCGCTCTTTCTGACTCCCACTGGCTTTCTCCTGCAGAACAACAAACTGGCCCCAGCACAACAACAACTGAACAGGCTGGCCTAAAAAAAATCTTCCCTGAAAAAAACTGGGACTGCCTTAAATTTATTTTAAAATGAGGGTCTGGACCACCCGCATTTCTTATAACTTCATAATGACCTAATGCACCTAATATCTGCCAACTCCATAATTACATAAACAGTGGAAGAAGGATGTTCCGTGCAACCTCATATTTTTAAGAGCCATCAAATGAGCTGTCACATAGAGGCGAGATAGATATTCCAGTGTGTTGTGCGAGCCTACAGAATAAATAGCTGCACTGAAGGAGCTGACCTGAGTTTGTCAGCTGTGAAGATGACCCTTCGCTCCAGCAGCAGAGACCCCAGCACCCGGAGGAGCAGGCGAAGACTCAGACAGGAGAACAGACACTCAAAGTCCACATGCTCCAGGCGCGAGTCAGAGGGTCGACAGAGCTCCATCACCTGGGAATAAACACTCATATATTTAATCTTGAAGACAGCTGAGTGGTTGAAACATGACATGGAGCAGAATGTAGAGGAGACAGATGTCTAAATGTTGGTAAAACATGACAACAATTTGTCACACACTCCGGCTAAATGAGTGTTTTTTCAGACCACTAAATCTCAAATCTTCCTCTAACCTTAAAACCTTAAAAAGCAGGTTATTTTCTTTCCTTTTATCAAACTCCATGGTCTTAATTTCAATATTTTTTGGAGCCCACTGTTTCAGTGGTAGCCTCCAGTGTCACTCACTTCAGTGCCTGAGCCAGGGAGGAACGTTTTAATGGTGATGGTTCTGCCTGGAGCTGGAAACTGAGCCTCCATGATGGCTCTCATAAAAGGCTGCACAAGGGCTGGAGACAAGGCCCTCCGCCTCTCCACCTCATCCAGCACCTAACAGTACACACGCACACACCTTATACATGTGCTTAATTACTTTTGTGCCAATAATATGACCATAAGGGATCGGTGAGTAGTTTACCTTGGAGAACAGGTTGAAACAGCCAAGGTGACTGACAATACAGTAGACCTCTGGTAGACGTTTACCTTTTCCACTAGGCTGAAAAGAAAGGGTGGATGTTTACTTGCTGCTGTTGTGTGAAAATCTCCAAAATATCAACCTTTTCGTAACTTAAGTAATTCAGTTTAACAGCCATGTTCTTTTTAGTTTAACAACTGGATTCAGTATTTCACAAGTTTAAAAAAATGTTTTGAAAAATACTTTTCCTATTATTACAAAAGCAATCCGTCCCAAAGGTTTTTACATGACTGGGGGCCATATAAACATTTAAAAATGCAACCACAGTAATATACAAACCAACAGCACTGAAACACACACATACTGTAGAAATACATAAACAGAAACATATGCTATAACATACACATGTACACACTCTCACACACTTCCTCCCAGACTCTCAGTTGCACTATTTTCCCACAGGCACACCGACTATTTTGGCACGGTTATTTACTCAGCCGTCATCGTGGTATTTAGCCACATCCTGTTCAGTAGCAGCGCACTTATTTATTCGACTCATTTCTATTTACCAGTAAACGCCGGCAGTATCCAAACCTCCTGCTTCCATCCTCTCCAGTCAAAACAAAGGAGAACATTTCACTATGGGGGATGACCCACAACAAAAACACAAATAAACATGTGATTAGCATATTTGTGTTGTACATTAATAAATAAATACATACAAACTGACATTTATTATTTGTGTGCACAGCCTGAATAGAATTATACACCATCAGTCCAGTCCAGCAGTTGTGTTTCATGGATTAAAAAGCAAGTTTTCTAGTGGTAATAAACTCTTATTTTGGCCATAACATCATCTTTATATTATGTGGAATTTCATAAACAGTAGCATTAAGTTAAAGGGCCCATAATGTAAAAAGTGAGATTTCCATGTCTTTTTTTTTATTTAAAAATGAAGCTGGTCAAGGTGCTATATAAATATTGTGAAAGTGGCAACACGCTCAATCCAAAGAGAAATGCACACAGCCTGTATTCAGAAACTATGCCTTTAAACGAGCCGTTAGGACTTTGTGATGTCACAACTTCACTATATATAGTGAGAAAGTGCAGTTACAGTGCTGTTACAGTCGATTTCCGGCTGCAATGAAGTTGCAGAGACTCCGAGAGAGCAGATGCAGAAGACTTGGCTGACCAATCAGAGCAGACTGGGCTTTTTCGGGAAGGGGGGGGGGGGCTTATACAGGCGCTAAAACTGAGTGTTTCAAGTATGAACCTGAAAATGAGCATAATATGGGACCTTTCATTTTTACACTCTCACCTTGGGTAGTTCTCCACCGGCTCCCAGTCTTTTGCATCGGGGAAACAGAACTGAGGAATGATCCTCAGCTGATCCTCCGTCTCCCTCATGAACTTGAAGCTCCGCTCCAGCTGGAACATAAAGTAAGCAGTGACGCAATGGGACTCGTTTCATGCATTTTCATTAACTTCATTTCAATAACTATTTCATGCATATTAATCTATAACCAGCAGGTAAAGGTTTGCATGGGCTTATTAACAAGTATAAGCTTACACATTTGATTTAGGGTGTATTCAATGCTGCTGTGTAAACAAAGAAATCCTGCTTTAAAGCGTCTCTCTTGCTTGTTCATCTTTTTTTGCATTCACAGAATCTTGTCTTGTAGACTTGGGATCAGTCACATCTTTTGAATTGTTTGAAATGTTGACTTTTGTCTGTCTAGGATAAAAGATGTGCAATTCTATTTCGAGGCAGTTGGTCTCAAAAGTTAAAGGGGTACTTCAGAGACTTAGTATCGCACTTCCATTAAGTTCGCGGACTCACAAGAGACAAATGGAAAAAGCCCAAAAACAGAAGACTGGATCCTGCATTTTCCATAATCCAACAGGATAGCCTCTTTAATCACGCCCTCCCAGTTCTCTCTGGAGCTACAGAAGATGTCATCGGATGACAAGTCCCCTGCACTTAACGTGTAAAATCTGTGATGTGCCCCTTAAAAAACAAAATGATCAAAAAAGGTAGTAAAGTAAAGATTGAAGCACTGCGCTGTTCCTGACCTTCGGGGGGAACTGCTGTGTGACCTCGGGCAGATAGTGGGCTCCAGCCTTAGACTTCTGCAGCGACACAACTAGAAAATATTCAAAAAGCAGACGCTGGTGAAGCTCCTGTTCGAGAGAGCTGCTTCTGGTGTTGGTACCGTTGTAGTGGGCCTTGCTTGGCTGGCTCAGTTTGGACTGGACTGACACGAGACGCTGACGCTGACGATGAGCTGGAAAAGAGGAAAAGGGTAATACAGCATATCGCACATATATACAGGTTATAAATTGAAGATTTCAAAAGATGTAAAAAAAAAAAAAAGAAAAAAAAAAGAGGTGTAGTAATCTACCTTTAGATCTTTCTTCAACTTCACTCTCAGAGTCACTGTTCTCATCTGTTACTGCAAACAAAAGATGTATCTGTTAAGCCAAAAACGCCACATTTACATATTAGGCATTAGAAAATATAAAGACTAAAGTTCCATTTCGACATCATCACCTCTCCCTGAGCTTGTCTCAGCGTGATGATAGATCCTCCGTAGATGTTTCTTCCCAATCCGAGCATCAAAGATGCTGTTGATTCTTAGTACAACCTGTTGGGAATAAAAACTCTTAATCAGTGTGAATAAGTACTACTGCATGATATCTGTCCTCAAGGATGAGAACTATCACCAATGAATTCTATTCCGGCACCTCCAGTGGAACTCGGCAGCCACACCGAGCTAAACTTAACGTAGTAAGCGTTAGGGTTTTCGGATAAAACATCTACTCTAGCTCAGGGATTCTTGATAAGACCAGACATACACAGCTGTAAAAAATGCAAAAAAAATTTGCACTCAAACACACACCGTTGGCACCCTGCGGCAGGTGCGGCTGTAGGGATCCCCGGGCAGCCAGGAAGTGTTTTCAGGCCCAGTGGGAGTGGAGGGACGGCTGAGCTGGGGTGGAGATGAAACACCCCCGCTGCTGGTGCTGTGGGACGACTGGTTGGTTCTCCGCAGGTCCAGCAGCTTCAAGCTCCTGCCTGAATTCTGCCTAAAGAAGCCGGGCCTCGAAGTCTGTAGACATTAAAAAAGAAATGATTGAATACATTTTCATAGTCATTTAAATAAGAAGTGAGGTCACTGTAAAGTGCTTGGCTTTATTTTCAAGAACCTTGGCAGTATCGGCGCCAGGAGAGGAGGGCAAAGACTGCTGGGAGCATTGACTCTCCAGCTCTATGTCCTCATATGGGTTCTCTTTGGATGAGTCTGCAGGGAGACCAAAGATGGCAATGTTCAACACATGTTTATACACATTTTTCTTATGTCTCAAGGTTCAAACAATATGGGATTCCGAAGACTATTCTGATATTTTTAGGCCGAAGCGGCCAGTAGTAATATCATTTTCTGCAGAATGTTGTTCATGAAGGAGTGGAAAAAACATCAGAAACATTCAATACATAACACACTGAATCTAGAAAATATCAGGGACATATTCATGAGCTGCAGCCCCATTGTACAGTCCACATTTTGTAGTTTGAATAGGAATACAATTAGACAATTAGGAAAATACTGGTAATCTTTTTTTCCCCCCAACGGTTAGGTGAGAAGATAAATACCCATCTTAATCACAAGATTGGTATCGATCTTCTCATCTAACTCTTGGCAAGAAAGCGAATACGTGTTTTTGTCAAATGATTTCTTTAAAAAGGGGAAATCAGTGATGGATAATAGGGGTTTCTGACCTGGGATGTCTTCATAGTGATGTTCCTGAGACAGTGAGCGAGAGAACAGCGGGCTAGTTGACCCTGCAAGGTCTTCCAACTCAAAGGATTTCCTGTCATGGTGAAGAAAAAAAAGTGAAAATGTGCTTCTAAAGTATGAATTAATTTGTTAAATATTGTCCAACATTAACTGTTCTTATCTTTATAGAATTGTTCTCATTTATCCAGGTGGGGCAACATCAGGTCTGATTAATTAATTATGGCCACAAAACTATATATTGTATTTGATGTTGGTTTAGCTCTGACTATTAGGATACAAGCAACAAATTCACTTGTTGTTCCCTCTATACCTGTCGACGCTGTCTCTGCCTCTCTCACCCCTGGGTCTCCCGTACACACCAGAGGGAGGTTTGGAGGAAGTTTTCGTAGAGATGGAGGGCAGTGGGGGGAGGTTCCTCTGCTCTCTCCCCAGCCTCTGACTCTTCCCGATGGGGGCGGTAGCTGGATGCTCAAAGGTACGTTGGGGTTTGGGGACTGGGTTGATGGGGGGCGCCCCTGGCTCTGTGTACACGTTCTCCTGCTGCTGCTTCCCTTTCACTGCACTAGTTTGACCCATAACTACCTGTTTGTCCTTGCTAGGTGGACTGAAGTAGTTTCCAAGCTCCGGAGGAGTTCTCCCATGGTTCTCCCCCATAGCATCCAGGTTTTTAAAAAGGGTGAATACGGCTCTCTTCTCCTGGCTGGTTTGTTCAGCTGTTCTCCTTTCATTGCTTTTCCTCAACGTGCCCACCTGCTGCTGCACTGCCACCGGAGGAGAACAAGGCCTTGAATCCCCAAGCTTTTCTACATTCTCTTTCTCGTGATTTTGCTTTTCCTTGTGGACAACTCTGCCGCAATCCTCCCTGTTTAGTAACTCACTGGGCTTGCTGCTCTTGAGCGACCCTTTTTGCTGTTTCCCAGTTTCAGCGGGTGAACAAGGCCTTGAATCCCCAAGTTTCGCTACATTCTCTTTCCCAAGACTTTCCTTTTCCTTATGGGCTACTCTCTTGCAACTCTCTGCACTCTGCTCATCAGAAGTTTTACTGTTTTTTGTAAGCGATTCTGTCCTTTTTATACTGGCGCACTGGCCCAAAGAACTTGAGGTAATAGGTAAATGAGTAGGTTCCTTCCCCTCCCACAGAGAAATCTTGTCCTTTATTTTGCCTACATTGGATCTGGGGAGCTTGTTGCCCACCAGGAGAGAGTTCTCATTGCTGTGAGGGTTAAAGCTCGGCCTCCTGTAAGCCATTATGGGTGACTCTTGGTTGCTCAGGTTGTCTAATGGGGTAAAGGGGAGTTTTGGTGCTCCCTCTCTTCGTTGCCCAGCTTCCTTTTTTTCCACTAATGCAATATGGAAATCACTTCTCTCACCAGCAGCACAGCCCTTCTTTACCCTAAACACACAGAAAAGATGTGTTTACTGGGTGTTACAAAGTTATAAATTCACATTGAATGATAAATGTCAAACAATAAACATGACCAAAATGACATTTTTTTAAATGTGATACAGCAGTGATTCCCAATCAGGCTTGGGGGTACAGACAAAAAAGATTGTGAACCACAGTTTTATAGAATTCCTCAGTAAAACACATCTTTCTAAATGATAATGGTATCCCTGAGTACCTGTATTTAATTGGAACAATAAAATGCTAACAAACGGCTACTTAATGGTAACCAGAGTTTCCTGAACTTCCCAGTACGGTCACTGAGACTGCCAGTTAGGGGACACTTAGTCTTTTTCTGGCAGTGGGAAAATTCAGCCTGAGAGTAAATGCCAGAGAACAAGCCTATGACCGAGCATCTTCTTCTCATCAGCCTCGCTAAATAAACACGTACTTGGACCGGGGCCCATTTCATCAAACCGGTATGTTTTAATAAATAAACAGGAGGAAATGGGAAGCCCTAAGTTCAAAGACCTTTTCTGACTTTTCCTTAATTGATGCGATGCATACAAGGGAACCTACTTTTAAGGAGGAATTTGTGAGGAAAATGTCCATTTTCTATAGGGGAAATGTTTCCTGATACAAACCTGTTGACAGTGGAGTAGATGCAGTCCAGCGTGCTTGTCATTCTCTCAGTGGCCGCCATGATCACTAAACACCTGAGACAGAGATAAAGAGGAAAGCATCTTAAGACAATCGGTTGATTTCTTCACAGTGCTGAATGTGGAATTCAGAATTTGGATATTAGCATTTTTATTGGTATCCTGTCCTATATTCATATCCTGTCTGGCTTGGCTCCAACTGGTAATTAGCGGCAGTTTTTTTTTTCACATTATGTTTTTAACATGAAATTAAGATCCTTGGTAACATTTAAGGCAGTGTGTCCATTAATTCACAGCTGGTAATGTATGGTACTCTGGGGCCAGCTGGGCAGACTCAAGGGGAAACATGACAGCCAGGCACACAGTGCAACTCCCTCGAGCAGTTCATCACACAAACCAACATTTCAATAGTCATTAGGGAGCTCTTGCATGATTGAATCAGTCTTCTCTGCTTTTTCTTTTCTTTGGTGTATGTTCCTTATTCTGCTGCTTTCTTCTCATAGGAGACTAACCTTTGCTCTGCTCTCCTCTTTTTGACTCTCATACTTTCAGATCTTTAAAAGGCCAATGTTTCAAAGTTCAGTGGCCTCCAAGATAGTGCTTGGTAATTTCCCAGCTCTGAGGCTGCTGTCATCATTTGTTTAGTTGATACCCAGTCCAAATGACAGTGTGCATGAGCAGAGGGGACTGCATGCTGCACTTAAAGATGTAGGCTTTAGCTGATTAGCTGGGAAACAGATACATAGTTACTGTGTGATAAAGACAGCAAGCAATCCAGAGCTGCATAAGTAATGCCAAAATGCATAAATGGTTGCAGTTTTTATTGTGCTAGAGGTTGCTTTAACAAATGACATACGCCCAGATGACTTCCCAAACAAGTGTTTACCTAAATAAATATATCACATCTTATTTTCTCCCCTCCCAAATCTTTTCTTAAACAGTTATTAAGGTGACTAAGCAGAAAATATATAACTCTATTGAATTCAGAAGGAAATCACATTATTCTCCAACACTGAGTGAAAATATGAGACAACACAGCCTGTTTAAATCCCACTGTATGCATCTCATTTTGTATATTAAAGACACAACATTAAATCTGCTTCTTACCTCCTTCTGTCGTACAGTGTTCTTGTGTTCATTAGTGAAATGGGAGCATAATGCAACCCATGTGGCTATAACGGTATCCATTGGGATAACCTCCAAACCCCCGCTGTGTGCTGTATGTCCAGGTTAAACCATCTGCAATAGGTTTTCTGACTTATTTTAAGCCTTGAAGAGAGTGGTCAGATATTTAATTGAGAGAGAATAAAGTCTGTACACTTCTCTCCCTGTCTCTTCTCCAATCTGCAACTTTCATTCACTCTTTCTCTCCCCACACACACTGGATATGACTTCCTCTCTCTCTCTCTCTCTCTCTCTCTCTCTCTCTCTCTCTCTCTCTCTCTCTCTCTCTTCATGAATGTCTCTATCTACATGGCCGTCCCGCTCATAGCTGACATTATGACCAGTGAATGAATGGCTCTTAATACTGACTGAGACTACTTTATTTCCATAATATTGCCTACTAGCTGCAGGGAAACGACTGGCACATGGGACAGACGTCATTGTACATGATTTCCCTCTAAATCTGAAGTTTGTTGGAATTCACATCACAACTGCCTCTGAGTCACAGTTGCTTATGCAGCTGTAGCATATCAGCCACACTCCTTGCCCCTGGGTGTACATTTACTTCTATAGAAAAGAATAAGAGAGTCCCAATGGGATTTGTAAACTGCAATTGGAAAAATAAATTGCAAAGGGCTTCTAAAAATGTTGCATCCAAAGAGAAACTAACTACTTTCAGGTTACAGATGAACTCACAAGTTTATTCAACCTTAGTTGTGTGTATATATATATATATATATATATATATATATATATATATATATATATATATATATATATATATATAGCCTATATATATATATACACACATGTGGCTTGCACTTTAATCCTTACATTACTTTTTTCATTTCTAATCCTTGTTTTTTACACTAGTCTTTTAGCACGTTAGGTTTGCGCCACGTTACACTTCTATGCACTACACTGCTTCAACAAATAAACATTGGAATCCTTGAATTCTTTAATTGTATTGTTGATTATATATACTACCTTGTAATACTAATAATTAAATTATTCATTTAAATTAAATACCAAAAAAAAAAGTCTAATCGTATAGAACCACCCCTTAAAATGTGTAGGCTACACATATAAACTGAGCAAACTAGTGAGCAAACTAATGTTAAAGGCTTACCAGAATTTCAGTGCTGTCCAAGGTCAGTGCTGGGTCCCTGTTGCAGTGTCAGGCAGTGAACTGGAGTATTTCAAACAAGTGATTTTGGCGGGGCAGTTTTTAAACTATGCAGAAATCTGCCTGTAGCCGATGACACAGTAGGTCGTCTCTGACGTTACCCCACAAGTGGCACAGTGACAGGTGAAAGCCGAACAGCTGCTGTGTCCTTATTTTCCTCAAGCCTGTCATTCCACTCCTGTCCTGCTGGTGGCAGCAGTGCGCCGCTGTGCTCAGCGGGCAGCGACGTCTGTTACACAGTAATCCACAGTAAACACAGATTGTCGCCACACCGAGAACAAGCCAGCAAACGATTACATGAGTAGAAAGGTAAGAAAACGCTTTGTTTATTTAAAGCTTGGAACTGCAACTGCGGGCTGTTTGTTTATAGACGTTTGTTGTGACTTTTAGGTGTTATGGACCCGGAAGTGGCTACCCTGTCATCAAGTATAAACTAGCTAACGTTGTGTGCCTTGTCACTCTGTGAGGCACGGATGGACAGAAGCTGTTCTGTAGCGGTAGTGACAAATGCTCCCTCTAACAACAACAACATGCTGTTGAAAAATAAAATCGATTTAATTGACTGGATATTCATAGGCGCATTGTGAATAAAAGATGGGTTGAACAAGCTAAATCAAAAGTCACAAAAAACAATGAATAAACGAGAGGAACGAACTAGCTAGAGCCCGTCTGTTCTGTAATCTACAGACATTTGATGGCGTCCTTTGAACAGCAATTCCTGCTTTTATTTTCCCTTGTAGTGTTGTGTGCTGTATACAGTGTACTGTCAGTTATTGTATCTGCAGGGGTTAAAACATATTGTTACCAGGCACCCTGCCATTATGCCCGGTTTACCTTGAGGGAGTTTCAGGTTAAGTACACTTTATTATCCCCGTGGGGGCAATTCGTTTAACAGCCAGCAGATGATAAGTACACAACTTAACATAATACAGATTTACTTCAACTTTTACAAGCACTTTTGCAGGTGAGCATGTACCTGCCTTTAATGGCCTGCTTGAACTGATAAGGGGTTTTGTTTTGCAAACAGAATAGAAAAATATTGAGTTACAAGCAGTGGTGTGTGTGTGATGTAAAACACATTTACTCAGGTACTGTACTAAAGTACACCTTTGACATTTTGTACTTTTCTTGAGTCGTTTCTTTTAATGGCACTTTCTATTTATACTCCACATAAAATACACTTTCTTTGTCAGTGTCTTAAAAAAAAAAGTTAGTCCTTTCAGTTATGCATTCAGTCGCTGTGCCAGTTTTTCACTCCACAGAAATGTCTGGTCACATGAGTTTAATGAATTCCACACTGTGAGGTATACAGATTTTAAGTTTAGGGGAAAAGGCTGCGCTGGTACTGGATCAGTACTCGAGGTATCATAATCAGGACTGAGTCCCGTGCAAACAACATGAGGTGATGCATGGTCACAGCTGAACAGGCACGTGGGGGAGGTGTAATGGTAGTGGCTGCCAGTACACACTGGGCCCATTGATACCTGTGGGAGCCAGTGCACAGGCCAGCATTCAGACCCGATGCAGCTATTCATATTTTACCTCAGAGGGATGGATATTTTCTACAAGCTAGTATCGCCTGTAGTCCAGGATTCGGCCAGGGCTGATAAAATCAGGTGTGAATAAACTTCAAAAGATAAAGTTTTATCCATCACGTGATCACTACCATCTTGGGTGAACTCAAACACTGCACACTTGAACTTTGGGAAATTGCACGAGACACGGCGTGGTCAGCTTTAAACCTGGGATGTGTGTGGTGGTGATTGTCAGGACCAAAGGTGGTCTTGCATGAGTTTCACTGCATGTATGTCCTTTAATTTTCTCTCGTACATAGTTGTTTTGTGTCTTAGTCATCCAAGGACTAATATTATATTCCTGCAATTAGTATTTTGTACAAGCTGTTGTCCTGTTATCAGTAATGAGCATTAGTGCAGTTAAGTGTTTTAACGTTGGTTTCCAATTCCTTCTTTTCTTTGTTGTTCCCCTAGTGATGTGCTTGTCCCATCTGGCATAGTGGGACACTATAGCTGAACCCGCTCCCTGTCCTGTTGCTGTTCCCCCTGAAGACATCCACCACCACCCCCACCTCCCTTTCTCGTCCTCCACCTCCTCTTCCTCCCCCCGGCCGCCCCTGTGATGCCTCCCTCGTGCTGTGGCTACCTGTCACAGTACACTCATCATCATCTGGTTGTCTTCCTCCTCACCTTTTTTAGGTAATTTAGGGTATTTTAAAGGTCTTCCTCAAACCTGCTACCATTGTAAATGTTAGTGCCTAGATGACCCTGTGATACCAGACAGATGCTCAGAGTACCCGGAAACCCAAACAAGGGCTAGACTGGTACAAGTGACCGGTCAAGTTTGACTTTGCAAGGCTTTTGTTTCATTAGCTTGTTGCTTTACTGCATATTCATTGGAAAGAGTCACAGGGAAGACGGGAAAATGCGATTTTCACCCAATTTTCACAACAGTTTTGAAACAGAAATCTCCTCTAATTAGCCACTCATAGCCCACTGAGCCACCAGAACAAACTACAAGAAATTAGTGGAGTTGAATAAGTGGATGCCAGGTGTGCAGAGAGACTGCATGGATGTGTGCTGTAAATGTGGGTGAAAGGTTAATGGTGGCGACGTTTCCGAGGTCAGACGAGGTCAAGATAACATGGACAAGAGGTACTGATTCCCAATACACAGCAGGTTACACAAATTGAAGGAGTCTGAAAGTGGTGAAAATGAAAAAATCGAAAAAGTGAGGGGAAAAAGAAGGAAATGTGCATTTTATAATTGTTTTTGGTATGATCTTGTTTAAAACATGTTTGCATAGGTATTAATATATTTCTACATTTATCAAACCCAGTAAATTAATTATATTATTATAAATGTTTATTTCGGTCAGTGCCGTTAATCTGTAATTACAGTAGATGTGATAGATATCACACGTCTGCGGCCATGTAAAAACACTGCAGCAGGTAGTAGCGCACAGTGAATACTGCTGTTCAGTAGAAAAAATTGGGCTTGTGTTGGATATTGGATTTCCTGTTTCTACGATACAGATGTTGCATTCTAGTGTTTCTTGTGAATTCTTTCAGCAGAATTGAACTGTTACTTCTTTGGAATTTTGCCTTCTTGCGTGCCTTATGTGACCTTATGTAGCTTTTAATGGTATTATGTAAACAGTTGCCATAAACCATGTAGCACTTGAACTAATGTGAAACAAAACAAGAAATATTGTTCCAGTGTATTAAACGTGTGTTCAGCATCCTCTCCAGCTGAAGTTTGAACTTCGACCTGTTCATTCTACATGGAGGGTTTAGATGCATCTCTATCAAATCCCTGTAGCCTTTACTTGCGGAGTGAAACTGTTTTCTGTCTCTCCAGCTATGTGTTGCTACATGCGTCCAGAAAGACGTTCAGTAATGTGAAAGTCAGCATCTCAGCCCAGTGGACACCATCTTTCCAGAATGGCAGCGCACCAGCGTTCTCTCCTGGCGAGGTACCGAGCACCAGCAGAACAGAGCAGAGTGACAGTCCATAACATTCAAAACCCCTGTTGTAGATAAACTGCATATAATTAACTGTGTTATCTCTGACCGTCCCAGACATGGGAGGAGAATCGTCTGTTTGCAGATGAAAAGCAGGCCACTTTGTTCCTGGGAGCTCTGGACTCCATCTTCCTTTTTTCATATGCAGTGGTGAGCAGCGAACGTGATATGATATTCTGGGTTTAAAGCTATAGTGCGCAGTTTCCGTCACCCCCACATATGGAATTCTAAGTAATGACAACAACACTGTCGGCACATCCACGTGACGCAAGCCTTCGGTGATCACGCACCACCCCCACCCCTTCTCCACGCAGATGCTAGTAGTGTTTAACACGTTAAATCAAGGAGGGCACGGAGGTTTAAAGAAAAACATGATGGACTTTTCACAAGAGGTAGTTTATCTGGTAATATTGATGTCCTATTTTCGTCTCCAAAGCTAAACGCTGCTGTTGTCCTTGCTCAGCGGTGACGTAAAAACGCATCGCCCAAGCTTCTGCGCGTGACTGTCGCTGGACTACTTGTAAACGTAGCCATACTGAGAAATACAGAGAGAGAGAGCTGTGTGGAGCTGACGGGTGGCTTAATTTGCTTTGTATCAACTCGTTTGGCAATGGCTTGAATGCAACGGACGTTCATTAATATAAAACAGTCACGCACTATAGCTTTAACAAGCTTCTGAGAGCAGCGACTTCCGCCACAGATATTGTCATCTTAATTGTCAGTTGGGTCACTTTGTGTTGGTTCTGTCCACACAGGGTCTGTATCTCAGCGGTGTGATTGGGGACAGAGTGAACCTGCGCTACGTGCTCTGCTTCGGCCTGTGTGGCTCTGCTGTAGTGGTGAGTACATAGACCTCTTTGTGTGTGTTGTGTGTGTGTGTGTGTGTGTGTGTGTATCTTGATACACAGGGTACTTTGTTTGTGTCCAGTTGTACATTTTGCATGCTATCTATGTACAGTTTCTTGATTGAATATTAAAGACCAGTTAGCATTTGTTCCCAATACACTGCTTTCGTATAATAGTTTGGGACACAACTTTAGCTGTTTTTGTGTTTGCAGGAGTTTCTGTTTGGCACTCTCACCGAATGGCTCCACATCTACAACATCTATCTGTACTGTGGCCTGTGGGTGCTGAACGGCCTGCTGCAATCAGCTGTCTGGCCCTGCGTGGTGGCCGTCATGGGCAACTGGTTCGGCAAGGCGGGGTGTGTGTCATTTCTCTGTTTACAAAACCTGCATTTATTTAGCATTGCTTCAAGTATACAACTGCAACATCAATCCAGCCTGAAAATATTGACTCAGGTTTGTGTCTGTCAAGTGGAGCTTTATGATACACACACCCACACACAGAAATGACTCACACAGTGGCGTCCATTCACCAGTGCTGCTGCCAAAACATAGACTCCATTTAGACTCGCTTTTCCTCAGTGGCAGGACTTGTGAACATAATTAGCTGAATTTAAAAGTAGCCAATTCACTGAGCTGTCTATGAAGTTTTGAAGTATGTTTTTTTTTTTTTTTTTTTTATATATATCTGAAATTGTATCAGAGCCCATTTGGAAAAAAAAAACCTGCATATTGATCAGTTTTACTAATTGAACTGCATGATGTTGTCTTCCAGCCGTGGCTTTGTGTTTGGCCTGTGGAGTGCTTGTGCCTCTGTAGGCAACATCCTGGGGGCCTTCCTGGCTTCTAGCGTGCTCAAGTATGGCTATGAGGTAAGGAACACACACACACGCACACACACACACACACACACACACACACATATTTATTGATGCCTTTTACTATAATTGTCTCATTAACTAAATGCTAACATGATGTACTTATGTTGCTGTGTGCAGTATGCCTTCCTGGTGACCTCAGTGGTGCAGTTTGCCGGGGGGGTGGTGGTGTTCTTCGGCCTACTTACCTCCCCAAAAGAAGTCGGTAAGACTGCAAGGAACATGTTAAAAAAAAAAAAATGGTGTTGTTTGTGTACCTTCAGTGTATTTAGCTGCATCCCAACATTACCATAAAATGCTGTTCAGGCGACAGTATTACACACAACTGTGAGAGATGAAACCCTAATTTCTGATTTAGTGTTTTAATGTGCGTGCACTTTTTAGACAGGACCGCCCACGGAAGCCATTTTGAACTTGAACTCTGACCGAAATAGTAACAGTTTAGTGTCTTGATTTGCATACATTGATTGCCAATCTCCACAGCTTGAATGTG
Source organism: Gymnocephalus cernua (assembly GCA_023631565.1). Taxonomy (NCBI): domain Eukaryota; kingdom Metazoa; phylum Chordata; class Actinopteri; order Perciformes; family Percidae; genus Gymnocephalus; species Gymnocephalus cernua. The sequence goes on along the minus strand of CM042447.1, from coordinate 15,187,064 downwards.
TGTTTGTGTGAGTCAGGTTTGAGCTTTGAGTCAGAGACCGGACTCAGTCCGGTGGAGAGGGACACAGACAGCCACAGGCCTTTGATGAGCGACGAGGAGGATGAGGCGGAGGCGGAGGTGTACGCCAGACAATACCGGTCAGTTCAGCAGCCGGACGAACCTCTGGCCGAGACTCCTCGAGCCATCGGCTTCTGCCAGGCTTTCTGTCTGCCTGGAGTGCTACCTGTGAGTCCACAACTCCCAACAAGTCAAGACAAATTAATTTACAAAGGGCTTTTAAACAAACCAAGATTGAATGGTGCTAATACATGTTGACTCTGTGTCTGTTTTGTACTGCAGTATTCCCTGGCGTATGCGTGTCTGAAGCTGGTCAACTACTCCTTCTTCTTCTGGCTTCCTTTCTACCTGAGCAACAACTACGGCTGGAAGGAGGCCGAGGCCGACCGCCTCTCCGTGTGGTATGACGTCGGAGGAATCATCGGTGAGTGGCAGGCAGATTTTTTTTTGCATTTCCTTCCATCCTAATAATAATCATAAGCCCTATTCGCACAGGATTAGTATCATCTGGGGACCTCGTGTGATTTAGAAATGACGTCTGAGTTTCGTGTGCATTCGCACGGGATAAGCGGATAAAAAAGTGCACAGGAAACATAAGCCTTGAAATAATGATATACGACCCCGCCAAATCACAGACGTGTACGGTGCTAATGTTATCACAGGACCTTGGTGTTTGGTTTTTACTTGACAAATTACAGACATGGCTGATCGCACTGGATTAAGATCACAGGCAACCTCCGTAATTATTACAAATGACTAGAGGTCGCCAGGTAATACTAATCCCGTGTGAATAGGGCTTTAGTCTCGTTGAAATAAATTTTCCAAGGGACATTTGTACAGTAATAAGACAGAAATAGCACATTGCATTTAATCTCAACCAAAATTATTAAGTAATATTATAATATAAATTCAGACAAGACTTTTCTTCAAGTGCATTTTGGGTTTAGTATATAAGTAATATTCTCTGATTTAACTCTCAGCAACCACAGTGGCTGGTACACTGTAAAACAGTGCTTGCTAGCCTTCATAACTGTACAGGTCAACAACAACAAAAAGTCCGTAAAATAAGACATCTCTCCTCCTCTGTCCCCTTCATACAAAAAACATGCTTAGAGTTGGATGTCTTTTTCTCATTGTGTCTCTGTGTTTCTTTGCGTCAGGAGGGACCGTTCAGGGTTTGATTTCGGATTGCATGGGAAAGAGATCCCCAGTGTTGGCCATGAGCCTGGCACTGGCGATGGGAGCCCTGGTGGGATACAGCCGTGAGTACAGAGTTCACGATTAGCGGCTCAATCGATCGACAGAAAATCAGTCGGCAACAATAGACAATAGACGAAAACCTCATAATACAAAGTTGATGGTGGCATTATTACCACAGTGTCACAGTTCTACTCTCTCTCTCTTTCTCCATCCTTCTCAGGCTCACCGAATGACCAGGTGATAAACGGCGCGCTGTTGGCTACCACCGGCTTCTTCATCGGCGGCCCGTCTAATATGATCAGCTCTGCCATATCTGCTGACCTGGGGAGACAGGGGGCTCTGAGGGGCAATCAGGAGGCTCTGGCTACTGTCACTGGCATAGTGGACGGAACAGGAAGTATAGGAGCTGCAGGGGGACAGGTGAACAAAAATACAGGACGTTTCATGAGCAAAAACTCTGTTCGCTACACAAAACAAATGCATTAAAACAGCAGGAAAACACAAGATTCAATTACAGAATAAAGAATAAAGTTCTGTGTGCAAGTGTGTGCTTTACCATAGTCAGTGTCTCTCTGTGTTCGGCTATTGAAAAGCATTGGTCATCTTGTCATGGTTTGTTAAGCCACAGTTGTCCTGCCGCTTTAGTCCATTCACAATAGAGCCAGTATACTGCAAGGAATAAGATTGATGCATTATTTGTATTTTTATGTAATGAAATTGTATTTTTATGTGATGAAATTGCATGTTAGGTTAGAGAAATAATCGTCGACTAGTCACCACTGACCTAATTTCTGTCTGTGTCCTCTAGTACCTGGTGTCCCTGATTGAGAGCAAGCTGGGCTGGATGTACGTGTTCTACTTCTTCATCGTCATGGTAAGATGATTTCCTGGAATCACAATAGGCCTTTTTTACTGGCTGTGGCTCGAAGGAATACTGCTGCGGCGGCGACGACCGTTAAGTTTAGGCACCAAAAAGACTAGTTAAGTTTAGGGAAAAGATCCTGGTTTGGATTCAAACAATCCCGAGGAACGAACATGTTTCCTGGGTGAAAGTATTAAAGTTATATTATTAGATTAGATTGGATATTGCATAAGTTTGCGTTATTTCCGGTTGTAGCTGTATCCCTTCTAGCCACAAACCTTTTTAACTGAAGACATGTTGACATGTCACAGTAGGGAAAGCACAGGTGTAGATAATAAGCGTCACTATGTTACTATGACAAGTCAAAATGCCTTAAAATGCCTCTTAAAGGTGTTTGTTTTTACAATACATTGACATAAATATTACCTTTGAATTGCCAATTCTGACTAAGTATATAAATGTATGTTGTATGTTTTGCACAAGTTTAAAGTCGCCCCATATTTTTTTGGTCTGCCTCTTTCTTTTTATCTTCACTTGTTTGTTCACTGGTGCAGACTGATCTCATGAAGCGGCGTATGTGTGACACGGCAATTTGTATTCCATTTTTGGCATGTTATCAAGACACATGCTCGCTTTTTAGCGTGTTTATCAACGGCGTTTGGCCTTCATTGACTTACATTACCTTGCGATTGCGGGTGAGTTTGCGCCGTAGCGAGGAGTACGAAAGGGCGAAAATCTGCATAGGGAGGTTGGTCGTTCGGTCGGTCGTTCGTCTCTTTCTTCTTTTCCTAAACCCAACCGGTTATTCTCTTCCTAAACCCAACCCGCGTGTCACGTTTCCTAAACTCAGCCGTCATTTTCTCGCGATAACACGCCAAGTGGCGTGTATGTTTCCGCTGTATACAGCGTAGACATACACATAGCTCAAAGTGCGTACAGATAACACGCCACTTGGCTTAAGAAAGTGGCCGTGTATGTTTACGCAAAGTCATGATGTCATGTTGACTGGTGGAAACATGAGTGTAACCCTAACCCACAGCAACACTTCAGCATGTAGTTGTATGACATTGAATAACTTTGAGTCTTGTGTTTCGATGTTACAGACGGGGGGCAGCATTGTGTTCATCATTCCCTTGCTCTTTAAAGAGGTGCTCGCCATGTGGAGAGACAGACAAGCGCTGCGGCGCCAGCTGTGAACACGTCAACATCTGCCAGCCATAATGTTCCTACTCTTATCAGTGCCAACCCAGCAGGGCTGCTCACAAACAGCTGCTTTTAGGTGAGTTTCGCGAGGTATAAAGATTTGCGGGACGCTGTTTCTCACAGCCACGACGGTTAAGGTGACCTAGAGTTACAGAGCGACCAGTTAAACTCCCACAACGACCAGCGTTTATCTATTAACACCCACGTGAGCAGGCACAGAGTCTTTGAGCACAACACTGCAATCGTATCCACTCACTAAAAGCCTAGACGTGTAAATGCACACTTCTTTTAGTGTGAATACGAGGATATTTAGGTTGAGCTGAAGTGCCTGATTTGAAGAAGGCTTTATAAGGGACCTAGCTGTCCAGTCTGTGAATTCAGGCCTTGCAGGGCCATCACAGAATGTACTACTGTATATATATATTTTAGGATTTAAATTGATGTAAAAACCTTTTTTAAAGAGATGCTCTTAAGTTAATATTTAGCCTTTTAGATCAAAAGTTCTTAACTTAAAGACCCCCTTTGGGATAATTTGGGTGTCAAGAGTGTCTAAAGAATGTGAATATTAATTGTAATGTAGACATTTTATTGTCAGCTTTTGTAGATATGTATGATCTTTCTGTTTTTGGTCGAGATAATGAACATTGCACTGTAGTACAGTAGGCAAAGTCTCGAAGATTTTAGTGAACCACTCAGATCTTAGCTTGGTTCGCTGCCACTTGATTTCTCTTGTGTACAGTTTTGTGTAATCAGGGTTAGAAGCTATACTGTCTACGGGGACCGGTTCTCTCCATTCTGTATATGTGTCAGTCACTGATTGATATGTTTCTCATTCCTTTTTCAAGTTTTAGTGTCTTAAGTCACATGCAATTGCCATGAAAACCCTCTCGCACAGACACACACACACACACACACAGTGATAGAAACACAGTAAGAAAGATCTACCATTGTCTGAGCCATTTAGTTTACAGTGTAGCATGCCTAATGCACTTTAAAGTGTAAACTGCATACTGACATTGCAGAAGAGACACATTTTGCCTGTTTGTAGCATAAGCTGCACCTTCTCACGGTTGTTTGGGGAACTTGACTGACAGTCTGTGCCGAACAGATTTAAAGGCCAATAAAGGTACAGTAAATTACTCATGATCAGGGTGGGAAATGATCATACGGTATAACACCAGCCATATGCTAGTTCATAATTGGGCAGGTTGTCTACTTTACTAGACACTGTGGTCAGTAACCAGCCATCATTTGGGGGAAGATTGTTTTGGTTCAAATCAGTAAAAGGAAAAACTACAATTTGTGATTTTTTTTTTTTTTCCCAGTCACTTTGGCCAGTAGACACGTTTAGTTTGCTCTGTTGCATGTAGACCATTTTAAAGTGCTTTTAACATCTGGGACATCAGGGCATCTTTGTATCATCATTACTGGTATGAGACGTGTTTCTTATGCTAAACCAAGAGCACTGGAGCATAACATGAGCCCACACCTCCGATGTCTCTGAACTTTGCCAAGTGTAATAGAATGTAAATTGAAATGTTTGTGGAATGTGTAACCCTATCTGTGGTGTATTTATTTTGTTTTATTTTTTTATTTATGTGTACTTTTTGAGTTTGAACTCATGTAAATGCACATTTTCATTTGAAATAAATGCAAGTTACATTTGGCAAATTGCGAGTTGTCTACAGAATACTTCAGATAAGATAGTGATGGTATAGGTGGATTTTTTTTTTTTTTTTTTACATTTTTGGTCTTGTAACTAGTGTTTCCTTTCTAAACTATTTTATTATAGCTTCCAAGTTGCATTAACACAGTATTGCCATATAATCGACTGTGCAGTTACTTTAAAACCACCAGGGGGTGCTATTACACACAAGAACCCACAAGTTTCAACCCTTCTTTGCTTCTCTTAATACATCTATGCTCACAACACTTAAAACAAGAGTGGAAACAAAAAAAAATTCAGACCAGTAGTTTATATCAATATCATTCATTCATTTTATTTCTATTTTGAGCACACTATAAGGAATCAACAATAAGAAAGGCAACAATGCACCAACAACCCAGCAGTATATTTTCTTTACAATTATTATCAAAAAGGATTTTGATCCCATACAAATACACTTACATGTTGCAAGGGTACATGAACCAGCATTAAATAACAATACAAAGAGTATCATACACTCATGCATATACAAAGTTATAACAAAAAAAAAAAAAACGCTACACTTCAATATAGCTGCGACAGGTGAAGTTTGCTTGGGCACAGTGAGACACTAACGGATCAATGTTGACATGCATCATTTTAGTTTTCCACCCAACAGACCTGATGATTACTACCAAGGCTACAACAACCCCTAACGAACAAATGTTAGAAACGGTGTCTAACAACGTCACAACAAAGTCTGATTGAAGGAAAACATTTTTAATAATTACAAATGTCAAGTCATTTCTAGTCTGTTTCTCAGTGAGTATTTGTATGTTTTTTTTTGTTTGTTTTTTAAACGATTACCATAAAAAAAAGTTCTCTTGTCAATGTTTAAAGTAGTGCAAATATAGTTTCAGAAAAAACTGTTATATCAAGAAATATGGGGAATTTATAATTATTTCCCTAAACTCAAAATAAGTTAATATACTTTGAAAGTTTTGTCTGTGAAGATAGGTGCACACAAACATTGTCTCTCTCTCACTCACTCACACACACACACACACACACATAAAAATAAATTTTAAAACAATTTCAGATAGCCATGTTTGCTATTTTTAGATCTGTGAATTATCGCTTTGTTGAGCCATGAAAGATTGATAACAACATGATTATGAACAACTGCTTTCATGCTGATTTTTCACAGATTGAGGCGTTTGGTTCGTGAAAGAGAGACTGAGAGACTTTAAAGGGGGGCCGACAAAAGCCTGTCTGAATCACAGGCCACTTGTCTGGGTAGAAAAAGCATTCCTTTGATCCAGAAGGGGTCTGTGACATTTTGTGGTGAGGGTTCCCTTATTAAAGTTTGTCCCCCCCCCCCCCCCCCCCCCCCCTCCCCCTCCACACCACCACTTTCCCCCCGCTCTGTCTATTTATGGGGGGAGCAAAGTGAGGCAACGATAGGGATAGGGATAGAAAAACAAAAGCCGCCCACCCCCCCCCCCCCAAGGGACCTAAGTTTCCTCTGCTGGGCCCCGCTCTGACATAGTGACTCTTTTACCTGATGTGAAACTCGACACTGAGTGAGCGCTGAACCTCGACCGCTTTTACCACAACAAAATTATAAGCCCCGCTCCAACCTCCAACCTCCAACCCCCCCCCCCCCCCCCCCCCCCCCCTTGTCTCTCTCTCTCTCTATTTCGCCTGCAACTTGAGCTACGTCGGTTTTGTTTTGTTGTTTTTGCATTGAACTTCTAACTTAACTTGTTTGTTTTACTAAATCACTTGATGAGGTAGTAAGAGTGGATGCATCCAGATCATGGCTTTTTATTCATGTACAAATTAGAATGACTGTAGGTAGGGAGAAAGAAGTCAGCACATCCTATTTGAGTCACCCAAACTGCCAAAGTTGAGCAGTTGTGGTGTGTTTACACTATATATTTGAAGATCTTCTGACCCATGACTGATCACTCAGTGAGTGACTTGTATAAATGATTTGTTTCTAATTTCTCTTTGGTTCAACTGCCTCAGCTGCCACAACTGTTACAACTGTACCACAAGACAAACACCAAACTAACATTCATACACAAACACTTGTTATTATATACACACACACATTTATAGAACGGCAAAGACACAAAAAAAAAAAAGAGAAGCAGCTCAACTCTTCATAAAAAAAAAACTACCAAAAGTGGAACTGAAAGGTTAGGGTTCCTCTGAGCTGCAACATGGTGAGCAAACGCTACACTCGCTTCATGGAGAAAATGAGTGTATTTAACAACTGCATGGTGGACATGAAGACAAAGAGTGGAAAATGTCCACATTATTACAAGCATAAAGCTGACAAAACTAAATAAGGTATGTTGTAGTCTGTTGCCAAAACATTATAGATTTGTACAGCCCCATTATGCAAATAATGCAAACCAAAAAAGGGAATATGATTTGTAGTTTGTACATTTTTCGTCGTGATGGTGTTATGGCCAATATTATTAAGTGACCACGGTGGAGCGTATATGACCCGTAACGACTTTTAAACACCTTATATTGCCTTGTTTTACACATCCAACTTCTTCTAATTATCTTTTTTTTTCTTTTTGCCGATCTAGCGTCACGAATAATAAATAAATAATCAAATAGGACTAGAAGTCACTGTTGTACAGGTACTGCCACATGACGTTATTGCTGAACCTCCACCGTTGACCTTTGCCCTGGAGCTAATCACAGTCGCGCTGCCACATTTTGAGCCCCGGGTGAGGTTTTGACCCCTGACTTGACTCGTGCTATCAGAGCCCTGGGGTGAGACTAAAGGCTAAGTGTGGTGCAAACCAGGAATAGCAACCCATCTAATCAAAACCATCTCGTGACTTTTAGCGAGAGGGAAAAGAAAGGCCCGAGGACTGACGTCAAATACTATCCAGAGCCCGCTCAGAAGAAAATTAACCTCTTAAAACTAGAGCCTGTTTTCTGTCATTAAGAGTCTGCATTCAAAAATAATTTCACAGTATAGTAAAAAAAAAAACTGAGGAAAAACAGTATATAAAATATATAGAATATTTACAGTTATAAACAAAAACCGTTCCTAAGGTCTGAGCTTGATTAACTAGGATAATGCTAGCTTCCTTGTGCTGAAAATCTAAGGTATGTGGTGTCAAGAGGTGTTTTTAAGCCCATGCTGAATGAGCTTGCGGACAGTCAGTTACAAATTGCTACATATATACATATGATATGACACATATCGATGTGAGGTTACGTGTAGAGGGATGTCGACCACTCGGTGATCCTCCACTGGGTCTAGTTGTGCTTTTCTACTGCAGAGAAGATGCTTTGTAATGCAGAAGCTTCATCTTCTTCACCTTGAAGAAATCTGGAGGGTAAAAGAAGACAAAGCAAAGTGAGGAAAAATACCTCCGGACGACTCTCATAACTAAAATCACTTTACTATATTGTAATATATAGTGTCGATTTTTGGGTCACATAAGTAAAACAGTGTTAGGCAAGAAAGAGAATAAGCAAATCTCCCAAATGTCAAACTATTTAGTTAACTATTTATTTAAGCTATCTGGTGGACTGACCCGTGATGGCAGACTGTTTGCGTTTTCCTTGCCGTCGGATCCGGTAGCACCCCCTTGTGGTCACCTCCAGGTACTCATCCCCAGACCCGGACGTGCTGCTGGACCCTGGGGAACAGTTGCCCGACGAAGACGATGTCCGCCTTTTGGCCGTTGGACATTGCACTGACCTAACTGTACAGCTGCGGTAAAACGCCGGCACGTCCTCGTAACTGAGCTCCTCCCACTCCATGTCGGAGCCCTCTCCTGGCATTTCTCTCTGGAAATCAAAGTTCCAGCGCTTGTTGGCCACCTCCACGTTCATACAGAGCAGCCGCTGGAAGTCCTGCTGCAGCTGCTGGTGGTCCACAGGCCCGAAGAGGTTCCTCCGCACCGGCCCCACCTTCAATTTCAAGGCCTCAATGCACCCCCGGTGTGAGAGGTCTGGGTTGGGTGCCTCCGTAGCTGGTCCTTCTGGTGATGTTGATGGAGAGGCCATGGTCATATCCCTGTCAGAGAACAAAACACGGAGTGTTAGAGGAAGGTCAGAGGTTGAGTGTTAGGCCTGCAGAGTTTCATTGAGGTGTGATCTGGGTTTTTAATGGCATAGATTAGTTACAGACATACAAGCTATTAAGTGCCCAAACCCCCCACCCCCCTCCCAAAACACAGGCAGTATCTTCCCTCTTGGGCGCCTTTCTGTTTTATGTGATCAACTACATGTGGCCCTAACCCGCAGGAGTAATTACTGCAGCAACAGGTAACTCAACCGACACCAAATAAATCTCGCCACAATATTCTCTGCCCTGCTGTGTCAAAGTGAACCTGACTCTCCACCTGCTCCGGTGTCTGCCAGTCAAAGGTGGACAGTTAAGAGTCAGCAGGTCACATAGAGAAAAATGCCCATGTGGGCTACTTGTGAGGAATGTTTCCCACGTGCCTCAGCTACTAGTTGCCACATTTAATTAGAGCAATGCTGTTGAATTCCGAGATTTCCACACTGCTAATTAACATTCTATAATGCTTCTCGTCATATCACAACCTCGTCTATATAGAGTGAGATGACGTTTTACAACACACATCCCTTGCTGACTCTGAGCCTCAGTGCTTTATCAGCTGTGTGTAGTGAAAGAAGACACGTGTTTTCTCGGATGGGCAGTAACTAAGATAGAGCTGAGAGATATGGTTCTGCTGCTGATCTATTACTACACTATATACAGTATAAGGTCTGAAATGTTGTATTTTCCAGATCCTAAATGTTGCAAACTGATACAGATTTCTAAATGTGTCATCAATTAACGGTTTCAATTAGTTAGATCAATAACAAACGCCTCTGCTGGTTTGGCCATCATATCTACATTATTATATAAGTTTGTGTATATTTTGATCTTGTTTGTATAGGCGCCCTGTGTCAAAACATTGCCTTTATACCTTTCAGTTAATAGTGTATTTGCATGCTGCATATATGTCAATACATTTGCGTGTAATCCAATGCTCACATAGTAACTTGTGGACAAGGGGTGTGGGAAGCTGAAAAGGGGCCCCAGCGTGGGTTAACTCAGCACTTCCCCAACCTCTAGTTTAGAAAGAAACTGTTCACAAATAACAGTAATTAAGCACAAAATATTGTCGCATTCAGGGCCCTTCATTATAGTTGCGTCATTAGTTAAAAAAGAAAAAAGAAGAAATGCGTAGAATGAGTTTTGGAAACACCAGCATGGCATCATATGAGCCCAAGATCAGCCTGAAGACAGAAATAAGAGGGAGGCTTGCAAAACACCACGTCGGAGGGGGCTGAGGGGGGAGGGTGGGGCAAAGCGTTGCGCAAGTGTTTGACATCTACAGAATATATTTTTATATATACTGTAGATAGGAAGAGCACTCCAAATACCGTAGTCTGTAGTTTTAAGATGTCGGTCTACTCGTGTAACCTGTTAAAAACCACATATGTCGGAAAGCACAGCAGCTCGAGTCCGACAAATTCAAACGTTTCATAAGTGCGTATGCACTATCACTAGCAATAACATATTTAAGCCGCACAACTCTAGTTTCCTCGTTTATGGTTCCTTCAGAGCTGGATTGGGATGTATCAGACTTGATGGAACAACACAAACCATATCATTGCTTTCTTTCACCAACGGAGCTGCTCTCTCTCTCTCCGAGTTAAAGTTGTTTTCGTCAAAAATGAAGTGGGCGCGGTATGCAGATAAGGTTAGCTAGCTAGCTACATGATCGGTGTCCCCACTTGCAGAAACACCGAGAACACCCTCAATATCTTACACCAAACTGCTTTTTAAAATGCTACGGTTAATGCATCAACTATCTCTGCAACCACAACACATTACGGTGCAATGTTGAATAGAACAACATCAGGAAAAACACGTTAAGGTTTTGTAAAGTTACTGTAGTGTGGAGAAAAAACCTGCGTGACGCAGTTTAGATTCACTTCGGATGTGGGTCAATGAGATGCGACACAAACAGCCCGCATCTTGTCAATGTCACACACGCAACAGCCGCATGATAACCATTTGAATATTACAACAACAACAACACAGGCATTGCCTCTTAAAAGCGTCGTAAAAACGACTGGCAAAGTGGTGCAAAACTGCATCAACATAAGTTGACATTGCCCAGACTAGACCTAAAATAAACCCAAAGAAGAATGCGTGAACGAAATGAACTATAACGTGAAGCCTCGACAAGAGTAACAAACAAATATTCCTCTCTTACCATCAGCGTCAATATCTCAAAAGTAGGCTATTCAACAGTTGAGTTTCACGTCTCGAGCGTTTCGTCTCCAAACTCCGCACAATTCATCCAGTCAAGAGGAGTGATATGTGTTCCTGACAGCTCCGTGGAAACAAACACACTGTCACGTTGAGTATATAGGCACCACCCACGGGAGGGTCGTCCTTGACCCGTTATCTGCGACAATTGTTTGTTATGAACTCAAAAGACAGCGGGGACGTCCTACGGTCTATAGGCAGAGGCGGTTTAGTTTAGTATAGGGGATCTTTGGTAGACTACTAGAGGAGTCAGTCACGTGGTTCCCATCATAAACACTCATTGGAGCGCAGCAGGAGGTAAACATCGTTAACCATAAATTCTTATATACGACAATTAAATGCAACATAAATAGGCCTATACATGTTGCAGCAAAAGAAAAGAAAAAAAGTAATATAACTGCATGTAAGGGGAGAGACGTACGGGTAGGGTCAAAAACATTTTTAACTAGATATCACCATACACTTTCACAGTTGAGTAGCCACTTAGTATTAAAACAATTGTTTTGCTTTTTTGTATTAGCCTACAAGTTAACTTTCATACATTTCCAGAACAGAAATCTGAACATTGGATAAAGCCAGGTTCAAAATTCTTGTTTAATTTTGTTGTCATATTAAAGCTAGGTTTTTTACAGTATTTACTGTAAAACCTTCAGAATATAGATAGGATTATAACTAGAAAGTTTTTTTTATAACTACTGAGATGGATAACAGTCTACAGTCTACAGGTGAATATGTTAATGAAACTTCTCCCCAAAAAAAGTCCCAAATCTCAAAATTGACCAGCGCAAAGATGTTTTTGTGTCTCGCTGTCATTATAAATGTAGGCTTTAAAAGTGTTAATAATGATTACAAATAGCTTCATACCTGTTATCATAATGCTAAAATCACCTCATTCAATCTGCGCAATGTGCTCCTGCTCCTAACCTGTTGCTCTGTTGCGCCCTGGTGCCCCACTTCTCCTTCGGCTCGACTAGAAGTAGGTCAAATATCTTGGCACGGGCGGCCATGTCCCCTTCTCCCTCAAACGTGACATACATTCACGTGTAGTGCTTATATCACGTGTTGTTTTGGAACTCTTCTCCTCCTCCTCGAGTCACGTCGAACTGACTTTTCCCGCTTGTACACTTGACTTCTTCTTTTGCATGTTTAACACATCCTCGTTTGGATTATATAGGTTACAGGTCTACAGTATGAGGTGGACAAAAAGCACTCCAACGTTCTGAACGATACCATCATGTGCATTTGGTTACTTAGGAAGAAGTGAAGAGAAACACTGCTATTCTCTCTTCATAACAGAAAAATAAGGTTTATGACTTCTATTCCTCTTAATTGGCTTATGTCTTGAAAATGTTATTATTGTTCTTATTGTCTTGTAAATCAGCAATATGGAAAATTGAATTAGTTTTTACTGTTCAAAGACTAATCTGATTTTAAAGGCACATACGAATTTCTCTTAATTTTACTCAAACAGTACAATTCTGTCAATATAGCCACATACTGAAACATCTATATACAGCACACATTTTATGACTTATTATGATGTTTAATGTATCTTGGTGTACACCAATTCAAATTCTGATGTTTAACTTAAATTGATGGAGCTGAAACGATGAAGGAAACGACATAAAATAAATTGTGAATATGTGCTGCTTTTTCTTTCATAATAAACTGAATATATTTGGGATTTGGACTGGGACGCAATGAGGCATTTGAAAGCAATTTGGGCTCTCAAAACTTGTGATAGGCATTTTCCTTTGATTGCATTGATTATTAATCACTTTAATCACTATATGAGTATTACATTTTACTCCTTCCATTCTTACATTGCACTTTTTTCTCCAAACTGTTTGGTATCATTATTACCAATTGTTGAATGACTGCTCAATAGCCTTTGTTTTGTACATCATGTTCACTTCCCATAACCCTTCCTACACCTTATGTTATGTCACATTTCTTTCGTTCCCTAACTATTATGAAATACTGTAGGTTCTTCCTTCCTATTATAATTGATAAATGATTCCCCTCTTTCTTATTATTACATAGGTTCTCTGTTACAGTGTATTACATGAGCAGCCTTATTCTTGCATAGTAACAGTATGAAGTCATGCCTGCTAGCTGGCCAACCCCCTCACTGAGAAAGGTTATTCCAGGTTTTACACACTCACTTACTATTTTTACACATTAGTCAACGTCTGTACTACCTCATACGTTTTTCCTTCTCAGACACCGCCTATGCATGCAACGTTTCTAAAAGGGGTTTATTAGATGCACTGCTTTAATAATTTCAAAGTAGGTAGCAGCGATCGTGGTGCGGTCATGTGTGTGTGACAGTCCCTCATAGAGCCTCAAAGTAATTATGTCACCACTATGGAATGTTTCTTGGTTGGACAAAAGTATTTTCACATGGGGGGGGGGTAATCAAACATTCAAGGCAGTTCAGCACAAGGCTCCAAGGAAACAAAACAATTTCCCTATCCACGTGTGTTTATGAGTTTTACAAACATCCATAAATCTCAACCTTGGACTTAATTTACTTTATTTCTGAATGGTAAGGGACTGTATACAATTATTATGGTAGGGAGGGGTTTGAACTTTGTATTTGACTTAAACAAAAACAAATGTAACTAGATATCACCATACACTTTCACAGTTGAGTACTTATTAAGACAATTGTTTTTTTTTGTATTACAAGTTTTATTACATGTTATTAAAGATGCAAATGAGGCATTCTCTTATTAAATATGTGTTATTTTTTTTCCAGAACAGAAATGTGAACATTGGATAAAGCCAGGTTCAAAATTCTTGTTTCATTTTGTTGTCATATTAGAGTCAAAGCTAGGTTTTTTACAGTATTTTTATCATTCAATACTGTAAAACCTTCAGAATATAGATAGGAATATAACTAGAAAGTTTTTTTGTAACTACTGAGATGGATAACAGTCTACAGTCTACAGGTGAATATGTTAATGAAACTTCTCCCCAAAAAAAGTCCCAAATCTCAAAATTGCCCAGCGTATTAAGATGTTTTTGTGTCTTGCTGTAATGCTACTTCATTATAAATGTAGGATTTAAAAGTGTTAATAATGATTACAAATAGCTTCATACCTGTTATCATAATGCTAAAATCTCCTCATTCAATCTGCGCAATGCTCTCCTGCTCCTAACCTGTTGCTCTGTTGCGCCCTGGTGCCCCACTTCTCCTTCGGCTCGACTAGAAGTAGGTCAAATATCTTGGCACGGGCGGCCATGTCCCCTTCTCCCTCAAACGTGACATACATTCACGTGTAGTGCTTACATCACATGTTGTCCATAAATCTCAACCTTGGACTTAATTTACGTTTTTTCTGAATAGTTAAGGGACTGTATACAATTATTATGGTAGGGAGGGGGTTTGAACCTTATATTTCACTTTTAAAAAAAGCAAGACCCAATCAATATATTAACAGGTCCACCAAAATAAACTAAATATGTTGTATGAACGACACAGAGAACTGATCTGACACTCCTTCAGCGGGACGACATCATTTCTCTGTGCCGTTTTCATGGTGTGACAACACTATGATTTAGGTTTAATTAGGTTTTGGCACAAAAACTGCTTTTTTTTAGGTTTAGGGAAACGTTGTTTGGGTTCAAATAACTTCTTCGCTAAGGTTATGGAAGCTTTGTCGTCATGGTAACAATAACAAGCACTTGGTGCGTTTGCCTGTGATGCTAGGAACAACGTTGACTGTTGGTAGGAAACGGGAAACAAACAGCGGTCTCTCATGGTAACCCACATCCAGAGACACACTTGTCCTCTGCACATGACTAAATGCACATTTATGGTCCATTGTGCACACAAAAGGCATTTTTTTGTACATTAACATTTTGATGTTTAACTAAGACAAAAAATACATAACCTTTCCCTCTTCTGATCCCCCTAATAATCTCCGTGCAGTCCCTAAATATTATCAAAAGATGTGATGATAATTGCTGAATGATCTGCGCCTCCACTGACATCATATCTTCAGCACAAACTGTTATTTTTAGTTTTTGTCTATTGCTTTCTTACATGCTGAGTTATTTTAGGTCTCTCCCATCATGATACATAATAGTCAATTAGGGTCGTGTCCCAGTTCCCTAATTCCCTACTAATCTGTGCGTCAAGTGGTCTTTATGCACTGTCATGTGAGGATTCATCAGCAGACAATGAGGCCCCACTGATCCCTCACTGTTTTGTCAGCTCTATGACCTGTATTTACAGTCATTTTATTGTTTCCTAATCCCCCCCCCCCCCCCCCCCCCCCCCCCCCCGCCCATCCTTAATCCTGCTCTATGTTACAGTCATTAAGCCCATTGTCTTTCCTCCACGGTCAGTGCCATTTGAATTCATTATCTTGCTTGTAAAACAACAGTCACACAGTACAACGGGACTCGGGTCAGAAGACGATGTGCTGGGGAACTAACATGGTGGGTTTTATGCTAGCGAGAGGAAATCAATTTACCTCTTTTCATTCAAATGTTACTGATTCACTGGGCTGTAAAAGAAACAAAGGACACAACAGAGAAGCCAGCTGACCATACATATATCCTACAACTGCAGGCAGTGTTTTACCTATGTACTGTATGTAGTTTGAGTGTTTAACAGTTGGAAATTACCTGTAACGTAATTGTTTTTGGAGGACATTTATCAGATAAGAGAGAGAATAATACAAATATAGCTTGACATAGCCTTATGGAAGGATGCTGCTCAGAAAATAAGTTAAATAATCACTCTCATGTATTCCTGGGAGGAAAGCTTATGAGAAATTAACTGAAGGCTAACTAAAGGTAGATGTAATCAATATAAAGGGTTAGGGTTAAAGTGAGTCCCTTTAATAACGTATTCATAACCAGATAATGTCATTTAAACACCTTTACCAGGTTGTCTTATTTAAAGGAATAGTTTGACTCTTATGTTTAGCTTTCTTGCTGAGAGTTAGAGAAGATCAAAGCCTCTTATGGTTGTACGCTAAATATAGTTAGCTTAGTTTAGCATCAAGACTGGAATCAGGGGGAAACAGCTAGCCGAACTCTCTCCAAAGGTAACAAAATCTGCCTACTGTACCAGTACCTCTAAAGCTAAATTTGATTTATCATTTATATAATCCGCACCAAACCGTTCATTGAGATGGTGCAGTACGACAGCTACAAGGCAACTGTAACAACCTAATATCAATAGTAATATTGCATCACAGTGTTTTTTTGTTTTTTTTTAGATTAAAATGCTGTTTGGTTTCGCTCCGGATGAGACAGAGGTTTCAGGAAGCTGCAGGTCAAAGGTTATTGGCTAGACTAGAACCTTGAAACTGAGAGTTTGGTGCCAAAGGCGCTTTTTCAGTGAAACGCCAAGAGCATGTGCAGTGTATACCATATGGCAGTCTCATTTCAGCATGAAGTCTCTGTGGTGAAGGGGATGCTGTGATGGAGAGATCAGGACGAGCAACAGAGGAGAGGAAGTTGTTGGTTCGCAGGTGCAGTATGGGGGTTTCCACATCCTTCTGCCCTTTAGTTGAGGAGGCAAATACTGAGAAGAGGCTCACCACAGACGAACTAGGAGAAGAAGAGAGACTTCATGTGGAAACATGGTGAGGGAAATGGCAAAATGTTGAGAAGTCCCACAACTTGCCGCAAGATAGCAACAAAAGTAAATGAGAAAGAAAGGAAACGGTGTGTGCACGTCATTTAGGTAAGCTTTCAGAGTTGTCTGCTAACTGGTGAGATAAGAGATGAATGGCTTCACATTTACTAGTTCTACATTGGAAACATCACTAATCTCCTCTAAGCAGCTCATCATACGCGCTGACACACACGTGCACAAGCATGCATAGTGATCTCATTCAAAACAAGCTGTGCGTGATAGTAATACAGGATGCCTTTAGGCTAAAACAGTCCAGAAGCTATCAGTAAGCATGATCAACCACATTTAAATGGCTTTATTTAAATGTGTAACAGAACATAACTACACAGACAAATGGCAGTTGTTTTTATCTAGTTATTGTTCGTACCTGCAAATCACCAAATCCATTCTTACAGGGATATAAATACTGAACGGGGAGTAATTTATCATCCAATGCAACTTTTATTGCTTTTTCATATCAGTGGTGCGAGTGATCTGTGCTAAATTTGGAACTTTGTTGAAGGGTGTGGGGGAGATTTACAGCGGAATAATAAAGCCAATGAACCCAAAAGTTAAGTCTCACACACACACACACACACACACACACACACCAAACATACAAGTACTCCATACATAAGTGGGAGGAGTTTCCATGGGAGTATTCGCACAGCTGTGTAGGCCACAGGTGGGGTTGTGGGGGAGGGCGGAGGAGTGAGCCGCACTCTCTGATTTCATGAGTGTGTGTGTGTGTGTGTGTGTGTGTGTGTGTGTGTGTGTGTGTGTGTGTGTGTGTGTGTGTGTGTGTGTGTGTGTGTGTGTGTGTGTAAAAGAAGGAGTGTGTGCTTTCTAGGGCAGGGTCTGCAGAAATTTGGGGTGCAGGGAGAGCGAGGCAGCTCGCCGGCAGCTGGATATTGTCAGTGGTTCACCAGGGGAGCTTGCATGTCAGGGTGAACGGGTTTAAAATGAAATATGCCCAAGGAGACCCTGACTCACTGTGTTTGTTTTGGGGGGATCCTCAGGGGCTGCCGGTGTAACATACAGATTGGGGTCTCGGATTTATTTTCTTTGAGCTGTGGTGGCCAGTGAGTGTGTAGTCCTCCTACAGTTTTCTGTATGAATGTAAGGCATTTCTTGTTCTTTTGAGAGCAATAACAGAGGCGATAACATCTGTTCTTTGAAATATTGTTTTTGCAGAGTGTGTTTGTGGGCGTGAGGAAAGGAGGAGGGGGAGGGGTTGAAGGGCGGGGAGAGGCGGGTGTAAATCGATCTTTTGTTTTCGTCCCTGCATATGTGTCTTGGGAGAAAGCCACAGCGAGACAGAGGAATGTCCGAAAAATGAAGCATTCTGTAAAAGTAAAGCAAAAATATGTTTATTTTGATCACAAAATTGTTCAATTTCCACCCACAAAATGCATAAAATGCTGCTTTAAAATGAAACCTGCTCTCCCCTGATATTATATATGCTTATTTTCAGTGCAACCTAATGCAAAACAATAATGATAATAACCTAACACTTTGAAAAACATACTGTATCTACCAATCATAACTCCAGGAGGTTTGTGTCCCGCATCTGTTTCTGCTCCATGCAGCTGAGGTGAAAAGGTGGTGCGCTTCAGCTGATGTGTTTTCGTCCTTATCTACATCTGGGGAACATCTGGTTTGCATCTGGCCCTGGCCTTGTAATATCTGGCTATGCATGAGCGTGACAATATGTGTGTTTGTGAGAGAACGGGAAGGAGAGGGCACTTAATTTATTTGTGAGTTTGGATGTGGCTGGATGGGAGGATCAATGAATGAGTCAGCGAGCAAATGACTGTTGAAAAGAGAGAGAAGTATGTGTGTGATTGCGTTACCTGGCTTGAATCGAATAATCTTAGTGTTGCTGTCTTCAATTGTAAGTTAAAACATTTTTTTTTTTACTAGCAATGCGATCTGTTTAACACCTGTGACAATCAGAAAAGAAACGTGCACGACTTAGCAGTCAGCCTTATCTGTTTGACATATGTGGGTGGAAACCTCTTTAAATCTGTTTTGCTTGTGGAAAGAGTCCATTGTGGATGACACCCTTTTTCAAAAGTCATTGATGAAAGTGTAGAATGCATCATTAAAAACAAAGTGGGATCACGGAGATACCAGGTTATACCATTTGCCAAATTTCTGACAGTAGAGAAAGCTTGAGCAGAGATGAAGAGGGACAAAAGGGGGTGATATTTGGAGTCCCTGTGTTAGGGGTCCATGGTATTATTGGTAACAGGGCCAGCTGGGCTTAGTTACTATCACATGTGTGCAGTGATTTTTAACAGAAAGCCTGCATTACATTAGATGTGGGGTTTTAGAAATGGGCATTCAGGAGGCAGTCAAAGACATTGTTGAGTTGCATTATGGGAAATGTAGGATAGTGTGTTTTCCTCCATCCCATACGACCACATTGGGGTCGATCGTTATACCCTCTAGTACGACCCGCAGGAGCTTTTCCTGCATGTGGTTAACATTGTGAGTGAGTCATAGTTTAGGTGGGGTTTAGGCACCAAAACAACTTGGTTAGGTTTAGGAAAAGATTGTGTTTTGGCTTGAAATCAGTATATTTCTTATGCTATGTCACTTCTGTACCATTTGTTACGTCAAGTGAAAATAACTGGACACGAACACCAGTCTCCTGGGTCAAAGTCCTGTGTTTGTTTCACCCACCCACCCTAAACGCCATTCCACGGTCTTTAAAGGGGCGCTATGCAGTTTTGGCCATTTCTTCGCTGTTTTCTCACTTTTTGCTCGCAGGTTTCTCTATAGAGCTCCCCCTACAGCTTCGGAATACATATTTGGCAGCTCCTATGTTTACTTGTGTCTGACTCCTCGCTCGGTCAGTCTGCCGTTTCCTCTTTCTCTGTTCCTCCGACAATGCTTTCCTAGCTTTCTGCTTCTTTTTTGCCGGCTCAGCCATGACAATAGTGTGAAAAACTCCATTGCTACCTTGTGCTAGCTGTTTCCTGGATGGGGGCGCGTATGTGTGCAGTGCCGTGAAGCAATTCGTTACATCGCGAGACCTGATATCACGCGATCCTTCCTGACGCTGAGGCCGGCGGCTCGCCGGCTGAAAGTTGCAAGGGTGGTTTTTCTGCTCACAGGCGCTAGGGGGAAGCGAGACGACCACCATTCAACTCGAAAAACGTCATATAACCATTCCAATGACTCCAAAGCTGTTCAGTTAAGGTAAATTAAGCTAAAAAAACTGCATAGTTCCCCTTTAATACAGACTTCGTGCTTTGCTCCCGTCATAATTACTATGGCCACTAGAGGGTGCCGCCTCACGTAAATACAAAAAAGAGTCATTTATAGCTGCTTTCGTTGTTTCTCTGGGGTGGATAATCTCGGTTTTTGGAGCTTGACCTGTCCAAGAGACTCAAAAGTCAGGATATCTCGGGCCTCTGTGGCTTCGATTTTGACCATTCTTCTCCTTTAATCTGTCACTTGTGAGTCCCTAAACTTTATGAAAGTGAAATACAAAATAAGTGGAGTACACCTTCAAAGTTGGAAAAGGCATGTTATTTCACACTGTATATTCTGTACTGTGGTCACACTGGGTGAAATATTCAAACCCCGGAGTCCATATTTATCACGACTGCACTTCTCCATCAAATATAAATATTCTTGATGTCTTATTGATGATGAGTATCATTTTTAGACATTTTTCCAAATGTAGTCTAACATATGTGGCATCTTTGGAAACGATGAGATCTCCACCAGAAGTTAAAATGAACAACTGTTACATTATCCACATCTGTTCTGTTTAGATCTATTTTCCTTTGGGCAAATCCAGTCCAATGTGTTGATACTTTTGGAGTCTCAATTTGAGATTTTACATTTAAACAAATGTAGCTTGGTGTAATAATCTTTGTCATGAATACCTCCAGTGACTGTTTTGTTTCAACGATCTTATTTGTACTATAAGGTTTGTTTTTCCTCAATCCTTAGATTCCTCAGGACAAGGAGGTGAGTGTCATTCTGTAATGAGGCCCCTTTGAGAGACCAGAGAGTTCTTTTGGTCCTGATTGAAGTGAGTGTGTATGGGGAGTTAAATATTTGGAGTAGATTCCTTGGAGCTATGATCTGGAACAGTAAGCCTTGAGCGGGCCATGGGTTTGAGAGGCGAATGGGAGTGCCCGGTTTCTATGACCCGCTATACCACTCCAGCTGCTTGTGTACGCATGTCGTTCGAGTGTCAAGTGTTTTTAAAACTATGTATGAAAGTGACAGTGACAGAGCAAATATGTTTGTGCGAAAGTGTGTACGTGTGAGACAGGAAACAACCTGGGGCCCATTCTCAACCGCAAAGTAATAGTAGTGATTATGAGTCAATACCCTATTGGGGGAGAATGGGTTACTGCAGTGTGTGTATATAAACGTGCGTGTATTTAAAACATAAGAGTGCACCGCCTACCACTGTGTGTGAAATGCAGCATGTATGAATATATTTCACACCATTAGTGTGACAATGTGAACTTCCCTTTCGGGGGGCCCGCAGTGGAAACTCAAACAAAAAGGCTGCATAGTTTCAACTTTAAAATGGCCTTTGTAAAGTCAGATACATTCCTTTACATACTGTATGAACTGTGCAGAAGTTGTTTTTTTGTGCCTTTATTTTTTTATCTAAACTTGTTACTCCTAGAAAAGAGCCCTAAGTGGCTGCAGCTAAAAATAAAGAATCATAGTAGAAAACATCATATGTTAGTGTTCATGGTATCATGAGCTCATGTAGAGCTTTAGGCTACATTCTGGTGAGAATCATGTGTCTCATGATGTAACCCAGGGTCATGGGTTCCCTTCAGGCTCCATCTCAGAGATGCTGAAGCACAGAGAGCCATTCTTCTGCAGCTTAATCCCATGTTTTGATCCAACTGCTGTCCTCAGGCCTTGAAGCTGATTGGCCTTAAGCTTATGACCCGACATAAAAATGTTCGCTTTTTTATACAGGGAATGCCCACAGTATGTAATGTATAGGTGTGTTATGTAAAAGTGATCTCTCAGAGATTTTAATTTGGTCATCTTTTTGTGACTGAAATGAAGTTTGAGTTGTTTTACAGGCATTACAGGCCGTAGAAATGTCTAAACATAGGTTGTAAATAGTTGACCTACTTTTGGGGAAGTCTGCAGCTTCATCGTGCTGCGCCATCTGGTGTTTTGTGAAAGCTACAGCTTCAATGAGAATATCATAAACAGTCACAACATGTCAGCTGAGAATATGATTATCAGCTCCAGCAGGCAATGTGCACTTGTAGCTCTCTCTGCTGGTGATCAAGCTGAACTGCAGCTTTAAACTGGGAAACAATCAGTGACGCAATGAGTATTCAACAGGTCCCAATGGCTTGTTCATGAAATCACCTGATTACATGTAAAGATAGCCAAGTTTCAAGTCAAATAATAAAAAGAAAATCTCCCGAATTGTTTAGTTTTGGGGGTTTTACTGTACAGCAGTGTGATAATTCAGTGGGTGGGATCTATGGGAGGGGTCCCATGTTGACAGCGTCAAACAGGGAGGTCCATTAAGATGTCTGTTGTCAGGAAAGACTCAGGCACACCCTCTAAATAATCAAAACACAATATGTACTGTATGTATAGCCTCTCCCTCAGCAGCGTAGTTAGAGCTTAAAAGAGTATACTCTTGCATTTTAGCTCTAGTTAACAGCAGGAACGTCCACTAGATTTTAGTCAACAATGGGGGAGCTTTATGCTAGCTGTATTGATGGCTAAAATCATTACCCGCACTACATTATAAAAGAAAACTAAACAAGAGAAACTCAATAATTTGCAAACTCATCTTAAATAATTAAAGAGGGCACACAAGAACACATTGTACCATAATAAAAAGTTGGGAATGAAAGAGTTGCAAAATGAGATTGTAGCTGTACATTAAATACAGAAAGAACTGTGTTCCTGATCCTTGGATATTATGAAGCTAGATTTGTTAGCATACAGTATAACCTGAGGAAACAACAGGCAGGCAGTAAAGAAATCACAAATCTAGAATAACACATCACAAACTGGAGAAGATACAACAGAGCTCTGCAATATTATATGGGATTATTTTCTGCATTATGAGTACATTTACATTATTGGTACTTTATCCAAGTAAAGGATGTGAGTACTTCTTTCACTGATGTACCAGTGTGTAACTGTTTTCGCCACCGTTAACTGCCAAAGAAAAACTATGGTAATCAACATTTCTGGGCTGAATCTTCTTATTCTTCCGTACATCTCAGTACACTAAAATCTTTCCAACTGTTACTGTTTCCATCCGTCCTGGTCTAACAGCCAGTTGGCCTAAGGCAGTAATAAAAAAAAAAAACATGTGCCACTGATTTTCTGTGCTGGCATTGACCAGCTGAACAGCTGAGCGCTGATAGTAATGACGTCAATGTCAATGTCAATGTTAATGTCCGTGAGCACTCCACCCTCTATCCCTACCACTGCTCACAAAACTGTACTTGACTGTTCTATTTGTTTGTCTTAACTCTGTTGCTATAAGGTCCACTGGCACGCTACACTTCTCGTCCCCAGGTTATGTCACATTCCAGGGAACATGTCGGGACAGAGTGCTTACCTGAAACCAAGCAGGGGAAAAAAATGACATGCACTCTCTTTTCGTTCAGCAGAGGAATGTCTGCCATGTTTCCACTTCAGTTGCAGGATGACATGATTCCTAGAAAATTCTGCCAATCCCTTAAGAAAAAAACACACTTTTAGAGCTTGTGTTTTCCTTCTTATCAGTTATGTTAAACTGAGATTTAGGATGAACAATATTTTCGAACAAAATTAAATTATTTTTTTTTAGCCAACAGTGCTGAACACACAAGCTGGCGAATGTCTGATCACAGCTGCATCCTCCTCTCCACAGCTCCCCCGCTTTCATATTTCCTGCTTCTCACTGTTGTCTTTTCTCATGTATTCGCCTTCTTTCCACCCCATATCTCTCTCTCTCTCTCTCTCTCTCTCTCTCTCTCTCTCTCTCTCTCTCTCTCTCAATCTGTGTCACTGTATGTCGATTAACCAGTCATGGCAGTGACGTGGAATTTTTCATTACCTCGCCCCAGGGGCCTGTGCCTGTGTATCAACATGCTGTTTTTTTCCCAACCCCTGCCTTCTCTCTCTTTCTCTCTACCTCTCTGTCACTCTCATTCTCTCCCTGTGGCATTATTCTGAGTCAGCCGGTGGCGAGCAATGGTTTGTTGTTTGTTATTCAGCCAGCTGTACTGTATAGGGCAGTAGTCATAGCTGTCAGTGACTGATCTCCTCTCCATGGCCTGTCGTCCCCCCAACTCTTGCTCCTACACTGTGGTTATCATCCCGCTCAGGACCAGCCTCTGCAGCCTGGACGCACTTCGCTTCTACCTATGGGTGAGGAGGGTGTGTGTGTGTGTGTGTGTGTGTGTGTGTGTGTGTGTGTGTGTGTGTGTGTGTGTGTGTGTGTGTGTGTGTGTGTGTGTGTGTGTGTTTTGAAAAGAAAATGTTTTTGATTCTAATCAGTTACATCTTGTTGTGTCTTTGTTGTGTGTGAATAGAAGTGTGGTACTCCTGAGTTAGTGATTCTTATCAGCTGCCGTGAGTACTCACATGTGTTTTGTTTCCCAGTTTTCAGCACAATATTTTCTGAACGATAGGCAAAATGACTGTAGTAGACTATCGAGGCCTGTTGTCATGTAAGTTTACACACTAACTGTACATTTTCTGTTAAAAAATAAGAACTCAAGGTTAAGCATTTACTGCTTCTCGAGTGTGTGTGTGTGTGTGTGCGTGTAAAAGATGGTGTACCGTTTTTCAAAAAATCTTATATTTCAATTTGAAATGATACAAGATAAACAAAAATCAAATTTCTTTACGTTTAGACTCAATTTAGACATGTATATACCATATACAGTAGCTAGATATATGGTGACTTTGTCAATTCAATTACAAACTTGAGGGGGAGGCAGAATATTAAGAACACCTCTAAATATAATGCAGTCCAGCACAAAACCATCACCACTAATAAACATATAATTGAATTATACACCTCTATGACAGTGTCAGAAAAACAAGAGAACTAAATAGGTATCATACTGTAAAAGTAGACTTTGGATTGGATTGCATTACAATGTGCAGGTGTCCTTAATGAAGTGGACACTTTGTGTATTTAGATATATAGTTCTGTAATAAAGTTATGCAAAATGTCTGTAGAATATCTATACATTACATTTACATATACAAGTGTTAGGCATCACACTGAAAATAGAAGCAAGTCTTTGAGTATTTGAAAAGTGCTTTGTAAATAAAATGTATTATTATTATTTTTGTTATATGAAAGGATTGTCAACAGAAATGCATTCGGAGCCATTGATTTTTATTCTCTTTTCTATATGTTGGCTGCAAAGTAATCAAATTAGAATATCATGGGTTAAAAATGCCTGTAATCGTGAACTGTTATATTAATTTCAACACAATGGGAACTTGCTTTCTTTTCATACTGGACATTTGACTGAAATGCTTGTAGTCGCTCTGTTTTCAGTCAGTTTTGCTCCATGACTGAGTGTAATTTTGGAGGTAGCATGACTGCATGTCATCCCAGTGACACATTCCCACATGTCAAGTCTGCCCCTCACGGCTTCCTGTTAAAGGCTCAATTTAATCAATTTTCCACTTACGGTGTACCTATTCTTATAAGAAGAGTTGTCAAACAAAAACTAACAGTTATATAGAAGTATAATATTTAAATTAATAACATAAGATCTAACATTTTCATTAATCAAACACAGCGGAAATGAATCATTCACTAGTGATACAATTGAGTGATACGAGCTTCTAATGTCCTCCATCTCATTTTGCCTACAAACTTGCCTTAAAAAGTGACTGTGACATCCTGACATCATGATACCAGAGGTGGATCACCCACCAATATACAGTATACCCCCGCAGGCCCCTCTGCGTCTACGCCGGACCCTACGCTGTAGCCTGACGTGCACCTCTCGAAAAATGTAATGACACGTCGTGGCAACGCACGTCGCTCGGCCGTGGCTTGGTAGTGTTGCATTTCCCCCGGCTCATTTCCTGGTTCTCCTTCACCATAAACAACATGAAACCAAGGAGAGGGTTAACTTTTCCTGCTACAGATTTCTGACCGTGGTCAGAAAGAACAGGGGAGACACTTCGTTTCTCTCACTATGACTCTTGAGTCACTACTCGCTCCCGCCTTCACTCTCTCACTTTCTCCCTTGCTCTATCACCCACTCCCCACACACACACACACACACACACACACACACGCACACACACACACACACACATACACACACACACGCCGGCTCAACGCACACACCAACACACAAGTATAAACATCAGGCCACTTACGTAGGCTACGGCGAAAGCTCTGCGTGGAGCCTCTGTAGAACCATAAAACAGCCTTTAGCTCTGTGTGAGCGTATTTAAAATCCAACTGAGTTACGACAATAGAACTAAAGGCCTCCTGCTGCTCTGTAGATTGGCTCTGCTGATATAAACAAAGCCTTGGGGCCTCTGGAAGACAACAGGCAGCGCTGTGCCGATCACGCTGCTCTTTACATCAGGCTGCAGGCCAGGGTTTTTGGTCAGCCCCATGCCCGTGCCATCAAAACACACACACTAGTCTATATCCACGACATTCAACTTCCGGGATTGCTCCAGCGTCTCTGGAAATTCCGCCGGATGTCACTCTTTTCGGCTAGATGTCCCTTAAAGGAGAATTCCGGTCGATTTCAACCCGTAGCTCTGTTGTTTGTAAATTTGTAGTGCTGTCAGTAGCGAAAAAAACGAAACCAATCGGTGCTGCCTACACTGTGTTATCCCCCTACTCGCTCTAGCACCTAACAGGCATAAACCGGGCAAGTTTTAAACGTGTTTTTAGCCTCTAAATATGCTCTTGAACTTTTGAACTCTCTGTGGCCGCAGAGTGGTGTCAGGTTACAGCATGTTGCTATAGTCATTAGTAAGGACTTAACCACGGCAAATCGTTTTTTTTGTGGAAAAAATACGTTTTGGACTATTGGATTGTATGAGTTCGGCAATCGATTCATGTGGTCTTCAAGCAGAAATCAGGAAATAACCAGAGGTATGGATTAACACAACTTTTCTGCCTTTCTGTCACATCTACTGCAGTCAGATTCGCTGTGTTCCCTCGGAAGGAATAACTGCACATGGGTAGGCACTTGTAATGATATTTCGAGCATATTTAGAGGCTAAAAACACGTTTAAAACTTGCCCGGTTTATGCTTGTTAGGTGCTAGAGCGAGTAGGGGGATAACACGGTGTAGGCAGCACCGATTGGTTTCGTTTTTTTCGCTACTGACAGCACTACAAATTTACAAACAACAGAGGTTGAAATCGACCGGAATTCTCCTTTAACTTCCGCTTTCTTTGTGTTGCAATTTAATTTTGTAATGACAGCTAGCTAGACTATCTGTCCAATCTGAGTTTTCTGTTGCACGACTAAAACAACCTTTGAATGTACACCAAAACAAGTTCCTTCCCGAGGCTATTTTGCAGTGGCACCGTGGCTCTGTCCGGCACTTAGCACCGCCCAAGACAATTGTGATTGGTTAAAAGAAATGCCAGTAAACCAGAGCACGTTTTTCTCCCATCCCGGAATGCTATGTGGACTAGCCGGACCCTCCTCCGCAGTGCTGTGGAGGAAGGTCTGGCAATGCACACACACACACACACACACACACACACACACACACACACACACACACACACACACACACACACACACCGTACGAAAGTAGCTATATAAGTATTTGTGGGCACTTTTCTGCTTTATTAGAAAGTAGACAGTGGAAGTGTGACAGGAAATGAAGGGGCATGACATGCAGCAAAGGTCAGCAGCTGATCTTGACCCAGGGTGTGATTACATGGTGAGCATTTTTTTAGTACACAAAGTTATTCATTTATTAACTTTGTTGGTATCCTGTCACAAACCTGTTCCTAAATGATGACCGCGAAGGAGAATTTTTGATTTAAGAACTTGAAATTCCTGTGAACCTGACGGAGCTGGTGTTCTTCTCCCCCACCTCAGGTTAAGCGTCTGAGGGATCTAGAGAAGGAGAAGGACGCACTGTGCTCGGGTCTGGAGATCCTGGAGAAGGCCCGTCTCTGGTACCTGCAGCGGCTGGAGGAGAACAGAGCCAGGCAGGACAACACCGCGAGCAACAGTGGGGTCGGCTCCTGCCAGGAAGGTGCAGCAGAGGTGTGAGGCAGGGGCTGGGTTCAGGGCCTCGTTGACTTTACTGACTATAATTGTACTGCCACTTATTCGGCCTCTAAACACCTGTGTCTCTGCAGGCTTGGTCTTGCCTCCTCAGGTCTCGTATCCAGCGAGTGAATGGCTGTCTGGGCTCTGTGATGAGTGAGCCCAATGTCAGCAGCAGCAGCACCTCTCTGCCTGACGCTGTGGCAGACAGCGACCTCCGCTGGCACAACACAGTACTGACTCAGGTAAGGATACAGAAATGTTGGATAATTTCTTGTGTAGTAAATTAATTTACTGTAAGCCTTAAAAGGCGTCAAACTCCTATTTTGTTTCTTTCTTTTGACGCAATTATTGTGAAATCAGTGTTTTCTCCCCTTTAATTGATCTTTTCGAAACAGAGGATGCTTTTGGTTCAATTTTCCATCATTCTTGATTTATTAGTCTGTTTGCGACCATATGAAATGGCTGTATTTTTCTCCTTTGACAGGAGGTGAGTGACAAGAATCGTCAGATCTCCATGTTAGAATTGGAAAAAGACGTTCTCCTTGAACAGCTCGATGAACTGCAGGCCCACTGATTGCATATACACACATGAGCTCTACTGCAAACTTACGTTTAACTTTTTGTCACACAGGTGCTAACTTTGAACTCCTTGTAAATATGTATTTAAGTTAATAAATGACAGTAAATGATGCATCAATAAGCTTCTGTGTGTTCCTTTCAATACAACCCAGTTTTGTTGAATAACTTGACTGACATGTTAATTTCTGTAATGAGTCAGTAACAGTATGCACCAAATAACTATTAATGAGAAGCCATTAACAACACAAGCTGTTAACGTAATAGGAATTTACAGTTAATCTTATAGAGCCTAGTTGTTCAAAGGTAAACTGATCGGATTGGATCAAATCTTGAAAACGGGTTGTTCACAAGGGAAAGAAGGAATCTGAAATCAGATTAGATCACGGAATCCAATCCTAGTTTTAATCTGGATCAAACCTTCAGTTTGTGTTGTTCAAAACTTGTCAGTAAGATTTGGATAACTTTGATCCAAAAATAAGTGGGTAGGATTTCAAGGTGGATTCCAGGAAGAAAATGTAGTAAAACTTTAAAATTGGTCAAATAATAAATTTGTATCATTTAGTGTATATACTTTTATTTATATTTTGCACTTGACTTGTGTAACCGTTGTAACAGTGATAAAGTAGATCAAGTAGACATAGGCTACCAATTAAGCTATTCAGTATAGTAAAAATAAAATAAAATCCAAACAATAATCCCACAAACAGATTTCAATAACAAACTAATATAGTAATATAGTCTATAGGGGGGGGGCTTGACCAACTGCCACTTTGCTCGTTTGAAAGCCACGATGTCTCTCTCTCATGGGTTGACCAAATCCTCTGGTCGGGCAAAGCAGAGAAAGGGGAGGTAACCTTGCTGGTTATGACCTCATAACGAGCAAGATTCCAGAACGGCTCATCTGAGCTTACTTTTTCTTAAAGGCAGAGCAGGATACCCAGGGCTCGGTTTACACCTATCACCATTTCAAGCCAATTGGGGACCATAGGCAGGCTGGGGGAACTCATATTAATGTTAAAAAACCTCATAAAATGAAAATTTCATGCCATGGAACCTTTAAGGCATGCAACGCGTCTCTTCAGAACTCCATTTAAACGCTCAATTGCACATCTTGTTTTGCAATGAGCAGTGTTGAAGCCTGCCTGAAAAGGAGTCATCAGCCATTCATAGAGCACTGGTAATCCGGATTTTGGTAATCTTGAAAACTGTGTATCTGGATCAGGGTGATCCAGTCCAATGTTGCTTTGAAAAACCGGCATGAAAGTACGACGGATTATCTGATCCTGAATAGCAAAAAATGGGATTTCCAAATGTTTTGAACAACTGGCCCATAGTGATGATAATAATTATCTTTTTTCTTCTTGCTGTAACAATTCTATCAGTATGGGTATTTATTATATTAGCATACAATTTTCCCCACAGCTATACAGTAGTTAATTCTTACTTCAAAAACCGTTTATAAAACATGATGTATTCTAAGGATTAAACTACCAAAAAGTACATAAAGCAGCTAAAATTGTTCCACCTTCACCAACTACAACCTTAGAGTACTGCATGTTAATGCATCAACAATAATGATCTAATAATACAATACATAACACTGCTGGAGACCCTTCTGCACAATGAGTACTTTTACTTTTGGTACTTTAAGTACATTGTGTCACCAAAACATCTGCACTTTATTTAAGTAGTAGTTTACTGGTGTAGCTCATAATATGTTTTTTTTACCCCCACCTACTGCAATCTAAACAGCATTATGCAACACTTGAATCAACATCCCGCAGGTTAAATCGCTAATGTATGGTAAAATTGATTAAAAAAAATGAAAATACCAAATGGTGACATTGATACAGTAAATGTGCTTTTACAGTTCCAAGGCAGCAAAGAGACTTTGCGAGAGAGAGAGAGAGAGAGAGAGAGAGAGAGAGAGAGAGAGAGAGAGAGAGAGAGAGAGAGAGAGAGTTTTTAATCTGAAATGCATCAATTTTCTTTCTGCAGCGTACAGGATACAACCCAGCATCACTGTGTTACTCACAGTTGTTCCGTTTCCGTCTCTTAATGTGGGCTCTCTGTCTCGACACGTTGCAGCAGCCTTTCCCGGTGGTCCCGCACTGATCTTAACTTCAACTGATAAACTTTATCTATCCAAGTCATTGTGCAATGTTTGCAAACCTTTTCTCTCCTGCGCTGCACAAATCTGCAGCCTTACACACAGAAGACAACATTAGCAGGCTTAATATAGAACTCTGATCTGTCTGACACCCACGTGTTCTCTGATCATATTATTTGAGCTTTTCTTTTCCCATTTCAACAAACAAAATTCCTACTCCAGCTTAATGAATCATTCTACCTTTTCCTTTTGACTCAAGTCATTTTTCATGCTTCATATCCTTAATCAGAAATCCTATTTTGTATGCTGATCCCCACAAGTTGAATGTTGGAATTATTTTCTACAAGTGTGTGTTTACTCCGAGGCAGATGGTGGCCCTGTGGAGGAGATGTTGTTGTTAGTCTGAAAATGAATAATGCAGGAGGAAATAAATTGAAATGATCCAGACGATTCCCCAAAGTTAAAAACTTTTGTTTCTGTCTTCTGTATTAATAAATCACATCTGTGCGTTAGCAATCACCTTTCCAGTAAAATAAAGAAATGCCTGCAAGGAATCTGTTCTGGAATCTGATTAGAATCATCCTGTGCGCATCAGGAGAGAAAACATCCATTATGGCAGAGGCTTTCATTTAAGTAGCTTCATGTTCTCTATCTTCACAGTGCCACTGAACCATCAAGCCCAGGGTACCAGCACTTGGCTAATTATTGGGTCTGATTCACAAACTGCACAGCCAAACACCTTTTGTTATGGGTATGTCACCCCTTTGTGGCTGTCAATGCCGTTCTTCCATACCAGCACGGATCGCTTAAACTGCACTCTGCAGGTTGCTCCAAAGCCCTTTTACTTGTATACAATATCATGTTTATTTTTTCACCCCCCCCTCCAAATTGTGGTTTTGGTATTTCTGAAAATCTGAAATTGTGAGCTGTTTCCGTGCAGGTCAGCGGAGGTGGGAAGTATAAACACACAAATAGAGCTCCCTGATAAATGCATTCCTTAAGCTATTAGGGGAGAAAGACTTCCTGAGAACCCTGAGATATATAATGCAGTAAGAACAGTGGGTGGTCTTTGAAGAGCACTCAGGTAACTCTTCTGATTAGACACTTGGGGTTTGAGGTATCATTTCTGTGCTTTAGGGATCACTTAAGCCTCATTACGGTAATATAATGTTCACTTGGCCAAAACTAAAATACGGCAGGAATGTCAGTTTCAGACAGAAAAAGCCTTGTTCATTGAAGACATTTTGATATGTCATAGTAGGAAAATCACCGCTGTGATTATTAACATGATTAATGGCTGCATTACATTAAGGTGCACTGAACTGAGTTACTTATTCATTTTATTACCTACACCTGTGCTTCTCCTGCTATGACTATGTTGTCAATTTAATTTGTATTATACAAAACTTCTGATTGCAGCATGTTGTGTTTTCATGTAAAGCACTTAGGGATTTTCACTTACTTACTTACTTACTTTTGGACCCATCCTTTTATAGCTAATGGTTCTTGTTAATTTCTCAATAATTTAATATAACTCAAAAATATCCAAAGTGATGGGTGGACCTACTGTAAATCCATCTTTTAATATGTAAAGAGATGAAGTGCTCCACTTGTTAATTGTCCCACAAAATAGTAGGGGTGTGCAAAAAAATCGATTCACAATCGAATCGCGATTCAAGCTCTACCGATTGAAAATCTATTCATAGAATTCCAAAAATCGAATCGTAGTTTTGTTTGTTTTTATTGTATGTCTACTGCAATCACATGGGAAAAGTAACTACATTTACATACTGTGAATCGTTTTTTGAATCGAGAATCGTTTTTGAATCGAAGATCGATTTTGAATCGTATCTTGAGCCTAAAAATCGATATCTAATCGAATCGTGACATTTTCTGAATCGTGCACCCCTACAAAATAGTCACAACCACTGTATCAACAAAAACAATATTAGAAGCAGCAAGATAATATAAGCTTGAAACTTCATTCATTCACTGTGATTGTGCGTCTATATTGATCTGAAAATAACTACTTTCTCTGGTGGGTGTTACATTATAGCTCCCTACATGTAACAAACTGTTAATGCTCAATGTACGGACTGTGGAATAAAAGACAGTGGAAATTGAGTCAATTGGGCATGTTTTACTTCCTTTACAATCTAATGAATGTACATCACACACAGAGAGAGAGAGAGAGAGAGAGAGAGAGAGAGAGAGAGAGAGAGAGAGAGAGAGAGAGAGAGAGAGAGAGAGAGAGAGAGAGAGTTAGTAAACTATTTTCCCATTGTCGCTAAGGCCAGTTTTGGATTCTCCATCGCTGTTGCACTCTGTCCTCTGCGGCAGCTGCGCACGGTTACACGCGTCTCCAAGTGACATCTCCATCCCGGACACATTTAAGTCCAGCAGGCTCTGCAGGTGTTTGATATAGTCAATAGCCGCCCGCAGTGTCTCCACTTTGCTGAGCCGTTTGTCCTCAAACTCCTGCGGCAGATGTTGTCTGAGCCGCGCGTAACCTGCGTTTACGCAGCGCACTCGATGTCGCTCCCTTTCGTTCCTTTTCCGGATGAACGCAGGCTCAAAGGAATAATCACACACACCGAGGGGGACGTGGAAAGGGAAATAGGACAATTGTCTGTAGGGTAACCTCTGGCCGTGCACAGGGTCAAGGTATCCAGCTTCCAGGTGCAAGGGCAGTCCAAGTCGAAGCGCATCCTTGTAGTGTGCTCCACTGTTCTCCATGGAAAAGCCGCGGAGAGCCAGTGGAGGGACGTATGGAACCGGCTCCATTAACTCCTTATAAGACATCTCTCTAAGAATCAAAAAGGAGACAATTAAACATCTGTAAAAAATATATATATATATGCAATTCGTTTTGCGCCATAGATGCAGCTTACCCTGTCAGAGACTCCTCACAGTCATCTCGGGTTTCCAGCAATAGTTTCGTTTTAAATCTCGCCGCTTTGTAATTAAATAACTAGATTGTGATCTTTTATAAGTGAGTGGGCACTTCTTGATCGGACTTTGTCAGTCTGTGTGACAACTTGTTTGTTTGGGGTTTTGAGGCTGTAGGCATGGTGGGTGTGATCAGGGGCGGAGATGCAGCCATGGTTTCCTCATCAAGATAAAACTGTTTACATAACGTTTTCTTCCTTCCGTTTACACTGTAAAGCAGCTCTAATCATGAATAATAGCCTAGCCTGGGCAAACAATAACTGATTATTATTCTAAACATTTATAAAATGTATATATTAATAATGACATGTTAGAAAACTAATTTGGGAACGAAAGATACAAATAAATCATTTGATAAATGTAAAGGATTTAAAATAGTGTGGTGGCACTGGCACGTCATTTAAGTATTTCACGACCAGTTACATACCTTCAATGAAATAACGAACAAAAATTCCACATGTAAATGATAAATTGCTTTCTTTTATCCAATTTCTTCTGAAAGTCATTTGAGTTCAGACAGAGGCGTTGCATCACATTGTTTTACAATTCACATTATGGGATTTTGGTTTTTAACTGATCTGATAATAACTGTGAAGGCTATTACACCTACACACCTACATGATGGGAATTATATATTTTGGCTACTGAAACATTAGTGTTGTATTTAGGCTACTGATGACTTTGTTTTTCAATACAAAATATTTGAATCATATTTTTTTTATCTTATAATACATTCATGATTTATCTTGATGAATATATTTGTAATGTCTTCTGTCACAGCCAGACAATAAATCACCAACAGCACAAAACAACATGAGGCGTATACTTAAAACACAAAAAGGGATTTTTTTTTCCCTCACTTTTTGGGAATCTGAAGAGTGAAGGACAGAAAAAACTGACCTGTGATCAGCCAAATACTCCTCCTCTTACCGCGCACGCGCACTAAGGGCAGCACTATGCTGTCATGGCCCCGTTCAGGGAGGTATTGTGCTGGTATGTTGTTGTTTACAAGGCATCTTCCTTTCATATAATCAGCATTACTGTAATGAAGCAACTCGTTCGGTCGTGATAGATATAGCTGTACTTCAAGCAAGCTGGAAAACATGCTAATTCTCTGCTTTTACGATGTATGTAGCTAGCTAGATGTCAGTTAGCAAGGCTAACGTTAGCAATGTGACAACACTGGTTGATGTTTCGCTAACTAGCGTTAGTTGCAAACAAGTCGTATTGAATTGTTTTAGCTAGCTGTTTAAATCAGATTTTTACAAGAACCGTAATTGGCACGTCGCGTTAAGTTGTTCTCATACTAGGTGTTTTATTTCACAGGGAGAGGTGTATAAAAGCACCATTCAGCAGTACACGGTTACTGATGGACAGTTGTTGAATTCAGGTAAGCTAACGTAGCCGCATACGTGTATCGCCCGTGTGTCTATAAAATGTCCTGCACCAATCACAAGATAACGGTCTAAATCTTAATATTGTCTTGTCTTAATATTACTAACTGTGTCGAAACAGCAGCCAGAAACACAAGCGATCAGCTCTTTGTTTGTAATATAATTTAGCTTGCTGGCTCATTGCTCTTTCTCGGTTTAACTGTGATGATGTTTCTCCAGGATGAACGACATGAACCTGAGTCCTGTGGGCATGGACCAGCTCAGCGTGCCCTCAGTGAGTGCCAGCCACCTGGGTCTGCCCACTTCCCCCACACACAACCCCATTCCCACTCCAGGTATGAAAGACACTACCAGCCGGGAGCCAGTTTGCTCAAGCTGGGCACAACACACTAGACCTAACACGCTAGACCAACTGTTTAAAGATTAGGCATCACATATTCAGATCAATTTAATCTTGGTTTATTATCTAATTTTGACTCTGTTATGGTTCAGGCATGCCCGTGGCTATCCCCAGCCTGGGTCCTTCCCTGGGCTCCCTTCCTTCTGCCCTCTCGCTGATGCTCCCCATGGGTCCGCTGAGTGACAGAGGAGTGATGTGCGGCCTGCCAGAGAGGAACTACTCTTTGCCGCCGCCTCCATACCCCCACCTGGAGAGCAGCTACTTCCGACACATACTGCCAGGTGGGATGCTGTTTGTGTGTGGGATATATAACTCATCTGTGTTGAAATTCTCTAAGCAGTCGGGCAGATTCTTGTAGTGCGGATGGTTTTTTAATTGGGCATAATCGCACTTGCTTTTATTTGAAGGGTCGTCTTCCACATGTTGCTTTTTTTTTTTTTTTAACTGACATGAATTAAGTTAATGAGTCAATCATGCATACTAAATTTCCATCTTTCCTCCCTGCTGTAGGTATCCTGTCCTATCTGGCAGACCGTCCACCACCTCAATACATTCATCCCAGCAGCCTTAACATGGATGGGACCCTGTCTGTGGCCAGCAACAATCCCTCAGGTCTGGATCCCTACAGTGGCCCTGGTGGCCCACTGGAGCAGGGCCTGGTGCCCATGGACTCCAGACAGGTCAGCGGCCAGGGAGACCTCCACCAGACTGGTGCTCATGAGCTGGACTCTACAGGATTGGCCATGGAGTCACGTGTCAGCAGCCCCATGTCCCCTGACCGGATGGGAGAGGAGCTGGCCACCATGGATGGAGTCGGGGTGGTGGCGGTGTCTGACACCCAGCAGCAGCTTGGCGGGGGAAGGCAGCCTCAGCCACACGAGAGTTTGACTGGGGTGGACTCATCCGGTGGGGTGATGCCCCTCCATGGACCCCCTGTTCTTGAACTACCGGTGGTGATGGAGCCGGATCATATGGGGGGCAGAGTGGGGAACGCTGGGGGAGGAGGAGCAGGAGGACTTGGGGAGCAGCTCCACACAAATGGGGAGCTGAACTCGGGAGTCGTCAGTGTGGTGCTCGCTGGCTCCATGGCCAGCCAGGGCCAACTGGAGCCGGTGTCACTCCATGGACACTCTGGGATGGGGCTGGAGGCGGTGAATGTGTCTCCCATCACTGCAGAGGTGTCGCTGGGGCCAGAAAACAGCCTGGTGCTGGTCAACTCCACCCTGCAGCTGGAGGATTCTACCTCCAACAAGGAGAACATGGTCACTGCCTACACCATATGTGAGTGTGTATTTGCTCAGATCTGAGGAAAGTATTGAAAATCATACACTCAACTATACAGCTTTGGAAAACGATTAATACGATTAATTCCACCAAACTATATCATTTAAATAGCACGTCGTTGTAAAAAGCAGTCATAGAATTGAAGTGAAATGAGCATAGTGTACACTGAGCAAACATTTGACTTTGTACTAAGGAATGTAAGTATATGTGACTCACCTGTGCCGTTATTGTCTCTCAGGGTGCACACTGTGTGAGCGCTCGTATACCTCAGACTGCCCAGAGCATGGCCCAGTCACCTTCATCTCTGACGCGCCTATCCAAAGCCGGGCTCGCCTCTCTCTGCCGCGTCCACTGTGCCTGCGCATCTCAGTGGCTGACGAACCACTTGGTAAGAAAATAGGCCCACTCGGGATTCCTAGGTGGATTTTCTAAATGTATTTATGCATTTTATGTAAAACTAAAGGACATCTCCTTCACATTGTTCTACTTTTTGTATCTGCCGGTTCATTCGTTATTATTTATGGAATAGACTCAGAGTAAGAGACTATTTAAGGACCACATTGATGTTGTAAATCCTCATTTGTATACATATGAAGCTGAGCGTGAATTCAGTCAGAGAGACTATCTTAGGTTACTCTCTCTCTCTCTCTGTCTCTCTCTGTCTCTCTCTCTCTCTGTCTGTCTTCTCCTGCTTCCTTTTATCAGCTGATTAGTGGTGTTTACTCTTTAGTTAAACCAACCAGACTTAGCCACAATCTCTATCAGCCATTCACATCGTTGCTGTCGATATTTAAATATGTTCTCCTCTCTGTTGCTGTCGGCTGTCATTTCAGTGTGAATCAATCGTCGCGACCCTCCTAGACTCCATTCAACCCCCAGATTATTGGGATATTTTCCTGAGAGTCAGATCAAAGTAAAAGCACTGTTAGAATTTATTAAAATGCCATGTATTAAGAAAATATATATAAAAAAGATAGCACATAGGAGACAAAAAAAACATTTGGTAGACCATCAATTAGATTTCTGACAAAATGTGCCTTAGGAGTTTTTCCACGGGACGTCATTCCTCCAAGGACCTGCTTTGGACCAATGGTGGGCCAGCACTGTAGCAACGTGGATCTTTCTGATTGGCCAGAAAAGGACACACCACAAATATGGAAGGTCAGTGAACTGGCTTTGGTTGGACTGTGGGTTATCACAGTCAGTGCAAAACCATTATAAGATATCACGTTGCACTTTTCTGCTTTCTTGCACTTCTGGTTGGACGCAAACTGCATTTCGTTGTCTTTGTACTTGTACTTTGCACAATGACAATAAAGTTGAATCTAATCTAATCTAATTTCTCTTTCAGATGTACCACAACAATGTGCTGGAATTCTACATTGTGACAACGGACGAGAACGAGTGCAACTGGATGATGTTCGTCCGCAAAGCAAGGTATGACACAGAGCTGGAGGAAGATGAAGAATTCTCTCCTCCAAATTGTCTGTGCTTGTGATCAGCATTATTGCTTTTGTCATGTTATTTTATGTGTGCCATTGTGTTAATAAACAATTCCTATTTGCTGTGTTTATGCGTGCGTGTTTAGGACCCGCGAGGAACAGAACCTGGTGGCGTACCCTGCCAACGGTAAACTGTTCTTCTGTACAACCACAGAGATCCACCCGGACCAGGAGTTGCTCTTCTACTACAGCAGAGACTATTGCAGGCTGATGGGTGAGATGACAGATGATTAAACATGTATAGGTTTTTTTTTTTTTTTTGATTTTTGAAGAAGCCACACTGATCCACTGGTTATCGGTTGACACTGGCCACTCCACAATCTTTTATGTCTCCACAGGTGTTCCTCAGGTGCCTGAGGGCCAGATCTGCCAATGTGGCAAAGAATGCTCCTCCTTCTCTGAGCTCAAGTCTCACCTTGGCAGCCATAACAGTAACCACAGCCATAACCAACCTCCACACAGCCACAGTCCATCACAGCAGGACCACTCTCAGCAACAAGCACAGCAGCAACAACAACAACAACAAGAGCAACAACCACAGCAACAGCAACACACTCACCAGGAAGAGAAACTGACCAATGGGAACTCAAGCTCCTCCTCTTCCCCATGGCTCTGCCACGCTCACGCTGCAGGACAAACAAACAGTGATAGCAACAGCAGCAGGGGCAGCAGTAATAGAAACTCTAATAATGTTATCTCAAGAGCAAAAGGTCAGGGCCATGTGCGGGAGAAGAAATTCAAGTGCAGCATGTGTTCCCGGGCTTTTATCACATCCACGAAGCTCAATGTGCACTTCATGGGGCACGTGGGGATGAAACCTCACAAGTGTGAATACTGCAGTAAGGCCTTCAGCGATCCCAGCAACCTCAGGATGCACCTCAAAATTCACACAGGTGTGTACAGAGATAAGTGTAAACAGTTTTTTTTTGGGCAACATCTGTCTTTCCAGCTGTCATACTATAAACCCCCTGTGTTTTCCCAACAAGCCACATGAAAAGTACATAGCAAAACTCATAATTAGAAAAACACACCTACGTATATATGTGCAGTTTTTTTCTAGAAAGACATGGCTGACAAATTGCAACAGTGGGAATGCACTCGCTAGTAGTCAGGTTTTGTAACCACTGGACACTGCCAGGCTTCCACTCTGTGTGCTAAGCTAAGCTAAGAGGCTGTTGGCTGTAGCTTCATATCTAATGGAAAGAGTGCTGTCCATCTTTTCATCTAACTCGCGGCAAGAAAGCGAACAAGTGTATTCCCCAAAATGTCAAACTTTTGCTTTTAAAACATTTCCAACCTCTAAAACTCTTCTTCCCACTAACAGGTCAGAAGAACTACAGATGCACAGTTTGCGAGAAGTCGTTTACCCAGAAATCCCATGTGGCGTCGCACATGCTCATCCACACGGGTGCAGAGAAGCTCAAGTGTGACCTCTGTGACCGGGCATTCATCAGGAAACACGACTTGAAACAACACATGTTCTCTCACACACAGTATGTAACTTATTTATTGCATTCTAGATAAAGATGTAGAAATACACTTTTTTTTTATCATTGATTCTTTTGCAACATAATCATTTTACAACTCAAATCAGAATACAATACAGGTTGCAAAAAACATTTAGGCCTAGATTTATCCTATTCCTCTACCCTCATATTCTTACACTACCCACATCCCTCCCTCCACCTACTTCCTTATCCTTCCAGCTCCCCTCTCCTCCCCCTTCCCCTCCACCAACCACCATGATAATAACATCCACTCAAGGATATCATTCTTATCTAGTTAGATCTTTTAATTTAGATATCAAATCTGTCCACATGGAAATAACCTATATTTTTTATGATTCGGCAGACCAAAAGATTGTGGTCTGTTTTGCAGTGATTGTAGTCATTTGTTTGTTTTTTCTTTCTATCTGCTGTACTGTATTCTCTTTTACAAAAGAGATTTTGCTCTCAATGAGATTACCTGATGAAATAAAGGTTATGTAATGTGTGTATTGTCTTCATACTCTTTCCACCACAGTGAGCGTCGGATACAGTGCCCAAAGTGCAACAAACATTTCCTCAAGACCAACCACCTGAAAAAGCACATGAACTCTCACGAGGGCCGAAGAGACTTTGTCTGTGAGAAATGCAACAAAGCATTCCTGACCAAATACCACCTCACCCGTCACCTTAAAATATGCAAAGGACCCAAGACGGAAAGAGTGTCCCGTAAGGAGCAGGAATTGGATGATGATGAAGAAGAAGATGAAGATGAGGAAGAAGAGGAGGAGGACGGTGGTAGGGGAAGAGGAGAAAGACTCGTTGACTCGGCTAGCAATGAAGACTGTGGTTTAGATGTTGGAGGATATAATTCTGAAAAGTCCCTGTCACCCTCTCATTGACAACACTATGCCTTTTGAGATGTTTTGTTTATTTATATACAGTACTACAATACTGATGGTTACCTCTCATTTTTGCCAAATATCAATTACTTTGTCAAATTTCAGCTGCAACTTCCTACATAATCAGTACATTTCAATCGCCACATTTTACATTATCAGAATTTTGCAATCAATATGTGTTTAGTCCCACAAACGCATATCATGCTGCTAAAATAATGTGTGTCAGATTATAGGACAGCTGATAAAGATCTGACTGTATATCGACAGAGTCTTCATTTAACTCAGGCCTGTGTAATATCGGTTGTTGGGATTCATATTAGCTATCTTTCATGTATTTTTATTCATTCTGTTTTCTTCTTTGACTCACTCGGTAACTTGGCATAAATGGCTGATATTCATTTGAAGTTGCACAATAATGCCAATTAAAATTTCTGATGCCATGTTCTTGCATTTTAGTCATGATATGTAATTGCGAAATGGCCTGGGCTTTTATTCTTTATTTATTAAAAACAGGATGTTGTATTCTTTTTTTTATTTAAATAATAAATGTCTGTGTGAATGAAAGTGAGCCCCTTGAAAACAGGAATCTGGACATTAATGTGATATTACTCATTGTGTGAGTGTTGATTTACTGTTACACTGGTATAGCTCCATCCTGTTGCATAATGTTTTAATAAATGAACATTTACAGCTGTTTTATGTTGTTGACTGATATAGCTACATGATGGAGTTGAAAGCATACATTACTACGTCACTGACTACAGTACAGCCATGGATGTGTTGACCATATACAGTTAAACCCATAGACAGTTAAAGAAAAGTTAAGGGTTAAACCAAAGACCAGAGCCTTGACTACAGCATGCACCGCGACCGGAAACTACGTCCTGTAGCTTCCGGTTAAAATACAAAAATATGCAGCGCTGCTGTTGTCATTCACTTTAGCGTGGTATGAATTGTCTATATTTCCTACACGTTGTATTTGTGTTTTAGTTGTATTACTTTTGGTATACGATTCTGTATTATTGGTTGTTGAAATTTGCACTGAAACCATACTTTGCCCGCAAATTCTGTATTGTTTATATTATATGCAAGCTAGCTAACTTTAGCTAGCCGTTTAGCTAGCGGGGGTCGGCTAACTGCTGAACTTCTAGCCGTCAGTAATGTAGCTGCAGTTGTCATGCCACAAAGTGTTATTTGATGTCTAGCTAAAGGTAGGTGATTCGTTCTGTAACGCACGCTACGTGTTGGTAGTAACTTTTAGGATTGTTTTAACCTCCTCTTGAAGGTTGCTCACTGCATGCACGTTTTGTCTCACAGTGTTTTTCTCGGCTTGCTAATTTTCTCAGCCTGAAAAGAAGAGATAACATCATGTTGACCCCAGCGAAGGACGGGATGCCCAGTATGATAGACAGGGCGCTGAGGATGCGGAGGGAGGAACAGGCTCGTCAGGTGGTCCTGGCCTGGGCTGTGCTCAACGTCTCTCTAGCTGGCATGATTTACACTGAAATGTAAGTTGTTCCAAGTTCAGTAATGTGCTCTCTTGCAAAACATTAGCAATCATTTGTAAAGTAGCACATATTTACTGAACTTCCAGTGCGTGATTTAATGACGTGTTAATGACTTCTTTTTTTTTTTTTTTACTTTTTTGTTAGGTCAGGGAAATTGCTCAGCCGATACTACAACATCACCTACTGGCCTATCTGGTACATTGGTGAGGTCCCACTACTTTCTCGTTTATTTAAGGATGTGTACTGCAGTTAAAGTCATAACATGTCTTCTATTAAATTATATTATGAATGAAACTCTGACATTTAATTTGACACTAACAGACACCCAAGTGATTTATTTTTGTTTGTTTTGGAAGACCATATACGCTAAGTGTGTCCTCTTTTGTCCTTGTTTACAGAACTGGTGCTAGCCTCTCTATTTAGCCTAAATGCCCTTTTTGACTTCTGGAAATATTTCAAATACACAATGTCTCCCTCCACCATTGCTGTATCGCCTGAACAGCATCAACTTCTGGGTCTGAGAAACACAAGTGAGGCTCTGTTTTTCTTTGCCTGCAGAATTAGCTCCTCCTTTTGTGTAATCATTATAAAATGTATGTTGACAAGTTTTGGTCCTTAGTTTTGTGTATGGGACTTACTAAGTATGCTGGTTGTTGTCGGTCCCCTTGCAGGTATTCATGCCTCTCCGCCTCAAAAGCCAGAAAAAAAGGAGACCCCAGTTCCAGCCCAGTCGTCCCCGCTGCAGGGCCAAAGTGTACTAAGTTTCAGCCCCTCACGGCCCGCCACCACCAGCCCCAAGTTCTCCCCCAGCTGTGTACCCGGGTACAGCCCTCCTCTCAGCAGCCCATCCACCCCAAGCAGTGCTGGGGGGCCCTATTCCCCCTCAGTGGCTTTTGGCAAGGTACGTCCCTGTCACATCACTGGTATCTGGCTTCGCCTGGAGATGTGTGGCGGGTCAATGTAATGGATTCATTTCCTCAAAAAGTGTTCTCCCTCTTCACATTTAGAGCATTATGTTCTTCCTTTCTTAGGTATTGAACTACAGCCCCTCCCCTGGCTCCTCTCCCTACCCCAGCAGCATTGGACCAGCAGAAGGATCAAGCTTGAGAGCTCGATATCGCACATCCCCCTCAGTGTTTAACTCCCCTGGAAGCAAGGAGGACTGCATGCAGGATCTGAAAAGTCTGGAGAGGTTCCTCCGCACAGAGGAGGAGAGGAGTCACCGTAGCCAGCTAGGTACGGTATTTTGGTGTTGTCGGAACTCCACTGCTAGTATAAACAGAACGGGACTAACTTTATTCACCCAGAGTCACTGGCATGTCTGACACGGGAAGCTATAGATAAAGAGTTTGTTTTTACA
Organism: Gymnocephalus cernua; assembly: GCA_023631565.1. Classification (NCBI taxonomy): domain Eukaryota; kingdom Metazoa; phylum Chordata; class Actinopteri; order Perciformes; family Percidae; genus Gymnocephalus; species Gymnocephalus cernua. Next base: position 15,143,399 of record CM042447.1, on the reverse strand, counting down.
AGCTTTTACCAATCAATTCTTTGGATGATTTAGTGATTACTTTCTCAGTGAGAGTGAATGTGGAAAAAAACATGTCGATGTATTTGATAATGGAATACTATCATAATGAACTGATGTTCACCATAGGGAGTCCAGAGTCTGTGTCTCCGAGCCACAGCCCAACATTTTGGAACTACAACCGCTCAGTGGGAGATTACGCCCAGAGCCTGAGGAAGTTTCTGTACCAGCCGGCCTGCCGCTCTCAAGCCCCGTCTGCCCACAAGGATGAGACGGACCTGGGCTCCAAACAGGCTGCAGAGGAGGTCTATTAGCATTGTTGTTGTGCCCTAATAAGAAAAAATATTGTTTTTCAAAATGAGACATGAGTCTGTTGGTGTCAGAGTAGAATGTATGATTGCCATGAAATTATATCTCTCCCCTTCCTGTCATGTAGGTGTGGGCCAGAATCACCACCAGTCGCCCTGTAGTGGACCGCATTGACAGCTGGACAGCCAAGCTTAGAAATGTGAGTGTTCAAAACGTATTCACAGAACTATACACTCAAGAAACTTGGTTTATGAAAACGTTTTTAAAATGTGATATGTGTCACAAACCTTGCACCTGAATTTGATTTGAGTAAGAAAACAAATCTATTTGTCTCTCTTGCAGTGGATCAGCGACACTATCTTGGTCCCCCTGGTCAAGGAAATGGACTCTGTCAACAGCCAGCTCAGGAGGATGGGCTGCCCTGAGCTCCAGATAGGAGGTAAACCATCCGAGAACATGATTGGTAATGTGCTGCATCCTCACACTGCTGTTGGGTTGAGTAAAAAGAGCCAGTCATACAGGAGCAAAGAATATAAACTTCTGTCTTAGACATCATTTTTTTTGTAAGTCATTTTTATATTAATGCCTTTTGGGTGAAAATGTTACATGTTAAAAATACAGTTCATAAATATAGAAAAGCTGCTTATTTACTTAACTACAATAAACCATACCTTTACCTTTTTACCCAAACCAACGTATGGATTTCATTGGACAAAACATAATGAGCTATAGCACTTGGATATCTAAATAAACATGTCAAAGTTAAGTTGAAGGGAAATGTTTTCATGTTACATCTGCAGAGCATATTTGTTTGGGATTTTCTTAAAAATGAAAATGAATGTGCCAGACAAGTGCAATGCACAGCAAGAAAGCAGTTTGTTGAAAGCGTATAACACACATTTCCAATTCACTGAAAAGAACTTTTCTAAGATATTTCAATGTGTTCTTCTAGCGATTTTTGAGTCTCACTAGTTTTCCACTCTTTCCTCCACCAGAGGCCAGCATAAGCAGCCTGAAACAGGCAGCAGTGATGAAAGCCTCGTCCATCCCCACTATGAACTCTATTGTTCAGTATCTGGACATCACTCCCAACCAGGAGTATCTAGTGGACCGTTTAAAGGGTAGGTTCCACAATACGGTACGTGTGTGCCTGACATTTGATGTACACTTAATGTGATAGTGTGCGAGTGTAAAAAAAAAAAAAAAAGAAATCTAATTTGATGGCGGTATAACAATTTCATGTACTTATACATGTGTTTTTTTTTTTTCATGTGCTTTGTGTATTCTGTCCTGTCAGAGCTGGCCCACAGTGGCTGCATGAGCTCCTTTCGCTGGAATGGTGGTGGTGATGTGAAGAACAGGAAGTGGGACACAGACCTCCCTGCTGACTGTGCTGTGAGTCTACACACACACACACACACACACACACACACACACACACACACACACACACACACACACACACACACACACACCAAAATAGTGGTACAAGCAGATATTTTCTTGATTAATGATTTGGTCCATAGAATGTCAGCAAATTGTGAAATATGCACATCACAAGTTTGATGTCCTCAAATGCCTCGTTTTGTCTGACCTACAGTTCAAAACCCAAATATATTCAGTCTACTATCAAAGGATTCTTAAGAAAACCAAAAAAAAATTCACATTTGAGCATTCAGGGATGTTTGGCATTTTTCCTTAAATAATGACCTAGACAATTAACCGATTATCACATTTTCCATCGAGCGACTAAACCATTCTATTCATTTGGCTCGTTGATATGTATTTTCATAGAGGTCTTAGTACTTATGTATTGAATGCACAGAAATAAGCATATTTTCACACTCTTGTTACCCCTTAAGGGTTAATCAAATGCTGTTTCGTTATTCAAATGTCAGGAATATGAAATCTAGATCTTGGAATAGTATAGTTTGTGAGCTGGAGGTTAGCTTTGCAGTGATGAGACTTGAAATGTTATAGTTGCAACAGCGTTACATTTGTTTTCTTGTCCACAAACGTCTAGGGATAAGACAGATCCTCATACAATTATCATTAAGATCAGTGTGCTTAATACTTTGTCTGTCCCTCTAGATTCTCATGCATATGTTTTGTACATACTTGGACTCCAGACTGCCCCCACACCCAAAATACCCAGACGGGAAGACTTTCACTTCGCAGCACTTCAGTCACACCCCAGACAAACCTGGTACGTACACAGACACACACAGACAGGCCAAAGAGGAAGGCAGACTAATAAAAGGCTAATTATTTCCACTGTCTGCTTCCCATTCCTCAAACACATCATCTACTTTCTGTCTTTACTTCACTTCATCATGCTGTTGCAGTTCTTGTGACCCTTTTTTGTGTCACCTCTCCTAGATGTTACCAAGGAGAGCCTCTTCTGCATTCACCAAAGCAGCACCACTCCCCCTCACTACCAGCTCATCTACCAGGGACATATCTACAGTCTACCCAAGGTGACTGCAAAAACAACCATTGTCTTTTTACAAAAATAATGTCTCTATTGATCAGGCTCTTACAAAACAACTTGTGCTCTTATTTTGCCCTTACCAGCTTAAAATCAAATCCCAAGAGAAGTTTCTTATTTTGTACCCTCTAAATTGTGCTATTTATAGGTCTCCTTAAGGTGGCACTGTAAATCAAACATAAGATCAAGTCATCTTTATTGAGTCCCTTAAGAACTTGCCAAATGCTTATAAATGCAGAATAATAAACACAAAGCGCATAAAAATAAGGCTGAGCAAAATGTAGCACACATGCCCAACAATATGATGTGATATTTATTATCAGTGCATCTGCACACGCAAAATTTGAGAAGCAAATCTGGTTTTCAGCGTTCTGTAAGCTTGTCAATACGGTTATAATTTAATGATTTTTGGCCAAAGATAAAACTGAAAGAGAGCTGAAAGAGACAGTTATCTGGGGGAATTCTTCATACCAGTAATCCCCACATATATGCAACAAATATTTCTGAAAAAAGCCAGGAAACTCGGGGCATCAGAACAGACACCTTATTCATGAACAAATCAGGATGTCTTCCTCTAATGTTACACTTTGATTGCAATAACACAAACCCATCTTGATTCTATTATAGGGCAGGAACAACCTGTTCCACACTATTCTCATGTTCCTCTATGTCATTAAGACTAAGGAGTCAGGGATGCTGGGGTGAGTTCATGTAATATACGCCATTTCAGAGTATAATGGAATATTGATTCATTTTCAACAAAGCGCAGATTGCATTTGCATTTCAAATGATCGGTTTGGCCTTGCTTGTCTTCTGTAGGATAACTAAATTGCTTTTCATACTTTCTTCAGGAGAGTAAATCTTGGCCTCTCTGGTGTGAACATCTTGTGGATATTCGAAAACTGATGCGTCGTCATTTACAAGCAACAAAAAGCTGCAAGTGGATTTCCCCCCCCCAATACTGTGTGACTTCACTAGTTTGAATACCACCTCAACTTAAAGAGTGCTCTGTCAGGGTCACATCTGGGGGTAAAAAGCACTTCACTTTGAAAGACAATAAATGTATATTTTTGGACATTTTCTCAATTTTATTGCACAAATTGGTAACATTCTGTATTGTCATTTTAAGGACACATTTATGTTTCACCACAGTGTGCTTATGATACACTGCAGAGCTGTATTTTTAACATTGTTTGGTTTTTCTGATTTTTGTATTATGAGAATGTACCAGCATGGCAGCCTTGTAAATAATATACCTCAGTTTTATCTGGTGAATTGTAAAGGGCTCAGACCCATTTACCATGAATGTAAATACTGTATGTGTTGACTTGATTTTTGTTTTCGTCAGCTTCAATAATCTGTTAAAAGTGGTATGTTGTTTCTTTCCTGTAGTTGAATGATTGTCTACTGTAGTAGGGTTGCTCCTGACATGCTTGAAGTCACCTACAGAAATTGGACTTGCGGAAATGGAAGTAATATACAAAACGTTCAAGCATCAAAGTATTCTGTAGTAGCGAAGCTTCCCATAGTACAACACGTAACTATGTACAGTGTTATTTCGTTTGATGTAGGATGGAGAGCAAATGAAAAGCCTTTCACCAAAGTCTCTTTCTGAACATCTTTTACAAAAGCCATTTATCCTGACGTCTTGTCAGCCATTTGTTAAATTTCAAACCTACATGTTTGCTGGTTTTCAATAATGCCATTTTACATTTGTACCATAAGACTTGAAAATAAAATTGAGATATTAAAAAGAAACTGTTGACGCATGTTCATTTCCCTTGAATGGTATTTTTCATAAATCGTAAACTTCCACTGGGTGGCAATGTAGTTCATTTCTTGAGATTTGACATTACTCCAGGTCCCATTTTCTCATTTGACACACTGCATATCCAAGCACGAGCACTGTAATGTGATGCAGTAGCTTGTGCAGCAACGTCCAGTGAATAACTTAAGGCTAGAGAAAAATGCTCACTGAGAATTTCAAGTAGGCCTATTACAAAAATAATGAGTTGAAGATAAACCATGCTGTGAAATTCCTCCATAATGTGATATTCCAAGTAAGTGCATACTGCTATTATTAAACGAAATTTAGAAAATGACATATAGACATTTTTATACTCGATTGCCCTGGGAGCAAAAGGCATTATCTGGCAATAATCGCGTTTGTTTTGTAGTTTAGTGTCGTCCTCTTATTACAAACGTCATCTCCCATAATGCATTTCGCAGTGTATTCTGCTTTAAGTAGAAATGCAGTCACTTTATCTATTAGGACTGCTTTTCAGCTAAATGAAATGCATATATCAATGTTTTTATTGTTTTCCCCCATGTTGATTATCGTTTTGTTAAATGTCACGTGTGGACTATAGGGGGGGATAGTTAGAAGAACTGCAAGGACCACAATGCATTAGGACATAGTCTCTCCTCCGCTCACATCCGCTGGACTCGTTGTGTTGTGTTGGAAAAAGGACTTAGTGAAACTGCAGCGATGTCAGTCCAGGTTGTGGCAGCGAAAATGGCAGAGGTCGAACTCAAAGACGTCCCCGCTGTCAAAGATTCACCGGCTGGTTCCCTGATGACACCGACCTCGGAGGGCAAGACCCTCGTCAGAAACGACCCGCACGAGGCCGGTTCCTCTGCTGCTGCGTCCCCTACAGCGGAGCCCTCCGCGAAAGCCGGGGAAGGCAGCCTGGGTTTGCTCAACCCGAACCCCGCGAAGATGCCGCAGTCGTCAGCTATGAAGCGGACGGACCCGCAGCAGAACGGCGGAGAGGCTTTTGTCAACCGTGACGGTACAGTTGCTGAGGCTCCGCGGATGAAAAAGGCGAGTGAGACATTTTCTCCATAGCTAGCTACTAACGTTGTATCCACTAGCTATGTTACTGGACCACCACTAAGCACCTCGCCGAAATGAAAGCTCCCTGGGAAAGCTTGCATTGTGTGACAATGCTAACAGGCTAGCTGGTCCCAAAGCTGATTCAGCGGTGTCCGTTAACGCTTTTAATAATGGTCTGAGATGCTAATAACACTGTAGAGGGTGCAATAAGGGCTAAACACTGTTTTACCCGTTTACTGATCTCACAAGTTTTGTGGAGAATGGGTGTTGCTATTCCCTTTTTGAAAACATAACGTTAGCTCACACTTACTTTTGCTGCTTTGTTGATGTGTGACTATTAAAAACTATCATGCGCAACAACAGTAACTTGCATAATACACTACATGATATCTAAATTAAGCAGTGTCAAGCACTTGAATGAAGCCTATAAGTTACTGTCTTAGAAAATTTTATTTGCTTGGTCAACAACAAGCAATTGCAGCTAGGTGTTAGCAAATAATGTTATGGTTGTTTTCAGTAAGAGCTTACAGTAGTTATCTTATTTGGCAAACATTTTTGAAGTTGCTAGTTGAGTTGGATACAGTAGAATACACGTTATTGGTGCTGGTATGTGTCCTTAGATCACAGACCGCTTTAACTTTTTGCATCAGCTAGGTAGGTTAAATGATCTTTGATTCTGGCTTGACCTCGGGTTAGTATATGGAATATATTCACAGTTCGCTGCTTAAAATAAATGCCATGGCCATGCCATTCTTGGTGTGATTAATGCCACACAAGGTGTGTGATCTAACTCAGACATAATAGTAGTCAGTAATCCCTGAACCCAGAGCCCTCCTGTCACCTATTCTCAAGCCTGATTTAGCCTTTAGAGCACCTTACTTCAGTGAAGGGAGTTCCTGCCCTTGTGGCTTAATTCAGGGGTTGGGACTGACTTGGCATGTCTTTTCCTTGGCGAGCAAGGATCCAAAAACTGGTTTGTTGTGGTTACGAGTGACCTAAATCCATCTTATCTTTTTGTCTTACAAAGTCTTGATTAGGATAAAAGTGGGTATGAGAGGGCAAGGTTCATGGAAAAAACTTTTTTGATAAGGAATCCTTTGAGGAAGCTTTCAGCTCTATTTGTTTTGGTCAGAGTTTATTATTAACAGTTGGCAGTGATTTATAGCCTATGCTATACTCCCGTGCACTTCATCAGGGATGGTCAGTTTCAGGAATTTATTTTAGATATGTGGTCCTAACAAGCCCAGTGCTAAAAAGTTTGTTTTTGAAAAGGGCTTTACTCAGTGTGTTGGCCAGTTTGTGCTCGCCATTTCACATCAATGCAAAATACTTTTTTTCACTATGAACTATATATCGATATATGAGGCTAGATATCGTCTTACATTTTGGATATTGTAATATGACTTAAGTGTTGTCTTTTCCTGGTTTAAAAGGCTACATTACAGTATAGTGATGCCATTTTATGAATTTAGCAGACTGTTCTAGTTGTTCTTTACCCACTTAATCATTTTATCCACATCACTGTTGATTATTTACCTCAAATCTCATTGCGTAAATATTTTGTGAAAACACAAATTGCCAACCCTACAATATCGTCACAATATCGATATCGAGGTATTTGGTCAAAAATATTGTAATATTTGATTTTATCCCAGCTCTACTGTGAACTTTTTGAGACGGAAAACCAAAATGTTGGTTGATTGTCAGTGTGAAACCTATAGGGAAAAAACAAGTAGGACAGGATACACTCACCACCCACACCCACTACAACGCATTGACAATGATCCTGTTCCCGTTGGACAACCACTAAGGAACCCCGGTAGAGGACCCTAAAGGCAGAGAGCTGGATAGTACAGTCACAGTGTGAGAATTGACTGTGAATCGGCAACAGCTCAGAGCAGATTGCTTTATGTACCTCAGACTGTCACAGCAACGAGGCATATGGAAGTAAAGCAGCGTCAGGAACACTGTGCCCACAGTCTGATCCACATCTGGGGTACAGCCCAAAACCAGATGTATCGGACAGCAACAGCCACATCTGGATTATTGAGGAGACCAATTTCGCATAAAGGACAATGGTACAAAAAGTTAATTTCCAAAATGCTTTATGATGATTTTATTTAGTAAAAGAAATCATGAAGTATCTCTTGAAATAAAGAAACTAGTCTCTGTGTAGTCTGTCATTGACAACATGTACTTGTAAAAAAAGTAGCATCAAAGTTGTGTTTAATCTATACTTTTTATGGTTCTCTAAGGCTAAATGTTTTTTGAGTATTTTATGTTGAAATAAAAGTTGGTAGAAGCTGTAGACTATATTTTTTATTTGGGAACCAATGTAAAATAAACTGTGATCATTTTTAAGATGTTAAATTAATGAGAAGAGTGATGTGTAGGATATTCCCTGTCTGTGTAATCTGTTTTAATTCAAAAAGATCATGTTAATGTAAAGACAAACTGTACAACATTAATCATTTTAACCAAAGAGAGGGCATCTCTTTTTAGGGTCAAAGGTTGCTTATATCTGTTATTCATATAATGCAGAGACCAGTAAGCTTAAGTAATGGATAATACACTCTAAATACATTGGGGAAGATATCCGTCCATTAGCCTATATTAATTTAAATACTCACTGCATTTGTCTGATCAACACATTTAGTGTATATCCACTGGGACATAAGGTTGCCTACAGCCTATTTATAGATCACAAGGCATAGTGGGTCTTATGGCGCACTGCATTATAGATATATACGGCCACAGCCTGGCCTCGCACATCTGCTGAGTTCTGCTTGCCCAGTGCTGTAAATGGTAAGTGAAGCAGTGGGGGTGATGAAGGTACATGCAGGCAGCAGTGTTGTCTGACTGACTCACTGGATGACTGGATATCTTTTAATCCATGCCTTTATCATGTCGTCACATGAGGGGATTAAAAGGCCAGCTCTCTGTTGTAGGTGGGCCCAGATGTAAGCTTTGATGACGGATGAGTTTCATTGTAACTCACATGGCTTGGCACGAATATGTCCAGCTTCTGGCAAGTCCGGGATGATACCTCCAGATGGAAAGAGAAGTAAACTGGCAAAGAGTTGCGCAGGCAGCAGGCCTGGTTGCTGGCATGGCCACAGTTTGTGGCTATTGGTTAAGGCTTTGGCAAGCCTTGTTTTAGTCATATTACCGTAGGTCAGTAGGGTCATCTGCCTGAGTGGCTGTACTAAAGCCTTATACGAAGAAGATTGTTTACGTGTTTGGCACACAGACCAAACAGAAGACTTTTCACCTTGCAAGCCACCATAGTACTGACTGAAACGATTCTCCCTTGACCTTTTGACGTTTGCCATTGACCAAACCTCCTAACGTGTTTTTAGGAAAGCATGCATTGCAGTATTTTTGAATGACTCCAGGGAATGGTGTGTTAGTAAGGTCATCCCTCTCTGATATAATACGTCACCCACTAAGATGGTGTTTCTGGTAATGCTCACTGGTAAACAGGCTTACTGTGACCTGTGGCTGCTCTACTTGGGAAGAGAGCTGTGTGGAACAAGAGGTTATGTATTTACAAAGATGTTGATTTGATGGGGTTTGATGCAATGCTCCAGTCTCATTCTGCATTTGCATCAATTCCACCTACTCTGCTTTAGTAGCCCATTGGAAGCCTTTTTGGGAACCTACTATGTATTGCATTTGGTGTTGCCCAAATGTAACCCCTAAGCATTTGTATTGATGACACTTTCTTTTTGTCTGAGCCAGCTGGCCAAGTTGCTTTACTACAGTGATTTCATTGTGGTGGGATAGGTGGGCAGGCAAGCAAGTTTTTTTCTTTTCTTCTTTTTCTAACCTTTTATTTATACAGGTATTCTCATTGGGACACATGGTCTCATTCTCAAGAGAGACCGGTTTGGGACAATACAACAACAATAGTTACAAGTATAACTTGTTGAACCCATTGGAGCCAAAGGTAAATGGTTAATGAAGAAATGAATTACGCTAACAGAAGGCCACCGTGTGCAGCTAGTTCTGTAGCCAGTTTTCTTCTTAGTTCCATTCATATTCTCAGGACTATGCCTGTACAAAGTTACCTACTAGTAAAGGATAAGACGTCACTGCTTTGTGGATTTTGAGGCCAATGAGCATCTTCATCTGCCCGCAGCTGTCCTGGGCTGTAAAAAAGAACATGTCACTTTCCTTCCCCTATATGCCCTCTAATTTGTGATTCACCACCGAGAGTGAGCTGGTCTGTATGTACAGTGGTAATTGCTTGCACCTTCCCAGAGGATCCTGTCTGCTTTTTCGGAGACAAAATGTGATAATAGCCTATTCTTATTTTTGTCTTTAGTGGTTTTGAGAATATCTACTTCAATGATGTGCTGAAATCACCTGAATGGAATCAGTCCCCCTCTTGGACTGTAGGTGAACTTGTGTAACTGTGACCTTATAGTAATTGACAATAAGAGTTGCTGTATTTGTGAACATCAGAATAGAGACAATGCCATTTTAATGTTGATGGAAGGCCAATAGATATTCATGGCATTAAAAAGAAAGGCATCTGGAGTCACTGTGAGTATACCAGCATTTGCCAGCTGCGCTGTCTTTGGCAAAAACATAAAAAGTGGCAAATGTGATTTCATTTGGAGGATACTGCCAGCCTTAGACACTTTACCACATAAAACAGATAGATAGTGTCCACAAACACGCATGCACGTATCCTTTTTGCTGTGTGTTGACACGGGGAATGTGGAACCATGCTGTGAAATCTGAGAAATGCCTCCACTCCTTTTTTACATTGGATGTTAAGCTCAAAGGAAAAATGGACTGGTCAGTTTCTACGTGGCTGTTGGACTGTCCTAATCCAACCCCAAACTCTGAGCCCTAATTTGTGGAGATTACAGGCCAGAGTTTTACTGAAAGCATTGCAGTTTCCACAACATACAGTATATATCCACTTTGTTCTTGGACAAACTGACAATAGGTTTATCACAACCATGTCACCTTTTAAACAATGTAGTTGTGATGGAGGAATCAAAAGATTGATGCTGTTAAAACGTTTTAATGACTTATTGTGGCACACACTAGAGAGGAAATATGTAGAAATTGTTTAAGGTATTTGAGAGTGGTATGTTCGAGCTGGACTAGAAAACGGTTAAAGAAACTTCCCCTCCTCAAATATATAATACTGTTAGAATTTCAACATACCCTTATCTTTCAAATGAATTTATGTAAAAACTGGTTTTAATTTCAACTTAAATTACAGAATTTGGACTACGTAGAGTGGGTGCAGCTTTTAAATGTTTGTCTGAGTACATACCTTGGATGTCAATGATTTATTGATGATCAGTTCAATCAAGAATAGAACGTCTCAGCAGTATTTATGCGTCCTTTGTAATGTTGTTTATTTATACAATGGGTCTATTATTGTTCCTTTTGTGGCTGTGCCATTTGCATTTTAGTTAATCTAATCTTTGTATTGCATTGTGATAGGGGAGTTCTGTTTTTGGTGCACCCCATCGTTGTGTACGTTGGCTGTTTCTAATTATATATGGGCTTTAGCGCCTGAACTCCTGCAAATGAATGACAGTATCTACCAGATAATCAGTGGGTGGGCAGTATTTTAACTATGTAGGAAAACCTTCTGTAAACCTAAAGAAATGGAGAGCTCTATGTCTGGACTACTGTGAAACTCTACCAGGCAGCAGAACAAGAAATGTGTCTTAAAATAAATTCAGTGGTGCTGTTGTGTAATTTGGTGCTAATGTCTTAGCTGCCTCTGCCACTTATGGAAGAGGGTGTATATTTGGCCAGCTTTGCTGTCAGTGCACTTAGCCATGGTTTATCACTGTTTTTAATGACTGTTTTTCTCTGGTGCTCTCACTCTCCTCTTCCTCAAATTACCAAGTCACAACACTTTTATTTTGCTTCTTCTCCCCTCAAGTGTTGCCAACTCTGGTCCAAAAAAAAAAGTAGCTAGCACTAGCTCCAAAGGTTGCTAAAAGTCGCCAGATGATGATATGCACATTGGTGACATCATTGTGCATCATTTGCATAAAGCTCAGTGTTTGTGTCGTCTTGACTGGCTGCACATGACGCAAGAGGAGAGGGAGAGACCCTGTGCTGTTGGCAGAAGAGCCTAGGCTAGCTAGTCGTGTTTTAGAAATAAAGTCACTAAGAGGGTCTGGAAAATTTAGGGAGAAAGACGCCAAGCTGTCGACACTTCTCCCCTCTGTTTCTGCTGGTGTTGTTTGCCTTAAACCAAAACTCATTGCTTACTCCTCTGTCTGAGTTACAAACTACACCCGCCCTAGGACACCACTTCCTCCGTTGATTTTTATTGTTTTGTTTTTGAGCCCGTCTAGCCTTCTCACAGTCTCAATGGCCCAATCCCAAAGTCCGGACTCACAGACTCACGGACTTTGGGGCGCGTTCTCGCGAAATTCGTAATGGCTTAGGGTTGTCCAAATGTCGAATTTCAAAGGGCGTGAGGGTTTGAGTACGCGCTTACCAAGCCCTTTTCCGTGAGTCTGCATCGATGCAGACTTCACCAAAGGAAATTACCCACAGTTCAAAGCGTTGTGACGTTTACCGCGGAGACCATCGGGGAAATCCTGAAATTACAGGGGTAAACAACAGCACGACCACGGGAACGGAAAGGACCTGTTGTCCAGATGTAAAACAAGAGTTTGGAAAAAAAATTCGGAATCAGGCAGCCGTCTCCTGTGCCATGGCCGGCAAGTGTCAGCAACATCTTTGTTATTAAACGTCGCCAAGGTAACGTGATCTCATGAAGTGCTGTCCCAATCCCATTTATACCTATCTGAGCCCATGCGGCCTCACAGACTCACTCACCTTAGCACCTGAGAGCAATTAAGTCTGTGAGTCTTTAGTCCTTAGTCCTCAGGGCTCACTTTGGGATTGGGCCAATGTGTTTATGTGCTGTGTGTATTCTGCAAATCTCAGCACCACTCAGCAAAAGCATGTGTGAGATCACACCTCCCTAACCATCTTCATCCGTGCCACAGAAGCCGATTTAGGAAACGGACTGTTGGTACTTTTAAGCCAGTTTGAATTTCTCTCACCCCCAGGGTGCCAGATAGTGATCTCTTCATCACTGTCCAGACGGGATGTTCTACCAGCTACATTGCTTAAGTGTCGCATGGATTGGATTTTCACAATTCTTGTTTTTTAAATGGCAAATATTTATTTTATAAAGTGTTGAGGTGTTTCTCAACACTTTTCTGACACAGTATTAACATACGAGTAAACCTATAGTAACAAAAACAATACACGTGGTTAAAAGTTCTGTCCAGTTGTTAAAGACGGCTGCTTTTATTGTGTACAGTAATTCGGTAAGGTATGCTACTAATACTACTAGCTATATATGTGTGTTGTCAATGCTCATGTACTGTACACGCATGAACACACAAGTATGGCTATATGTGTGTTGGAGTGCCACTGAGTGTGTTCTGATGTGCCTTTGCTAGCAAGCAAACCTATTCTATTAGCTTTAATTAATTCTATTGAAATCAAACCGTGTTCAAATGTCGATGCAATTTCCTAAATGTCAGAGACATTTGTCTTTTGGCCAGTAGCTCTTGTAATGACCATATCAGACCTTTTTGTGATATTTCCAAACAAAAGGTAATTAAGAGTTACCTTGACATTGGTGTAGCTGTCCACTGTAATATTGAAAAAATAAACACTTGTACTCTACCTGCTATCTCCTGTGTATGAATTCTGTCGGTTTCTGCCATTACACTGCATGTTTGCTTTACCTATATATTGTTTCCAAATATACCTATATGATGTCAGCTGTCTTACGAAGCACCCAGTGCCGTACTAGACATGCCAAAGTCAATTTTCACACTCAATATATTGGAGTCCAAACCCCAATAAGGCAGAGAATAGAGTAGCTTTGCTCTGGTTTCTGGCAATTGTCTCTTGGGTTTTAGCATATTGGTGCTCTGTTTTGTTTTTTGGTGGTATTGGCAGTGCTGGTGTCTGTGCTTCCCTGTTCCTGAGTGTAGGCTACCACCCACACATGTGCATCTGTGATTCCCCGGTTGACATTCATTTCCTGCCTCGTCATCACAGCTTGCTATCACTGAGCGTGTATAGCTCATTGAGTTACACATCTTTCCATCAAAATGATTTTTACGAGGCTCAGGTTCTTGGAACAGCGAAGTAAACCGACTGAAGGGAAAAGGAGAGCACTTATTTTTCCTGGAACCTGTGTGTATGAAAGAAGTCAGCATAGTGTGACATTTTAAACCCAATTGGCTTATTTACTATTGAATAAGTCATTGAGCACCAACCCAGTTGATGTGTGCACGTGTACCCACTAACCCACAGTGTTGAGTTTACAAGAGGATCAGTAGAAAGTAGTGGACATTATCACTGAACGGACTATGCAGCATGACGAGGAATGCAGCTCCAAACTCAAGCACCGCATGCGAACAAAGGGCCGATATTGTGTTCAAAAAGTGCTGCCTCACAAAAGGACCTTCACAAGGCCTGAAATGACCCCCCCCACACACCCATCCGTCTGCACTGCTTCCTATTAGTCAGGCCAAACCACCAACCCCTGGCAGACAGAGGAGATGGCTGTTTAGTAGGGGTGTAACAATACACATATTCGTATTGAACTGTTCAGTACGAGGCTTTCGATTAGGTACACATTACAAACCGAACGATTCGTTGGACTTATCCTATTTCATTTAGGAGAAAAAAAAGAGCTTACATTGTGTGAAATATAATGTTCTCTGTGCCGCTGCGCTCAACAAGGCAGTCCAAACGACGTAACAGGCACTGTGCTGTCTGCCCCTCCCACTCCCAAAGAAAAACACATCCATCCTAATAACTGATTGCTTCACACTACTAATTAAACATAGATGATTGACACCATAATTGGTTTATTCAAAAATAAACCAGCATCACCCCATACTCATATTTTGAGAAAGGGCTATTTTTGGCAATTCAAGAAGAGTGAAAGAGAAAAAAACACAAACATGCAGTTCCAGAAACAAACCGCTTGTTTATTTATTTTTAGACTTTTGTTACTGTTAACTCGTAAGGGCTGTGGTTTTGATTTCAAGCTTAGGTAAGGTTTCATGTAGCTTAGTCACTGACATTAACAATTCATTTGTTCAATGCAGTGAAAGGATTCGACTCTTCAGAGCTAGAGTGGTTAAAAAAAAAGTGACCAATATGATAAGCATGTACTGATTGAGATGGATGTTTGCATGGGTAAATAAAATAGATGAGTGGATGGATTGATACATACATACATACAGTTGATACAGCTTGCTGTTTAATTCACGTAAAACCTGCTGCTTTGTTGATCCGCCCTTGGATCACATCATCTACTGTATGCTGTAATGCGTTTTCTCTCAGATTGGAGAGCCATATAGAGTGGGGACACAATAGCCTTTTAAACAATCTGATCAATAGTAATGCTGATCAATGTCATCAGATTCGATTGCTAAGCCTTGGGGCTCCAAACTGTGCCCTAGTTTGGTCTACATGGGCAACAAGACCCAGTTTCACAATGGACGTGTGCTTGTCTGTCTGTAAGAGAAAGGGAGATACAGTTAGATAAAATAAAGATAATACAACAATTTGTAGGAATTTTAAAACATGTAGCCGAACTAGTTATAAAACAATCTTCAATAAATGATGAAACAAAACAAAATGTTCAAATAGCCTATCATTTATCAATGACATTTCCTGGCGACAGTGCAAATTGAACATTTTGAAACCAGAAACCTTTAATTTGTCCTTGAATGAAATGTGAAGCCTGCAGTCTTGGCACTTTTCCTCCACTCAGTGGCAGATAAATAGGGAAAGGCATGTGAACAAGAAGAACAAAGTTACAGAGAGCCCATAGTGTGTTGGCTGTTCTGCTCTCCCCCTCTCTGTTAAGAAGTAGGTAGGGTTTAATCTGTGACTAAGCCCCATCATTCATTGCCTGTTCTCCTTTAGTATCAGTGTCCCTGGCTTTCACAGTGACTATCAGACCATATCAGAAGGACAAGGATTGTTCTGCTGGGCCTGACTGGCTGGGCATTGCTCGGTGTAGATGGCCCTGCATACTTTCCATAGTTTATAGCAGCACTGGGATTATTGGTGGCTGTAGCGGTCAATGTTTTGGGTTTGAAATTATGATTCTCATCTAGAATTCTTGGACTTGCTGGAAATAAATCTTTTTAATACAATATTTAAGGTGCTAATTTGTATTGTGTGTTAACTGCATGGCTTTAGGGATGGCAGTGTCGGTTGGTCCACCATTTTTGGTCCAGACTGCAATCCATCCAGTAGTTGCTAAGATATTTCAATGGAATTTTGTACATTCATATTCCCCACATGATGCATCCCTCTGACTTTGTTGATCCCATGACTTTTCCTTTAGCGCCGCCATGAGGTTGACATTTGTTTTTGTTTTAGTGAAATATCTCGACTTTTGGATGAATTGCCATAATATTTGATAGAGGCATTAATGTTCCCCTCAGAATGAATTGCAATTGATCACATTGGTGATCCCATAGCTTTCCATATTTGCCGTAGTTGGGTCCAAACTGTTATATATCTGTTACTTGGGTTTATGACTAAATACCTGCAAAACGTAAAACATTCCCACCATCACCCTCAGTTGTACTTTTTTGTTTGGTGCAATTGTTAGCATGCTAACACGCTACGATAGTAAACTTGTTTCACATTATCACTACTAAACATCAGCATGATAGCATTATTAACGTGAGCATGTTAGCGATATGGATTGGCTGTAGACGTCTTTGTTGCTTGCTCATATTTTATTGTATTTATGTAGCACCATGTTATTTATTGCACTCAATAAGGGGACACATTTTAAACATGGGTTGTCTAAATGCAACTGGTGCAGAATTTATTTTCTTTATGATTCAAATGGATTTGAGAAATCAATCAAGATTGTAATTGTCACAACACATTGTGCAGCTCTACTCTTCCCATAACAGACATTTGTTCAACATGACCACCAGTTTGTCAAGCAGCAGGTGCTGTAAGTCCTTCATCTGTAGAATGTATCCTTGTGTTCTTTCACATTGTACATGCTGAGGCTGGAAGTAGGGTTCAGAGTGAAAGAGCAGTGGATGACTTCCTCTGGTGCTGCTAGTGACGTGGCTGCACTGAGTGTAGTGAAGCCTGTGTTGGCACGAAGCCTCTTGCAATATATAAGCTATGTGTGTGTGTGTGTGTGTGTGTGTGGGCTAGTGTTAGGCCACTTGAAATTGTGTGTATGCTCAGTAACTGCCAAGTGTATGCATGGTAATGGGTGCGTGTGTGACTCGTGAGTGTATGCGTGCCATTATTTACAGTCTGAGCACTTGTCCGTGTATATAAATCATCAGGACCCGTTCTTACATCACAGCCACATTCAGGGCAGCACTTTGGTACGCACACTCGTATACACCAACTCAGACTGCTTCCTCCTTCCTTTTCTTTCTTCTATTGGTCCGAGTGGTCACAAAAACTTTAGTATTGGATGAGTAGAGTGTAATTGAGCCTCGATTGGAGCAGCCACCTTCCCTTTCAGGATTTTCCTGTACTCACACTCTGGTGCCCTACCTTTTTTTTTAATTTTTATTTCCTGTCTCTCTTTCAGTCTCTCACTGTGCACACATTCTTGCTAGCAGCCTGTCGTATCTCATATGTTGCATCTGTCTTATAACTAATTGCATGTACGTGTAGTCCAGTAGTGGGACACACCACCACATTGACCCTATTATGAAAATGGTCTAAAATGTCTAGGTCACAACAGCTGGCTACCATCTCCCATCTGTACTCGTGAATATTACACTGACTGAGGCTTACACTGACAGGCATAAAGAAGTAATCTGTGCATGCACTTGTAAAGATATAGGCCTGTGTGTTGATCTTGTAGTCTGTTTCCTTTTTGTGCTGCTCTCTGTGAGCATGAGCTCTGCTTTTACTTGCCTGTCCGTCCCTCCTCCTGCGTGGCTGCCAGAGCTTCACGACTACACAGTCGTTTCACTAAAAGCCAGGCCTCTCTGCCAGAGCTGTACGCCTGTTTTTGTGTCTGTCCCACAAAGTGTCTGGTCTTTCCTGTGGTCTGCTGCTGGCTTTTTCCAGGAGCAATTGTTTCCACGCGAAATCTTAACACACTCTTTCTCACTGCTGAGTCAGTGCAGGAGAATTTCAACTCGACAGAAAAGCTTGTCATTATGAAAACAAAGGTGACTCCATTGCTTGCATGGGTTTGTAATGTGTTAGACAGTAACTTGCCTTGTGACTCAGAAAAGTGCCAGTGACACGCAAAATTGGGCATTACTCAGACATAAGGTGAACACGGGTGATACACATGCACATTGCCCCCCTGCTGGCCAGTTAGATTTAATGGATGGACTGTGCTGAAAACTCAGTGCGTAACCCATTTATTCACTTAACCTGGGTAAGACCATGCCAGTTCTCCCCATATACATGAGCGGGAAAGAATGGGAAGAATTACGGAAAGAATGGGAAGAATTACGGAAAGAATGGGAAGAATTACGGAAGTAACTCTACCTCTAGTACAGTAGGTGGCGCTCTTCCAACGCAAGACTGGTCAGAATAAGGCTTTTTCCTGCTGGTTGAACTTTCTTAAAATTGCACTGAATGTCCATTAAATTAGTAAAATTTAACAACTTAATGCTTCATTCACACATTTTGTCACAGCGTAGAAACGCACAGTGCTTTGTTTGGCTCATTACCTGTAACGTTAAGTGTCGCCCAGTTACACGTGCAATGCAGCCAGCACCAAGTTAAAATGAATTGAACTTTTAAGGTGAGGAACGAGAAGCAAATTGCCTGCATGTGGGAAAACTGCTTCTATTTTTTGTGTGTGGAATATATAGCATTCTTTCAGCATTTCTAAGTTCTAAAACAAGAAATCAAAATATGCTGTCTCATTTGAAGACGGTAGTCATACAGGGGCAGCATGGCCTTGGGTATGAAAGACTCCTATACTCGACTTGTCAGCCAATGTGCCAATCCACAGCAGCGTGCTCTGTCGGTACCAGGAAACCTGTCAGCTCTGTCATGGTGAGATGCACCAGATAACAATGTCACAGCAAGTTGTGAAAGTGTAAATGTTTGGAAGTTGACCTGCATTTTGATCCTGCTTTGAAAGGGTGTTTTAAAACAAGAACATTTTCAAAACTGATCTCTTTTATACAAACCCGCTTGAAAATGCATGTCACACAGACCATATAAATACACTGGGCATGTGCGTGCCACTAAGGCTGATAATGCCGCTGGACAAGGGAATTGTCACAAATCGCCTGAATAATAGCTTGCCTCCTGCACATTCAGGCAGAAGTAGCATTTATAAAATGCGGAATTTAACTGCACAACAGCAGTTAACAACAACAACAACAACAACAACAACAACAAGGCCAGAAACGTTTGTTATCCATGTTGAATTAACCACTGGTATGGTGGATGATGAAGGTTTGTTTTCTTCCAGAAAAGGGTAACATGATAGAGGCATGACAAATCAGGGAAGGACACGCCATGACTTATAAAACCCAATCAAGAAGCGAACATGGGTGTCTTCACCATCTTTTCCAAAGGTCTCCGTTTCCCGGAGTTTTCAAACTAAAACGGGGTCAGCAGCGTTTTCAAACGTCTCTGTTTTAGGGGCTCGGAAACGCCAGAGTTGTGTGGACACAAGGCATAAATGTAGCAAAAGATGCGTTTCAAAACAAAATCGCATTAGTCTGGATTTATGTAGTATATATGTATATATGTATGTATATGTATGTGTATATATATATATATATATATATATATATATATATATATATATATATATATATATATATATATATATATATATATATATAATATGCAGTATACAGCACAGGCTGTATTTTTGTTTTTCATTCTCAGACATCGATGCTGTGTGAGTTAAATCAGAGGGCACTGTGTCATAGGCTAGCTGGGATTGTGTTTGATCTAGCTTCAGTTAGGGAGGCAAGGGTGTTGTGAAAACGGTGAGACTGTGTGTGTGTGTGTGGTGGAAAGACAGAAAAAGGAAAGCATAGGCACCTCTGTTTTTGCTATTCTATTTTCGTTTTTCTTGTACACAAGCACAATAGTAATCCAGGAATAGCAGTTGAAAGCACAGAGAAACACATTTACAGTCAACAACTCTTTGATGTGCCATCAAACGGCTTCCTGAAAACATGCACACAATAAATTGTGGTCTACTTTCCATTCGGTTAAGTTGTATAAGGGCGAGTCTTGTGGCAGCAAGAGAGAAGAAAAGGAGGAGGGAAAATAATGAAATTGAATAAAATGAAGGGAGAAGAAAGCACAAACAAGTACACGTCCTTCACAGAGTGCTGTGTGTGCGAGATCTGAACAACTAGACCTCTGTTGTCCAGTGGCCTGTCATACAGGTCTAAGAGACTGCTGAACAAAAGGACTCTGCTGCTTTAAAGCGCCCATATTATGCTAATTTTCAGGTTCATAATTGTATTTTGAGGTTGTACCAGAATAGGTTTACATGGTTTAATTTTCAAAAAACACCATATATTTTTTGTTGTATTGCTGCAGCTCCTCTTTTCACCCTGTGTGTTGAGCTCTCCGTTTTAGCCATTTTGACCAGCTCACCCGGAGACTGAAGGCAGGATACATTCAGAAACCCGTATCTCACGCAAAACAGCATGGATGTTTTTTTCTTTTCTTCAAGTTTGTATGGTTGTGGAAGCACCAGAGACACAAAATAACACCCCAAATCCCATAAAAAGTGATTTGTTTTCATAATATGTGCACTTTAAGAGCCAAGGTGCCTTGACTGCTGCCAATGAATTCTTTGTACTTCCCTTCTGATAAAAGAATGACACATTGCTATTTCTTTGCACCCCAGGAGTAAGCACTTTGTTGTGATTGCCAACAAGCCTCTGTGTGTGTTTTTGTGTATATTGGTGCGGGCATGTACATGTCAATAGGAGTTTTTTCCAACACAATATATTGATGGTACAAAAAAAGCATGCCGTGTTTTTGTTCAAGGGTTGCCAAGTCATTCGTGTCTAATGAAATACAGTGTTTTTGGAACTTGACCCGTACTTGGGAATACAAGTCAGTTGTTTTTGCTCCGTGTGAATCTTTATGAGCAATATTAATTTGCTGGAATAACCCTTTCAACACGTAGTAATTAACTATACACGGCTTTGAAAAGCGCTTACCCCTTCATAGAAAGTTTTATAGAAGTAGGTCACATTCTGATTAATATTAATGTTTGATATATAGTATTTTTTAAGATAATGTTTGGGGAATTTTAGGCCTTTATTTACAGGACAGCTGAAGACATGAAAGGGGTGAGAGAGGGGGAATGACATGCAAGGAGTAAACCTGTATATGTCGGAGTAAACCTCTGTATATGGGCGCATGCTGTACCAGGTGAGCTACCCAGGCACCCTGATATATAGTATTTTATGTGCATGGTCATTTTGTTTTTACACTTCTTGGCATAATCTTTTTGCATCTCTTTTATAGGATTTTGGAGAGTTGTAGGCCTGTGTTTGTCTATAAATTACTCCCAGATTTCAGACAGACTGGCAGAAGCACTTTTAGGATTTGGCTTTGAGGATATTTGCAGACATTTGTTTATAGTTTTAAACAGTTAAGGACACGCTCCTCTTTTCCTCTTCCTGTGGTCTTTTTTATTCCATCACTCACTTTCCCAGGCCTTTTGGCAGACGATATCCTAACATAAAGCTATTAAAAGCCCATTGGCACTTTGATTTGAGAGTACCCCTCCTTGCACTTAGCCAATCTCATCTTCTCTGCCTGTGTGTTCTCGTTTTAACTTTGTTTAGTCATGATCCGCTTTTCTACTCCTATCAGCACATGGACCCTTGGCCTGACACCCAGCCAGGCTCTATGGAAAAGCATTAAAGCCAACCGCTGGCCATTTGTTGGTGAAGTTAACTGTGGCTGCAAAGTTTGTCTTCCAGGAACTGTGACAGCTGTCTTAGTAGTGGCCATGTTGTCTTTAAAAAAACAAAAAAAAACCTTATTGACCTGAATACATCTCCACAAATTACTTGCTTTTTGCTCTCTTACAATTAGACTTTGCTTCCACCCCTCTATATCTGGATAGAAAGCATATCACAAGCCTATCTGAGCAACTTGTTGCCAACACAATCATTTTCCCGTCACAGATGCAGACTCTGTGTCTGTCTGGTAAAATAAGATTTCCTGGACAATGCTAGCTTTCCAGAACGGAGCAGATGTTGACACAACACCTAATGTACTTAAATAGCAGCTCAAGTTTTCAGTTAACATTCAAATGGGTGACAAATATACCACAGGTACGTACATTGTATTTTGGTTTTGGTCCAATGCACCTGACTGATTCAGTCTTGATAAAGGGCTTGTGTGTCTTATTCAGCACTTTTTTGCCACCGATATCTGAACAGAAATCTTGGTCATTTGTATGACCAAAGCCTACTTGAATATGAATGTGATGCTAAATATGTGACTGTCATGTTCCAGTCATGATCACTCCCACTTAAAAAGAGCAACATTTTAAAAATCTCTTTTATGCGATTAATCCGTTTTTAGATGATGGCCGACTAAGATAACTTATTACCTTGCACGGCAGCTCAAACCGAACCAATCGGCGGCCGGTTTGAAGCTACTGGCAGCGACGGGCAAGGTTGGCAATCAATGGCGGACGTGAAAGACACAGATTGTTCATCTACTCACCTGCCAGGTATTTTTTTAAAGTGCCTGCCCGTTTCCAAGGGCGGTTTCCCAGTAACAAACCATTTGGCTAGCCAGGTTAGAGAACCTACCCCTGTAGATCATTTTTATTACTATGTTGCAATTAGCTATGTCTTTTAAAATGAATTTTGACTAGTTAACGGTTATCCCCTGTGAAATAAATATGTATACATAAACTTAAGAATGCTAAGTTTTTTCACACCATTTGTTGTTTTAAAATCAATGGCAAGCAAATATTTATAATAGGCACCCAAATGAATTTTTATCAAGATGAATAATTAATATAGAAAATACACAAATCAGAATGATAAATACGTTTTGTTTTTTAATGCGCAGTCCTGGCACATTTACCCATTTGGTGTGTGTTTTGGCTGGAGCTCAGGTTGTGTTGCCAGCGATGGAGGCTGGGTTCCCCCAGAGGGGAGCAGCAGTGAAGTGGTATAAACAGCTGGCTTCCCAATGGGCCTGATGGAGAACACTTCCTTCCCTTTGTAAAAAAAAATTTTTAAGATTATAATTTGGAATTATAATCGACAGAGCAGCTTGAAGACAGGAAAGGGGAGAGATAGGGGAATGACATGCAGCAGAAAGCCGAGGGTCGGATTCCAACTCGGGCCACTGCCAAGGACTCAGCCTACACGGGGCACACACTCTACTGGGTGAGCTAGCGGTCGCGCCCCCCCCCCCCCCCCCCCCCCCCCCCCGCCTCGCTCTCTTTGGGTTACCTCACAAAGGACCTTGCAACAGGTCTTTGCTGGCCCGGCCTAGATTTCCTCTAGTGTATCTCTTTTCCCATTTCAGATAGTCACACAGGCTGACTGGAAGATGTTGACAGAAGTGTTAAGTGCCCCAAATGATGGAATCTAAACGTCTACGGGGAGCCACTGTTCTGCAACTAATTCAAAAACTCATTTTGGGAACCACAAAGCCGAGAAACATAAATCCTGAGTAGTAAAGTCATAGCCCCCCTGTGTCCTATAAATCCTGCTCAATGTTAATAGCTTTTAAAATGTGCCAAGGTGCTTAACCAACTCCTCAAAATGTCTTTGGACTGTGATTAGTAGTGCTATGAATATCAGCGTCCTAACAACCTTACTTTACAAGCATCATCTCATTACTCTGCTGCAGAAAGCTTGTTCAGTTGGACAGAAGGGGAAAACAACACAATGTGCTCTATATTTTTCTCTGTTGGATGTCCTTGTTTTCTCATATTGAGTTCAATAGAAAAAAAAAGCTTCACTGCCATAATGGAAGGATCACAGCTGTTTTCTCAATCAGGTAAACACTCACTCACTCACTCACTCACTCACTCACTCACTCACTCACTCACTCACTCACTCACACAATCAGATGTCATTCAGACGAGGTTTCTCACATTCAGTTTTGTCTCTGTGGACTGTTGAATGATGCAGCCTTCGATGTTCCGTGGTAGCTCTTTTGATGTGAAGGCCTAGAAATAGTAGACAGCTGTCTAAGTTGATGGGTGATTTTATGTCTTGAGGGCAGTTATTATGGATGTCCTGCTGCTTGGAAGGCCGCTTGGAGGCGTTTAACATGTAGAGATTTGTGGGAGTTATTTTAAATATGATTTAATGGTGAGAGACGGTGCTTGTCTTAATGTTCTCCATAGTATATTTACACTCTGCTTCCTCACTTACTCTTCCCGCGTGTCCTCTGTTCACCAGAGACGTTCCTCTCCCATTCCTGTTAGGGAGCAGTCACTCAAAAATTCTAATTGCTGTAAAACACTCTGGACAAATATCTGAATATTGGTGCAATTTTGAGGTCTTTTTTATATAATGACATTTGGCACTAGATGAAAAAGCTGACAAATTAATCTCCTATGAGACGGGAGGAATTACTGTTTTTTTAGCCCCTGCTTTATATGGCCATGCAAGCACAAAGCCTCAGCCTCAGGCTTGGATGAAATTAATAGAAATGAGCACAGATTGCGATGTAAACAAAGAAATGAATCGGAAACATGTAGCCAAAAGGGAACATGCAGGTAAACATAACCCAAGCCCATAACCCTGATGATCAGTTCAAGGTGATGATGCATTTTGGGAATTAATTGTGGGAATTCAAGGCAGTGTACGAATTATTATAAGTCTGTGTGCATCACAACAAATGAAGCCAAATCAAACTGGCCATTTTGCTTTAATGAACATCATCAAATTTCAATTTTCTTTCTAGTACATTACCGCTTCAAGAGCTCGTCAGCAGCAACCAAAGTGCGCTGCTTTCTTTCTCCCACTTAAGGTTTCTCGAGTCGGTGAACATGGCAATCTATGAAAGAGTAACACAGTTACTGTCAGTTCCGAGGCTGTAGGCCTGTAGAATATTCATCTAGGTTAATGAAAAAAGATAAAGGTTCATTTTAAATAGGCTGATAAGTTCATCCAATGCACGTGCAGTTTTACTAGGTAACCAATCGTTTTCATAAACTGTGTCCGGCTGCTAAAATCGTGAAGTCCATTTAACAAAGAAATGTGAAGTAAATCAACAGTTTGTTGCAAAGTTTGAAGTATTCATTTTAGTTTCCATTGTAGGCTTAAGTCACACAGACCCAAGACAAATTTGCAACCAAATGTCAGTTGTGATGTTTCAATGTGTGGGGCTTGAGAGAAGACCCCAGACCCAGCTGACGGCTCAAGAGGCCCAGTGTTGGGTTGCTGCAGGGGTCTTCATCCCATGACCCTATTGTGTTTGATTAGGCTCGAGTTCCTTCAGACACAGGTGTGGGAACATACAGAAGATGAATCTCTTCTGGTATGGATCAACAGCATGCTGTGTAAGCACAGGAAAAGCTCATATACAGCGATATGAATACGTTTTTTTTTTAAATATTTGTGGAGTCAGGTACTTTATTTTGAGAAGCCCAAAATGTTCAGGTCCTCTTGGAGAGAATATTCACATGGGACACATGTAGACACCCTGCAGACAATGCAGCTGTAAAGACATTGCTGTATGTCTTTAGCATTGCATACCAGCTTGTATTCCTATAGGTACAGCTGAGTCTACATACGTAGCACACTGCTACATGCAGCGTAGTGTCACAACGGATTTCAGCGTCACGGTAAAGCCTTTATTATATGTTAAACATTCGGCTAATGGCATGTATTGCAGGGGAAGGAGCTTGTTATTTTCCACCAAGAATCCTAACGGGTGGAAAAACAAAGAAAGGATAGGGTGACGATTAGTGCACATTTAATTAGTAACTCATTCCCTATTGTCCCATATAGGGCTGCAATTTAACATCCCTTTGCCCCTGAGTCCAAGGCAATGTTTTCAAATTGCTTGTTTTGCACGACCAACAGTCCAAAAACCAAGAGAGACTCTGTTTTCTATCATACAATTATCACAAATTTGCTTCAAACTAACCTCAACAGGACCGCTCACTGGACGGCAGTCGTATTACTTGTTTGTATGAACATATGGGCATGTGGCAGAGTTTGCTGGAAAAAGAGTAGGCATGCTTTTTCAAACCTCCCTGGTTAAACACAAGCCAAAGAAATGTGTGTGATGTCAGGCCTGTGTGCATTTAGTTACAAATGTGATGTCAAACTCATCTGTCATTGGCCTGTTAACTTAAAGTCGTGATATCAGAGGTACAGTTTGACTATTTGAAGACGTCATTCGTTGCTCGTGTTTTAGAAAGCCTCTGGATTTCATTGTGCTTGCAAAGACTTGGAAACATTTTCGCTCAACATTAATTTCTTTTCCCTTGGAGTCATGCCAAAGGCTTATTGAGTGCAGCTGAAATGCATTTTGCTTGGCATTTTGCACTTAATATGTGCATTGTTCTTGTAGGAAACTATTGACGTTTTGTTTGATTGGGGGGGGAAATAGAGAATGATTTTACCAAGCTGCTTTGTAGAAGAGAGAGATGACTCACATTGTCCTCCTGTTTACAGTAGACAGCCATAGCAACCAAATCAAAGATTTTAACCTGAAGTTGGCCCGCAGCTGTTTGTTGTGTTTTTATTTAACACCCCACCCTGCTGTTTTTTTCAGGTAGATCTGAAGTTATCTCGCAAAAGGTTGCTTGTCACCTCTTCGCCATACGAGATTCGAGTTTCAGACGCAAACCCAAGCCTACCTGTAACCAAATCCACCCACCTTGCATTGTTTTTGCTACAGCGTCTGCAG
The DNA here is from genome assembly GCA_023631565.1 of Gymnocephalus cernua. Taxonomy (NCBI): domain Eukaryota; kingdom Metazoa; phylum Chordata; class Actinopteri; order Perciformes; family Percidae; genus Gymnocephalus; species Gymnocephalus cernua. Next base: position 15,116,871 of record CM042447.1, on the reverse strand, counting down.
TTAATATTTTGTTCTGTTTGTCTCTTAGTGAGAGTACAGTCTGCACAAGCAGTGAGACCTTTTGTGTTTGTCACTGAAGCATTTGCATCCCTATAAATATTGAATTTGGCTGGAAAGGAAATGAAGAGAGTGTGTAACCTAATGGGTCTCAAGATGATGGAGAGGAGCATGGTAGTGCTACTCAGGGCATGAAAACACTGGAGGCTGTTATTGTTATATAGTATGGAAAACACAAATGAAAAATGAAAGTAGTGATTTCTAAATGTACTTTGACTTGTATTTCATTGCAGACAATACAACAGCACATCATTCAATGTGTTCCTCATGATTTTTATTGTTTTTTTTTTCAAAAAAACAAAATTCCTATTTTAGTTCTTGCAACACATTTCAAAAAAGTTGGAACAGTAAAGGATTTACCACTTTGTAATGTTGCCATTCCTTTTCACAACACTTAAAAGACGTTTAGGGACTGAAGACACCAAGTGATGAAGTGTTTCAGGTGTAATTTTGTCCCATTCTTGCCGCAAACAAGTCTTAAGGTGGGCAACAGTACGGGGTCTTCGTTGTCGCATTTTGTGCTTCAAAATGCGCCACACATTCTCTATTGGAGACAGGTCGGGACTGCAGGCAGGTCAGTCAAGTACCCGTATCCTCTTCCTCCGCAGCCAGGACTTTGTAATGTGTGCAGAATGTGGTTTTGCATTATCTTGTTGAAATATGCATGGACCTCCCTGGAAAAGATGTCTTCTTGGAGACAGCATATTGTGCTCCAAAATCTCTATGTACTCTATGTACCATCACAGAAGTGCAAGTTACCTTTGCCAAGGGCACTGACACAACCCCATACCATGGCAGACCCTGGCTTTTGGACTTGTTGCTGGTAACAGTCTGGATGATCCTTTTCTTCTTTGGTCCGAAGCACACGGCATCCATTTCTCCCAAAAAATACCTGAAATACTGATTCATCTGACCACAGTACACGTTTCCACTGTGTGATGGTCCATCCCAGATGCCTCCGAGCCCAGAGAAGTCAACGGTGCTTCTGGACACTGTTAACATAGGGCTTCCTTTTGGCACAGTCCATCTTTTCTCCTAAAGGACTAGACCTTTCTTGGAGGCTGCTTTTGTACCAAATCATAATTACAATCACATGTTGACATCACCTGTTTCAAATCACATCATTATTTAACCAATTTACCTGATTACTAGCCCTAAATTGCTCCTGTCCCAACCTTTTTTGGAATGTGTTGCAGTTCTGAATGACAGGAAAGGATGTATATTTACAAATGAAATTAAGTTGACCAGACAAAACATGAAATATTTTGTGTTCACATTGTCTGCAATGAAATACAAGTCAAAGTACATTTAGAAATCACTACTTTCTTTTTTTATTTGGGTTTTTCATACTGTCCCAACTTTTTCTGATTTGGGGTTGTGTGTGTATATATATGTGTGTGTGTGTGTGTGTGTGTGTGTGTGTGATATGCGGTAGATCTGTAAAAACCTGTTCAGCCCTCAGTTCTTAGTTGCTCTTCACACATTATGCCGTGCTTTGGTGAAATCTGTTTGATGCCGTAGTTATGTACATATGTACGTATGTACGTATGTATGTATTGATACGGACCCTATGCTGTAGCGTGACGTGGACCTCTCCAAAAATGTAACCACACATCGCGGCGACGCAGACCGCAACCACTGTGATTGGTCCGCCTGGCCATGGCTTGGTAGCGTTGCTTTTCCTCATACCTAATTTCGGGCTTCTCCTTCTCCGCAAACAACTTGAAATAAAGGAGGGGGTTATTTTTTCCTGCTACAGCTTTCCGACCGTGGTCAGAAAGCACAGGGGAGACACTTTGTTTCTCCGTCTACGCCTCCAGAGTCGATACTCGCTCTCCATGTCACTCTCTCACTCGCTCTACCACACACTCCCCATGCACACACACAAATGTGTATGTCAGGGGCGAGGATTTAGATTATTTGGTATTTATGGTGGTATTTAGGATAGCCCTGTGTTTGTGTTTAACAGATATATGAGAGTGGTATCAATCTTGTCACCTAAAGCAAATACGCATGTTACCTTTAAGCTTGTGTTATTTACAATTAAGCCACTTTATTACCTGGCCAGGTGTGTAACACGTGGGAACTTTTTCTTGAGGAATCTCATTTTTTTCACCTTATATAAATCTGTTTGAGGTGTCCTTATTAGGGGAGAGTCTGCTGAGTCTGTGTATTTACTGTATTTTCAATAAACAGGAAATTTATTTTAGTTTTTGGCACTGTTGGTGTACTAGTATGTGGCAAAAGAGCACCATGTTTGAAAAGGATTTGTAATAGTTACTTAGCAACATTAGGAACCGTTATCTGTGTTGTGCACATGTATTTGTCCAGGACTACGAGTGTCAAAAACAAGTGTGAACATTTTGTCCAAGTCATCCTTGCCAACCATCACAGTCCACCTCAGTGGGATTGCCTACACTTGGCTTCACTCGCAGTATCCCACATCCCCTCTGCTATGTGGAAAGTGGATCTTCGTCACTACGAGTGTGCTTTCCACCAGTAGATAACCAAGTTTTAGCAACTCCACCACTTGGTTCCCCGCTGTCCAATTTAATTGTGGAACTCATATATACACACACACACACACACACACACACACACACACACACACACACACACACACACACACACACACACACACACACACACACACACACACACACACACACACACACACACACACACACACACACACACACACCAGTGAGTGGAAGGTGTCAGTCTTGGGTGAGCCTCCCCTGTGTCTCAGTATTGAGTTAACATTCATTATTCACATCATGTCATTAGGTTCCCAATCAGTCACCATCCATAATGTAAGGAGTACACCGCGAGGTTAGAGAGGCTGAGGGACGGTGGAAGATCGTAAATGTCACAAATTAATGGAAAAAGAATGACCGAGAGAAAAAGTCTTGTTTGCATCCTGTAGTTGATTTGGCATGAAAACCGATAGTTGTTTGTTCAGCCCAATATATTTCTTGTCTCTTGGAGTATTTGCCTCAGAGTTTTCAATGTAAAATAATAGATGAAAGAAAATCAAACCCAGTGATGTTGTAACTAGAAGTCTTTGGATGTCATAATGACATTTCTGTCCTCCGCTGCTCTCTAAATTTTAGAACAATTGAATGAACTGCACATAATGACTTTTCCAAAATAGCAGCCAGGGTTTTGGAAAAAGCCTTTTCAAGTGTTGCTGAGTCATGTAGACCTATTGAGTGTACTAGTACAGGAGCAGAGTGTTGCTGTCTTCATTAGTTGTCCTCGGTGGCTTTCCTACGTAAGACATAACAAGTCTCTCTGTGAGGTTGCGTCATGTCAGGTTACCATGACGTCACGTTTGCTATGTGAGCACAGGTCACCCAGATTTGATTAACACATGTCTAGTAATTATCTTTTTTATCATATCAGCATGTGACCGCTCATTCACAGATGCAGAAAGACTCAGAGCAGGGTAGTAAGCTGCAGGAACAGCTGACCAGCATTTGGCTGGCCGGTTATTGTAAGCGTCTGTGGTTAAGAACATCGGTTCATTCACTGCCTTTAAATAAATCGTAAATTCTCATTGCTGCAAGTTAAAATATATAGATTTCTTTGACAAGATTGTATGGCCTGTTATAAGTGAAAGGATGGTTAATAATTACCGAAATCTGCACCATGATTTGTTCTTGCGTCTATTGCTCATTTATGCTATAATGTTTTATATTACTAATTCTGGATATTTTGTTTTTTGCTTGACAAGGACTAGCTACAGAATAGGGGTCATATGTTATTACAAGTAATATGTATACTGTATAGATTGTACAGAGAGAAAGAGTATCTCTGATACCCAAAGAGTGAGAGAAAGACGCAAACAACTGTGTCATTTTTCTCTGGCAGTACCCCCTGTTCTGAGGCCTGCGCTAACCTGTGATAATCTTGTCCCAAAAAAGCGTCCTAAGCTCCTGTATCCCCTCGTCCTGAGCTCCCAAAATGGCCCTCAATCCTTCAGTGCAACTCTGAGTTTCTAAAGCCCCTCATCTAACCTCCATCTGATAAACCTGGAGAGGCCAATAGCACTATTATAGCCTGTTATAGGGGTCAGGGTTAAAGGTACATTCAGCTACACTCCTAAAATGAGTTTTGTCCTACAGTACTATGCACATCAACTTATTCTTAGTTCATCTTCCTCTAACTTGTGTTATTATGCTTTGGTCATTTAGTTTATTTAGGCTGTTACATTCTGCATCATTGGCAAGGACTTTGGAAGCTTTTGGATAGAAAGTCTTTAAGATGATTTCTTTTTTGTGCACCATCAATAGAGTCCCTCCCTAGATTTTGAGCAATACATTTAGTATTCAGTTTTTATCACTTTTTCAATACTCAGGCCTAAAATTACACATCATAACTGCCTCGGGTCAGCAGAGGCTAAGTTTAGCTTTGGTTTTCAGGGACCCCAATCTCTTGAACAATCAACAATTAAACAAGAATACAGAGGTAGGAGAGAGGGAGGGATTTTTCAGGGAAAATAAAAAGGAAAGGGGGAAACAATTCATTGCATTGTGTTTGCCGGCACATGGTTGGATCAGTTTGGGCTGGATTGCAGGAAAGCGGAGGCTAAAAAGAGGCAGAGGGGGAAGAGGCAGCCTATGAAATGATCAGACCTTGACCAGGCCCCCCTCAATGCACAAGGCCTTGAATCAGGCACGCACCATACTTGCAACTTTCGCACACCCCCACATATGTGGCAATGCTGAAGAAAAAAAAGAATGGGGAAAGCAGTGAGCCCTGTGTGAAAAAGGTAAGAAGGACTAGAAGCTAGAAGCTGTTTCCTGTTTACACCGGCACGTGCATGCCTAGTGTATGCAAATGGCCATTAAGTTGGACGAAGATCAGTTCTGCTATAAAGCTAAAGCGCTTGTGTGGACAGAGATCATTTTTGTTTCAAAATGCTGTTTAAAAATGAAAACGTAGTAGTGTGGATGTAGCCAGAGAGCTGTAATGTTTCATTATGGACTTCTCCATGCCTGGTTGGAAAGGTGTTGATGCTCCAGGCTGCATTATAGCCATGGGGCACCGCACTACTTAAGAAAAGAGATTAGTGAACTGAGGGAGTTAAAGTAATGGTACAGAAATAAAAAATAAAAAATAAAAAAACAAAAAAAACAACTGTTGATGATTTCATGTGTGGACATAAAACCTCTGGTGCGATTGGACAGCAGCTCCTAACGCTTGGCAGATGAAGGAGCAGGGGTGGAAAGTTTGAGGTACTTTACTTGAGTCTTTTCATGGCACTTCTACTCCACTACATGTCAGAGAGAAATATTGTAATTTTGTAATTTTCTACAGTTATTTGACAGCTTCTACATTACTGATTTTACTTTAATGCATGCGTAATAATAATGGCCAGGACTCCCTGATAGAAGAGTTACTGTAACTCAATGGGACATTTCCTGGTTAAATAAAGGTTAAGAGATAATCTAACAATATAATATAACAGTTTTTAGTTTACAATGTGGTATTTGTACTTTAACTTAAGTAAAGGGTCTGAATATGTCCTCCACCACTGTAAACACACACACACACACACACACACACACATATATATTGGACACATACATATATACATACATACATACATATATACATACATACATATATACATACATACATATATACATACATATATACATATATACATAAATACACATATACACACACACACACACACACACACACACACACACACACACACACACACACACACACAGCTTCCTGGTATCTGATGTGCATACACACACAAAGAATGTGTCTGTATGTCAAACATTAAGTAAAATCTCTGATTTAAAAACATAAATAGTTGCTTGTTTTGTACTCGAGGGCGGTCTTTTTCAACAAGGACAATGAAAAAGAAATGAAATGATGAATGGCACTCTGTTCCGTTTCTTTTCATCAAGTGTTTAAAGCTTTTCACCACCTCTGTCAGAGCACCGTGGCATTGGCCACGTCTCTCACATCCCAATACATTTCTTGACAGTGATATGTGGGCGTCATTCAACAACTTTTCTCAGTCAGAGATGAAAGAACACATTTCCTGTTGTTCTCATGCTTCACTACACACATCCCACCTAACATGTTTTGTTCTTGTTGCATGGTTTTATGGTAGGAATAAGTCAGCTATTAATACTCTCTGATATCAGTACATGAATTATGATGCACCGAGTTATTGACTCTGTAATAACGAAAATATTAACAGAGCGATAGAATCATGGTCAGTTTGTGGCCTGACTACAGTTAATAGCCAAACACTTATTTCACAGACGGACCCAGGGTGAACTGTTGTACCTTGTGTCAGCTGTGTGGCCTTGTCGCTGGTTGATAATGGCTCCATTGTTTCCATTATCTTTTAAAGTCAGAGTGAACTCGGAGCTGGTCTCTTTCCGACAGCAGTGCACTTGTTCTGTCTCTCCTTTTTATTATCAGTCTTTTCTTATATTTCTAAGAAAAAAACATTTTGTAGGTATTCTGCTGTCTTTGCGCAAACCTTGCGACAGTGTATGCTTATACAAGAACTGTACTAGAGATGTTCCGATACCGATACCAGTATCGGTATCGCCTCCGATACTGCCAGAAACGCTGGTATCGGTATCTGGAAGTACTGGAGTTTATGCACCGATCCGATACCACATAATAAAGCCCTGAAGAAAATCTACGTTAAAGTAGTGTTCTTTTTTCCATTATAACTGACTGTCAAATTGGATAATAAAAGTTATGTGGCATTCATTGTTTGTTAATGTTTCACAAAGAATTTAACCTGAGCCAGACCGACAACAAAGATAGAAATCATATCACATCCATGCAGGGATAGTAGTATACAGTTGCTAAAACATAATAAAATATATGACACACTGGTATCGGATCAGTACTCGGCATCGGCCGATACTCAAGTTCAGGTATCAGTATCGGGAAGCAAAAAATGGTATCGGACCATCTCTAAACTGTACTAAGCCTGGTGTTCATTTCCGTAAAGCAAGATATACCTTATATGTTCCCACTTGAAAATGAGTTATGACAAAAATATGTTGTTCATGTGATCCTCATTAATTCACTGGTACAATCTGTATCGAGTTCTGATCTCTGTCTCCTTTGTCTTTCCACCAGCAGATCCAGTTTGCGGACCAGAAGCAGGAGTTCAACAAGCGCCCCTCCAAGATCGGCCGGCGCTCCCTGTCCCGCTCCATCTCCCAGTCCTCCACAGACAGCTACAGCTCAGGTAGACACACACAAACACACTCGCTTCCTATTGCTCAACCTCAATAGCCCGCTGCTTATCAGACACGCCAGTGAATGTGACATGTTTCCCTTAGGTTTTTTTTTTTTTTTTTTTTTTTTTTTTATTTTTTTTTAATGAAACCAAAGATATCGAAAGCTTTCCACCTGAAAGAGTAGTTGGGTGGCTGTGTCTGTTTCCTTTGCCGGGTTGCTCAACTCTGTCATTGTCTCTTTGGCTTGCATTCTCACACTCTGACGCTGCGGTTCATGTGAAACTGTGGGCTCTGTGTTAGAGGATTAACTGCAGGTGGCGGAGGATGGGGGGGTTGAAACTGGTTGGTTGAGTGCTGGACTATTTCTTGGCCGGGCACAGTGATTTCATGAAGTCTTGTCGTCACCTTGAGGACAGTGAATAAGAGTACTGTATTTCACAAAATGTCAAATTATTCCTAACATAAGGCAAAGACCAGAAAAAAAGGTTCTGGCTTTAGTATTGAGAAATAGTAGGACGGCATCAAAATGAGTGAGCACAGTCTGATATGAATAATCCTGTTCCTTTTCTGCCCCTTCCCTGCTCTCTCTCTCTTAACCGTTTGCCCTCTTGTCATCACCACTCAAAGAGCCTTTAAACTTGAAGCAGCTTAATCAGCAGTGTATAAACATTTCCAAAAACTCTGCTTTTAGAGCTCCTGCTGTGGGTCAGGGTCATTCACAGGCCATAGATCTTCCAATGACACCATTAACATGATGAATTAATCTGTGCTGCTTAGCTCTAGTGGCAACACATGATAGACAAACAGATGGACAAATGGACTTTCAGTCAGTATTGGTGGATAGCTGTAATGGAGCCCTCAGATCGGCAGTGCTAAAACGTTCTACGTATTCAGTACTCTTACTGAGAAAGGATGAAACATTTTGAAACCACAGTTGTTGCTCCTCTTCCGCTCACTGTGGCTGTTTGTACTATTGCTCCCTCCTCAATATTTAAAACAGATCCGCTGACCATATAGCACAATATGCCCTTATCTGGTTGATTCGACCTGTTTTTATTGAAGAATAACACCACTAATGATGCTCTGCTAACTTGGTGACAAAGATGTTGCATTTTCTATGATGTCTTCATCACTCTTCACAATAAAACCATCCCGCTGTTTCGCCAGTGGAAACCAAAACACAGATTTTCAGGTCGAAGCTACAAAAATACTGGGAGCTGAACACAGAGACTTTTAGTTTCCAGCACGCGCACACACTTGAGTTTACCTACTGAGGACACAGCTAAGGGGAGGAGACAGTCATGCATTGGCCGTGGTCCCTGCTACAGGAGCAGGACCACAGCGGTGTCACTGCGCGATGTGAGTCGAGTGGTGATTTGAGTCGCGCGTGCGTCACTTTGCGACGAGTATGACTGCTAGCTACAAGTTAGCAATCAAACAAAACAAAGGCTGTCACTTGAATGGCGTTTTGAGCTAACGTTAGCAATCAAACAATCATAGATGGCTAAAACGTTTTTGAAATGATTTCCATCTTCTGTTATAGTTTGTAAAGAGAAAATGGATTTGGATGGATTTCACAAATTTCAGTAACACGTTACGCCGGAAACAGTTTAAATCTGACCATGTGCAACTCAAATCGCCACTCCACACACATCGCTATCCTAACCTTAACCACTCGAGGTGAAATGCCTAAAGCCAACCAATCGAGCAGCTACGCCTTGCTATGAAGCGCATCTCATTAAGGCTTGGCTTAAGCGTAACTCTCGCCAAAATGCAACTTAGGGTCTTTTTGTGAATGTACGTGAGTCAAACTTTCATTTAAAAGCATATTTAGGACGGAAGCGCCACTTTTAAGATTGACCGTATTTTCGTTTTTCGGTCAAAATGGCCTTTTGAATGGGAGAGCTAGGGGCACCATGCTAGCCTCAAAATAGCTATTTTTAAACACTAAGAAGTCTCGACACAATATGAAACTTTGCTTGAAGGATCTCCAAGGGCTCTACACCTTAACTACACCAGTGCACAAGGGATATACTAAATCTTTTGCTACTTGTTTTGATATCGACTCGTTTTGACTGCCGGGATGGCAGCGACAGGAAACAACAAGAGCTACGGTGAGTTGTTCAAAACCTTTTTTTAGTAAACTCTGTGTCCACAAACAATGTTCTCAATGCTTGCGTTCATGTGTAGAGCTCCTGGAGATACTTCAAGCAAAGTTTCATGTTGTGTCGAGCCTTCTTAGTGTTTAAAAATAGCTATTTTGAGGCTAGCATAAAAGACGAGAATACGGTAAATCTTAAAAGTGGCGATTCTGTCCTGAATATGCTTTTAATCTAAAGTTTGACTCGCGTATATTCACAAAAAGACCCTAGGTTGTATTTTGGCGAGACTAAGACCGACCTGGGCCCATTTGAAAAACCCTAAGATTGTTTGTTTAGAAAAAAGAGCCTTTAGCTAATACCTAAAATATAAAGTAAACAAATCACAGAGGGGGGTATATGTTAGTGTTCTTTCATATAGAAGACGTTTTGTTATTACTAATACGTTATTATTTGTCACATACAATGTACAGTACAATGTAGTGAATTTCAATCTTTGCATTTAACCCGTCCTATGTATTAGGAGCAGTGGACAGCCACATACAGCGTCCGGGGAGCACCTTGGGGTTCAGTGTCTTGCTCAAGGACACCTTAACGTGTGGCCGGAGGAGCCCTCTGTGGTCACCTGGCTTTATAAACAATATTCTAAACGACTTCTGCCCCCCGTTTTGATCATTAAATGTGATGTAATGAATGTACATTTCTGAGCAGCTAGTCTGCAAGAGCCTGATTAACCACACGGCACCAGTCTTACTGCTTGAATCTTATATATTTATATATTTCAGCTTTCGTTTTTTCAGCTCTAGATCCAAATTGTCACACTCGATTCAGGGTCCCTTTCTGAAGTGAGATTTGAATGTGTTCCAATTCCCCTGAAACACACAAATCGTGTACTACATTCTATCTCTTCACTTTTCTTCGCTTCTCTCCTCAGCATTTATTCACTTGACTCCTGCAACCAGATCATTAAAACACTCGCCCTTCCAAGAGCCTTCCTCTCCAGCCTGAGGCTGCCAGATCATGACTTAAAGTAATGAACGGGATTGTTTTCTGAGATAGTGATGAGAGCACTTAATCTGCATTTATTTTACTCATTGCTTTGACAAGCTCACTTTTGCCTGTGCTGTTGGATTCTTATCTAACAGCAGCAATTGTAAATTGAGTGAATTGTGTCACTGCTACCAATATTAAGGTTATTTTCAGAAACATGTGCAACCCTATATCTCCCCTTTTGAACTCCGTGCTCTTTCTTTTTTTTTTCTCCCCCGTGTGTGCTGATTCCCTGTCTTCTCCCATAATTCCCTCAGCAGAGTGCCTCTTACTGTATTTCACTGATGGTTCCCACAGTGCTGAGGACAAGCTGAACACACCAGTAGTACTTTTCCCAGGACCACTTTGGTGTAGCCTAGATCATGTTTAATAAGGGTTCCTCTTCAGGTGGTGGACCAAGTCTGTAAAGGCATAGCAGAAACACATTTATGAATCAGCTTGTAACTAACTAAATGTTTTTTTTCTTATGCGACCAAAATCATTGTCATGACATTACATTACACTCAAAGGGGAAACCTCAAGGTCTTGAGGTGTACTCCTGCATATGTGAAAATATTGTACAACAGAGGGAGCTGCACAAAGTCTGATAAATTGCCTCACATGATGTGACTCTGTTGGGGTTGAAGACTACAAGTTAGAAAGAAGTGAGATTTCCAGACCTCTGTAGCCTGCTCCCTAATCTCTATATGAAGCTCGCAGCTTTAGGCTACTAGCATATCACAACTGGATCTCCGATCTGAACTCTTGGTGGTCAAATTGCATCGTGGGTAAAATGACAATATCTCTGGTAATGCTGCATCGATTTTTATCCTTTTTAAAAAAAAAAAAAAATCTATTGTGAGTCTGAGGTCTTAGTAGTGGCTGATGCTTTAAAAATTAAAGTATGAGGTTTGAGTTGTGGGATATGTTGAGGATATTCTTTTTAACTCGACGGTATCTAAAATCCTTGTGTGTGAATGTGGAATACTTTTTGTTTACCAGTACAAGTGTCTTTGGCTTCGTCCCAGTATCCTTTGCAAGTATCAGTAGCTCAACCCTCATGACCCCTAAGATCTCCTCGGCTCCCACTCTCTCCCACCCTTTCTTCCTGTCAGTACGGATGGCAGATTTCAAAAGAAAATGGTAGACTCATGGATTATTACCTCCTGGCACAGTACAGCATGTTCTTTAACTCCAGTATTGTTACAGTGCTGGCAAGGTACCCAGTGTTATCTGGTACTGGTCCATGACCGTTTCGAAAGGGTTTTAGGAGTGATAATGGTATAGTGTACTTGCTCTAGACGAGAGGGACCGCACCTGTGTAGTGAGTCAGCGTGAAGCACCATCAGGAACCAGACCTGGTGCCAGACATGGAGGCATCTCATTACTAAGTATGCGGCTGTATACTGTGGGCATTGTTTATATCTCCCAGTGGTGCACTGATACCTCTCTATGACCAGTTTCTTTTATTCTGTAGAGTTAAAACACATGTGTGCTGTGTTTGTAGTGTACTGCAGTCTTGTATTGTGAAGAGACTGGAGTTTTTCCAGAGGGGTTTGCAGGCAGATTCATGCCAAAGTCAAATTGCTGGATTGGGAAAAATACAGGCTTTATTCTCAGTGAAGAAACCAAAGGCACAAATGTTTGTTCTGCACTTTAAACCTTAACACTCTGAATTGCCTTGTTGTTGAAAGGTGCATACAAATAGAATTGCCTTGCCTTATTCAAAGTGCTTTACATAAAACATAAAGGCATTAAGACGAGATCTAAAAAGAACACAAGGTAGGATGAAAAGACACGTACATACATTAGATTTAGAAAAGATTAAAACAAAGTTAAACGGAAGATTAAAATAAGATGAACTACAATAAGTAACTAAATTACAGTGTAGCCTATAGTGCAGCGCAAGATATGAAACAACGTTAAAGTTAATGAGATGCAGTGGCAAACAGAAAAGTTTGAAGCCTTGATTTTAAAAGAACTGAGAGTTGGAGCAAACTTCAAATTTTCTGGGAATTTGTTTCAGATATGTGGTGGCATACAAACCGAAAGCTGATAAGACAACCTGAGAGGTCGTGGACGCTTCATAACGGAGCAGCAGATCAAAAATGTATTTCGGGGCAAGGCGTCCTGTCTGTCCTGGGCATCTTCTCTCCTGTCTGCACTGATGGCAGACAGATTTGCATTGTGTTGATCTCAATGGCGGTGATTTGAGATGCGACAGTGCAGCTTAGTGGCAACCATTAACATTACATGTAGTCCCTTAATCTCTCCTCTTAGTTTGGTAAAGACATTGAGGCTGTGACGTTTTGTCTTTGTGGCGCTGAGGCTGCTGTGTGTCAGGGTGCGTCATCTTAGGCCTGGCCCGATGTGTGTCACAGACAAACATGGTCTTATCCGTGCTTTAACTGCTCCAAAAAGATGCCTGCTTCCCCAGAACAGATTGGCGTTAACAATTGAATTGATCCCCTTCAGACCACGGGTTTTGCTGAGCCATGTGTTGAGCTAGCAAAAAAGAAAAGAAAAGCAGGCTACTTTGTCAATGAAATCCTGCTTAAGCACTTCTTATACTTTTATGCCTTTGTCTTTCAGATGACACATTTCCAAACTTATCTGTAGTCATCTCCATCTCTGTCTCATGGAGATTTATAAATGGTTCAAACACGTTTTACTGTTGTAATTGGCAACCTCGCTAGTCGCTAATGTGGACAGCCTAAGGCGGGCATAAACACAGAACATAGTCAGAATGTCGTGGAGGTCAGAAGACTTCTGCATTGGGAATATCCTTGTTTCGAGTACGAGCAGTCTTCTGTAACAATTTATAACAGTCTGTGCACATTCTGATAGCAGAGAGGCATAGTGTAGACCAGGGCATATTGCAACAAAACGTGTGTTGTGTGTTGCACTGACAATACTGACGTCTTTTTGCGCGTTTCTTTTTTAGCGGCGTCATACACGGACAGCTCTGACGATGAGACATCTCCTCGGGACAAACAGCAGAAGAACTCTAAGGGCAACGGAGACTTTTGCATCAAAAACATCAAACAGGCCGACTTTGGCCGCAGAGAGATTGAGATCGCAGAGCAAGGTAAGCCAAACGACAGTCACCGTTGACTTAAAATAAGGCGCAAACTGAAGAGTTAGTGGTTTGCCAAATTGCACTCCAAATGTAGTGCAAGTTTTAACTGTAACGGCAGTAAAAGGGGGTGTGGTGCTGCATCCACATCGCTGAGTGACCATATGTTCCATGCCACTGCAAGTGAGAACACCATTTAAGAACCAACACATAAAGACACATTATTCACATCATCCCCTAATTACCTCACAGAACATAGAGAGCCTCAGCTGAACGCTGCAGGCTACGTTCTCTCCGTCACTCACACACACACACACACACACACACACACACACACACACACACACACACACACACACACACACACACACACACACCCTTAGCACATCAGTATCTCCTTCAGCTGGATGAGTCGATGGATTAGTGATGAAGTATTAGAAGGATTAAATGAGGGGAATTCCTTAACCATCCAGCTGATTATCCACTTATGTGTTCGCTTTGTGCGTCTCTTTCAGAGATGCCAGCCCTGATGGCTCTGAGGAAGCGAGCCCAGGGGGAGAAACCCCTCGCCGGTGCCAAGGTGGTGGGCTGCACCCACATCACTGCCCAGACTGCTGTGAGTAGGCACGCACGCACGCAAAAACATCGGTAGCCTTTGCTCCTTAGCACCGCCGCTGTTCAGGAGAAGACTGCAACTAGTGTCGCGACCACCACGCGCCGGTATAAATACTCACGGCAATCCCATGACGTCACATTTGGATGTGCCAGTTTGCCAGCGGTTACTGTAAAACACGCTTAAGACAGTTTTACTGCAGCAGCTACAACAAAAAGTCCAAATTGACCCTCTTCTCCTCAGGTGCTGATGGAGACTCTGTCCGCTTTGGGGGCCCAGTGCAGATGGGCAGCCTGCAACATCTACTCCACCCAGAATGAAGTGGCAGCTGCCCTGGCAGAGGGAGGTGAGACTGGAAGTTTGTCTGCCCTTTTCTTCTTTGTCTTTCATTTCATTTCATAAAATCTTTCTGCCTATGTGTAAAATGCTTCCTGCCTCTTTCTAGGTTTCAGTGTGTTTGCATGGAAGGGTGAGTCAGAGGACGACTTCTGGTGGTGCATCGATCGCTGTGTCAACGTGGAAGGCTGGCAACCCAACATGGTAGCACACCTACATTCTAAATAAAGCTTACTTAATCTTGTCTTTTTATTCCCATCCAGAAGTACCTGTTGGTGGTGCTGCTGTTTTCACCAGACAACTAGATCTTTTTAAATACAATGAATCTGTTTTTACACTGGGTAGGATTACAGGAAGGATAATAGGTATTTTACAAAATAAAACCATAATATGTGTTAGACATGCAGGACAGAACTGCAGAAATAAGTTATTAAAATCTTTTCATGGACTTAGATATAGATGTGGTTACACCGATTTCCTTCTTTTGAATGTTTAGAATAAAACACTTGACTCAATTACAATTTGTTAACTGACCCTGCAAATAATCTACAAGTGTAAGAGTCAATTTCAGGTATTAAGACATTTTTTTCTGTATTTTGCTCTCTCTCTCTCTCTCTCTCTCTCTCTCTCTCTCTCTCTCTCTCTCTCTCTCTCTCTCTCTCTCTCTCTCTCTCTCCCACTCTGCTCATCTTTGTCTCCGATCGTCTGTCAGATCTTGGATGACGGTGGAGACCTGACTCACTGGATCTATAAAAAATACCCCAACATGTTCAAGAAGATTAAGGGCATTGTAGAAGAGAGTGTTACCGGTGTGCACAGGTGGGACTCACAACTTACATCCTCTCTTGGCTTTGTAGTTGTCTCAATTTATGTTGTTGGTAAAATATTACGTTGCCTCAGTTAAAACCACTTCTCTGTATTTTTAACGAGAGAATATACAAGTCAGAGACACACACACACACACACACACACACACACACACACACACACACACACACACACACACACACACACACACACACACACACACACACACACACACACACACAGTTTCTATAGTTTCTGGTGCAGTAACATCGCCATCTAGTGGTGAAAATCTTACCACCATTAACAGTGCACTGTGACTACACAATTAAGGCATTGCTGTGTATATACTGTAAGAGTAGAATGTTAAGTAGAACAGTTTAATATTTGTTTATTATTTAGTGATAAATAATAACAAATTATTGTATGATGAAACTAAGTCTGTCCTATGACTGGTGATTCCAAACTGAACACTTAACAATTAAAATGTATTTATTTACTTCGTGTCACTGAGCCTATCTCACATTTGAACATCTGTTTTAATTTGTGTTTGTGTAGGTTGTACCAGCTGTCCAAGGCAGGAAAGCTGTGTGTTCCAGCCATGAACGTCAACGACTCTGTGACTAAGCAGAAGTTTGACAACCTCTACTGCTGCAGGGAGTCCATCTTAGACGGGTATGAAACGGTCTCCTGTTTAACCTCATTAGGGATTATAAAACAGAACATGGTTGTTGTTTGAGCATTTAATGTTGCAGGGCAATTCCACCCACCTGAAATAATTGTGTTTCTGTCCTCAGCCTGAAGAGGACCACCGATGTCATGTTTGGAGGCAAACAGGTGGTGGTGTGCGGATACGGAGAGGTAAGGCCGACATTTTCATGCAGGCTTGTACACGATCCGTGTTTCCTGAGAGACCGTATAAGTGAAATGCAAGTCAGATGAAATCCCATTAAAGCTAAAATAAATCTACTTGTGAAAATGGACGGATGTAGGTTAGAAGACAAGTAAGATGATCATTTCCCCCCTTTTTAAGGCACCAAAGCAAGTCAGGGAATTGCAAAATGTGGCTACACAATTCAGTATACAAAAGGTTGTCTTGAAACAACTTTATTAATACAACCAGTCACATGTAGAAAATCCTCACTGACTGTAGCAGAAGCTAGCTGCTGTTACCAACTTATTTGCGTACCACATTTTGATCAACTGTTCATTATAAATGAGGGCACATGGTTGATTTGTTATGGCAAGTATTCTCTAAAGCAGTGATTCCCAACCAGGGGTACCTGTTTCCCAGGGGGTACTTTTTCAGTTATCAGGGGGTATGTGGGAAATTGTGGAATAATTCATCTAATTCGAAAAACAATATATCGTGTGTGCGTGTGTTATAAGGGAAGATAAAATGCATGATAAAATAAACAAATAACCAGTAAGATACCAGCAGAACACCACCTGCTGCTGCTGTGATTGAGAGTGCTTTAAAACTAGCAATGCAAGCAGGGAAGTCATAATCCCTAACACAATTATGGACAAATGGTTGAAACCTACCGTTCTACTGTATGATAATATCTCACGTCTATCATCCTTAGGTGGGAAAAGGCTGCTGTGCTGCTCTCAAAGCAATGGGCTCCATCGTCTACGTCACAGAGATCGACCCAATCTGTGCCCTGCAGGCCTGGTAAGACTCGGCTTGTTGAGCAAATGATGCCTCGCTGCCGGGGTTGACATTACATTGGTCTTATGTTCTTTGTTCTGTTTCCCCCAATCGCAGCATGGACGGCTTCAGGCTGGTGAAACTGAATGAAGTCATCAGACAAGTGGACATCGTCATCACCTGCACAGGTTGGTTCAGTCTCTCTCTCTCTCTCTCTCTCTCTCTCTCTCTCTCTCTCTCTCTCTCTCTCTCTCTCTCTCTCTCTCTCTCTCTCTCTCTCTCTCTCTCTCTCTCTCTCTCTCTCTCTCTCTCTCTCTCTCTCTCTCTCTCTCTGTATGTTTCTCTGTCTCCATTAGAAAGGATCATGTTTGGCAGGCAAAGTTGAAAATGTATAAGGAAGATGCAATTCAGTCAGTGTTTGTTCATTCAGTGTCTACCCGTCACTAATCAAGTTCTCGGCTCAGCAGCCCACGAGTTGTCCTGAACACTTAATTGGAGCGGAGAATTACTTGTCTCTCTGCTTCATTACCCAATGTTGCTGGCAGGCCTGAAGCAGAGTGCTCTCTTAAGGGTGACTGCAATTGAACAGAAAAGCTAATAAGAGGATAATAATGTAAAAGGAGGCACATGGCATTTGTGTAAGATTTTGCAAAGTGGTGTAAAATAAATAAAATAGGATAAGCATTAGCTCTAATAAGGCCATGTACTGGTAGCTCCATTAAGGGCATTGGAGCCCTTGCGGCAAAATAACAATTTTTTTTGTTGGATTCCTAGTACCGGCAAAATATGTTACGTATTGATTTAAAAAATAATCGTGAATATCTGCTGATAAATCATACATGAAAGGGTTCATATCTTCATATCCTTTGAAGTTAAATTCAAGTCATCCTTCAGCATTTTGTTTTTTTACCTTTACCTAATTTTGTTAAAGGTGCACTACGCAGACAGGTGGAGCACTCAAACTAAATGACGTTTTCAAACATAATTAACAATGCTAATCGCGCACCGCTCGGATTTGCCGCTTTGCGCTGCGCTCAAGGTTGACATTATTTTTTTGACCTAGCTGCCGCTGACCTTTCGAAAGCGCTACCAATGAGACAACAGCATGTCGTTACCTAGCCACGGGAAATAGCTTCCTTGCCACCCTTGATGACGAATACCTGCGCTGCACTTTGCTCTCCGAGCTTTGCTGTGCGCCATACCTAGCGGTGCGCAGTGAGCAAATCTCGTATCGCGTGTATGCGGCTTAACACTTTACTCTCTTCTTTGTGTCTTTCTGATTTCACAGTTTTGCTTTCTTAATGTTTTGACCTCTTGCTCTTTGTGCATTTGTCCCCATATTTATTTCTCTTCTCTCTCTCTCCCTCCATCAGGCAATAAGAACGTGGTGGTGAGAGAATACCTCGACCGCATGAAGAACGGCTGCATTGTCTGCAACATGGGACACTCCAACACCGAGATTGATGTGGTCAGTTACCAGCTTGTGTTAACTCGTGAAGTAACAAAATAATAGCGAATAACAAACCAGGAGATATGAAGATTAAAACAAGAATCAAGAATCGGCGATACAGAAACAAGCCATCAAACCATAACAATGAGTCTAAAACAAAGTTAAACTTAGTTGTACCCCTCTGGGCAGTGTAGCTGATAAATCAGTTAATTATTAACATATTTGACTACTTCATAATGCCTTAATAAAGGTTATGACAGCACTGCTTTTATGTCATTGTTAGAACAGCTTAGTTCTGAAGTAAACAAGATGTTAAGGTTTTTTATTACTTATGTGCTAATGCAGTGTCTTGCAGCGACTGTACAATAAAATCACAGAAATAAATAGCAACAATAATATAGAGCACAAAGATAAGGGTCACGGTTCACTGATTGTTTTCTCCTGACCGTACAACAGTGAGACAGAAGTGTTAGGAATGGAATTTTTTATTTTATTTAAAGAAGACAACAATCAAGGAAGTAGTTCAGACATGAGAGGAAGTTGTGACTCACTTCTTAAAGCTCTTCAGTCCTGGAAAAGACCAAGCACACTGAGTCAACTTCTGGCCCATGGTGATATATGTGTGACAGCTCAGCCCAATAAAAACAAAACCAAAAAAACAAATGATTGCTCATGGTGTTGTGCTCGTTCTGTAGGCAAGCCTGCGGACTCCTGAACTGACCTGGGAGAGAGTGCGCTCTCAGGTGGACCACGTCATCTGGCCGGATGGCAAGAGGATAGTGCTGCTGGCTGAGGTACACACTTCGGCACACACACACACACGCGCACGCACCTGCACACTGCCGGTTAAGACTATGCGTGTGTGTGTTTGTTACAAGCCGTGACAGAATGAGAGCAGTCTGTCAGGGCCAGACAGACAACCTGCCAGCCCATGGATGCCTGTGTCTCTGCTGCTGTTTGATCTCCAGCAGGTTTCAACCACATCAGTAGATCAGCAGCTCGATCCTCGCCTCTCCTGCCTCCATCAGCACTCTTTGTTCCAACAGTTCTCGTCCAAAATAGAGTTCCAAAACAATGGCCTTTATTTAAAGAAGTAATACATCATCCTTATACCATCATTCAGTGTCTCAAAGTTTAAAAAGGGGATACCTTTTCATTCCTATTTCTTTTCATAACGTTGTTTTACATTGTAATGCTATATACTCATACATTTATTCATATAAATTCATGGTCTGTGCTTGGCTCTATTGCTAAACTAGAGAGAGAGAGAGAGAGGTTTGGGTTTTGACGAGTCGTGCACCGTACATTAAAACCTTATTTGCAGTTTTCATTCTGCTTTTAATCTTGGAACAACAATACAACCTTTTTTCTGTTCCCCCTTCCCTCCGAGCTGCAGTATTTCAGTTGTACATACTAACTACCTCATTTTCTGCAACACTTGGGATCTCACATTCACTCACTGCAAAGCAGCATCTCAGACAGCAGCAATAGTTTAGTATTTTTGGGCAAAACATAATCTTTCCAAATAGAAGTTGCACAGCAGTAACTCAGAATGAAGACAAGAGAAAACAAACGGTGGCAGATAAGATTTCAAAAAGCAACGTTCTTGAAAATATTTGTACGGGACCTGAAATAGATTTCTTTTGTTGTAACATACAGTATATCATCTCACCCAGTCTGCACAGCCTGACACTTTGTTCCCTTGTCCTGTGTACTCTGACCCTTGCTTTGCTTTGGCTTCCTCCACAGGGTCGTCTGCTGAACCTCAGCTGTTCCACTGTGCCGACCTTCGTGCTCTCCATCACCGCCACCACCCAGGTAAAACGGCGGATCAGTTTCTGTCTCACTGACATTGTTGTACATGATTAGGTTTTTATTTTACATGTTCTGCATTGCTCTCACTTTGTTTATTACTTATAAGGAGTTTGAGGCAACACATTGTTGTGTGTCTCTTCCCAGGCGCTGGCTCTGATAGAGCTGTACAATGCCCCAGAGGGACGCTACAAACAGGATGTTTACCTGCTGCCCAAGAAGATGGGTAAGATTTGTCAGTTCAGAATTTAAGGGAATAAAGCTGCTGAATGCATGAATACAAAAACATACAAAATAGAAGTATGAAAGCCTTTTGGAGAACACAAACACAGCGAGATATGAGGCCAGGGAGATACAAAATAACCTGGTTTGGTACTTAAGTGGCCACCAAGCAGGAAGTGATTACAGCGAGTTTGTGTTTGCTCCATCGGAGAGGCTGCAGGCATTTTGCATCAATCGCTATAGACAACACAGCCGGTCTCATCTGTTGAGTCCAGAGTTGTCTCCCTGATAGCTTATCATTCACAGTTGAATGAGTTGTGTGCGTGCGTACGGCCCACGGCATGTCTGCAGCGTTGCCCGTCACATCTCTTAGCTTTCGCTCGGTGGGTGAGCACTGAACAAATGCATAGCAAAGAAAAACAGGGAGCCAAATGTAGGTCACACTGTCAGTGACTGCTGCTGCCGCCACCACAACACACACTGACAGAAAGATGGAGAGAAAGAAGGAAGCATTGAAAGGAAGGGCTGAGATGAGGAAAGAAAGGAAGTAGACACAAAGAGAGATGAGGAGAGGAAAGCAGTTCAGCAGCACAAAGAGGAAGAAAGCGATTTGATAGATGGTAAATCCTAGAGCCTCCCTCTTTCTTTTTCTCATTTGAATGATTAATCAACCACAGACGCCTGATGGAATGTCAACATGTTTTTCCTCTCTCTTGCCCTTTAGATGAGTACGTGGCCAGCCTACATCTTCCTACATTTGACGCACATCTTACAGAGCTGAGTGATGAGCAGGCCAAGTATCTGGGCTTGAACAAGAACGGGCCCTTTAAGCCAAACTACTATAGGTATGGAAACGGAGGCCTGTCGGTGGTTCAAGAGATAATCGTGTAAAGAAAGAAACTGTAACGTTTGAGTCCTGCGTGTATAGGGTTAGGATTTGTATCTCAGGTTGTGGCAACACCTTTTATTTACAGAAAGCTCAAAACTCGCGTTCTTTCTCTTTTTCTCCTTAAGGTATTAAACCAGTGTCAGGGTTGGCCTGAAGAAATACAGATACTCCCAGAATGGCATAGACTCATAGAGGGAGAAGGAGAAGGAGAACAGAAGGAAGGAAGGAAGGATGGACCGTACAGTCAACACACCTGCTTTATATTTGGGGGGGGGGGGGGGGGAACTCTGACTGAGAAGAGGGGTGTGACTATCCCTTGGCTAATAGCAGCCGTTTTATTTATTCACATTCAACAACAATAATGATAACATTAACTCTAACTCTGTGGAGCTGCTCCTGCCATTCGCCATTAGCTAGCTCCCCGACATCTTCTCTCGAGAGATGTTTTACTTCCACTCGTCATTTTACCGCCATTATCTCTTTCTCTTTAGACTCTAATTTGTTAAGTTAAATGTAAATCCTCCATCCTCCTTTCCCATTGCCAGATCTTTTATTGTTTTACTATTAAGTATGAAATTATTGATGCAAAAAAAGATATATATATATACTTGATTTAAAAAAACAAAACAAATGAAATCTGTGTGAATGAAGATTACCGTTGTAGATTTAGACGGACACTTTTTCCTGTCCTTTTTTTGTTGACTTTTCTTTTCTACCTGTGTGATTATGTTTTTGTTTTTCTCTTGTGTGATATTGAGAGGGCGGGGTTAGACCTAGTGGGCGGGGGTTAGGCGGGATCTCAGGGTCCAATCATATCATGTCTTTTATTTGCTCGTTTCATTGAGAGTCACCGTTGTGTCTGTTTTTAAACATTTTTTTATGCGTTCTGTCCCTACGGATCAGCCTGCAGTTTGTCATAACTTTCTTCTTAGAATTACTGGATGGTGATTGGTTCTTCTTACCTGTCACTCAAAGCCACAGTGAAACCATCTCATTGGCTGCTTCTTTCTCAGCTTCCAGCGGCTCACATGGCACCATTGTTGAAGTAATGAAAAGTATTTCAAGCTAGTGAGAGCTAACTTTTTCATTTTGTCTTTTCCTTTTAACAAGAATAACTTATACTGTATTAGAAGCATGGCAGGTTGTCAGATCATTACAAGGAGTATACTGTATATTTAGATATTTATATTGAAATTAAGATTTTTCTATCTTTTTCTCTCCTGCGCCATCTAATATCATTACTTTTGGGGGGAAAAAAATCAACATATGTTATAAAGATAAGCAATTTAAATGTTCTAATGATAATTGTAATAAATGTACTTAAACCCTCACTTTGAATACTGTGACAAAAAATATTTACAGAGATACCAAATGAGCAGCAAGTTGCTGCCTGGCCGGTACTTAAACAGATATCTTCAATCATGTCCTCATTGAAAAGTATGGTGCTGTTAAGATTTACTGTACTTAACCATACACACCACAACTCTTTGGTACTCACAGATCTCTGTGGGTTCTGTTTAAAAAATAAAATCTAATTTATTAATTTTTTTTTATCCGAGAAGCACATTTACCTTCTCTGCAAATGCATGTGTTTGCCTGTTAAGGGATTTTTCACCTTTTGTAAAGATCTCCAAACTTGGCGTGCTATCCCTGATATATTTAATTTTCTTCTTTCCTACGTGGAAGGCTTAGATTCTAGCGGTATAATGAGCTGCACAGTCGTTATCCTCAGCAGCTCATCCCCAGCTGAGCTCACGGTGGACGTTAGAAAATCCTGACAGTCATTTCACCTGACAGCCAAGTGCACCCCGGCGCTGTACCGGCTCTGCACCTGAACCAATCCGATTCTCTGCTGACCTGCTGGGAGACGCTGCCAGCTCTGCTCTCTAGGAGAGATCAAATGCTTGAACATACAAACGGCAGCTCAATATCCAGCTCTGAAAATTGACTGTACCTTAAAAAATAAATTTGATCATTTTCCAGATTAAATAGCACAAAAGCTTTGTTCACCAGTTGAACTAATACCTTGGCAAATTCAGAATGCAAATATGCATACATTCATGCAATTTTGTTGTGTGACATTATGAGTAATATTACGTGATCTACAATCCCAACCAAAGTCTAGGTCTAAGGAATATTTTGACCTGCGGCCAGCCCCAGCTACATATTTAGCGTACAGACATGAGAATGGGATCGATCTTCTCATGCAAGTCTTGAAAAGAAAGTCAAAAAAGCGGTATTTCCCAAAATGTCAAACTATTCCTTTTAAATTTGGTAAAAGCAAATTAAAGTCTAAATAAATTGAAACTTTAAAGGTGCATAGGAAGCTCTCATAAACCTAGTGTATGCCCATGATGACGTGTGTGCGTGTCTAAATGTCTGTCTGTGTTGGTACACATCCTTTTTTGTAGGCCACGGTTGCTTCATTAACAGCTGCCTCAGGATCCTAGCCTGTGAGTTAGGGGGAGAAACCATTTTTGTTTTGTCAGCCATAAGCTGACCAACAGACGGGTGGGCGGGGAAGGACACCAGCATCATATATGTATATACATACTATATACAGATATGACAACCTTTAAAAGTATAGGAAGGTAAAAGACGAATCCAATCCTGTATTTATTGTTGTAAATCCTCATACAGTGCAAACTGACAAAATTCTCAAAGATGTTTTAAGTTGTCTAATAAAGAAAAAGAAAATTCTGTTTAAATATTGCAAGTGATGATAGAAGATGAGCAATAATTTAAATTCTGTAATCTTAATGAATAAAGATGTGAAATTGTAACCACTTTGTGTGCGTCTCCCTGATTTGACTCCTTTTCAGCGCACCCACTTATGTAGGTGTTTGATGTGTGTTGTTCCAGTCTGTTTTCATAGTGTATAGATTTCTGAGTAGTTGTGTTAAATGTGTGTTGGGGGGGGGGGGGGGGGGAGCCCATGTGTGCAGCTGCTGAGGTCTGTCAGAGCCACAGTGATCTCATCTGAGCCTCAGTGATCAGACGGGGACATCTCTGACATCAACAGCTGGCTGCGATCCTTTATTTATTCTTGACACACAAATCCATCCAATCAGATCCAATTGAAATACTCTGTAGATTTTAAAACGCTGCATTTTATGGTAATATTTCTTTCTTTCTCATTATTAAAAAAAAAGAATCCCTTCAAAAGCTTCATTACACCAATAATACACAAGCTCAATGTCCTCATGTGAGCCTGTGAAAAATAATTATACAATGTCTACAGTAGATCTGGAGGAGCTATGTTAAGTCTGAGGTAAAAACCCTGATGATGTCAACAGGGTTATTTCACCTTGGGCTTGACTTAATTATAACGGAAAGCCTGCGTCAGAAACTGGGGGGCATGAAGTTTAAAAGCTGTAGGCATTTTGGTAATTGTAGGATCCAGCAATTTTGAAGCTTGATCCATACTGGGACTAAACATGATATCTCAGCCTCTGTTGCTTTGATTTTGACCACGACCAACTTTTTGAAAGTGTACTGCTAAATCGCTGGAATACTCCTTTGACGTTAATATTTCATCTATGAAATGCAACTATTCCCTTCCTTATTGGTGTCCTATTGGTTGACACGTCTGAATAATTATACAAAGTATGAATTTATCGCATTGTCAGACTTGAGTCTAAATGGATTCAACCACCAATGAATCATTTTTAATTTAATTGTATTTAATCATGAACTTGTCCCCGGCTGCCCTGCCATGTGGTCACGTTCCGCCAGGCGTTACATTCAACTGTGCAATCCAATCATGTCATCTTAAGTGGTTTTTTTTTCCCAGTAAGGGGTTTGTGTGTGTGTGTTGGTAGGTAGGAGTGTTTGGCAACCTCCACACCAACCCCCACCTCCACATATCAATAATTCACTTGCTCCTCTGAACGGAGGGTGACAGGAGGTGAAGTGGGGGTGGTCTGGATCCCTGACAACACTTTCTATCACTATCCATTTTATTACCAAGGAGAAAATCTTGTTATTGGTAATTCAGTTTGACACAGCTGCTGGGGAAACATCATCCATCGGCCAAATCTGGTACATTTTGGTGGTTAATATTTTTCTACCGGCATCGGGAGCCAACTGTGCTGCCCAAGTCAAAACACAGTAACCATTGTGGTCTTAACTGGTCAAAGGTGAGTTAAGACCACAATATGACTTTTTGACACCAGTTTTAGCAAATAAAAATGAGTATGCTATAGAAAAGGGCTATTTGGTAGAAAAACATCATGTAGGCTACAATTTGCAAGAGCTACAAAACATGTAAAAAAGCCTAATTTACCCCTTTTTTCAGCCATTCAATGTCTTTGCATTCTGTAATGAACACTGTAGTTTTCACTGTTAGTGAGTCCTCCATAATTTGCCTTCACAAATAAAAGGGAAACAGGAAACAATGCATGTAGGCAGTTGTTTATCTAGTGTTTGTAATTTTAACATTCATTTACAGACCTTGGCTGCACCTCCAGTAAAGATTCTTATTTTGATATGAGGTGTATTAGTTCTTCAGCATCTCTAACCATCATCTCTGCATTAGTGCACTGACCCTGTTTATGGTAAGCACCTCATTTGACATTTCTTAATGTGGTCAGCTGATGCTCCTCTCTGCTGTTGACTCTCTAACCCCGCCCTCTCGGGGCGCATAGGGACATCGAACCAAACAGACAGGAGGAGGAGGAGATCCTCAACTTGGGCTGAGGAGCCGGTGCTGCTCCCGGTGCGGTGCAGTCACACACAGCTCTCCACCGGACCGGTATGCACTACCCGCGGAGGAGGAAGTAAGCTGCAACGACCGAGAAAGATGCAGGCGGAGGACATGGAGGTACCTATCATTAATAATTTTAACGATAACGGCGACAGACAGAGGCCGAAAGAGAAAGATGTGTTAAAGGTTCAGCAGGAGTCGGAGGTAAATTGGAGATGCGTTTATGTACAGTCGGCTGCTACCGCATATGGTAGCTTGGAGCGCACTAGTGTGTGTGTGTGTGTGTGTGTGTGTGTGTGTGTGTGTGTGTGTGTGTGTGTGTGTGTGTGTGTGTGTGTGTGTGTGTGTGTGTGTGTGTGTGTGTGTGTGTGTGTGTGCGCGCGCGTGTGTGTGCGCGTGTGCGTGTGTGTGTATATGTATGTATGTATGTATGTATGTATGTGTTGTTGCTGGGGAGCTTTCAGACCAGCTAAATGTCCTTTCCATGCTGTGAGTCCATGTCTTGGCTGGCAGGCAGACAGACACCGAGGTGTTATTTTGGCAACCGGCTCCTATAAATAACCCAGCAGTAATCCTACAGTGGTGCCCAACGTGGAGAATGAAGGTTGTGAAATGTGACTGCTCCTGTCAGGACCACACCACCACTACCAAACATTGGCATGAATTTGTATTCTCTTGTGGTAATTATCCCATTAATTAAAATGTCCCTATCCTTCATAGTTGACATTGGCTTGTGTCCTGCAGTTTATTGCTTTGTTGACTAAAATAAAATACATTTTGAAAATCTACTTTAAAGTTATTCATCAAGTAGCCTACTAATAGTAAACATGTGCAGGTCAAGGCTTCACAAAGGCAAATAGTTATCACTTTGTATCATTATAAATGGGTTTGCTGTCAAGTAAATTAAGTGACCAACTTAAGACTTGACTTTTGGTAATGTGATGGACATTGATCTTATATTTTTAAGAGGATTATTTGTTTCTTTAAAAACAGTTACTATACTTGAATTTAGGGCAGCAACTAATCTTCAAATAATTTTCTCGATCCATCAATTAATCATTTTATCCTTGGCATTATGGAACATTGTGCCCAAAGTGACTTATTGCTCATTTTATCAGACCAGCAGTCCAAACATAAAAGATCCAATTTAAAATCATATATGCAAATCCTCACATTTGAGAAGCTGGAACCATCATATGTTAGCCATATTGCCTAAATAAAATAACTGAATACAATTAATAAAAATGCTAGCTTGATCGTAAATGAAAATAATTGTGAGCTGCAACCTGACAATATTTCCTTTCATCCAGTCGTAGAGGCTGAGACACACCAGTTTACCAACAGATTTGATATGATTTTAAGAGTGTTTGGAGCCACCTTCTGAAATATGGTATGGACAAATGGTACATACATACAGACATATGGTAAATCTACTCTGCTTCTCTCAACATGAAAGCAGCATGCCTCGTGTTCAGTCTGACGATGCCTCCTTTTAGTGCTGTGCAGCTATAATTCATTCCCTCATGAAAAAATTTGAAAAAGAAGTATTTTCATTGCTGGGTTGCTCAGAAGTTAAGCAGTCAAAGCTTTCGTCCAGGCCAGAAATCCACTCACCCCTGACATGCGTTTGTCTGAGAATGAGCAGATTGAATGGTTTTGAGGGAATTAGAGCATATTCCTCTCACAGCCGTTGGATTCTGGGACGGGGGGTTGGTGATGGTGTGTGTGTGTGGGGGGGGATAACATGGATGTTAAAAGCACTTGACGTCAATGTTGTGTTGATGCCGATGCTCCCTGGCCGCTGCACTGGAACTGGGCTTCTGTGTCTGTCTGTCCACTTAACCTCAAATCTGATTCATTCATGTATGTAAATTGTCCGTCATTTGCGCTGGGTAGAGCAGTCGTCTCTTCTCTATGTGGCATATGTTGGTAGGAGTGGGGGTGGCCTGCCTTTTGTGACGTTGTGCCCAGTGTTTGCACACTGATGTGGCGCAGAGAGTGTGGGAGCACAGAAGTGGTGCCAGTTTGGAGCGAGGACGGCTCGTTATCAGCTGGTGGCTGAGAGGAGGGACTGGGGCGGGGGGAGGCTGGGTGAGAAAATGAAGGGAGAGAGAGAGAGAGAGACAGGGTTTTCCTGTGTTGATGTTCGCTGGAATTTGGGGTTTGGAAAGAGCGGCCACTTCGGTTTCAGGAACAAGTTGAGACCCTCTGCGCTGCGTGTCCCTGGGTGACACCAGATAGATGGTGGATGAGGCTGCTTGTTTCTATTGATCAACTAACGTAATAGTAATGGATGACAGTGATAACCATGTTATCATGTTTAAGTCAATGTTTAAGTAATTTATCGAACAAAAATTGGTTGAAATTGTTTCAAATGTGAGGATTTGCTGCTTTTCGATGTTTTATTTAGTTGCAAATTGAATATCTTTTGGGTTGTGATCTGTTAGTTGCACAATTTCAAGACTTCAACTCTGACAAATTGTGATGGGGAATTTTTAGACTCTGTTATAGATTTTAATTCGAAGTTGAGGTAACCCTAATGACATCAACAGGGTTATCTTGTCACGCTGACAATGTCGTCACTGTTTGTTATTTTGTTTAGGTTGAAGATTAATGGAAAAATAATGGTATTATGGATACGAGCTGTGTGCAATGTGTGCAAGTTTGATGGTCTGTTGGTTGGACAAAACAAGAAATTTGAAGCCATCCCCTTGGGCTCTGGGAAATTGTGATGGGCATTTTTCACCAATTGCCCAATTGCCATTTAATAGACTGAACAAATAAATGAATCAAAAAAATCAACACATTAGTCAATAATGAAAATAATCACAGCCCTATTTGTTAACAGACTGAACCATCAGACAGCGGGATGAATGGGAGGGATTGTGCAGTGGCATCAGTAGATGAATATTGGTGTTGGAATAGCTGCCGGCAGCACAGATTAAATCACACAACTAAGGCTGTAATTGCTATTGTATATGAGGTTGTTTTGCATATAAAGGCACAGTGGCAGTTGATACAAGTTAATTCCAATGATTATAATGCACTAAATGGACAAATGATTTCAACACATAATTTGAAGATTGTAAAAGTGAGGCAGCACCTGGTCACAAACGCCCACAGTCTTCTTTCACTCGCACTCAGAGTTGTGGTTCATTTTGGTGAATCATCTGCGCTCCCAAGTGGTTCTCATTTCCTGGTTTACAAATGCAACAATGACGTCAAATCTAATTGCTTTGGCTCGCCGTCATAAACAAACTGCCTGGTGATGTCCTCTGTATTTCAGTTCATGCTGACTTGGTTGCAGCAGGTATTTATAGGAGATAGTTACATGACAGCACGCAGAATTGTTTAACTAGGATAGCTGACTCAGAGCACATCCTTGTTTACAGTCCTGGCCCTGGGGCACTTTTCACAGGGTTAAACATATCTAACACTCGTAGCTTAGAGCCTTCCACTGCTGCCAGGAGGGATCTTTTTATTAGTGCTCTCATTAACATCAAATTAATCTTTAATAGTCACTGTAGGGCAATTAATCAGTTCACATCCTCTACCCAAAAGAGATAAAAAAAACAAAGAATTTTCCAGTTACTAGGCTAATGCTCTTACTTCTGTTATGCTTCTATTTGTCCCAGGTGTTAATTATAAGCAGGATACACTCCCAAGGTTCTTAATATCATGATGTGCTTCTCTCTATCATGATATGCTTCTCTATTTTGGAGGGAAGAAGCCTCTGTGAGCATATCTGCCTTTCTCGCTTTACAGCTGTGTGTGTGTGTGTGTGTGGCTGTGTGTGGCTGTGTGTGGCTGTGTGTGGCTGTGTGTGGCTGTGTGTGACTGTGTGTGTGTGTGTGTGTGTGTGTGTGCGCGTGCGCAGTGTGTCTCGTGCTAATCACAGGGTGAGGCTAAAGTCAGAGCCAAGAGAGACCCTCGACTGCATACAGGAGCTAATCTGCTCTGAAATAAGGTGCCATGTTGAATCCTGCGCCCTCTCTTTCCTCACTCCTTCCTTGCTGCAGTTTATTGCTCTACCCGAGCACCTGGATCATTGTTAGGGAGAGCGTACTTCAACTGTTTAATCAGCATGATCAGGCAGTAGCCGTGTGTGCCAATAGAGAGCATCTGTAATTGCGAGATCTGAGAAAAAAAGTCATGTAAATGACTAATCAACACTGCCGGGGATATTCAATCAGCAGCCAATCAAAACTTAAAAAGTACACATGATGAAACAAAACCGCAAACAAGCCTGAAGAGTGTGTGTGTGTGTGTGGGCGCTAGTTGTGTGTGACCACAAATGGAGTACAGGTTAGTGTAGGTGTTGCTAAATGGGAATAGCCTGCGGTATTATGTGGGTGTCAGGACATCTGCGATTTAGCTGAGATCAGTGTCATACTATAATGTATATATGCTAATGTGTGTTTTGTTCTTCACAGAGCTCCATGGAGTCGCCCAACCTGGAGTTTGAGTACGGAGATGCAGACACACTGACTGCTGAGCTTTCAGGTAAGACTGGCCTGTTACTAAACACCAGACTTCTCTTCAAAATAATTTGTGATTTGTACGAGGTCAGGTCAAAATATGTCCTATATTTTACTTCATGACCAAAGACTAATGACATCAGGATAGCAAATGTTCGCAAAGCTCAGCTGTGTTTGCATACAGTCTCGCAAAGCACAAACATTTGTAAAACCTGTTTGTGATGTACCTCCATACATAGTCTGGCCCGGTTACTTGCTTGAATCTGTCCCTTTTGCACGTTCCATAGCTTTTGTCTAATTTCCTTTTTTATGTCAGACTTACACAGTTAAAAGTATGCATGGTTGATACAAAATTTCCTTCACAGAATTCCTGCAGTAATACCCCTGTTTCTACTTAGCATGCAAGCTACAATGTGCTATTGATTGGAAAATGTAATGCTGCATCTGCGTTCCTCAGGTTTTCTTCAGCTGTTTTCTGTTACAGTGTTGTTCACAGCAACAAGACAATAAGCTGACACACTGCTGAAGGCACAGAACAAAATCTTCTGGTCCTGACTTGTTTTCCAGATATACAGTACGACGCATTGTCATAATAATATATAATATATTGTCAGTATAATCATAAGAACTATGATTGTACATTCAGAACTACCGAATTGATCCAGCATCTGTGGATCTGGTAACGGCTCATGCGTGACTTGGAGCTTGAATTATAAATGGCCCAAAGATGCATAAATGACAGAAGAACAGAATTCAACAATGCTGATAGATGTTTCTGATTGTACTTTAGTTGGTACAATAGTTTATTTCAAGTGTGTAATTTAGATTCCTCTTAAGCATCAACCTTTTCTTCTCAGAGCCAGGTGATGTGCTGAGAGAAAAGTTGAATGGCGACATTGAGGTCAAGTCAGAATGATTGTGCTCCTGGTAGATGGCAGGCAGCAGCTGAGTGTTAGTCCCATTGGCAAACACAAACAGACAGACAGACAGACAGACACAGCAGCTTTCTGGCGACAGCTCCTCGGGGTCGAGGAGTGACGAACAGAACAGGAGGAGAAGCATGGCAACGTGATGAATCATTGGACTGTGCATGAAAACAAAATGAGATCACCACTGAGGAGACAGCAGTCGCTTTTGTTTGTTTGTAGAGTAGTGCAGTTTACCTGCCGGAGTTTACCTGTCTTCTGTTTCTATTTGCTTTACAGTTGCTACTGACCACTTGTTTCATTATTGGTTGTGTTGATTCTTTTTTTAATTGTAACACGTCCAAAACAAACAAACGAGTAAAGCAGCAAATCCTCTCATTAGAGAAGCTGTGACCAGAGAATGATTAGAGTTTTTGCATGAAAAATGATTTAAATGATTAGCAAAATAGCTGCTGATTTAATTTTCTGATTTCTGATTGATCGTTTCAGCTCTAATTCTATTGTATTCTGTCCACAGAGCTCTACAGTTACACAGAGGAGCCAGAGTTTGCCCTGAACAGAGACTACTTTGAGGAGGACTTCAGGAGCCATGGTTTGTTCCCCTCGTTAGTCATGTTTCCATTTACCTATTTTGATGCACATTTTGAGGTATTAGAAAAGCTGGATGGAAACGGCAAGATTTGATTTGTCGAAAAAGAGATGATTTGCTAAATGCGATATGGAAACACCTCTGCCGAATATACTCTTGAGATAGACAACATTTAAACCACAGGACTGATCAGCTGTTTCTGCTGTAGGCGTCTTCCCAGATATTTCCATGTGTCCTCGTCTCCATTAAACATGACCAAGACTCGCGGACATGAAAGAACAATTAAAACTTGCTCAATTGAACCAGTTTCCTGAAGATCTCTATCCATTTTTCTCTCGTAGATGGGTTAGATGGCCAAGGTTTCCGGTTAGCTACCTCTACTTCTTCTACTCTGATTTCTGGCGGATTACAGCCATGCATAGCCAACTTCTGACCAAACTACGCTGTAGCCTAGTTCATTCGCTCAAAACCAGTTAATGGAAACGCAACTAATTCGTATTTCTATATATATGTTTGCGATATTTCAACAGCCTAAAATCCACTTGGCAATTGAATGGAAACTACTGTTACTGGCTCACGTGAAGAGAGAGTAAAAACTGTTTATTTGAGACACAAAATGGTATTACTCAAACACTGATATGGCACAGCAAAGTAGGGTCTTGGCAAACACACTGAAGTCTACAGCCAGTAGTGTTGCTTTTCACAGAGACCTTGATGGCTCCTCCAACGCTGTGACTGCTTTTGTCTGACAGAACAGGACGGAGTCCTTTTGTGTAGCTCTGAATGCTACTGTTGGCTCCAGTTTAGCGCTTGATAACAGGGTCCATATATGAGATGGTGAAGGTTAACTGAACAAAATGTTCACGACACAGTATGCACGTGATAAAATGTGTGTTGAAGGGAATTGCAAGAGAAATGAACAGCATTCGGAGTTGGTCGGCGCCGTAACATTTGGACTTCAGCTCGCATTTCTGTCGTTTTTCCTTCCGCTGAAAAATTCCCCACAAAGTCAAATTGTTAACAGTGTTAACAACATGTTGTTGATAAACAAAATTGTTATTTTACACATTTGACATCGCAACAGTGATCATGAAACCATTTCACCGCTCCAGCGAATTTCCCGGCTTCACACTAAAAGCTGTAGGGAAATATGTTAAACTCAGTTCAGCTCAGGTTTCTCACCTCTGATGTGAAACACCAGCCAGCGTTGCTCTTCAGTGTGCTGCTGTGGGTTTTTTTTTCAAAGGGTGACCAGGCACATCAAAGCTCTGCTTTTTTAAGCTGTTCAAAGAGTGAATATCCCCCACAGACACACATGGGAGGGCCCATCCTAACCATGTGATTAATATTTGGTTACCAAGAACAAATCAGCTTTTTCTACATGAGTTACTGTCTCACAAGAGATTATGCTTAAGTACAATGTTTCTTTACCAGAAATTTTGAATCATGCGGCCTTGTTTTTTAATTCAATTTGTTGTAATTTTACACTCTATGGTTCAATCTGGTGCAACAGAGGCAGGTTTTTGAAGTAATAATATTGTTGTAACATACCACAAATATGACTGATAATAAGCAAGAAGCCATAAAGGTCTCAAGTCACTGTGGCATCTTTCCATTTGGTCTGGAAAAAGAACGAGACAAGCTCCATCCTCTTCATCTGTCACTTCGTCTCCAAGATGAACGGTAATGAATAGCAGGATTAGATGAGAGCTTCTCTGGCTGCTGTTTTACAGAGATAGAACACAGACCTGCCTCTTTGCATTACGATCTTTTCATTTGCGTGTGTGTATGTGTGTGTTCAGCGAGCACTGTATGTTAGTTGTCAAAGGGTGGTTCTCCTCTTTGACTTGTACTCTTTGTGTTTGTGTGTGTGTATATGTCAGGAACACTGACAATGTGCTCATCAATGTTCTTGGCAACTACCCAGGAATTCCCAATCAGTCACTCACCTAAATCCCTGTGATTATCACGACATGTTTCATTTAAGCTCTTAACTGAAGAAAAGAGAGGTTTTTTTTAGGGACAGTGCAGAAATGTGAAAGCATTTTTGTTATCCTGACTTGAGTAGACAGAGCAAGTCGGAGTATCGTAAGAAGAAGAAGCACTGAGCTCCATAGATCATGATGATGTTACGTTGCCTAATGCCTATTACTGTCCGTATAATCAAATATAGAGTCTAACAATAGAAGACTTGCACTGTTAAAAAAAAGGTTCAAATCCTTGCCAGCGAAGGTATGCATTTATTTAAATGTTGTATTTTTTGTAAAAGTAGCAGACCTTTTTTGTACATATAGGCCTACTGTATGCACTTGTGGTTTCTCCTCATGACACCACTGGCTCTGTTAATTACTGCTCTGCACTGTATGCTTCAACACTCACTAGCTTTCAGCTATTTTCAGAGCTGATGCAGTGGGCCTGAACATGTTAAAACCTAATGACAGACACACACTTTACAACATGATCACTGTAAATATCCAGATCAAGGTAACAGGTTTGACTAAAATGATATGCAGTCCCCAGATTTCCAGAACAATCTGAGTTAAAATATTCTAAGTGTGAGACATGGGGAAGGAAAGCAGGAGAGATGAGAGGTGTGAGTATGACATGCAGAAAGTTAAGAATGAGGCATATTTATACGGTTCAAGTGATGCAGGACTGGTTCAATTATTGTGTAGTTTTTTAACTGGGGTTACTACTACAGGGAGTAAACTCGTCTTTATGCATTGAAGTGTTGCTTATAACAACGTTACACAACATGATACACTATGGCTTACATAATGTATTAAAGCGATAACGGTGACTGAAAAGATAATGAGTATGATAACTACAGTAAGCTGATGGTATGGTAATAGTAAGCTAATGGTATTATAACTACAGTAAGTTAACAAGTATGGTAACTATAGTAGGCTAATTAGTATGATAACTACAGTAAGCTGATGGTATGGTAATAGTAAGCTAATGGTATTATAACTACAGTAAGTTAACAAGTATGGTAACTATAGTAGGCTAATTAGTATGTAATACTGTTACAGTAAGTAACAGTATTATACCAAAGAGTATGATAATACAGTAAGCTAACGGTATAACTATAGGAACCAAAGAGTATGATAATAGAACAGTAAGATAACTGTATGATAACTATAGCAACCACAGAGTATGATAATACATAGGCTAACGGTATGATAACTATAGTAACAAAATGATAATCCAGTAAGCCAACAGTATGATAACTACAGTAATCTAAGTATGATACCAAGTAAGATAGCAAGTGAGAATTGACTGACAAAGAGAAAATCTACAGATTAAATTACAGAATCTTATGTTCTTATGTATTCTTGTCATATAGTCAATTAACTGCGTTATACACAAGAAAAATATTTTAGCAGTGAGGATACATCCCAGAATAGCAATTTTCAGGTGTGTGCTAGTGGACAAGTGGTCAAAGCAGGACTATGTAGCTAACCGTTGAGATAAATAATAGCACATTCCTCATTTTACAAATGAATTCACAAGCAATAAAACACATTTGAAAAATGCCAAACAAATACACACTGTGGACACATATTATAGTAGCCTACACGGAATTGTCTAAGGCAGAGGAAAAAAATATATACTGAAATAAGTGCTTCTTAAAATAACCTTGCTCGCTGTGTTGTTGTATCCGTCCTGCAGCTCGAGGCAGGAGGTGGATCGAGCTGACGCTGGAGGAGCAGAGGACATATGTGATGAGGCTGCTGGATGCGCTGGAGGTGACGGACAGAGACAAGAGGCTGAAGGTGGCCAGGGCCATCCTCTACTTGGCTCAGGGTGCGCAGGCCCAATACAGTACAACCAGCAATAGGCCTTTTACACAGCAGGCATTTTGTCTTGTCAAAGTTGGAAAAACACAGGTGTTACTAATATAACTCACTTTGGCTCTGTTCTATCCCAGTGTCCCAGGAAGCCATGACGTTGTGACAGTGACGCAGCATGCAACAATACCAGAAATAAATGGAATTTAGCCATCATTCATTTTAAGCTTTCTCTACTGCGACATGTCAAAATGTCTTTTGTGAAAAAGGTCCATGCACCATGCTGTAGCAGTTCATTTGTGGCTACAAACTCCTACACTTATTGCTGTTAACTTTTTGCTTTAACCGAAATTAGCTTGTAAAAGTCATCAACAAAAAGATGTGCTTTGAACAAGCTTATATTGTTATGCTTGGCACGTGATAGTAGGTAGTCCTTGCTCCTAATGCACTTGCCAGCACACCAAACTTCACATATAGTATAATGTATGATTTATACAGTGCCAAACACCTATTTTGTGAGAGATAGAATATAATGTATATTATTTAAAAGCATTCAGTTAGTAAATCACCTGAAAACCCAGAAGTAAAATGCAAACATATTAGAAAAATGCCACATAAAACATTCTAATGACACACCTCTTGTGTACTGTTTTTCCCCCACACCTTTTGCCCCAGGAGTGTTTGATGAGTGTGACACAGAGGTGGATGTTCTCCACTGGTCCAGACACAATGTCTTTCTGCTCTACGACATGGGCATTTTCACGGCACTGCTGGAGCTGCTTAGCATGGAGATAGAGTAAGTAGGACACACTGAATATGCTGGGGATATATGAATCAATAAAACATTTCACTAATTCAATAGGCAAAATCAAATGCCATCCAAACCACCAGCTACAATGTCTTTCACCTTGGATTTGCCTGATACGACTACAGACTTGCTGCTGCTTATGTATTTACGATGGAGGGTAGAAAGGGACCTAAAAGGCAAGCAGATAAAGCAGATAAATAGACAAGGCAGACCTTGGCCTGCAAAAAGATGCAAAATAGTTCTTTTTTTTTTTTTTAAATGTATTTCCACTACGGCGGAGGCCTGTGGCAATAAAGGAAGGGAGGTGGCTTACAGGGTAAAAGTGCCATTATGTTTTTTTTGTTTTTTAGATGAAACGGGCAGGTACACTGAACTGCAGGCTGCAGAGTGTGCTAAACCCTGTGGCCACCACTTGTGGCTAAACCCCTTGTCCATGATGAGAATTCATAGTCATAATGACATTGTTTAGAATGTTGAGAAACTATAAATACTCCCCAATACGACCCCAGTTTCGTTTATACACACATTTCACTTAGACCAGTTTGGTTCAGAGACGAATTTCACTGTGACAATGGAAGATAAGAGAGAGAAAACACAGATTTCCAGCTGGAAGACATGAAAATCCTGTCCAGGGAGGTTAAACCTCCAATGAATTTCTACCTCAGTTCACTGGAAGAACATGTAAGGTGTGAACTAAAGGACAGCAAAGCAAGACTCACCCAAAGTTTAAATGAGGGGAGAGTCCACCTGGAAATCCGAGAGGACGCGCTGGGTAATTTCCATCAGCTCCGAGAACAGAAGAAGCAGCTGGATGAGGTTCAAACTAAACATGCCACCTCTCGACCCGGTGATACAGAAAAAATACCAAAATGCGAGCTGGGAAAGGTCTGCTCGATGCTGGAGAAAGCTCAGAAAGATCTGAGGCACCACTTGTCCGTTACCAAGATCACATTTGAGCGGATGAAGGGAGAGAAAGAGGCTCTTTAAAATGAATTGAAGGCAAAGAAGTTAGAGCTCTCCAAAGAAAGGAAGATGCTTGCAGCGGGTAAACCAACGTGGAGGTGGAGAGCTATCTGGATATTGAGAGGGCACGAGCTCAGGAGCTAAAAAACATACTCTCATAAGTTAGAGCGTGGTAAGAGTTGAACCATGGTTTCACAGTGGAGTCTTCCCTATTAAACACAATGTTATATTGTAATATACAGTGGCTTCAGAAAGTATTCAGACCCCTTCACTTTAAATGGATAAAATGCCATATTTGCCCATTAATCTACACTCAACAACCCATAATGACAATTAAATTAGAAAGTTTTGCAAATTTATACAAAAATCAAAAACTAAAATCTAAGTATTCAGACCCTCAGCTGTGCTACACTTGAGTGAAGTTCTCCTGTGGCAAATTGAATTGACTGAACATACCGGTAGTTTAGAAAGGCACACACGTGTGTGTGTGTGTGTATATAACGTCCCATAATTCACACTGCATGTCAGGACAAAAACTAAG
Organism: Gymnocephalus cernua; assembly: GCA_023631565.1. Lineage (NCBI taxonomy): Eukaryota > Metazoa > Chordata > Actinopteri > Perciformes > Percidae > Gymnocephalus > Gymnocephalus cernua. The sequence continues at coordinate 15,078,794 of CM042447.1, read as the reverse complement.
CCATGAAGTCCAAGCAACTCTGTAGTCCTAGAGCTAGAGGCATAGATCAGGGCAAGTGTATAGAACTAATTTCTAAAGGTTTGAGTGTTCCCAGGAGCACCATGGCCTCAATCATTGTGAAATGGAAAAAAGTTTGAAACCACCAGCACTCTTCCTAGAGTGAGTAACCGGGCAAGAAGAGCCTTGGTCAGGGAGGTGGCCAAGAACCCAAGTGACACTCTAGTACCCTTCTATGTTTGGAGCTCTGGTCCCTCAGCACATCCACTTTTTCCCTCCCAAGGTTTATGGGAATAGAAAAACACAGAAAGGCTTAGAGAGAGGGGGGAGACTGAAATGCAGGAATACAGTAAACACGTCGCCTGTGATCCGCACTTCATACCCTCGGTTGAGGACACGGTGTGTCAGCAGCTCCTTCAAGTCAGCTTTGTTGCTGCTGCTGTCAGCCTCATTTGGGATGCGACGCTTCGTAGTTGAGTTACATAAGCTGCTCTGAGGCATCACGGCACAGTCTGGCCTATCAACATGCTGCACAGCAAAGCAGTGTAAGCAAGCCAATGAAGCAAAGACACACACGGTGCTGGTTATACAAAAAGCATGAAAAAGGCACCAAATTAAAAATTATAATCTGGATGTTTAAAAACTCTAGATCATTATGTCCTTATCATCATTGATTATGCGCATGCACAGACTTGCTCTTCTTTTTTAAATAAACCCAAATGATGCAAGTATGTGTGTGTGTGTGTGTGTGTGTGTGTGTGTGTGTGTGTGTGTGTGTGTGTGTGTGTGTGTGTGTGTGTGTGTGTGTGTGTGTGTGTGTGTGTGTGTGTGTGTGTGTGTGTGTGTGTGTGTGTGTGTGTGTGTGTGTGTGTGTGTGTGTGTGTGTGTGTGTGTGTAGTAACAACCAGGCATGCAGCAGTGCAGTGAGGAAGCCTGCCATCTCTCTTGCAGACAGCACAGAGCTCAGGTACGTAATACCACCACATGACTCACAGCCTGCTTTCCTCTTCCTCTCGCTTCACGTAAGAAAGAAAGCCAATAACTCGAAAAATATCTTCCAATTCTTCAGCTTTATGTCTCCTGTCTTGCTCTTTTTCCCAGTTCGTCTCAATATTTCTAATGCTTACCTTTCTGTCATCTGGCCACAAGCACACATTTACACGCACAAACCTCATCTACAACATTTAATTATATTATTTGTCTCACACACAAACACACACACACACACACACACACACACACACTCTTATGTTTACACATTCACAGAGCTCCGTCTGTGCATTCCCCAGTTGAACACTTATAAATAATTACAGACTTGAGGAGTAGATTAGCACCTAATTGTTGCTACAAAATTGAAAACCATTGAAGTTATTTCGAACTGAGAGATTTTGTTGAGTGAACAAAGCGTTCAATGCATAAAACACTGCCTGACTTACATCTGGTTATTGTAAATGGATATTGCATTACCCTGGCAGAGACTACAAATGATTTCCTCATACTAAAATGCACAAGCAAATTGCATACAATCCTCCTCTGCTCCTTGCACTGACCTTTCATTGTTACAACATTTTATATTATCGTCGTTTGTACTTGTAGACCTGGCTCAATATTATTGTTTTAGGCACAAGTTAAATGCCTAACACACGCTCGCACGCACGCACGCACGCACGCACGTATATGGTCAAGCTGAGAATTGTGTGTTTCTTTTCCTTGCAGAGTGCTATTGAGCATCATGTACCTGTTGGTGGAGACCATTAGAGTTCAAACGGAGGACGACAGACCTGAATGGAGAGCAGCAAGAGAAGCCTTCAAGAACGAGCTAGGTGTGTGTGTGTGTGTGTGTGTGTGTGTGTGTGTGTGTGTGTGTGTGTGTGTGTGTGTTCCTGACTGAGGCTGATAGCTTGTCCAATTAATGTTAGTATATGTAATGTCCCCAGAAGTGACCTAAGTAAACCTTTGCAAAGGTGCGCCATATTTTTTTCTCACAAGCCATTGAACATTAAAGCATGTAAACATCTTCTAGTAGAAACCCAGAATGCAAGTATGAACCCGAAAATATATTAATATATTCAATCCAAAAACACTGACTTTGACTTTTGACCCATCAGGTTCACCTCTGTACAACGGAGAGCCCTTTGCCCTGCTCCTCTTCACCATGGTGACCAAATTCTGCAGCATGAATGCCCCACACTTCCCCATGAAGAAAGTACTCCTGCTGCTCTGGAAGACAATACTTGTTAGTAAATTATAACCATTGAAACAGTGACACACAATGCACATAAATCGTGTGTGTGTGTGTGTGTGTGTGTGTGTGTGTGTGTGTGTGTGTGTGTGTGTGTGTGTGTGTGTGTGTGTGTGTGTGTGTGTGTGTGTGTGTGTGTGCATTTGTTAGTGTGTTCACTACAGCGTGTGAATCACTGTGTTTCTGTCTCCATCCTCATCTTCCAGTTCACATTGGGGGGTTTCGAGGAGCTCCAGGAGATGAAGGTGCGGGGTCGGGAGCGTTTGAACCTGCCCCCGCTGCCGGAGGACAGCATCAAGGTGGTCAGGGCCATGAGAGCAGCTTCGCCCCCGGCCTCGGCCATGGAGCTCATTGAACAACAGCAGCAGCAGAAGAGAGGCCGCCGCAGCCGCAGGGTACAGACGCCTCCACCTCTCACGCATGCGCCACACACATTCAGAGCTTATCAGTACTGTTTTAATACTTTACAGTCACACATTATATTTTGATTGCATACAAGTAACATATTCACTCCAAATACACATACTCATTTAACTTCAACATATAACTGCATATAATATATAATATATATATATATATATATAATATGCATTCATTGAAAACTACATGTGATCAAAAAACATGAAGTGCACACGTCAAAGATTTACTACACAGTATTTTTGTAGCCAAAAGACAATCATATGTGAGCCAGTGTTGCAGAAAATCTAGAAGGCAAAAGTGTGTTTGGTACCTCCAACTCTACAGTGTAACTGAATTGTATTACTAACATTACAACGTACTGACATTATAAATGCTTCCTAAGACTAGTTTTTCCATTATTTGCCTTTTTGTTGTTGAACACCGTGTCTGTTTCTAGTCAAATAATCCTATAGACTTCCTTCTGTAACCCGCCCCTCTAACTATTTTCTGGGTCAGGTTTTCCAAAAGTTCTGTAGTGCCAACATCACTGGTTCTCTGTTGTAAGTCAGCGATGCCAGGGATGATATTGGTGCTGGGACAGCTTTGTTTTCAGCAGCGCTTTGACTGGACAGGCTCTCTCTCTAATTGCCCTCTGGTTTATCATTGCCCCTCTTCCTTGTGTTCCCACAGAGTGCCTTTGTTGATAGCTTGGAAGGAGACAGTCCCTTTCCCAAGAAGCAGGTCTTTACCCACAAATTCCCTCTTTTCCTTCTGCATTTTCTCTCTGCATTGAGCTGGACTTTTTGCACTCCTCTCCCACATCCCCGCCACCTTCTTTTCTCCCTCTTCTTTCTGCCCTCCTTTCTTTTCCTTTTTCTTCTCCTCCCGTCACTTAACCTCATTCGATGATATCGGGATGCACCAAAACCTGAGGAAGCAATTTTTAACATGTCAAAAATGTTACCCTTTTCGCACACTGAAAAAAGTTGCGAAAAGTTGAATTATACTGTATATCAAGCATTTTGTCTAGACACTCCAAAACTACCGGACACAAATTTGAGTGTTTTATGAAAAAAAATCATTAGAAACCCCAAATGCTCCAAGTTGTTGCCTCATTTGCCTCCTTTCCAATACTTAAAGGAATAGTTCTGGGAAAAACGTTTTTGGGTGTTTTTGCTGAGAGTTAGATGATAATATAGATACCATTTTTGTGTCTGAATTCTGGCAGCGCCACGGTGAAGACAGACATGAGATTGGTATCGATCTTCTCATCTAACTCGTTCAAAAAGAAAGCGATAACCGCATTTCCCAAAATGTCCAACTATTCCTTTAATTTTAGCGCTGCCACCTGCATATTTCTTTCATTCTTTTTTTTACCTTTCCTTTTGTCTCTCCTGTTTTTCACTTCCCTTTACTCTGCTTATCCTCTTTTCATTCTTCTCTTTTAATTGCACATCCATACAAAACTACATCCTCCACTCCCCTTAACACTTCCATCCTTCTTGTGCCTTTATCTTTCTTCCTCTTGTTTTCCTCCTCTTCCTTTCTTTTCCTCTTTATATTTCCTCTCTTTTTCTTGCTCCTGCCCTCCTGCTCCTCATCTTTCTCCCTGTCCTCCCACTCTCCTTTCCCCCCTCCTTCCCATGCTTGTTCCAACATTTTCATCTCCTTCTCCTTCCTCACCATCCATGAACACCTCATTCTGTCCCTACTTCCTTCTACTGCTCACCCTATTTCTATCTCCTTCTCCTCCTCTCCTCTTCCTTCTCCTCCTCCACTGTGGCCTGCTCAGTAGGGGTGGGTGGGGGGGTTTAAAAGACAGGGCTGACTTGCTGGCTGTTGTCATTGGCACTGGAGCGGTCACTATCCACTGTCCCGTAAAGTCACTGCTGTAGTAGCATCTCCCCTGTAGTTTTCATCACATTGCTACCAGGTTTGACTGCAAAACTCACCTTGCACTGTAGACTCTGGACTAGGGGCCAATGTCCTTAAAATGCATTCATTGAGGAGGTGAATTGAGATGGTCATGAACATACTTTCTCTTCTGTAGGTGTTGTATTTGGGTTTCAGTTGACCTCTCTCTTACATGGATGGCATTAAAAGTGGTTGTCCCCTAACCCCGATAGTAAAACACTACAGTAGCTTTACCTACCACATAGCAGAGAATGGCTTCCCCATAGAGAATGGCTCACAACACGGTTTCACCTCTTCCTTCCTCCCTCCCTCCCTCCTCCCCACCATACACTCACTATACTCCTCACTTAGTCCAGCATTAGTACTACCACTGGCGCACCATACATCGACTGCACTGGCTCAATTAATGTCCAGAACGCTGACTCATGCCTGATGCTTGCACTATTGCCACAGTCATTCATCGGAGAAATTGTTTTGCACTGTGACACTGTGTCTGAGTGTGTGTGCGTGTGAATGTGTTTCACACTTAAATGGGTTTGTTTGTAGATAAGGACTCAATATAAAGTCTTAGCCTTATTGGGCCTTGCTTGCATTTTTCCTTTATCTTTTGAAGTGCAGATGTGTGGTAAGTTAAATCCGAAATGTTGCTTGCGGTTGCTGTGGTTACCTTTTGGATAGAGCCAGGCTAGCTTTTTATGCCTGTAGCTTCATATTTAACCGACACATGCGAGTGGTATCTATTTTTTCTCACTCTCTGCAAGAAAGAGAATAAGCATGTTTCCCAAAATATTATCTTTTAAAAAACATAATATTGTTTCCTTTTTAAGTGTGTACCAGTCCTTTAGGATACATTCACACTGCTTCATTTTGATCTATTTCCTACATGGAAATTAAATGCTATTATTTATTAGCCTGCTCACATCTGAAATATCAGAAAGAACTGTCAGCAGCTCTCTTTAATACTTTTTCTCCAAGAAACTCACCTGGGTCACCCCCTTAAGACGGTTTACACTGAGGTTGTATTGATACAAATTTGATATTGTTCTTATCCAACAAAATATGAAAGTGAATTCAGTGTGTTTTTTCTATTTGCATTATAAAAACACATCCCGGTTACCTACCTGAGGGAATAAAAATCACATGTGTTCTACTTAGACCACAGCTGCAGTCTGAATGTTGCCTACTGTGTCTGTGTACTTTACATTATTCCTCAGGATGTCGTCAAACAGTCTTCAAAATAAATGGGAATAATGCAAACACTAGTGAATTGGCCATAACTCAAAATTAAATCAGTAGTCTCTTTTTAATTTGACCTCTTCAAAATTAAGGACATGCTTTTTTTTAGTACTGTATCAGGAAAGTGAAGTTTTAACCCCTTAGGTTTTAGGCAAGTTGTTAAAATAATTTTATGTCAGACTGTTTGACAGAATCACACAGTATATATTCGGTATCAGCTCGTCCCAACTCTTAATTGAAGCTATATGATGTTTACAATGAGTGAAACATTTAAACTTGTGTTTTATCTTGATGTATTGTGCATCATCACACATTACCTGAAATTGTGTGGTATAGTTTTGGAGACTTTGAGATAGCCACTAGAATTTAAGATAAAGTGGGTTTGGTTTGAACAATGTTTGGCTGCACAGCATTTTAAAATGATTCCTCACTGTTTGTTTATAAGTCATTTTACTCATGATGTAAGCAATCCTCCCAGTGCAGTTGACCCCCTTTCTTCTCTCTCTCTCTTTCTCTTTCTCTTTCTCTCTCTCTCTCTCTCTCTCTCTCTCTCTCTCTCTCTCTCTCTCTCTCAGCCCCTGGTCAAGCAGGACAGCCTGGACACGTACAACGAGCGGGACCCCTTCAAGAACGATGACGCCCGGGACGAGGAGGAGGACCCCGAGGACACGGACAGCGGCATTGAGGGCGAGGTGGACCCCTTGGACCGCGATGTCATCATCCAGCCCCCGCCTCCGCCGCCTCCCCTCAGACCCCCCACAGAAAGGGTCAACTTCCCCAAGGGCCTTCCCTGGGCCCCTAAAGTCAGGTTAATTGCACAGTTTTCATTTCTGCGCTTTAGAGTCTGAAATAAACACCCACTGACTGTAAAATACTTGTCAAAAGTATTTAGACTTTTTACAGTGTTAACAATTTTAGGTGCAGTTATATGCCTCTCCTCATGGAAAAGGTGCTTTAAAGTGCCCTCTTACAGCCTTGAGGATAAATGACACTGATTATATCCAGAATGAGATTTTCCGGGGCGGGATGCGTGGGATTTCCCCCTTTCTGATCTACATATCCCTGCCTCTGCTGAATTATTTTTATCCCGGTGGGGACAAATTGTATCCCCCCCCCCCCCCCCCCCCCCCCTCAAAGTGATCAATGCTACTTCACCAATAGACCATATATTATATAGCCTGTCTAAAATAGAAGTATTTAAAACTAAGTAAAGCGCTGTAACGTGAGCACATACAGTAGTGCCATAGAACGATAAAATCCTGCGCCAGTTGCTGGTTCTAGCTCCGGGACGCCGGCTATCTGCAGCAGTTGTTGAGCCGCCAAAAGGTGACTGCAAGCCGGCAGCAGGCACTGCCAGATGACGCTCTTTTCAGGGCCCATGGTAGTTAATTTTAGCCAGTAAAAGTGAGCGTAACGCGGCGATGACAGTTAAAAGTTTAGGCACCAAAACGACTCGTTGAGTTTAGGAAAAAGTTTGCGGTTAAAACACTCCCGAGGAACGAACAAGAGTTTTCTGGGTGAAAGTGAACTACGCTCTCCGGCTTGAAAGCGCTGTGTTTTGTGTTGACACCCCATTGTGCTATTTCATTTTGAAATTATTTTCAATTGAATATTGGAGTTTATAAATAAGTGTTTTGGCATGGCTGGTCGAGTGGCACTATTTCCATGGTATTGAAAGGGGGATTTAATTATTGCATGTTATGTCTTGTTGTGCATGATCACAACACCCCCCCTCTCTTTTTTTCACAAATGGCACCCTTATTACAGTATATCCATACACAATCCTACAAGCCAGAAAGGAAGTGTTAACACAGATCCTGCACAAAAAATTGCGTTACAGACTGCTTAAGTGAGACCTTTCTATGAAAAATAATACCTTTACTCATTACTGTAGCTGCTAAAAATGATCCATCCTGGATTGTTTTTATTAGTTTAAAAGCACATAGCTCTTGAACCACTGAACAAAACCTTTAAATGATGGGTGGCCTCTTGCCATTTTTACCACTGTAAAGTAGAGAAAACTTCCCACCCACAGACAGGACTTAACACCATTTGGCTGGCAGCTGGTATCAGTTTCCCACCCTGTGTATGTGCCATTTGAGAAGTTAAAACAAAATTAGAATATCCTCTCTCAAGTTTTCTCTCCTCGCTATCATCCAGCAATACGCTCTCCATATGTGTATTCCTGACATGAGTGTCTGGTGTCTTCCCATGGAATCAGAGGGCTGCAACCTTCAGGGCTGATTACGTTCTGATCAGTAGGAGGCTGACAGAGAGCAGCAGCACAAAGTGTGACTGATGAGATTTGACGAAGATAATGCAGTGTGTTTGTGTGGGTTTGCGCACACATATGAGTGCTCCATTGAAAAATGGCTGTTTAGTTGCTTGTGGCAGCAGGTGTTCTCAAATCTGTGTGCGTGTGCGTGTGTGTGTGTGTGTGTGTGTGTGTGTGTGTGTGTGTGTGTGTGTGTGTGTGTGTGTGTGTGTGTGTGTGCGCGCGCGCAGGGAGAAAGACATCGAGCACTTCCTTGAGACCAGTAGAAACAAGTTCATCGGTTTTACTCTGGGAAAGTAGGTATTTCATTTGAGACAATAAAATATCTTTTAATGTTTTGTCTTCCTTTAGTCTGGTGTAACTGTGTATTGTTTTGTAGCGACACGGATACCCTGGTGGGCTTGCCCAGACCCATCCATGAGAGCGTCAAGACTCTTAAGCAGGTGAGTAGCAAAAGTTCTTCTTTTTCTCCTTTGCCTTGGCTCATTATGGCCGCAGTGTTTCTAAATCAATACTCTCTTTCTGCTCAATCACTTGGCATTGACATCCCACTTAAAAATCAATGCCTCCTGTTTTAACGAGCTGAGAAGTGTAATTACACAGAGGAATACCCCTCTGGGTGTCAGTTAGCAATGCTAATTAATTAACACTTCTTCTAACACCTTAAAGTGTATTTATTTTATGTACTGTATGTACACACTATCGTGTTGTGGCTGTTGAAATATGCTTTCTTTATTTATTTATTTTATTTTGTGGAAAGTAGAGTATGTTATGTGTGTGGACATTGGACCGGAAGCTTTGGATATCATTTCTTTTTTATTGGTGTCATGTAATTCCATTCCATCGTGTAATTGTGTGATGGGCCCCTTAGTGGCATGACATAAATGAAATGTCATTCATTCATTAATATAAACTAAATAAACTGAAGAGTGTTACAAGAAGTATTAATTATTATTTTTTTGTGTGTGTGTGTGTGTGTGTGTGTGTGTGTGTGTGTGTGTGCGTGCGTGCGTGTGCGCTATTGTTGTGGTTTTCTTGTCTTCTCCAGCACAAATATGTTTCCATCGCTGAAGTCCAGATCAAAAAGGAGGACGATCTGCAGCAGTGTCCAATGACTCTGGTCAGTAATGGCACCGTGAAATTTCTGTGCTATAATTTTCCCAATCATGACACTGCAACTCTGTAAATCTATTTTTGTTATAGCCACAAGGACAGATGAACTGAATATTTAATGTGGTGAATATTTAATCAAGGCTGTGTTACTCTTTCCTGAAATGTGATTATTTTGTGGATGTGAATTTATACTGCTTGTGCATGATTTGCTGTGTGTGTTATGTTGTATAGGGCGAGGAGGAGGTGGAGGAGACACCAACAGAGATGCTGTACCTGGGCATGCTTCCTAACCTCTCCCAGTACGTGGTGAGTGGCTCACAATGTATGTTTTTTTTGTCATCACTCACCACCACCATCACCATCACTATGTTGTTTAGTTGGTACAGTATCTCCCATGAAGAGAAAGTGAATTATTAATATTGAGGAGTATGGGGGGGGGGGGGGATCAAAAACCTCTTTGCAGTGATGCACATATATTGTAGCTAGACAATCATCAAGCATTCTTAGCAGCAATTTTGGGTCATTCTAAAAACATTTTTACCTGTTACACAAGAAAATATAGATATTTGACAGCAACTGGTTCTAATATTCAGCATTGTTGCCTGTGTCAGATTGCCCTCCTGAAGCTGCTGCTGGCTGCAGCTCCAACCTCCAAAGCCAAAACTGACTCCATTAACATCTTGGCTGATGTTCTGCCCGAGGAGATGCCGTAAGTACAAGGGGCAGGGGTTTGACTATTTGAATCTTTTTCTAATGGTGCGTCTGCACACACCTAGAGACACATCTAGATCAGGCAGCTGAAGATTAAAGATGGATGTTTCCTGTTAAATTTCATTATTTACAGCTGCTGTTTGTCAGGCAGCAAACTCCTGCAATTTACAGATAATCAGGCTAATTTTCTATGTTTTTTTTTTTTATATCTGCAATGAAAGTTACATTTTCCCCTCAATTTTGGGCTGATGGAATTTGATTGAATATGCACTTATTCTGGGTTTGTTTTTTGGTCTGCAGTACGACCTAGTTTTAGACTAGATGACACACACACACACACACACACACACACACACACACACACACACACACACACACACACACACACACACACACACACACACACAACCAGAGAGCTGAAAAGTTTCCTTGTTGTTCTTTTACTGAGACAAAGCTTCATTGTTATTATTAGAGACCTGAAGGCCTTACTGTGTCTGTGTGTGTGTGTGTGTGTGTGTGTGTGTGTGTGTGTGTGTGTGTGTGTGTGTGTGTGTGTGTCCGTCCTCCAGTATCACAGTCCTTCAGAGCATGAAGCTGGGAATTGACGTGAACCGCCACAAGGAAATCATCGTCAAGGCCATTTCTGCTCTGCTGCTGCTGCTGCTCAAACACTTCAAACTCAACCATATTTATCAGGTCACACACACACACACACACACACACCTCTAGTCCTCCCTCCTTACAGGCACCTCACATTGCCATTGTTCTCTCCTTTAACATTATTCTTCTCTTTCTCCATCTCGCCTTCCCCCAGCACACACACACTAGTATCCATGCACCTCCCCCCATGCTACCTTCACCACCCTCCACCTGATTACTGTGTCAAGCAAGCCATTACTTTCATCCTCCTCTCCACACCCACCTTTGGACCTCTATCTCCTCTATTTCTAGTTGCTAGGAAGGGACATTCCTTCAGGCTCTTTTAATGGCTGTTCTGTAGAGTTATAGTGGTAGCGCCCTCTGCTGCTAAAAAACAGATTACACGTAAAAGGCAGAATGCAGCTGCAGTGGGAAATCGTCTTTTACATTCTTTGAAAAAAGCACAGACACTGTATGATAACAAATGTTTTTCAGGATACATTCATTACAAACGAACAGTAATTGTCTCATACAGAAAATAAGGTAAAACATAGCACATTTTAAATGCTGAAATGTGATTCAGCAGCAGAATCACTTCTGTTTTTATTATCTTAGTAAAGGTTCTTGGATAAGGTGAAGGATTTGTATGGCTGCTGATTAAGAATATAATTCCTGGTTCCTGACTTTCTCTCCACACAGGAAGCTCATCAATTATACACGATTTTCGACTATTTATTTTCTCTTCTATTCTTTCTTGAGATATGGATTTTCCCTTCGGGGGCTATCCCGTCAACATAATCATCACAAATGTCCTTTATGTAATCTTAAAAGTATTTTATGACCACAAAAGAAGAATCATAACTAAGAAGTAGACATGTTAACTTATTAGGTGGTTTTTATTATTTAGGCCAAATGTAACCATACAAATAAAGAAAAGTAAAATTTTTAGTTGGTGCTCCTTTCTAGTTAGTTGAACTCTAACTATTTCACACTGCTGCCTTCTCTTTGCCTGCAGTTTGAGATCGTGTCCCAGCACCTGGTGTTTGCTAACTGTATCCCACTCATCCTCAAGTTCTTCAATCAGAACATCATGTCCTATATCAGTGCCAAAAACAGGTAGGATTCTTTTCTCTTACTCTGTACCCTCACTGTCTAACAAAAGACGAGCTCGGTTTGGTGCAAAAGACACAGGAAAATTGTACAATTGTGCCAGTAACTCATGTTACTCATGTGCCAGTTTAGTACTATTAGTGTACCTTTTAAAAATGTACTTGGTGGAGACACGAGGGTTGTGTTTAAGAACCTGCCGGTAAGACGGGTAACCAAGTATTATGGACTGCAATATTGCATGAATCAGCAGGCTTCCAGGAGGTAGAACAGATGGCATCCCAGCAGCAATGCAATGACAGGAGATTCAAAAAAGCCACATTAGGTGATAGGAGTCTTAATCAGCATTTTTCGGCCCAAGATGTTGTTGTAAAAGTCAGGGAGACTGGACGGATTCAAGTGATGTTACAGTATATAAAGTGATGGGTAGATTTGGAAAATGACCTGTGTGTGTGTTTGTGTTTGTGTTTGTGCTTGTGTTTGTGGTGTGTATTGCAGTATCTTTGTGCTGGACTTTCCTCACTGTGTGGTCCATGAGATGCCTGAGCTCACAGCTGACAGCCTGGTGAGTCAAAACACTGTCAGTGTGACACCGGATTGATCCTCACCGGATAAATGTCAAGCCTTCCACGCAGCGTCATGACCTCTGTATGTGTACTGTGTGTGTGTGTGTGTGTGTTTTTTTTAGGAAGCAGGAGACAGCAACCAGTTTTGTTGGAGAAACCTGTTTTCTTGTATTAATCTGCTGAGAATATTAAACAAGTTGACCAAGTGGAAACACTCCAGGACAATGGTGAGTAATACTGCACCACTGCAAAGCCTTACTGTAGCCTTAAGCGTGATTTATGCTTCTGCGTTAAATCTACGCCCGGGCTACGTATGTAGGTACGTGGAGACACGGACCAACACCGGACCCTAAGCCGTAGCCTGATGCGCACCTCCCAAAAAATGTAGCTACACGTCGCGGCTGGTACAAATCCATCAGCCAGTCCATGTTCATTGTCATTGTCTATTACACAGTGAAGGTCTTCTTGGACCACAGCATGCTTAAACATTCTCCTCTAGTCAATTGTAATCCCTTTTCAGATGCTGGTGGTGTTCAAGTCTGCCCCCATTCTGAAGAGAGCTCTGAAGGTGAAGCAGGCCATGATGCAGCTCTACGTCCTCAAGCTGCTTAAGATCCAGACCAAGTACCTGGGCCGCCAGTGGAGGAAGAGCAACATGAAGACCATGTCAGCCATCTACCAGAAGGTCCGCCACAGGCTCAATGACGACTGGGCCTACGGGAATGGTAAATAGTAGCAGTCTGCGGAACCAGATTCATGACTGTTCACTTTGAGTTTAGATGAGCTAGTAAAGAACCGATTTGGCACTTGACTTTAATGGTTCACATCCCAAGTGAGCCAGTTTATTGCAAATGACATGCAGTATTTTTTTTGTGATTAACAATTTTTATTTTTATTATTTAACAACATACAAAACATACAACTCGCAACATGAACACATCCCCCCCTTCGTCATCACCACCCACCCAGACATAAATCAAGAAAAGATGACACAGTAACTACAATATTCAAGACCATTCAACAAAATAGTAACAAAATAGATAATACACCATAAACCAAATAAACATATCTATAACAACACCATAAGTCCATCATACACGTCTCTCCCCAGCACAAAGCTTCTTAGGAGTCCTCCAGAAAGCTCAGGTACTTTCCCCATTTTCTAGTATAGATATCCAACCTGGCAAACCACTTATATGACATTTTTTCAAACGCCGCCACCCTAGCCAATTGCATGCATTATTGGCAAGTTTGATTTGAGACTTTTTGTGCACTGGGGAGGACATATACCGATTACATATTCACAATAGCATCTAGGTTTTTAGTATTCTTTATTGTTTAGCATTTTCACACAGCCATTTACACATACTGTTACACAGAGAGTTCACACTTCAAACAATGACTAATTAAATAATCAAGAAATTAAAAAGGAACATAATAAGATACAAAAATAAATAACCAACAATAAATAAATAGATTCATAGTATGTTTCTATGAGCCACTAAGTCTTATAGAAAATAAACTAAATGAAAAAAGGGAGACCACAGCGATGGGAAACAATTTTCGCATTGTTCTGTTTCTTTCCTCTACCTGTATTCTTCTTATTTTCTATCAACCAATTTCTACTTCTTTTTTTTTTTTTAAATATCTCAGTTGGTAAATATGGGATGCTTTTCTTTGTTACAGCCCTAATTTGTGATTTATGGTGCTAAAACAAGCATATTTTATTATCAAAACAATATCAAGTGCAGCTTTAATTAAAAAAAAGAAAAGAAAAAAATCTCAGGTTGGCCTCTCAATTCAATTTTATTTATAGTATCAAATCATAACTAGAGTTATCTCAAGGCACTTTACAGATAGAGTAGGTCTAGACCACACTCTGTAATTTACAAAGACCCAACAATTCCAGTAATTCCCCCAAGAGCAAGCATGTAGTGCGACAGTGGCGAGGAAGAACTCTCAGATCTTGATAAATGAAACAGTCATGGAGGTCATTAGTCCCAGCAGTCTTCCCCTACCCTCACACATAGCTCATTAATAGCACAGAGACTGCAGCATTAATAATACATTTACTCAAGGCTCTGTGAACATTTAATACAGGTTAATACATTCTAATGGTACAGTTAATGGTAAATATGTACATCTTTGTTTATGTACCCTTCTGTATGCATGTACTGTGCATGTGTGAAATACAATGGCCATTGGCGAACAGCCTGGATTGTGTTGCCATAGCAACAGAAAAAGGGGGACTCATCAGGGTCACCGTCCCTCGCGAGAGAGCAAGTGATCTGTCATCATGAGTGTTAGAGAGAAAGATAAAAGAAAGAGGCAAAGAAAAAAAATGTGGAATGTAAAAAAAAATATATGAAAAGAGGGGGAAAAGGATCCATAATCAATGTAGGTGCAGGTGTGTTGTGTTATCACTAACAAAAAGGATGATTGTTAGATGTAAGGGGAAATGCCTAAGTGTGAACATTCAAAAATATTGATTCAATATCCCCTTTTCTCTCCTTTCGTCCCAGATATCGACGCACGCCCCTGGGACTTCCAGGCGGAGGAGTGCGCCCTGCGGGAGAGCATCGAGAAGTTCAACAGCCGCCGCTACGACAAGAACAAGAACGGAGACTTTGCGCCGGTGGACAACTGCCTGCAGAGCGTGCTGGGTCAGCGCGTGGAGCTGCCCGAGGACTTCCACTACAGCTACGAGATGTGGCTGGAGAGAGAGGTCTTCTCCCAGCCCATCCAGTGGGAGGGGCTGCTGCAGAATCCCTGACGGAGGGGAGGAAGAGGGTTGGAGAGAGTGGGGGGAGAATGTGGTGGTGGTGGTCACATACGAGCCTGGTGGAGTGGTTTAAGGGAGTCCGAGGAGAGGAGGTGGAAGGAATGGGGGTTATGTTTTACATCAGTGATGGAGGGATGGGGGAGGGTGAAGAGAAAGAAGCTGGAGATGGAGAAGCCACCTCCCAGGCTATCTAGTGATGGGACAAGATGGAAGATGAAGGGTAAAATGAAGCAAATTTGACGAACGAATGGAGCATCTGGCTGTGAGCTCGTCACAAATAGATGTCACACACACACACACACACACACACACACACACACACACACACACACACACACGCACACTTGACGTTAACATGTGCCTATGACTACTGTGAACCCACATGGACGTGACAGGCAAGAACAGAGGTAGCAGTTAATAAGAAACCGCTGTAGCAGGAGACTGTTTCGGCCAGTAATACTGCCCCCCCCCCCCCCCCCCCCCCCCCAAAAAAAAAAATATCTTCACCACATTGTCAATTTATATGTCCCCTTTTTTAAATGTTGGTGCTTTTTTGACTCCTTAGTAATGTTTTCCTATTTATTTGTATCAATGTATGTGGTTAAACATTTTCTGATATATATATATATATTTTTTTTTTTTCAATTGAGATGTAAATGTACATGATTTCTAATCAGTTCATGCCTTTTTTTTCTTCTTCTTTTTTTTTTTTTTTTTTTACAAAAAGCCTACCGTAGTCATCGGGTTGTAGTTTGTGGGTGATGGATTGATGAAAGTTTTTCTTATGTATTTTCTAGAAAGAAAAAGGCCTTTTAGAAGCAAACCACAGGGTCATTTTGATAATCCAAATGTAGAAGTGGGACCTATTTCTACTAATGGCATAATGATCTAGTATAATGTCACCAAAAAAAAAAAATGAAATATACCAGCTGTAAGTGTATGGGTTTTTTTGTTTGTGAATGTAAAAAGTGTCTGTGTAAAGAAAGAAAAAAACAGCTCATGAAAATGGGCAGATGTGTGGAGGATGGTTTGGTATAAGAAACAAAAGGGATCTTCTGGAAGAAACTGTATCCTATTTGTTCTCTTTAAAAATAGAAACTTAACCTTGTATAGAGTCCTTTCTATTCCCGGTGTGTAAAACATTGGCATCGTTTATAAAAACTTCAGATAAAGCTAAAGATAAATCTCACCTATATAGTTTCAGAGTGTGGAATGGGCTCATTGCTGCCCCATGTGGCCATTGGGAGAAACAGCCACTTCCCAGAAGTTATCTATGGAACCGTCCTAGGCTAACGGAACCTCAGCAGTGATCAGAATAACTTATCAATTGTGACTCCCCCTCTTACTGTCTGACCAACAGCACAATGTAAATCACTGTCCTTCTTGGTGTTGGCCTTGGTGAGCACTTTGCCACCCTTGCTTGGAAGAGCACAGCTGTCACACAATGGTGCTGTTTTTCTTATTCGTCTTCACTGATCCGTTCCTTCACGTTACTAACTACCTAAGCGGGGCTCCAGAGCTGAGAGCTCTGGATTGTTTCCTGGAAATGAAGCACAAGAACAAGCACAGAAAACGAAAAAAAAAAGCATGTTCACCTTTCTTTCATATCATTCTCGCTGGGGGTTTGTTATCTACATGCCTCGAGGGGTCAAGAGCAGTCATTTATTATTTCTGTGTAGAACAATAATGTTGACACTGAGTCTTGTGCTTCTCTGTAGAAATGTGCATGCCCACTGTTTTGTTTTGAGTACCTGTTCACATTTAAATATGGTATTTGGAATGGCTTTTTTTTTTGTCTACTTATGTTTCCAGCGCAATTAGTGTAGAAGAAGTGTACTTTTTTTCCTCTCAGTGTCTCAGTGTTCTGCATTACAGTGGAGTTTTTTTTCTTCTTCAGGAAGGTGAAATCTTTAAAAATAATATTGTAAACTTTATAGATTCTCAGGTTTATGGAGATAATATATTGCAAAAGTTTTAAAGCTTCCTTGCCATCATCTAGCTCACTACCTATAGGGATGAATACACATTTATAATAATGTTCATATAAGAAAAAAACACCTAAAGCACTTAACATAGGCTGCACATTTTCACCAAACACAATAATTCATTGTGAGTCTGTATTTATGTCAGCGACATTTCAAGTTCAGATGTATTTTTTGTATTTTGTGCCAAATTTGAGTGCCATTATTTCATTGTTGTTGCCTTCATGATCAAAATGTATGGTTTTTCATTGAAATCACCACTCAAGGTTTGCAATACAAAAATGTTATTTTCTACCTGAAAAATGTACAATCAATGAAAATAGCCGTTTCATGTATCTGGTACAGTATTTTACCAGAAGTGTTTAGCATTGTATGGGTGTTCTAACGGTATATATGTTTGTTACACATATTTCCATATCTGTATAGTCTAGATAAATGCTCATTGCTGAATTTGTTCAGAGGTATGTGCAATTACAGATCCATAAAGGCATTATTCAATAGAAAAGTACAAAGTACAATATCAGAGTTGCTTATTAAACAATGTTGAACAGTTGGGATTGTTTGTGAAGTAATTGTTTATTAGTCGAAGGAGTCGTGCTGGTCTACACGCACACGCGCACACACACACTGAAGGTCAAACTGGCCACACACTTGCATCACATCACACATTACCTTGGGCCAATGTTCCAACAGTACAGCTGTTGTGGATGGCGGACGTGAGCATATCCCCCTTTGTGGATGGCTGATGGTGTAATGATGAAAAATTGCATTTATCCTTCACCCTGATGGACTTAAAATATGGTAAAAGCAGAGTGAAATTTAAAAAGTTTGGGGTTTTGTTAAGATTGTTTCTATTTAAGTGCTTTTCATAGATGGAATCATAAGTGTAAGAAAGGAACAAAACGTGTACAATGAAATAACTGCAGCAAACTTGCCACTAGTATTTCTGGATTTATTTTAGTTAGCTACATAGTGTAGCATGTAATGCACCTTTCCTGTCACAGCTACATAAAAGCAGAGCGACAAAGGGCCAGAAAAAATAACCTGAGTGAAATTAGGCTTACACAAAGAGACACCAGTAAAGAAGGAGATACAGCTGAGAGAGTGACTACTAGAAATACATGGGTGTGTGATCTTTGGGTTAAACAGGTCTATCTGTTAACATTTAGTACATATAATAAATATATGTTTCCCATCCACAGAGACAGTCTGAAAGCATGTACATTTTTAGTAAATATAGTTTAATTTTCTCATAGAACATACAGTGTATTTTATGAAGTGCAGTACAATAATGCTTGTTTTGCCTAAATGTTGTGCTGCATTTTCAGGCCCAGCGCTGCTTTGCCGTGGAACTCCCCCATCCATACCAGTCCCTGTGTGTTAGTGAACGTCCCGTCTCCCTCCAACCTAGAACACACCAGTAAGGACCTCAAAAATCTTACAGTTGATATAATTGTATGGCTAAAAAGGTCTGAATATTTTCCACCCAAAATAGCTGATTCTACTCAAGGGGAAAGTAAAGGAAGTATTGGGAATGTTAGGGTTCAAGTGGCTAATATGTAAAACACTGTAAGTGGGAAATGTCATATTAAGGTGCACTTAACCACTGATTGCTTTGGAAATGTACAAGTAGAGCCTTGCTGCTTTATTCTGGCTATAAAAGAGGGCTAACCTGAAACACTGCACATCAATTAGACCATCACCCTACAGTATAATCCCTTGAAAACTCCTAAAGGACATGGCTCTTTTCAGAAAACATTAACATTAGCGAGTGCCAAAAATGGACTGCCTTTTACCTGTTATTGTGAAAGTGACCTTTGTAAGTAGAGCCGTCTGGGAAGGTATATGTTCCCGTGCCATGGTACATGTTGTCTTTGAATTCTCCTTCATAGAGTGCTCCAGAGGGATGCTGCAGGGTCCCTCTGCCATGCATCTGTGTGTGTGTGTGAGTGAGAGCAAGCATGTTATGACTAACCACAGAGCAAATACAACCATATACAGTATTTAGTAACAGACATCAGAAGAAGTAAGATACACATACACACACACACACACACACACACACACACACACACACACACACAATATACATACTTTGTCTTCAAGCCACTCTCCAGTATATGTGGTGCCGCCTGCTGAGGTGTGTTTACCAGTACCGCTCCTCATCATCACCCCTGATGCAGCCCTGCTGCACTCCCCCTCTGTAGAGAAGAAAAGAGACGTTGACACACACCTATATATTAAATGTGTAGAGCTGTATCATTAGTTATTGCTTACCATATTTGTCACCATTTGGGAAAATGTAGGATACCTTTATAGGTCCTTCCCCTGTTAAACAAATATGCATATTTACCTTAAGACTCCTATATCTGTCAGATGAATATGCAAAATGTGCAGATGAAACTTGGATATTTACCTTGAGTTTTTGAATAATTACTTTCCTTATTGTCTGAAAGGGTAAAATTATACAATATTAGACAGCAGATGGGAAAGACAGAATGAGTTTGTGTGTGTGTGTGTGTGTGTGTGTTAGAAACTTCACAATCACACCGCACCAGACATCCGTGACAGACAGCTTCCCCAGCAGTTGTCAGAGCCGACAGGAAACGCTGTGTATCGGCCAATTTATGAAATGTGAAGTCAAACAACTCAATTAAAAAAGTTGTGAAAATGACACAAGGAAACTTCTTGCTATTTTTGTCCACTAAATCACTCTAAAAGAAACAGTCCTCCTACTCAAACAGTCAGTCAGCTCTCTGTGTTGCAAGCAGCCTCGACGCAAACTGAAGTTGCCATAGTTACAAGAATGGGTGCAGCTTTTTATTTTTATTTTTAATTAGCGTTACTCTTTTCGTAACAATTTAGTTTCGCTTGAATTATGTCACATTTTATTTAGTCTAACAACGTACATATATTGTTTACAACAATATATTTACCTCATGGATGTATTATCAAAGACAGTATATTATAAGAGATTTACATTTCCTCTCTCAAACCTTACCGGAAACCGGAAGAGAAACTTTGAACTCTGAGCTTCGACCAATGAAAGAGACGCAGGTTACCGGTGTTCAGAACAACTTTTTCAGGTTTGTCCATACTTGTTTTAAAAAGTTAAGTATTTTCAAGTCCTTTTGTCGCTTATGATATATGTCCATATATGTATGGCATTCTTAAGCATTTAAACCTCTCGACTTGACTTGTGAAAGCTGCTAGCATAGCTTGTTCAAATCAGAAGTGAGCTTGCTAGCTGTTAGCTTGTTAGCTAGCTGAAGCTTGATACACTTTACAGACTGGCGTGCCACACTAACATTAAACAACACAATACCATGTTGTTGCTGATACCAGCTCTGTCGTGTTCATTTGTAACTTGCTAACAAAAACACACTGTCAGCCAGCCCGGCGTGGAGTTAAATGACCATCGCCCGGCTTGGGTTGTTAGTCTGCATGCATCCGTTTGATTGCATAATTGTAGCCACCAGCGCTGTGTCAGCCACCATCTCATTGCTCGCACTTGAACTGAAGTGCCACAACGAGCCGCCCCACAGCTATGTGCGACTCTGTGCACTACAGTGGATGTACAGTAGCTGCCTGCTCTGCCCGGGTTCGCAACTAGCAGCTCTCTCTGGCGTATCCAGGATTTTTTTTTTTATATTTCGAGGAGGGCTGAAGCGATTTATTCAAGTATTTATTCAACTGTGCATTTTATGTCTCTCTTCACAGATTGGTTGCTGCTATGAATGGACATTAATTAAAGGTGAGTACGGCTGTGTATTTTAAGCAATACGTGATGTGTTGGTGGTGACTGCTAAAAAATATGGTATGGTAATGAAACTGTTCATGTATGTTTTAACAGAGAAATGAATGCAAGGAGAAGAGGTGGGAAGCCAAACAGAGGAGGGGGGAAGTTTAACAAGTCAAAAGGAGGTGGAGGTGGTGGTGGTGGAGGCGGAGGTGGAAGTAAGAAAGCCGGAGCTGGTTGCTGGGATGACGGTGATGATTTCAGCCTTGAATTTGGACCCTCTCGTCCCAGCAGGTATACAATTATAGTGAAGGAATTAATTATCAGATTTAAACGGTTTCACAGTGTGCTCATTTTCTGCTCATTTCCTCCTTTACCCTCATCTCATCTGTTCCTCCTTCTCTCTCCCCCTGTTTATCTGGCTTTGCCTCCAGACCTAGCAGAGGACGGGGTGCCGGCGGCCGTGGGGGCGGTGGCGGCCGTGGGGGTGGCAGCCGTGGTGGTGGCCGTGGTGGCAGCAGGGATGTAGGCCGTGGTGGCGGCAGGGATGTAGGTCGAGGAAGGGGAGGTAGAGATCGAGACAGGGACGGCAGAAGCGATGGGAAAGGCAGCAGCGGCAAGGCTCTCCCAAGATCCCTGGCAAGGACACGAACAAGCCCAGTGTCGGGTGACAGCATCAGGCCGGAGATGAGCACCATGCCCTTACAGAAAATCTTCATGACTAATGAGAACCAAGAACAACTCAAGGAGCTGCTGCGGAATCTACAGACCCAGGACTTTGACGAGCCATATGAGTAAGTGTATTCTACTAAATATACGTCAAATATGCTGCATCCTTTTATCGGTTGAAAAGAGACTAATTGGACCGCTAGAAAATATTTTGATTAAGTGATATTTTTCTACTGCAAGTCTGCATGAACTCATTACATCCTCTCTGCCTTAGTGTATCTGGTTCCGATTATTCGGGAGAAGAGGATGAGGAGGAATTTGATGAGTTGGACCACCGTGACGAAGGCCAGTTTTGGGCCACTAATGATGAGCCTGTGGAGAAGGCAGAGAGCCCAGCATATGAGACGGAGTCTGATGATGAACGGCCCACCCCTGAACCTGTCATATCCTTATTTGCTATAGGAAAACTCTGCAGGTGATGTACAGATTTGTTTATTTTGGAGTTGACAGTTTTCTTGCATTTCATCTAAAGCTGGTGTTTTTTTTCTGCTGTGCTGTCAGGAACCTACAAAATTAATGTTGGTGAATATTTCCCTTGTCTCATAGCCCTTTTGTTTTCCTATCTTTTCTTTGTGTAGGTATGGGTTTGACAGGGAGCGCAGCAAACAGGCATTGAAGTCTGGTGGAGGGGAATTTGGGGCCACTTTGGAACAGCTCCTCCACCAGGTTTTCAGGGAGCGCTACGGCCAGAAAGCAATTTCCCCTGATGGCCTGGAAGGGGTGCCTATGGATGAGTGTTTGAGCCAGAGGCAGGAGGAAGCTCTGGCTCTAACTGCCATTTATGGTGAACGCTTTGGTGAGCGCATTGCTAATACAGTCTGGACAGTAACCCTAGACCTCTCATTCCTCTCAGACATAGCTGCCAAGAATGGTAGGCAAGTCGGGAGTCGAGGTGGCGGAGGAGCCGTTAACATCCGAGATGTCTGCCGATTCTACTTGAAAGGACAGGGCTGCAGGTTTGGGGACAAATGCAAGTTTAAGCACCATCTCCCCACTAAAGGGAGATCTGGGGCTGGTTCCCCAGACCTGGAGGGCCCTAGCCAGCCTGGCTTCAGCAGCTATTCTCCTCCTGAGTATGAACTCGAGGTCCGTTTCCCCAAAGGCAACCGTTACCCATTTCAGGCACCACTAGTCGCCTTCAGCACCACCGACGAGTCTTTCGGGGCTGCAGGGAGGATCAGCTTGACTGAAAGATTGTTCGGAGAAGCGTTGGCCGCAGCGAAGAGCAGCGAGCCTGTTGTTTACACCCTGATCACCTTATGTGAGGATGAATCTACCGTGAAGGAACTGCTGGCCGTTAGCCATCACAAATACAGCTCGCCACCGCCTGTTGTAGTGCCTCCTCCACCCTCTCTTGCCATGGCTAAGAGTGTGAGGAGCAATGCTTCTGAGGAAAGCAGGAGTAGTAGTACCAATAGTAGTAATCATACCAACAGCAGAAGGACTGCTCCACCTTCCAACCAGAGACCCGTAGATCGTGAGTCAACAATTATCATTTACTTTATATTATTTACTGTCCCTATTTGCACCAAGTAATGTAGAGCTCAACAGTGTATTTATGTGTATACATGAGTTAAAATTCCACCTTATCTCTTGAAGTGAAAGAGACAGAAGAGGCAGAGGAGCTGGATGAGAGGGAGGACGACGATGAGAGTGAGTCTGTTCCAGTCGAGACTGAAAGTTATGTCAATCTAAGGAAGAAAATGGTCACTAAACACAACCTGAAGATAGACAACCTACTGAAAGAAAATGGCAAGCTGTGTCGAGAGTTTAAGAAGAAACAGGTAAAATAAGAGTGTAATTGATTAAGAAGTAACATCTTTACATTGCATCTTACTCTACATCCTCTCTAATGTGATATGTGTTTTAATGTTGTTCTATCCTCCTTCTGTTCACCCAGTCATCCGGGCGTTTCAGGTCCATGTTGGACCAGAGGAGGAAACTGCCGGCTTGGCAAGAAAGAGAAAACATCCTCGACCTGTTAGACCAGTGCCAGGTGCTGGTTGTCAGCGGGATGACAGGGTGGGTCACACATGGCAGCATGAAGTGTTGGCATTCGCAAAGACTGAATTGGGGAGAAATGCAATTTATGCAAATGTCGTTTGGTTATAGACAAGGGTATATGGAAACTTTGAAGTGGCTTCATATATTTCTAACTTGACTGTCTATGTCATTATCAAGTGACTTAATCCACATTGTATACCCTCTTGATGGGATTCTTAAAATTATGACTTTATTTTAATAACTGACACTTTCCTTTCATGTTGTTTAAAAAACAATTGCACAGCCATTCTTTTCCTGCCCTTTACTAATTTTCACACATAAATAAGCGCAGCCTATTCACACCTCTCTGTGACTGTCTGTCTATGCAGGTGTGGTAAGACCACGCAGATCCCTCAGTTCATTCTGGACGCCTCGTTAAATGGTCCAGCGGAGCATGTGGTCAACATCATCTGTACTCAGCCACGCCGCATCTCTGCCATCTCTGTGGCCCAGAGAGTGGCACAGGAGCGGGCAGAGAGTCTGGGCAACTCAGTGGGCTACCAGATCCGCCTGGAGAGTGTTAGGGTACGGGCACGTTTGACTTGTACATCTAGTACGCAGGATTTCAAGCCATCTGCTTTTATGATTTAGGATAGGACATACATATGTTGCATGGTTTTTAATTGCTCTTTAATGTTTTATGTAAAGCACTTTGAATTGCCTTGTTGCTGAAATGTGCTATATAAATAATGCTGCTATTACAAAATAATGAGCTCCACCGCTCTTATCACTGACTACTCTCTTTTGTCAGACGTCGGCCACCAGACTACTCTACTGCACCACAGGTGTGCTACTTAGGAGACTGGAGGGCGAGGCAGACCTCAAAGGCATCACGCACGTCATTGTGGATGAGGTTCACGAGCGAACGGAGGAGAGGTGAGAATACGCAGATCACTACACATATGGTACAGAAAGTGTGCATTCAGGCTCATCTTCATGCGTTCTGAGCTGTCATTTAATTGCTTTAGCAATTTAGCCAAGCAAATATTTACTTTTCTGTAGCTGGTTTCTTGGTCACTGTCCGTTTCATCTTCTCTCTGCCAGTGACTTCCTGCTGTTAGTATTAAAAGACCTGATTATGCAGAGGCCAGACCTGAAGATCATTCTAATGAGTGCCACACTTAATGCCAAACTCTTCTCTGAGTATTTCTATGACTGTCCCACTGTCCACATACCAGGTAATTATTCACTTGTGTTATCTTTAAAGAATATGCATGCATGCATGCATGATCAACCTCATTCCATAGATTATTTTTTTTCCCTACTCAGTAAATTTCTCTCATTTCAGGTCGTACTTTTCCCGTTGACCAGTTTTTTCTTGAAGATGCCATCGACAAAACCCGGTAAGTACGTCCTCCTTCACTCGTATAACATTAAAAGCAAACAAAAAATGTGTCTCTATAAATGTGTAAGGATGTAGTTAACTTTTTGTTTTTCTGCACTGCCTCAGTAGTTAACTCAAGTCACTTTTATTTATTTTCCAGGTATGCCATCGAGGATGGCAGCCCTTACATGCGCTCAGGGAAACAGAATTCGTCTTCCACAAGTGGACGAGGGAGAGAGCAAAGGGACATGGTGGACGACTTGGGTGATGACATGTGGAACTATATGTCTCTCTGCAAGAAGGACTTTGTCAAAGACTCAATCCCAGACCAGCAGCTCAGCCTGCAGGATCTCACGGTCCGATACAAAGGTGAGTTAAGAACAAGTATCATAAACTGCAATGATCTGTTTTCTGGATTCTTAAACATCCAAATGAACTGTTGCTGCCTGTTAATGCATAAATGTTATATTTTGTTTTGCCGTTGATGCAGATACTAAGAAGTCTGTGCTGAAGACTATTGCTGCAATGGACCTGGACAAGATCAACATGGACCTGGTGGAGAGCCTGCTGGAATGGATTGTAGATGGAAAACATAACTACCCTCCAGGTAAGAA
This sequence comes from Gymnocephalus cernua, assembly GCA_023631565.1. Taxonomy (NCBI): domain Eukaryota; kingdom Metazoa; phylum Chordata; class Actinopteri; order Perciformes; family Percidae; genus Gymnocephalus; species Gymnocephalus cernua. The sequence goes on along the minus strand of CM042447.1, from coordinate 15,053,382 downwards.
CCGCCCATGTATACTCAGTCCAGTGGAAGTGAATTCAAGACTCGAAAGTGTGGACTTTAAATTATGTTAGTTATGTAACCTTTTGGTTTCTGTATCCAGGTGCAGTGCTTGTGTTTCTGCCAGGCCTGGCTGAGATCAAGATGCTGTACGAGCAGCTCAAGTCCAACAGAATGTTCAACAACCGGGGCGCAAACAGGTCCGTGTCTAAACTTGTGTGTGCTTGCAGCAACTTCAGTTGCTGTTATTGTTGGTGTTCATATTCATGCTCTGTGAAAAAAATGTTTTCTTACTTTCTGGGGCAAACATGGATTTGTTGATGCCTTAAAACCCCCAAAAAGTAGACGGTCATTAGTTGACTACAGGACTTTCACAAATGCACTCTATTATGAGTGCTCTGTTTCATACTTTTCTACTGGGGCTTAAAATCATGTAAAATCATCAGTTTTTTTAAATAGATTTTCTTTTTTAAAGGGTTGGTTCATGGCAGCTGTGTGCTATTGGTATGAAACTTTGAAAACACTTTACTAGTCAAATGCAAACTTATGTGTCTGTATTTTCCCTTGTTAGATGTGAGGTGTACCCACTCCACTCATCCTTGTCCAATGAGGAGCAGCAGGCAGTTTTCAGCCGGCCCCCAGAGGGTGTCACAAAGATTATCATCTCCACCAACATTGCCGAGACCTCTGTAACCATTGACGACGTGGTATATGTCATCGACTCCGGCAAGATGAAGGAGAAAAGGTAACCTCAGGCTTAGCTTAAGTGAACAGCTGTTATGTTGATTCTTTGGATGAATGAATTGTACCACATTTTTGTTGCCACACACGATAGGCATACTGTAGTTTTGACGTGGATAATGTTGCAGAACTTGTTGTGTTAAAATCTACATTTCTTGGTCATATTTTCAGATACGATGCGACTAAAAGCATGGAGAGCCTGGAGGACTCGTGGGTTTCTCGGGCCAACGCTCTGCAGAGGAAGGGTCGAGCAGGTCGCGTTGCCTCGGGGGTCTGCTTCCACCTCTTCACCAGCCACTGTTTCCAACACCAGCTGGCTGAGCAACAGCTGCCTGAGATCCAGAGAGTGCCTCTCGAGCAGCTCTGCCTCAGGTACATCCATGTGTTTTCTCTTTGCACAATGCCAACCTGCATTTGTTTTGGGGTCACTGTAAATGCAAACTATAGTGGTTTATGTATGATATTGCTAGTAGGATTTATGCTTGGACAATGGAGAGAGGGTCTTCTCTCCAAATAGGCTTTACCTGTAGCACCATGTTGGATTTTAGGATGTGCAAAACAATATATCCCCATGCTGGTATTTACCATTCCCCCCCCCCCCCCCCCCTCCCCTTCTCCCAACAGAATCAAGATCCTGGACGTGTTTGCAGATCGGACGCTGGAGTCTGTGTTCTCTCGGCTCATCGAGCCCCCAGCTATGGGAAGCTTGGACGCAGCCAAGCAGCGCCTGCGGGACCTTGGAGCTCTAACCGCAGATGAGAAACTGACCCCGCTGGGCTACCACCTGGCCTGCCTGCCCGTCGACGTGCGCATCGGGAAACTCATGCTGTTCGGTGCCATCTTTCGCTGCCTCGACCCAGCACTCACCATCGCTGCCAGTCTGGCCTTCAAATCACCATTTGTAAGAAACCGCGTGCCACTGTTGAGAGACCATATGTGTCACTCCTTGGCATCACAATGCTGATTTAATATCCTTAAGATTTAACCAGTTTCTTGATCTTTGTGATTATTTTTTAACAAATCAGAACCAACATAATGATTAACATGAATCAAAAAGTGTCTTCTTCTTCTTCTATAGAAATACTTTCTCTATTTGGTCCTGTTTTTCAGGTGTCTCCATGGGATAAGCGGGAAGAAGCCAATGAGAAGAAACTGGCTTTTGCCCTGGCCAGTAGTGACCATCTAGCTTTGTTACAGGCATACAAGGTACTGATTGGACTTGAAAATTAACTTGAAATGACACAAAAACAGTATTTATACAGTACCAGTCGAACGTTTGGACACACTTTCTCATTCAAGTGAATAGTGAAGTGTGTCCAAACTTTCGACTGGTAGTGTATGTATAAATGTTGACGTAGCGTTTCAATGATCCAATGATAGATGTGATGTTGATGTGTTAAATGTGCGATCTGTTGCAGGGATGGTGCTGTGCTGCAAAGAATGGCCACCAGGCCGGCTTCCGTTACTGCAGGGAGAACTTCCTATCTTGGCGGGGCTTACAGGTGAGGCAGTGCTGTAATCTATTCTCTTGTACGTGTGTGTGCGCGTAACAAAAAAGCAAAAGAAATGAGTCATACATTTCTTAAAAAAAATGTCTGTTGTGACCTGTGCAGGAGATCGCCAGTCTGAAGAGGCAGTTTGCTGAGCTGCTGTCTGACATTGGCTTCATCAAGGAGGGACTGAGGGCCAGGGTTATAGAGCGCATGTGCTCTAAAGGCACTGATGGTGTTGTGGAGGCCACCGGCCCCGAGGTAACACACACACACACACGCACACAGACACAGTTTTTATTTGTTGTTCAAATACACGTTAGTATATCAGTTGTACAATCTAGCTGTCTAGTACCTCTATCTGGTGTATTATATAGAGAATTGTTTCAATTATATAAGCTGCATGTCACTTGGAATTTTAAATAGAATGAGGCCACATACTTATTTCGGTCTGCTTTTAAGCACACAGATACTCAACAATCTAACCTTAGTCTTAAAGAGACTGATAATAATGAGATATGTCATTCCTTTCCAGGCTAACCTGAACTCCGAAAACATCCGGCTGATGTCCGCCATGCTTTGTGCTGCCCTCTATCCCAATGTGGTCCAGGTGTATATTAATTATTTCTGTCATCGGAATAAGAAACTGAAACTAGTGTAGAAAGTACAATGTCTGCTATCTCTGCTAGGTTTCACACTCCTGCGTGTGATCTTTTGTCCCAGGTACGAGCTCCTCAGGGGAATTACAAGATGACCAGCAAAGGAGCGATGAAGATGCAGCCCAAAGCCAACGAGCTCCGCTTCATGACCAAGGACGATGGCTGCGTCCACGTGCACCCCTCCTCTGTCAACTACACAGTGAGAAAAAAGAGAAAAAATATGTGGTCTTGCATTAAACAGCTAGTTAGTGACAACCCCTTGAGACTGTTCTTTGTGCCCTAGGTTCGCCACTACACTAGCCCCTACCTGGTTTACCACGAGAAGGTGAAGACAAGCCGCATCTTCATCAGGGACTGCAGCATGGTGTCCGTCTACCCGCTGGTGCTGTTTGGAGGTGGGCAGGTCCACATGGAGCTGCACAAGGGAGAATTTGTCATCTCCCTCGACGATGGATGGATCCGATTTGCTGCTGCTTCTCATCAGGTCAGGGATAAGAGATTTACAGTGGAGAGAACAAGTATTTGATACACTGCATATTTTGCAGGTTTTCCTACTTACAAAGCATGTACAGGTCTGTAAATTTTATCATAGGTACTCTTAAACTGTTAGTGAAGGAATCTAAAACAAAAATCCAGAAAACCACATTGTATGATTTTTAAATAATTAATTTGCATTTTATCACATGACATAAGTATTTGATCACCTACCAACCAGTGAGAATTACGTCTCTCACAGACCTGGTAGTTTTTCTTTAAGAAGCCCTCCTGTTCTCCACTCATTACCTGTATTAACTGCACTCGTTTAAACTTGTTACCTGTATAAAAGACACCTGTCCACACACTCAATCAAACAGACTCCTACTTCTCCACAATGGCCAAGACCAGAGAGCTGTGTAAGGACATACGGGATAAAATTGTAGACCTGCACAAGGCTGGGATGGGCTACAGGGCAATAGGCAAGCAGCTTGGTGAGAAGGCCACAACTGTTGGTGCAATTATTAGAAAATGGAAGAAGTTCAAGATGACGGTCAATCTCCCTCGGTCTGGGGCTTCATGCAAGATCTCACCTCGTGGAGCATCAATGATCATGAGGAAGGTGAGGGATCAGCCCAGAACTACACGGCAGGACCTGGTCAATGACCTGAAGAGAGCTGGGACCATGGTCTCAAAGGAAACCATTAGTAACACACTATGACGTCATGGATTAAAATCCTGCAGCGCACGCAAGGTCCCCCTGCTCAAGCCAGCACATGTCCAAGCCCGTCTGAAGTTTGCCAATGACCATCAGGATGATCCAGAGGAGGAATGAGAGAAGGTCATGTGGTCTGATGAGACAAAAATAGAGCTTTTTGGTCTAAACTCCACTCGTCGTGTTTGGAGGAAGAAGAAGGATGAGTACAACCCCAAGAACACCATCCCAACCGTGAAGCATGGAGGTGGAAACATCATTCTTTGGGGATGCTTTTCTGCAAAGGGGCCAGGACGACTGCACTGTATTGAGGGGAGGATGGATGGGGCCATGATCGCAAGATCTTGGCCAACAACCTCCTTCCCTCAGTAAGAGCATTGAAGATGGGTCGTGGCTGGGTCTTCCAGCATGCCAACGACCCGAAGCACACAGCCACGGCAACTAAGGAGTGGCTCCGTAAGAAGCATCTCAAGGTCCTGGAGTGGCCTAGCCAGTCTCCAGACCTGAACCAAATAGAAAATCTTTGGAGGGAGCTGAAAGTCCGTATTGCCCAGCGACAGCCCCGAAACCTGAAGGATCTGGAGAAGGTCTGTATGGAGGAGTGGGCCAAAATCCCTGCTGCAGTGTGTGCAAACCTGGTCAAGAACTACAGGAAACGTTTGATCTCTGTAATTGCCAACAAAGGTTTCTGTACCAAATATTAAGTTCTGCTTTTCTGATGTATCAAATACATATGTCATGCAATAAAATGCAAATTAATTACTTAAAATGGGATTTCCTGGATTTTTGTTTTAGATTCCGTCACTCACCATTTAAGAGTACCTATGATAAAAAGTACAGACCTGTACATGCTTTGTAAGTAGGAAAACCTGCAAAATATGCAGTGTATCAAATACTTGTTCTCCCCACTGTAATAGTTTAGAATCACATGAACAAAGCTGTTTGGAATTTATTTATACACAGTAGTCTATGTTCCACTTCCGGGAGTGCTCCGGTGCCGCCGGAAATTCTGCCGGGTGTCCCTCTTTTCTCCGCTTTCTTTGCGTTTGAATTTTAAACTCCGGTCAATTTCTGAGGACTGTCGTTAACTGCTTCTCAGATCTCTGCAGGGTAAATCCAGACAGCTAGCTACACTATCTGTCCAATCTGAGTTTTCTGTTGCACGACTAAAACAACTTTTCAACGTACACATGTTCCATCAAAACATGTTCCTTCCCGAGGCTATTTTGCAGTGGCAAAATTAGCGCCACCCATGATGATTGTGAGTGGTTTAAAGGCATGCCAATAAACCAGAGCACGTTTTGCTCTCATCCCAGAAAGCTGTGTGGACTAGCCAGACCCTCCTAGTTACACAGTGATGTTTTGATGATAAATAAGATAAATAAGTTTATAACAACTACAATACACACATTGACTGTATAAGACAAACAAAAGTACACTAATGAACTAGGCTCTGTAAATATGTGTGTTCCCCAGGTGGCGGAGCTGGTTAAAGAGCTGCGCTGGGAGCTGGACCAGCTTTTGGAGGACAAAATCAGGAGTCCGAGCATGGACCTGTGCAGCTGCCCCCGAGGCTCCCGCATCATCCACATGATAGTCCAACTCATTTCTACACAGTAGCTCCTAACGCCCCCCTTTTGAGCCTTTTGTCACCCTCAAGGGCTTAAACACATGGAGCTCTGCGGTACGACTCTGCTCCTGCATCCCTGCCACAGTGATTGTGATACTATGCTACTCTGTTATTTAGGGAAGGTGGGGCCAACGACCATGAAACTGGTAAAATTTTGTGATGTCTCTGTCAGACAGATGAACAGAGTAGATACTGTACTTGATGTGAGGTCCTCTAGTTGAAGTACTGCTGCCACCTGACACTTTATCATAGGTATCAGTTTACATGAAAAACAAAGCTATTGTGTTGCTGCACTGGAGGGTTTTTAAAGCAATTTTTGCCTTCAAAGAAAATAATTATGGCTCTATGCAGGTGATCTACAAACCTCCATCTTTGTTTTGCTAGAATAAAGCACTTCTTGCTATTTTTACAAGTCTTATTTTGACACTTAAAAATGCAACGCTAGAAAATCTTGTTTTTTGATGCCATACTACTACTGTATGTGCAGTAAACTGGCACACAGTTGATGAATTGAAATGAATTGAAGTTGATGTCAATATAATTTGTACACAGTGCATTTTTATTTTGGGTTGTGTCTCGCTCACAACTGAGACGTTTCTTGGGTCCATATTGGATTTCTTATACTCAGTGACTGCATACTTGGTTATGGTTATGAATATATTTATTTGTTTTTTTCCGCATGAATAAGAGATCCAAGACCTTCTGCATTGTATTAGGCTGTTTTACATTTACCGAATGTATATGTTACAGTGATGTCAAAACTACACTTTCACAATGTAAATGCAAGGGCTTTTTAAATCGGGAGAATTTGGTGAGAATTACCAAAGAATTTGAAAGCTTATTGTCTTAACAAGTGATAAATTCCACTGCACTAAAAAAAAAAAAAAAACAATAAAAAAAAACTGCATAGATAGCTGGCTGTTGGCTTTTATTTGAATTATAACCTTCAATTCTTACCATTTAGCTCTTGCCTTTTGCACTCCTCTCTTGTTAAGCTTTGTGTTGTATGTGAAGCCTAGCTGCGTCCTGGATGCAACAAAGAATTTACAGGCTTGGAGAGGCCAGCCCCTTCATTCATGAGTGAGTGATCTGTCTCTACGACAACGGGACATAAACAAATGGGGTATCACTGTCCCAGTTGAAGCCAGTCAGTTGCCATTTACAACAGTGCCAAGTCCAGAACTGGTAAGATATTCATGGTATTTTTTTTTTATTTCTTGACAATGTCAAGTGCTGAAGCTGTTTTGAGAAAGCACTTTATGTACTATCTAGCCATTAAATCATCTTGTTTGTCTGAAAAAAAAAACAGGTCTACTGTTAATCTGTTAATTATAACATTCTTCTGTATATGCATCTAATTTTACAGATGGGTAAATAATCTCACCCTATTGAAAGTGACCTTGACATCTTTCACCATGGTAAAGTATGCGTAACATTATAGACTATCAGGGCTATCCACACTATTTAATATGGTCAAAGTAGAATAACCGAACCTAAATGGACTTAACCACTTGTATTTTCTTCAAAGCCCACCAAATCCAGGAAATCAAGGTCCCGCAGTTCTAGGCCTGCCAAGAAGACTGGGAGTCCAAAAACACCCAAAAAGAGGTCCTGTAGTGCCAAATCCACCAAGACAGAGGTGGACATCCTCAGCCCAGCAGCCATGGAGAACGTCTACTACATTTCTCACAATGCAGTGGATTGTCTGGAGTTCAGAGGCTTTGGGTGGCCAAATTCAAATAAAAAGAAGAAAAAGAAGAAGGGAACAAAACGGAAGAAGAAAAAGTAAATTATAATTTTTGCCAAACAAAAGTAACTTTTCCCCCTTGCTTTGGTTAAAATGCGTTTAAATTTTAAATACCTAAGTTCTAAATACCTTGCTGATGGCCCCATCTGGTGGACACATTTGTAGTAATATAGCGAGTATACCAAGTTTAGACTGCTGTGGAACCAGTGCAATGCAGATATGTTTTGTTTTTCTTCCACAAATTCATACAGGAGTGCAAAATTGTGCCAGGAAATCTTCATTCATGAAGCAAAGACTTTAAAATTCATAAACAGCAACTTTATTGTAAGCTGAATGATTCAGAATTGTTTGCACAAATGTCAAAAGTTGGCAATTATTGATACACTGGAAGCTTATAGAATACAACAGAGAAGAGAGCAATTGCATGCTCTATTAATATTCACTTTAGACAACATTATATGCACCTAATGTGAAGATGATAAACGGGTGCAAGTTAAAACACCCAAGTGCATCTGAGAAAAGGACAGCCAACAGTACCGTGATACTGGACTTTAAAGTGATCCCATTAGTCAGTTGTAATATTCTTTAAATCCAGTCTTTGCACAATTCATCTTATAAAAATAGGCTATGATGAGAACATGCCTATAAAACTAAGGAAATAAACATATGGTTCCAGGCACTGTTGATATTCTCACACATGTTTTACCATATCAGTCCGTTTATCAAATGTACACTCATTGTACTATAACACTGTAAAATAAATAGTTTCTTCAGAGGGCATCTGTTCTTGCTTGCGACATGGTCCCGCTGTGCTCACTCTGGGGGCTTCTTTTTGGCCTCCACGTCTTTCTTAAAGGCTTCGATTTTCTTGGCTATGTTGGGAACCTAGAAAAAGAAAAACAGTGCTGTCAATACAATCTGATGCACATATACAGTTGCCAGTTTATTAGGTACATCTGGCTAAAACTAATGCAGTCTATTGCAACAGTCCTGCAATAAATCCTTTACCTACATAAAGGTTATAATGGTCCGTTTTTGTTGCAACTGGCTTAGAGAGGTTCTGATTCAACTTTAAAACGTAATTCATTTTACCGACAGGTGATCCTAATATGTAAGACCTGTATAAATTGTATATGAGCTAGCATTGTGATTGGTCATAAAGTGGAATCCTCAACTCTCTAAAACAGTTTCAACTAAAACTTACATAACATTCATAAAGGTATGAGGGGAGGGGAGGGGGGCGTGGTAGAAATGCCAGGTCAGTATGAAAAGGAGATAACTCGCTGAATTCCAATTATGAATGTTTGTAAAAAAAAAAAAAACTTACCTCATAGTTTTGAGCCAGATACATCCCCACAACATTTCCCAAGGTAAAGCCGGCCTGGAAGACAAACAACTTACTTAGATTACTGGCTTAGGTACATCTCCTAAATTTCAGAGACTTTCAATTAACACAGTCAAGAGTTTTGACAGCAAGTTTTGCTGACATGTTAGCTAACGTTAGGCTAGCTAGCTAGTTTCGCATCTCTTAGCATCCTGGTAAACGTCGATGTCATGCATGATAACGTCAGTTTAACTCACCAGGAACTGTAGCATGGTGGAATAACGAATGGTTGGCAACAGCAGACTGACTTACTGACTTAAAGTCAGGCAGTAGCTAGCTAGCTAAGTTAAAGGAAGAACGAGGAAATCAACCAAACTACTTGGCTAACGAAGCTAGTCCGTCATCAACAGTATGTATACGCATGCGCGAGAAAATGGACTCGCGTTATTTTCATAGCAAGTACTGTAGTCTTTTCCTCAGCCTGAGATGTCCTTGTTCCGAGCTGTTCCCCATTGGAGAACTACAACTCCCAACACCATACAACGTATCGTCCATCCAATGGGTGTTGTTGCAATGGTGGTGTCGGTGGGACATTGAATGACTTTGGCTCCATCGAAAATATCTAGTTTTATTAATAATTTGATTCATAAACCGCGAGCATGGAGGCTCTTATCCCCGTAATAAACAAGCTCCAAGATGTATTCAACACAGTGGGAGCGGATATCATACACCTGCCGCAGATAGCAGTGGTGGGGACTCAGGTAAAATGCTCTGACGGTGTGTGATACAGCGGCTGTCATGCTAGCTAGATAACCGTGCTTTACCATAATGCATGCACAGTTACCGATAACATTATTAGAATAAATATCTAATATTAATAAATATTCAGATACCAAAATGTTTTGAGGCTACACAGAGACCCAGGCATATCTGCTAAAAGCCCACTTTGAGATGGACTGCTGCAAAATCTCACTTGCAAAGTCTGCAGTGAAATCTATTCTGATCGTCTTCAGTGCTATTTTAAGAGCCTCATACACACACTACTGTTAGCCAAAACCAGGCCATTGCTGGACCTGGTGTTAAATCAGAAAGTAGATGCAGTCTTTGGTTCATCCCTCATCTAACTCAATGTATCTATCTGTGTTTTGTGTCTCCAGAGCAGTGGTAAGAGCTCAGTGCTGGAAAGCCTGGTGGGCAGGGACCTGCTGCCCCGTGGGACTGGTATCGTAACCAGGCGACCTCTCATCCTCCAACTGGTCAATGTAGATCCTGGAGATGCAAGAAAAAATGATGACAGTGGTAAATGCCAAAATCTCTCTAATCTCGGCAGTGTTTCAGACCAAGGAACCCACTAATTAGTTGTCTTTTGGGTTTTACCTCAATTATTTTATATGCTGTCTGGATTCTTGCTATAAATCATCATACATTTCAAGTTCTGTATGCCAATAAACACACATGTAGGGAACAGGTCTATTGTTTGTTGTGTGCAGCTTGAAAAAAGTCATATAAATTGCTGGTGCTCAGTGTACAAGCAGCAGGTTTAAATTTCTGTCACTGTGTTTCTAATTATTTTCAGATGCTATGGAGTGAAAAGCACTGTGCCTTCACAAAGGTGCATTGTACAGGTGTCTTCACATTCAATAACCTAGATTAGCCTCTTATAGTTCTGCTCCCTCCTTCTCAAAGCCACCTCTGTAACTGTGGTCAGGTGTTAGCCTTGCATTTCTTAGCCTTAGTAGTTGTCTTTGAGGTTGTAATAGCTAACACCTGTTCTTCTTCCCTTTTTTTTTGAGAATGCTATGCTATAACTGACACTGTTTTTATTATGTGTCACAGGCAGAGAAGGTGACGAGTGGGGCAAGTTTCTGCACACAAAAAATCAGGTATGAACTTCAGGATACAAAATATTGAATTGATACGCTTGACCCTTGCTTGTCTTTATGTTATTTGTTTTTTTCTTTTTGCAGATCTTCACAGATTTTGAAGAAATTAGGCAAGAAATTGAAAATGAAACGGCACGAATATCAGGCAATAATAAGGTGAGACATGGATGGAACATGGAGGGGTTTACATCTATACTGTTAAATGAGGAACTCAGAATGTTTGGGCACAGGCATTCCTGTTGATGGGAAACAAATCTATAATACATATTATCCTCATAAAACGTGTCTAGTAGTAAATACAGTTTGCTTATAAACTCATTAAGATATGTTAAGTGAAGTCCCGTGACTAACACATAATATGTACAGAGAATTAAAATAATTCAGACGCAATGAGATGAAAGCATACATAGTCTCGCATTGCCAGACCCACCTCCACAGCGCTGGGTCTGGCTATAGGCATTTCTTTAAACCAATCACAATCGTCAAGGGCGGTGCTAAGCGTCACGCGGAGCGACGGTGCCTCTGCAAAATAGCCTCGGGAAGGAACTTGTTTGGGTGGAACATGTGTACGTTCAAAGGTTGTTTTAGTCGTGCAACAGAAAACTCAGATTGGACAGATAGTCTAGCTAGCTGTCTGGATTTACCCTGCAGAGATCTGAGGAGCAGTTAACCAGAGTCCTCATAAATCAACCGGAGTTTAAAATTCCAACACAAAGAAAGCGGAAGGTAACAGACATTGTACGAAATGAAAGACATCTGGCGGAATTTCCGGCGGCACCTGAATAATCCTGGAAGTGGAACGTCGGGGATATAGACTAAAACATACACTTGACTTATATATAGGGATATAACCATGAGCTAAGAAAACTGTGTTTCACAGCAGAGCTTATACAGTAAGTTTATCAAATTTGAGCCCACAGTGGAAAATTGTAATTATTAATTGATTATAGCAAAAATGTTTGGCATGTAGCTTAGGGCTACTGGGGCCGGAAGGGTTAGGAGATGCTTCTAGAAAGCTGAAAGGAGGGCAAATGTAAGAAAGACTTGCTCTAATCTAGCTTTGTAAAACTTTAGGTTATTTACATGTCCATCTCCAAATACATGGATGCTCAGCTCTGTGGTATGTAACGCTAATACACGAGGCACAAACAGGGGCTATAGCAGTGTCAAAAAAAGCAACATGAGGGTTTAAGTATTACCTATAATAATGATAATAATATCATCATATTGTGCTCTGCCAAACGGCTTTTTTAGAAACATATGTTTTACATGTCTGTGAAACAGTGCTGAGCTGGTAAATACACAGTACACGTCTATTTTTTTCTTGTCCCTCTGCAGGGGATCAGCGATGATCCCATTCATCTGAAGATATTTTCTCCTCACGTTGTCAACCTCACACTGGTGGATCTGCCGGGGATTACTAAGGTGACACATGCTGTACTTCCTACTACCTAAGACAAGACTGTGATCATCTCGTACCCCTGGGGACATTTGCTATACAACGCCTAAGAAAAAACATGATATACCAGATAGGCCTGGTCACTGTTGTTAATTTCCTCATCTGGTCGATGCTTTTGTGTATTCGATATTTGTAGACTGCAGGGAATTGTAAGACTTTCTTGACTCTTCTAAATCAAGTGCTGTCAAAGCCCAAGTGTATGCAGGCTTTGATTCTGCCCTCATTAGCGCAAATTATTTTACTTTTATTTTACTTACTTTTATTTTAATTGGTATTGTCCCCTCCAGGTGCCCGTGGGTGATCAGCCTAATGACATTGAGGTTCAGATAAAGGATCTAATCCTGAAGCACATCTCCAACCCCAACTGCATCATCCTGGCTGTCACTGCGGCTAACACAGACATGGCCACCTCAGAGGCCCTCAAGGTGGCCCGGGAGGTCGACCCCGACGGTAAGAAAGACTAAAAAAAAGCAAGACATTACCCAAAACCCATAATCATAATTGGCTGACTTTTCACCATTAATTGTGACAGAAACAGTAAATGGTAAAATGATGACTACTATTAATAAAAGCTATATTTGTGATAATGATCTTTGTGAATGAATGTGACTGGACAGGCAGGAGGACATTGGCTGTGGTGACCAAGCTGGACCTGATGGACGCCGGCACTGATGCTATGGACGTATTGATGGGCAGAGTCATTCCTGTCAAACTGGGCCTCATCGGAGTAGTCAACAGGTCTGGAAAGCTATATTTACCGTACTGAATATACTATGAAATGATCCATCACTCATAATAGAGATGAGTGCGTAATGATAGAGGTGAGAGGCTCAATAGAGATGAGTGTACTTTTAATACATATTAATGCTGGCATATCAATTTCAACATCAAATCTATTGTTTGTGATTAGTGTGGAAAAGGAATACATTGTGGGATGTTTTAGCATTATAAAAAATTAAAGTGATCCCATTAGAAATCCATTATCATTCAGTTCAGTTTAATGAACTATTTTATGTACAAAAACAGATACAGTCAATTCATACATAATACATACATATGTCCTACAATCATGATATACTCCATTAGGCAGCAGAAGATATGATATATTGAAAGATATAAGTCCATATGTCCTCAAATTCATTTTAAATACCCTTTATTGCCCAGGACTAATTTTTGGTGTATTGTATTTAAATGTTCAGGAGCCAGCTGGACATCAACAATAAAAAGTCTGTGGCCGACGCCATTCGTGACGAACATGCTTTCCTGCAGAAGAAGTATCCCTCTCTCGCCAACAGAAACGGAACCAAATACCTGGCCAGAACCCTTAACAGGTAAACGGGATTATAAATACTACCTTAAAAACTATGAGAATAAGATGCAACACACATATAGTATAGGTATGGACGTAACATTTTACCAGGAAACATTTAAGTTATGACAGCATCAGCCAGAAGCAGTTATTAATAACAGCCATCAGAGACAGTCTTTCATGCAGACAATAGATGTTTAGCTTGACAAATCACAGCTCAGAATGTAATTTGACATATGTGCATCAAAGCTGAACCCTCTGCCCTTTACTTCCATAATGGCAGGTTACTGATGCATCACATCCGAGACTGCCTCCCTGAGCTGAAGACACGGATCAACGTCCTGGCAGCCCAGTATCAGTCCCTGCTCAGCAGCTATGGCGAGCCTGTGGAGGACCAAAGTGCCACCTTGCTCCAGCTCATCACCAAGTTCGCCACAGAATACTGCAACACCATAGAGGGCACAGCCAAATACATCGAGACGGCAGAGCTGTGAGTCACGGCGCCTCTCCTCCGCTCAGCCACAGGGTGATGCTGTTGATCCAGCGCAGTGAAAATGAGCAAAACAACTGCATTGGTTTCATCATTTACAATGATACAACTTATGAGTTGAGGCACGCACAGTGTCTTTGAAGGAAGAGCTGACAGGAGAGTAGGCCTCTGGGTTCACATCACAGCTAATATACCCCCCCTGCTGTTTTTCAGGTGCGGTGGAGCCCGAATTTGTTACATATTCCATGAGACTTTTGGCAGAACATTGGAGTCTGTGGATCCTTTGGGAGGACTCAGCACCATAGACATCCTAACAGCCATAAGGAACGCAACAGTGAGTGCTGCTGCATTGTCCCATGAATGTGACATCATTAGGGGCACTGAAGTGTATCCTGTCATCGTTAGTTCAGTGAGCTATCGCAAAGCGACAGAAACACAACTTTAATTTGTAACATACAGTCTATTCTGTTGCTTTTGTTTCACCTTTCACGCAAGTTGCTCTGGGTAATAATTGCTAACCTGCAGCTCCGTCCTCCCCTTTACGTCAGGGCCCACGTCCGTCCCTGTTTGTGCCCGAGATTTCCTTCGAGCTGTTGGTGAAGAAGCAGGTGAAACGCCTGGAGGAGCCCAGTTTGCGCTGCGTGGAGCTGGTCCACGAGGAGATGCAGAGGATCATTCAGCACTGCAGCAACTACAGCACACAGGTAATCAGCTCTGCTCATTTCTTCGCAGACTCACACACGCACACGCACGCACGCACATGCACATGCATTCATATTGATAATGTTTTGTCCTGCAGGAGCTGCAGAGATTTCCCAAGCTGCATGAGGCCATTGTGGAAGTAGTCACTTGCCTCCTGAGGAAGAGACTGCCTATCACCAATGAGATGGTACCATCACATTCATCTCGTTTTGCCTGTGTGCTTTCACAGCCTGCAGTCATTATCTTTGAGGTTGCGGTGTTTAATAAGAAGCTGATAATTGAAGTTGGCGTTTCTTCTTGTCATAGGTGCATAACTTGGTTGCAATAGAGTTGGCCTACATCAACACCAAACATCCTGACTTTGCAGATGCCTGTGGGGTCATGAATAATAATATAGAGGTCTGTGCTCGTAACAAAACACTCTCACATACATACATTTTCCTGTCAGAATAAAGAAAGAAATGGCATGAACCTGAAATTGCTTATTTGTAGGCCTGAGATTATATATTAATATTTCTAGGTATATAAAAAGTATTAAATGCCATTTAAATTGGAATTTATAGAAGCAAACAGAAGCTGAAATATTTAACTACTACTATTAAAGTAATAATTTCAACTTTTACAATTATAAAAACCTGATTTTAAGTTTTGTGGTTCACAAATTTAAATAGAACAAGGGTCAAATATATTTCAAATAAAAACTGTATACAAGTTGAATTTTTAGATCATCAATTGATTTATTTGAATTTAAACTTAAACATACAGCTTTTCAAATATTTGACTCTTGAATTTGCCTTCTGGAATTCCAAAAGATGAATCTAAACCACAAATTAAAGTTCACAAATAGATATTCAGCTTCTTATAAGATTTAAATTATTACGGCACTTATTTGCTTCCATAGAAATGTCAAGAAACGTTATGCCATTAGTCTGTTAGTCTTCTTTAAGGAGGTTAAAGTGAATTATCTAACATACTCCTTGGATGTGTTGATCATTTGTACTAACACATGTTCTTGTGTATTTGTAGGAGCAAAGGAGAAACAGGATGAGGGAGCTGCCCGCTGCCGTGCCCAGGGATAAGGTAGAAGAAACAACCTTATTTTAAAATATAAAAAACAGTAGATCATGTGTTCTAATATTTGGTGGCATTCTGCAGCGTCCAGAGTATAAATTGGACTTGTGCATTGTTAATCGCTCATAGCACTACAGGATGACGATCTGTGAACCGAATGCCTCGGATAGTTTCCATCGAGGAATGTAATCCCTCATCTCTTTAGAAAGTCTACTCTCCTCCCCTGAAATGACTGCCGATTGCCAACCTCCTTTTCCCCTGTCTCTCCGCATTTCTCCTCAGTGTTTTTTTTTTTTTTCTTTCTCTCCATTTCTGCTCTCATATTTCTGCTAGTCTGTTGGCAAAGGCCCGGCTGGCCCAACTGTGGTTTCTGGCGAGCCTTCTGCGTCTGGAGCAGACATGGATGGTGCCAAGGTGGGCACTTACGCAGCTCGCTGGCTCTGTACGATGGATGGATGGATGTGGATGGATGGATGGATGGATGGATGGATGGATGGATGGATGGATGGATGGATGGATGGATGGATGGATGGATGGATGGATGGGCTGCTGGCATGCACTCTGATCTTTGTCTGCTGATGCCATGCTCTTGTTTTGCTCTCCCTCAGCCTGTGTGCACTAACAACCGTTGTGTTTCCTGCAGAGTCTGTGTCCCCAAAGTTGGTTCACCTGTCTCCCAGAAAATGCCTTCCTCTTCCTCTGTCTCCTTTTCCAACCT
This sequence comes from Gymnocephalus cernua, assembly GCA_023631565.1. NCBI lineage: Eukaryota > Metazoa > Chordata > Actinopteri > Perciformes > Percidae > Gymnocephalus > Gymnocephalus cernua. Next base: position 15,036,974 of record CM042447.1, on the reverse strand, counting down.
CTTAACACTTTGGTTTCCCTGTTTTTTTGTACTGAGTTTATAGTAGTTATGTGATAGTGGAAGTTCTACCACTGTGCATCATCTACCCAAGCCTGTAAGTGCATATTTTAGGACAATGTTTTTGTTTGTTTTTTAGGGATGACAATGTCGATCAGTTGGTCAGTCCACCACTGAAATATTTCAACAACTATTGAATGGATTGCCATGAAATTTTGGTCATGATCTGAGGAAAATTCAAGGATCACCAAAGCAAGATCCTTGAATTTTCCTCTCGTGCCACCATGAAGTTGACATTTCAACAACAATTGGATTGATTGCCATACTATTTTGGTACAGCCATGCATGTTCCCCTCAAGATGAAATGTAATACCTTTTAAACCCCTTAACTTTTCATCTACTGCCATTATCAGGTGAAACATTTTAATTTGTCCAATTCTTTAGTTTATGACCAAATATCTGTAAAACTGACATTCCCGTCAGCCTCTGCTGTACTTTGTGTTCAATGCTAATTGGCAATTGTTAGCTTATTGTACCTGCTTTACACTTGCATGCTAGCATTGTCATCGTGAGAATGTAAGCATGCTGATGTTTAGCTCAAAGCACCATTGTGAAATATGATGTTACAAAGCCTTAGCATGGCTGTAGACTTTTTTTGTTTTACTGCATTGCCTATCATGTTTTGTCTTTAACTGTTAACTTTCTTTCTCTGAGCAGTGGAGGGCTATTTCCAATTTCCGCTCCTAAACGAAGACATTTAATTCTGTCAGTGGCTGCACTATGCTTGATTTTGAATATTTATTTACTTTCAATTTCCTATAATTCATTTTTGTGTACATCCATGCCTGTGTTTGCGCTATTTAATTTGAATTGGTCAAGGTTACTATGCTCCATTCCTTAACCAGCCTCTCCCTGTGAATTCTAATGACAACAGAACGTTGCTGTTCTAATCATTTGGTGGCCTGACTGTTGATTTTCATCCTGGCTCCTCAGGCTCCAGCAACAGGACCCCAGGGTGAGCAGGACGGCACAGGGAACTGGAGGGGGATGCTGAAGAAAGGAGAGGAAGCCCCCGGCTCCGGACCTGGAAGCCCCCTTAAAGGAGTTGTCAATCTGCTTGATGTGGTAACTAAACATAAGCCTGCCCTATCAGCATGCCCCATTATGAAGGTAACAGTACTTTTCAGTGAAAAAACATCTCCCTTTTCCCCTTAAGCCTGTGCCGGTTGCCAGGAAACTGTCGTCACGTGAGCAGCGGGACTGTGAGGTCATCGAGCGCCTCATCAAGTCTTACTTCCTCATTGTTCGCAAGAATATCCAGGACAGGTGAGCCAGCTAGCTCCTCTTTAAAGTCTGTGATTTTCTATATTTCAGGGCTCTCAAGTGTCACAGTCACTCATTTCGGTCTTTTGTCACGCACTCCCGCCACACATTGTATTTCTCACGCAGAAAATCTATTTATATTATAATATATTTAATATGCCCGCTCTCACTATGGAACCGGCAGAAATCAAGCGTCTCCCCTGGAGTTCTTAGTCGAGCCTGCCGCTTATCAGCCAATCAACAAAAAAAGAAGAAAGGGGCTACACCAGACGCGGCGTCAGCTGATTTTGCCGAGGCTTCGGCTCGAATGTTTTGAGTGTAGCCCTGAATGTGTTTTGAAAAGTTGACTGACAAATATGAAACGTGGCTTAGTGTCCACTCTCGCTGTAAAAAGCTGCAGCTTCAGGTTTATGGACGCGGTCTGCTGTGGAGATGCTGCGGCAGATGGGACGCGTTTGAGCTCCGTTAATTCTGTTTTCCACCTCCGACGTAGAGCAGCGTTCAGCCACTTCACTAAACTTTGTCTCATTCAGAGACCCAGACGGGGATCTATGGTCTGTCAGAAGGTCTGAGATCTACCGTATCAGCAGAGCAATCACGTAATGCACAGCAGACTATTGTGCAGGTGGATTATTTTCTGAAATATTGTGACTGTATTCTTGTAATATCCTATTATCACTTTATTTTTAACAAAATATCACGACTCCTCCAAATCTCAGAGAACATGGGATGAGTTATATTTTGAATGTGCAAAAGTTTTGGACATGAGCAGAAATGTTGCTCAAACACATCTGAAATATTAAAGTCCAGGGGTTTATTAATCCATTGAAATTAATAATGTGTAATTGAGGTGAATAATTGTCAAATGCACATTTAAGGAGGTTACTTCCCCAACAAAAGATGCAAAAGAGAAGGTAAGAGTAAATGATGCCTAAGCTACATGTGTGCTGACTCAGATATAATTAGGAAAGTTGATCCAAAGGAGAATAAATAGTTGAAAGCAATACAGAATACCCAAGAGCCTTACTGCAATATATTCCATTATGTTTTTATATTTGAATTGTAATTTGTGTCCCATTTACATAAAGATATTTCCAGCATATTGATTCAGAAAAAGGTACTAATAGGTGCATAGAAATTCACCACAATGCAGGAAATGAAGTGTTTAATGCTCAACATTTTCTGGGGGTGGACCCCCAGAACCCCCCATCATAAGTCACCAAACAAATCTGGAACCAGAACCCTGTCCTTTGGGCTGCCAGGCCAGCTATGATTATTGGTGTCATCTAACTAACATCTACAAACTGGAAGCTATAATGAACATACACAGGCTATTAACAGGCTGGGCGGGGGGTGGGGGGATGTCACTCTTGCCTGTCTTCAAAACTTGAGAGCCCTGATATTTTGTATTAACAAATCCCATGAAAAGACCAACAATGAATTTACTGTGTAGCCAAGGCTGATGTAGTTTATTCCTCTGTACCATAGAGCTCCATTATTGTCCAAGAACTAAATAAAAAATGTTTTTTTTCTGATGCAAGATTCAAAGGAAAAAAACGCGGAAAACGTGGCTAATAAGCTCCACTGGCGTCTGTAATACCACTTCCGACCACCAGGTGGCAGTAACGGTGGTCTAGCTACAGTAGGCCAATAGATTGTCTTGAATGATTGATTACCTTCAAAAGAAGAGGAAAAGCACCTGCGACATATGTCCACCGAGTACGTGAGTTAGTTAACTATCATTTGATAAACCCAAGTTTCTTTATTATAAATTAGACAAAATTGCAGTTAGCAACTTCTTTAAAAACCTCCATGTGATGTATTAGTAGGCTGTACCACGCCGATACGGTGTTGTCATTTCTGGCGAGAATTAGCTGGGTCAGTGTCTGCTGGTAGGTTTCAGCTGGAGCCTTTCTCGCCGAGCGGATTGTGTTATAATAATTATCATGATGTTTGCTTGGTAGGCTTGGCTATCAAAACAAAAACGGGTCCATCAGAGAACGAAAGTGTTGAAATGTACATGTAAAGAACCGTTCCCAGCACCCGCAGGAGCTATTCTCGCGACAACTCTAAAAACAGCCACTCTCGGTTGGAGCATGGATGTATTAAGAGAACGCACGCTGTCTCGTTACGACATCCATCAAACATTACCTACATTTTAATGCGCACTGTAGTTTATTTTGAGTCAATACCACATACATCCTGCTGCCGTCAAGACTCAATACTCACATGTGCAGTAAATGTAAATAGTCCCCCAAAAAAAGATGAATGTCAGTAGGAACCAAGATGCTTGGAGCCATAGACAGGATAGGGAAGTCAGAAAGTATTGAGAGGCAAACAACCACATTGTTGTTGAGAAATTAATGGATTTATTTGCAATAAGAGATAAAATACCACATTTGATTTATTTTTTTTGCCACATTGGTGGAGTGTAGGGCCCTCTAGAGCCCAATAGGGATACATGTATTGTATTGAACTAATAGCTCGTACTTCGACAGCTCAACACTTGGGGGCACGACCACCTGGTGGGTCAAACTTGACCCCCTCCATCTGGGGGACATCACCAGGCCATCTTGTCGTCTTGTTATCAACCATCTGTTCGCTCTGTTTGCTCTCTCCCTCGCAGTGTTCCGAAGGCAGTGATGCACTTCCTGGTCAACCATGTGAAGGACAGCCTCCAGAGCGAGCTTGTTGGCCAGCTGTATAAATCCGGCCTCCTCAACGATCTGCTGACTGAATCGGAGGACATGGCCCAGCGGCGCAAGGAGGCCGCAGACATGCTACAGGTAACAGACTCCCACCTTGTGGTATCTAGCTCTCCACGATGAATTGAGGTTCCTTTTATCAACCGTTTCATTGTTTATTTATTTTGTCCACAGGCGTTGCAAAAAGCTAGCCAGGTGATCGCTGAGATCAGGGAAACACATATGTGGTGAAAAGTCAACAAAGGGAGCTGAACCTGATCTATCTCCTCATCATGCTGAAAGGACTGACGCTGTATGCACTCATCATGTCTGAACAATAAGTTTAGATTTGTAACCATGGAAATGCACTGTCCTGATCCCTGCTCAAAGTAGGTATGTTAGCTCACACTTTACCTGAAAGAAATGTAGGTAATTATTTAAAATACGTGATGTCAGGAATACATGAAAATGCACTTTTTTTTTTTAGCTAATGTTAAAAATAAGATGTTGTGCAGCCAAAGGCAACGTACTTTTCATTTTTTAACAGACTGTGGTTAACCAGTATGAAAATGAAAACAAGTTTTGAAGACATTTGGCAGCTCCACAAATCATTAGATACATGTTTGGACTCTAGGAGTAGCTGTGATGTGTCTGGAACCATAGAAGTCATAGTGTAACAATACAGCAGGGATTAGAATTCAAATACAATAGTTGCAGCAAATGTTAGTCCTCTTGCCTGTGTACATACTCCCATCAACTTTATTTTGTTTGCACTGTTGTCACCACACTGTACTGTATAAAGTCCATCCTGACACTATATTGATATCAGAATATTTGTGTAATTGTGTGGATGTTTCAGATTGCTGCAGTAAGTCGTACTATGATATACATATCGCTGCCTACATGTAAAATTGATGGTGCACTGTGGTTCTTAGTGTATGGTTCCCAGAAGAATAAATAGAGGTATTTTATTGCCAGTTGAATGACCTGTATTTATTTGCTTTTAAACTGAGGTGATTGCTAGAAATTGAGAAACATATCCACTAGATTTAAACTTGAACCACGCAAACAGGCACTGCTGAGCTTAAAAGCAAGATTATTATTTTATTATTATTGTTTAAGCGCACAATGTCATGGAAGAAATACTGCTGCTCATTTTCAGATGCTTCCTTGGAGAACTCTTGCTGATGTTTACATTTATCTCACCCTGCCCTTGGCCTTGCCTCTTCCTTTGGCGCTGTGGAATGAGACAAAAATCAGTAATCTTTATATTAATTACTGCATACATACATCTCAAATCCAATTATCCCAATTTGACATGGTTAAATTATAAAACCCTTTTTCTTTGCCCAAGTCCTAAAATGTTAACAGGCTCCTGTATAAAATAGTCAAAGTGGTATTCATTAAGAAACAAACAGAGGACAAACACCAAAGCATCATGCTATTAGAAAAGGGCAAAGCACACAATTTTACACAACTTACCTTTATTCTCTTTTTTTACCTTCGGCCATAACATCTGATACATTCAGTTTAACCTACCAGATATTTGACTTGAAAAACCGAGTGTGAACTTGAACCAGCTGATTTAAAACAGCTGTCTGGCTTACGGCCTTAAAACGTTGACGTAACTTTAAGACTTTTTCTCGGGGTGTGTTGGTTTGGATCTGTTTACATTTTAAAATGTAAAATTTGTGTTACTACAGCCCTTAAAGAGTATTTAAATCTTAAACACCGTTTTCAATATGTACATTTGTCCAAACGGGTTGTATGCTAAAACATTTACATTTTCACATACTAAACTGTCTTTTTTATGACTTTAATGACTTTTTCCGACATACGATTTTTTTAGACAAACCATGTGGCTTTCTTTATGACTATTTTGAAATACTCTTGACTTTTTCATGACTTTGACATACTATGACTTTCTTCGACATAGCCTACTATACTAAAACATTTTTATGATGATATTTGTTTCGACATACTATATCACTTTTTTCGATATATCAATACTTTCTTTTCTGAAAAGAGAACAAAACAACTACAGTTTCAGTGCTTGAGACCATGAGGTCGCCCCACCAATTGTACACTGGACGTACAGAGATAAAAGATTTGCATCAAATGTTGTTGGGTTAATAATTAGATTGGACGCCATAAGATACTTGGCTTTTTTTAAAATCACTTTTTTCGACATACTATACTAGGGCTTATTTGGACATACTGTCTTTTTTATCACTTTATTCAACATACTATACTTGACTTATCACTTTTTTCGACGTACTATACTATGACTTTTTCCAACATACAATGATATTTTCGACATACCATATGGCTTTTTTTAAATGACTATTTTGAGATACTCTACTATGACGTTTTCATGAATTTGACATAGTATGACTTTCGACATAGCCTACTATACTAAAACATTTTTATGATTTTTTTCTATGACTTTTTTGTCACTTATTTGACATACTATACTATCGCTTTTTTTTATCACTTTCTTCGATATACTATACTATGGCCTTTTCCAACATACTATATATTTTTTATCACTTTTTTCGACATACTATGGCTTTTTATCACTTTTTCGACATACTATACTATGGCTTTTTTATCACATTGTTTTTGGCATACTATTGCATTTTGTGTGATATTTTGCACCATGGTATGACATGCCAACTGGACCGGAAAGCAGTGCAGAGGGTGGTGAAAACTGCGAGATGCTACAGGACTCTTCGTTCCAGGACCAGCACGTTGAGGAGCAGCTTCTTCCCCTCAGCTGTCACCTTTATTCTGTATTTAGTCTACTGTTAGTATGACCTGTAATTAAACTCTATATATATTCTATACTTATACCTGAACTGCTTACTGTGTTCATACTGTAGAACTATTAGAATGTATATATAAACGTAATACCGTTTATAATGCTCATACAGTGTATTCTGAATACGACTTGCACTTTTTTTTAACTTAGTTAGATTTTGAATTGCATTTTGTTGTGCAATGAAAAGTAAGTTGAATAAAATCTGATGTCATGATTTAATTACTTCATACAAAGGTCATATTATAGTATGTCGAAAAAAGTGATAAAAAAGCCATAGTATAGTATGTCGAAAAGTGATAAAATAAAGTCATAGAAAAAAGAAATATCAGAAAAATGTTTTAGTATAGTAGGCTATGTCGAAGTCTACTATGTCAAAGTCATGAAAACGCCTAGTAGAGTGATAAAAAGTGATAAAAAAGCCATAGTATTGTAAGTAAAAAAAAGTGATAAAAAGCAATAGTATAGTATGTTGAAAAAGCCATAGTATAGTTTTTTGAAAAAAGTGATAAAAAAGCCATAGTATAGTATGTCGAAAAAAGCCACCACAGCTTTTAGTAGCTTTTACGAGAACTACAATATACTCTCAGCGCCGATATAAGCTGAGAGTATGCTTTAAAGTGGCTACTACTTACCTTTCCTGGTTCTGAATGTGAGCCAGGAGCTGATTCGTCTGTGGGGACAAACATGGAGGACTGGCTAAGCGCAGGATCAACAGCAGAGACAGGCGGACACCAGCTGAGCCAAACAGTGGACCATGTTGCCCTAAAGAAGAGCTCAGCAGGGCAAGAATTTCTTCTGCAGATGGAGACTCACTTCTAGTCGTCCGACTGAGCTGATCATTTAAGTAAAACTGACTAGCTGTAGTAATAGAATTCTTGACTTCTAGGACTTCTCTTGCTAGATTAAACATCAACACACACTACTAGTTTCACCTTCCGTTTGTGTTGTAGTCGCCCAGTTTTGTTCCTGCTGCAATGTCCGAGGATCGGTTTTAGGCCCTTCAACACACTGACAGCAAAAATACACAACAACCAAAAGGTTCACACTCCTCATTAACCGTTACTCACAACTTTTGCTGCTCATTGATTCGGGACTGGAGCACATTGATCTGGAAGTCAAGCCACATTCATTTTAGATAGGCGCCCTCAGGACAGCCTTGCATAATACATACCTGTTCAGCTTTCATATTCTGCGCCTTTTTCAGGGCTCTAGGCTATGCGCCATCACTTTGCAGTGTTTGTCATTATCATTTTATTCCATGCTCTAAATTAACATAGTATATAAAATCAGGTTAAGTAGTCAATATATTGTAGGTAGTCTGTGGCTTTAGAGCCACGTCATAGATTTTTTTTTTTAATAAACATAATTACAACCTAGAATTTGAAAAGAAGAGTTATACCCCTCTCATGTCAGTGTGTTAAATATGTAGCTGGTGCCAGCAGCCCATTAGTTTAGGTTGTAATCTGCCAACCAGCACCTTTAAAAGCTCACTAGTTAGTACTAGTATATTTTGTTGGACAGAGCCAAGCTAGCTGTTTCCGTTTCCAGTTTTTACTGCTTTGCACCAGACTCTCATAAAAAAAAGAAAATAAGCTTAGTTCGCAAAATGTCTTTATAAATGTCGTTACTTTTTTTTTTTTTTAAACGGATTGATTTCATTGAGGTAATAATGTAAGTATATTGAGGCAAAGTACTTACATCATATTTCTGTCTCTTCAGTTTCTCGGTGAGGTCAAACTTCTCAGCCTCCAGCGTCATCAGCCACTGCCACAACTCACTGGACTTCTCCCTTTACAGCAAAAATCATGAGTATTTCAGAAACAGAAAACTAAAAGGCCATAAAAAAAAACTCTAAAACTCTAAAAACGATACAAAGAATGGTAAGTAGATGGGAGTTTATCAACAAACATCTCCTGCATCAGGCTGTAGATGTGGATATTAGCCTGTCTACAGAACTGTGAACAGTGACTGCTAGTAAAAACATAGTATCCTTACTTCACTTTGTCCTCAGTGAGATGGTCGATGTTGAGAGGCTTCCTTCTGTCAGCCAGGATCTTCTTTTTCTTCTCTCTCTCCGTCTGCTTCTTCGCTCCCTTCTTTCCGTCTTGCTGGATAATTCAAGTGGAAATGTTGAAAGAATACAAGAAAAAAAATATGAAAGAGGCCGCAAAGTCTGTCCTATTATAACAGTCTTTGTCTTCTGTCATTTATCTCAGCGATGGTTGTTTACATGTCATTAACTCAGTGTGTGATGACTGACCCTCTGTTGGACACCACCGTACTGCTGAGTGATGTTTGTCAGAGCCTTCTTCTTCTTGGCGTCATCATCCTGCTTCTTGCGCGCATCCTCCAGCTCCTTCCTCTCCTTTTCTTCCTGTTGTACAGATTGCACATGGTGGTTACAGGAGAAAGATACACATACACACGTGACAATAAAGCAAAAGAGTGACACTAAAGTTGAAGGTAAACAAAACAATTGGCTAAAATCAGTAGAGCTGACAGGAGATGCAGAGTTGGTTGATTCTCTGTACGTAGGTACATAACACTCAAATTACATCATTTGATCCATTGTTATTCTAAAAATGTTGATTATAGCAGCTTTAAAGAAAAGTACGCTGAATTATTGGCCACATTTAATTAATTAGTCCCCCAAAGGCTAAGACTTCAAGCTGATCAAAATCTATGTTATCTGAGCTGGCAATTGTGTAATATGACATCAGTAAACTGCACCAAGTACACTCATACTGTAAAGCACCATGGGCCAGTATTTATACATGTCAAAGCAGAAATGGCAAAGATCGAGAAAAGAACAAGGAAAGAGTATTGCCTCTCTGTTGTTTAAAAAATTATATTCATCGGGGAAGATTCCACAGCAGGATACACACATGCCTGACATCTTAATTGCATTAAGGAAGCAAGGTGAAACTACAGAATCAGTCAGTTATTTGTTACAGGAAATTACTATATGTGGGGTCATGTCCTGAAACAGATGTGATGAGCAGACTCACAACAACACGAGCCTGCCTCTCCTTCTCCTGCTCAGAACGGATCCTCTGCTGTTCAGCCCTCTCAGTGCGACGCTTCTCCTGCTCATCCATGCCAATACAGACACACACACACACAAACACACACACTGTAATTGTTTGCTGGGTGGTGAAACACTCCTGATCTGGCACGCTTTCCTGAAAGACTTACGATCCTGTTAACGAGAGCAATGAGTTCCTCCTCGTCCTTCTTCCTCTGAACGAAGTGGGCCTCGATCAGAGACGTCAGCTCGGTCAGATCCTTCTCCTGACGCTTCCTGTGGATGTCCTGCAGTTTAAAGACACACACTGTTTGCATTAACATACTTATGAGGACCTTCAGTGGCTGCATTTTCAGTCGGCACAATATTGACCCTGAACTACTGTAGCACACGTCTAGATTCTCGACAATCTCAAACATCCAGTGTACAGACAAAACGCAAACACCTCCACAGACAAATTATTACATTCGTGTTAATATTTTGAATCAAATCACTTACATCAAAGTCGACTTTCTCCCCATCAGGTATCTTCGGCACAGCTACAGCTGGAACAAATGCCCTAAAATAACATATCTGGTTTAGAATAAATAAATAATTTTAATAAAAATAATAATTTAAATGACCAGTTAACCACTAGTTGGTTGATACATACAGATTAAAAATTACACGACAAAATACTTACTTTGGTTTGGGTTTGGAGTCCTCTATTATAATAAAGAAAGGATAATCAGTTACAATCAAACTCATTTATATTTTTAAAGTTATAAGAAGTTATGTTTTATACGTTTTTCAGACTAAAATATGAATCTTAACTTATAAGTAAGTAAGTAAGTAAAGTAAGTAAGTAAGTAAGTAAGTAGTAAGTAAGTACAATGTATTTCTATAGCACATTTCACAGATAAAAATCACAAAGTGCTTCACAACAAAAGGAAGAATACACAACATTTATGCCAAACATTACAGTGCCTAATCAAAAGGACAGAAGTACACATTAGACCGGCCTAGCCACCCTACAGTCTAGTTAAAAGCCTCTTTAAAAAGAAGGGTTTTTAACTGGGTTTTAAAATTTTCCACACAGTCCAAACAGCGTGTGGAAGGAGGCAAGGCGTTCCACAACCTGGGTGCCACAGCTTGAAACGAACGGTCCCCTCTTGTTTTAGAAATGAGTACGGGGGGCAACTAAAAATCTCTGACCTGTTGATCTCAAACTACGCGAGGATGTATGCAGCTGTATCAGGTCAGAGATGTATGCGGGCGCCTGTCCTTGCAGGGCTCTAAAAGTTAGAACCAATATTTTAAAATGTATTCTAAATTTCACTGGTCTTAAAATCTTAAAATTCACAACCGATATGTCAAACAGTTTGATCTTCAGTAGATACAATGACAGTGTTCACACACTCAACAAACAAAAGTACTAGAACAAGAAATCTTGCTAAATTCTGTTCATACCACTAAGTCAGTAATCCCTTTTGTTACAAAAAAACATATGAACTGTCTGAATCCTGTGTTGTACAGTGCTGTTATCCAGACATAGGGACATGTTAATGCATCAGCTGGCCGTGATACGTTTAATTTATTATTTGGAAATACTATACCACTCAGGTAAGATATGTACTTTATATATTTTGACATGAAAAACTTTCTTGCCTGTCTGAAGGAGAAATAAAAAGTCAAAACAGTTTCTGTATGCCTTGTCATACTGGGTTGTTGCAAGTACTCTAGGGGTTCAAGCCATGAAAGCTTAGCTTTACTTTCAGACCATGGAGGTATATCTTTTGCAAAAGTGTGTTATCAGAATAAATATTGAGGCGTAAGGGAAACTATTACACCACATTTGAATTAATCCGTAACAGGGAATTGAAGGGATTGAAAGTTACTATTAACATTTCCCACATGTATCTCAGAAATAAGGTGTTCTTGCCCCAGCTAAATGACTTTTAAACATGCTGGGATGCACAAACCAGAATGATACAGTGTTATTTAGTCACACCATGCATGCAAGTTTAAACAGAGATTTTGCTTTACCTTCTTCTGCAGGCTCTTTGTGAAAGTAAGGTGAACAGGCAGTTGATTAGTGGCAGTGATTGAAATCAATGCAAGAAATGGAGAACAGCTAATCAGTCAATGTTCATGACATGGCTTAGTCACAATGAGTTACCTAATGATTCAGCCAACATACGCTGAGGTTAAAGAACATACGAGATGTCTTAGTTTAAAACAAAATTGGCTTGACTCATGGACGATGAGGATGATGAAGATCATTGCATTGTTATGCACCTTAAAAAATAAAAAAAACAACTATGAAGTAAAAAGACATCTGTGCTGCACCGGCGATTCTTTTTCTTGGCTTGACTCATCTTTGTATACAATATATTTGTTGCCGCTGGACCATCGACCACTTGAGCCATTGAACGATGTATATTGTATATATTATATTAGAATAGAACACTAAAGTAGAAAAAGGTATTTACCTTCTGCTGTAGGAGGTTCTAAGGTGGAGTGAAATAATGAAAATATAAATTAGATGCGTCACATTGTCAAACAATGTTTACAATTGTCCGGGGAAATGCTGAAACATTTATATAACCTTTCTTTGCACTCATAAAATAAGCAAGACATGCAGTACATATGATTTGATTAAAAAAAATGAGATGTCTTAATTTGCACATCAACTGAACTGTTAAAACTCTAAAATGTCAATATTCTGTCAGTAAATGCATGAAAACAGCTACGATCTCAACAAAAATCAGTGCTCAGTTTTACTTGCATGCAAACAATTATTTTGTCTGAGTAGATGTCACAAGTTTGGAATGAATTCATCAAATATTAACTCAGGAAAGCGACTCCTCGGCTGCTGAACATATCAGTGATTAGTGAACAAAAAAAGCTAATATTGACTTAGGTAAATTACTAGTGCAGAAGTAAATGAGGTGAAAAGAAATTCTACTGCAATGTGCAGGTGGAAAGCAAAGGAGTTTATACCGAGTCGGTGTGTTATTAATATAAAATGTGTATATATGTAATATTTATGATAGCACAAGCCATGCTATGAGCGGTACTGATTACTACGCAAACAACTATTATAATATCAAGTGAAACATTCAATTTTAGCTTTTTTCCCCAAGTAAATAAATTATGCTCTGTAAAAACAGGGATGGAATTATAATAATAATGGCACATAATATTTAAAGAAGAGAATTACCTTCCACTTCAGGTGCAGGTTTTTCCACTTCAACCTCAACTTTGACATCCATATCTATATAACAAGAATTATTGAAGGCAGATTTAGTTATTGTTGGGCAAAAAACATGACAACTAAAGAGGCCATGGTACCACACACACACACACACACACACACACACACACACACACACACACAGTACACCACAATGACGTGCCAAAAGTGTGAAAGTAAAGAAAAAATATTCAAGGACAAAAATAAGCCATATAAACCTTCTTTCAGCATCTCCATGACTGAGTGAACAAGATGAGTGGATCAATGAGACTGAGGTAAATTTGGTCAAACTGAGCACTGGGATATTAACTCTGAACTGAAGTCAATGCTGATCGCTGACATTCTCGCCAAAGCTAAAAGTGATCTGGGTTCACCGTTTGTAACGTGTCAGAAATCAAAGCAAAAATCTAAAACACATAACAGGAACAAACATCATTTCGGTCTCCTTTGTCATTTCAATTATTTTTATCCATTGCTAATCAGTGGTGTAAGAAGTACTCTGATCCTTTACTTAAGTAAAAGTACCAATACGTCGGTAGTAAAAGTCTAAATCCTACTTAATTAAAGTCCAGAAGTATTATCAGCTAAATGTCCCACGATGAATCTGAGGGGTTGGGAGATGATTGATGGAAAACGAAACAAAAAAGGTCTGCTACGCAAATTGAAATTTGCATTGATTTTTTGGAATGTAATTCTTGCTTTTTGTGCAAAATGATGGAGAATTGTACCTTATTAAACCATGAACAGTTATTTAGTGAAACTAGCTGAGAAGTTTATAGGTAAACCAGTATCAGAAAAGGATTAATTGCAAAAGTAACAATTAGAAGGAATTTGCCTTGGTGGATGGTGCATACATAAACATTAAAAAAGGAAATAAACAATAAACGTAAAAGAAACTATATCATACTTTGTCTGTTTAACAATAATAAAAGAAGGTTGTATGGCTGTATGTTTTAGTGCAGGAAATCTCTCTTTTGTGGAGCTGCTAGCAACTCAGACAAAGAACCAATGTGACCCTGTCAACCCTGTCAAGGAATAGTTTGGCATTTTGGGAAATTCCCTTATTCTCTTGTCAAGAGTTAGATGAGAAGATGGATACCACTTTCATGTCTTCTCATCTTCCTTTAGCACTGCATTGTTAGAAACTAAAGCTGTCAAATATACTGTAGATATATTTCCCTCTGAAATGTAGTGAAGTAAAAGTATAAACATTAAAATGGCAATACTCAAACAATGTAATTTAATTTCACTACTGATGCTCAATATAGGTTTTTATGGAATATCAATGCTTTTGACCAAATACTGGCATGCATTATAATATGAAAAAAAAGAGAAGAAACAATATATGTATTTTAGTCATATATACAATTTGATCAGAATGAGTCAAATGTTGACTTGGCAGCCACTTTAGAAAACCTTTCATGCAACTTTTGTCAGTACAGAATTATATATATGAATCAAACATTGCAGTGCTAAAAATGGAATGGATCATTCAGATAGAAAGACAGAACAGTGTTGGCAAATAAAGTGTTTACACACACACACACACACACACACACACACACACACACACACACACACACACACACACACACCGCCTCCATCAAAAATCTAACCACAGAAACCAACTTTGTTTGGTCACCACTTATTAACTCCTTGTAGTCCCGACCCTGCGTACACACTTACCCATCCAAACCTCACTTCACATACACCACCACGACGTATCTTACAGTTAACTCGATAAACTTAGCCTCCCACACCTTCACTGTCCTATCTTAATGTCTGTACATTCTGATTGTTTTACTCGCTATATTGTACCAATAAGAAAAAGAAAACTATTACTGACAGGATCAGGCAGACACACCGGAAACACACACACACACACGACGATACACACACGAAGCCATGCAGGAGCCTTTACCTTCCTCTTGCTGGGTTTCTTCCTCTGTGCAGACATAATAAGGTCAGCTACGTCTAGCAACAGAAGCTTGAAAGTGCCATTTTGCTTTCAAAAACACAGTGAATGCTCTCAAACCCTTACTTGCCTTCCTCACTGAAAAGAAGAAGAAGTGAAGATGTGAAATTTTGGATCAAATCGGTCGAAATCACCTCAGAGCTGTCTGTTGATTTAACTTAAAAAGACGCTACTAAAATGCAATAAAAAAGGTACTCACATCTCCTTGACTACTTCTTCTTCTTGAGACATCTCGGATTCCAATTACCTGCCTCAAAGAGAAAAGCAGACAATGTATCAACACATCATGAATCACCACTTTGGTTCACCATGCAGACGATAAGATATGTTTTAAATGGATTTCCTCGTTTTGAGACAATAAAAGGAGTTTTGATGCAGCTGTCGAACTCTCACACACACACACACACACACACACACACACACACACACACACACACACACACACACACACACACACACACACACACACACACACCACACACACGGCTTAATTATCTTGGGCTCAATATAATAAGCTCTGGTTATACATGTCTTTCTTGCTCTGATTTGTGTTGTCTTCTTGATATTTTCCTCTTTGTCTCATCGACTCTTAATGTTTCTACAAGCCCTTGAGATCTCTTTCGGACAGATGGTTTGTATCTCCTTTGCTACTCCTTTCAATGCTTTTGTCATTTGCACAAACAACTAAACCAAAATCTACTACAAAAAAAAGTAGAACAGAAACCTTGGCTACATGCTGAGAGATTGGAGCATTGCAGAATTTGAAATGATTCCACCATGGGCACTGAAAGCAGAGGCGCAGGGCTTTAAACAGCTCCAGGCCTAATCCTCAGCCATTTCCTCTTGGCAATGATCAAGGCTGCAGGCGGCCGACTGGAGTCTGAACAGCACCGAAACTACCAGCACGAGTCCTTCAGGGACATCTGAAGCTACGCATATCATACTGGCTCAGATATGTGTACACCAATAAACAATTTTCCAGGTGCTTAAAAGGCTTTGAAGTGGTACACTGCGAGAAATGTCCATCAAAACAAGTGTGATTTTATATGATATTCATGTGTTGTCAATGCTTGCTTTCAAAAGTGAAACAATTTGATCTGATTGCAGTTTCAAACCCGTTATCTCTCTAAAAGGCCATTCCATCAATGTTACACATGAAGATCAGTTTACTTGTCATGATGAGTCTTAACCTTTGAAAACAACTGTAAAATGTCCTCTGTGGCTTTGGAGGAGCTTTCTAAAGTCGGAAAAAAAAGAACCCTGAAGATGTCTAATATGAGAACCTAGTGACTTGCATTATGGGAAATGCAGGAACCATCGTTTTTGGAGCTTGATCCATACTCTAGACTAAAAGTCAGGATATCTGCTCTGTTTTGGACCAGTCTCAATATTGTGGGAAATTGGCAGGAAGTCCCTGTTCCTACCTAAGAAATAGTCCAGCAAATAAACCCTGTAAAACCATCCCTTGTCATTTTAAATTTTCGATTTGTTCAGATTAAACAAACAAGACATAACATGTTATTTAGTGAGCTTTAGAGTTGCTGGTAGGCGGATTTTTGTTGCCTTTGAACAGAGCCTTGCTAGCTGTTTCTGCCTGTTGTGAGTCTTTTTGCTAAGCTAACCACATATTCCTGATTATTCCTTCATATTCAGACAGACAGACACAAGAGTGGCATTAATCTTCTCATCAAACTCTGCGCAAGAAAGTGAATAAGCACATTTCCCAAAGTGTCAAACTATTCCTGTTCCTGTTTCTCACAAGTAGGTTCATACGCATTTCATACTGAATATTTCCCATTATAACTCCTGATCTTAATTTTCTTTTTTAAAGTAGCCTCCTTAACTTTAAAAAGCAACAACATTAGGGTGTTTGGGATCAAGGTTAAAGTAACAGAAATAGATTTAATAAGGCTTTGGTATCCCCTATAAATAAATACATAATATCAATTACATGTTAGAACAACACTTGGACCCTGTTTTTTTCCATGAGCTTATAAATCACAAGATCATAAAAACTGGTGTCCCTCGGCTGAACAGTGGGGGAGAGCGAGGGTCTATTTTTAAGAATAATAAAGTGTGCTTTTGAACAGGTGTGCAGCTACTCCTCCAGACAATGGGTTTGGCTCACCTCACCGTACTCAGTAAATCAATGAGCTGGGACCCATATTCAGATGGACTATTTTCGTCGTCAGCTGCTGGTCAGGGAACATTTTTATAACAATAAATAGGTCTCAGGAGTCTGTCTTCTTGCTTTTTAAACATTCCTACTCATTAAAACGAGTTTATTCCAGATTCCTTTTAATAATATTTTGATACAATATACAATGGGTGATGTTGGGACGAAGAAAACATCCCAGTTCCACCTTCCATCCTGCCTGGCTATGGTCCTGTTCTCTCCCCCCCCCCAGTCATTTCAAAAGGGCCAGCTGCACATTCAATCTCTGCATGATATACGTATATTTACACTCTCACTGTATGTGGTTACTGTCCAAAGTCATGCTTCTGTTTAAATTCTGTTGCATACATACTCAAATTCAAACATTGAGGTGCCTGGAGTCCCCGTGTGGTTTTTACTTTTGTCAGCAGCTGACGTCAAAAGGATGAGGAAAGAGAAATGTGAAGAGGAGACAGTGCGGGGAAAGACTAAAAAAACTGAGAGATGGAAGAAGACCATCTGGTTGAAGAAAAGCACTGACTGGAAACCCAGAAAGAATTCAGAGTGTACGAGCGTTGCAACGGCTGGGGTATTAAACGTGTATTTGCTGAAATGCATGCGGTCAGTCCCTGTCTGGCTGGAACTGTGAAATAACACAGCCTGACAGCGGCAGGAATGTTGAGGGTGCTGGTTTCGGCATTAGGCAGCATTAAGTCAAAGCCCACAGCATGCTGCTGTACCAACACGGCAGTCTCAGGGGCGAGCTTAGCACCTTCTTCACCAGCATGTGCACTGCTCAGATCAGAACACATCAAAGAAAACCCATCATAAAAGCTTTAAGAGTCTACTTGGGCAACATCTGAGGCTATTTAATTCAGCATGCATGACTTTGTATGAGTAACAGCTAGCTGATAGATCATGCTGAGGAGGTTTATTTATTTCAGTCACCAGAATTTACTGTAAATTGATCAACTTTTAAGTTTAATTAAAAACTCCAAAATATGAACTGTACTTGAATGCCAATTCAAATACAATGCAATATTTAATTGACCTTTTTGCTGCCATGCACCCAGAGGTCATGCTCAGATCTTACCTCCTGTATAATCCTGAGGAAGAGATGGGATTAGCAACAAATTCAGATATGCTCCTTTCACATCCAGACAGAGACAAGTTCAATCATCCTACCCCAAACAAAAAGCACACTTGATTCGGCCCTGCCCATCATGTGCCCACATATCTTGTCTATGACTGGTTAGGGTCGTCAGTTCTATTGTTGGAGGCAGAAGATGAGTTACACCTGGAGAGGAATGATGCCTTCAAGTGCTCCTCGTAATCTGGTACATTCAAGGCCAGAAATTGGAAATACAATTAGTTCCACCAATGGCTGTATTATATTAATGGTTCCACTTCAAAGTACTATTTGGCTGGAGATAAAACATATCTTTTCAATCTTTTCATTGTTGTTACTTTGGAGAACTGACACAGCATGTAGTTAGCTGCTTTGTGCTGAAATCTGAATATGTACAGTATAAAAGGCAAGCCCACGGTCTTATATATTAATATAATAATTCCCGACTTTTAGTTTATAACTACACATTGATGACAACTGCCTTTAAGGTCATCGTTATAATATTTCTGACAGCACTTGCAGGCAGTAAAGGATTGGACAATGACTGAATTAACCCACTCCACTGATTTTAGCAGTGCTTTTAACACTATTCAGCTCCATCTGCTGGTGGGCAACTCATGGTCCTCTCTTCCCGATTTACAGCCCCCTCTCTTGGTTTAAAATAACTCGCAGTTAACAGGCTACGTGTTGTCACCATAGACAGTATATAAAAGGTTGTGACTGGTTGTGACAGCCTTTGCCTGGTAGCTACTCCGGTAATATTAGCTAGCTAGCATTTAGCAGGGTTAGCATGGCGGCGTTAACCAGGACCAGCTAGTCGGGATCAATTTACTGGCTGCCGCTGTCTCTCAATTGTTTTTGCGACTAACCACCTCGCGTACTCTAGCTAGCTATATAATTCAATGTGAGTACACGAATGTTAAAATGACAGAAAATGACCGTCCCTTGTAGCCGTGATAAATTAGCCTGAAGCTAATGCTTACCTGTTCAGGAGGAAATTAGCCATCTCGGCGTCCTTTTGGGCTCTAAGCTGTCTCCATCTTTCAAATACATCTCCAATATTTACCCGGGGTTTGTAACGTCTCTGGTCACGCAACTGTTGTTAGAAACATGCCGTTTGTTTTATGTCGGGTAGAATCTATCTTTGTTGATCCTGTTCCGGTTGTTTGCTGCTTTCATTGCTGTACTAACGTTGCAGCTGTAGCGCGCTGGGTTTACGTGTTTACAGGTATATCTGGCAACCTGGCCTGGCTGTCAAACTGGGCAGTTGATAACAACTATTGTTTTATATCTATGATAACAACATACAGGCCAAAACACAAACAGAAATTCCGTCACAGAACGGAAATTTTAAAAGGAGAAAATACTGGCATTAGCATTGTTATCAGAAAAGATAGTATTTCAGCTTGGCATGCTGATGACGCATTGGGGTCATTTTTGGATTTACGTACAGTATATTACAGTGTGACTAAAACAAAAGAATGGTCATAGACTTTAGACGTAGTAAAGAAGCAACCCCACTCATCAAAGTTAATAATAAGCCCATCAAAGGAGTTATAGATACTAAGGGATATTGATGACCAGCTGAGGTTTGATATATGTGCCACTGAAAAGGTCAAAAACTGCAACAGCGAATGTTCTTTTTACATAAACTGTTCAGTTTTAACGTGGATCAATATATTTTGCAACTGTTTTACAAGGCTGTCCTTCAGATTATCCTGTCCTTTGGTCTGATTTGCGAGTTTGGAAACATACGCAGCCTAGACCAGAATAGGTTGCAGCGCATGGTCAGTATGGCGAGTAGGGTCATTGGGTGTGACCGCATGTCAGCTGCTCAGTTGTGTATGGACCTTATCGTGAGTAAGGCGGAGCAGAGTCTAGGTGACCCTGCTCACCCTCTGCACAATAGGTTCCAACTAAGGAGCTATAGGGGCAATGGTAGGATTCTGCAAAAGAAAATAAGAACAGCCAGGTTTAGCAAGACTTTTGGTCCTTCAGCAATTAGACTGATGAATGAGACGGACAATACAAAAACATAGGATCTGATGGTATTTTGTTCGTGTGTGTGTGTGTGTGTGTGTGAGAGTGAGAGAGAAACAGTGTATTACAATTCTGTTCACATTCTCAGGGATCATGTAGCCCACTGCTCATCATAGTATGTATGCTGAGGGTACCTGGAAGTGCTCTGTATGTGCACACGTGTGTCTGTGGGAGTGTATGTCAGAGTGAGGGTGTAAATGCTCTACCTGTGTAAGTGTGTGTATGGGTAGGTGTGTGTTAGGTGGGTGGATGGAAGGGTGGAATGTTTTATGTGCACCTTGACCACCCACTTTTTTTTTTACAGTGTGGTATTAGTACTTCTACTAAAGTAAAGGATCTGAATACTTCCACCACTGGGGTTTTCAGTTAAGGTAGCATGAGTAAATTGCAAATGTGGCATGGGGAAAACATAGGAATAGTAAAATAAAATAAAAATAAAAACTAAAATGGCCCAGTGAAAGATAAATAGAATAGAAAAATAAATACATCAAATGATTGATGCTAACTGTTGGAGGTTAAAGGAAAACTAAAGCTTGTCTAATATCCATGTACTACATTTTGTCAGTATCATGGCTCCATAATAAAACACATGCTGTGCTGTAATGGGCACATACAGTATATAATGTGGTCCATAGTAGAATGGTGGAGTTATGGAAGGAAACTTAACAATGTAGAATACCTCAATGTCTTTATTGCTGTTGTTGAGTGAAGCGTACAATGTTTAAAACATTCATCCAGTTGGTAACTGCCCACTTGTATGACATTGGGAGCGTTTAGAAAGGCTACAGATAGTGTTTTGCATAGGCTTCGCACTACACAAACAAGTGTCTGGTTAAACATAGAAGAACTTTTAAAAAACATAACATGGTTGTAAAAAAAAAACAAAAAAAACGGCATTATAAAACCAATGTATTAAAAAAACATAATGTCACATTAAATCACGCTTCAAAATATTTTGGTCAAGCTCCCCTGCTCTTTTTTAGGAGCCATGGAATGTGATTGTCAGACTTTTGAGCAGTAACATCAATCAATTTAATGCCCCGTCATACCGTTATTATCAAAGCTTGTGCTGCGCAAAAACTATGAAAGGGAATGTGATACTTAAGACGTCATAAGTCCTAATATCAGACTGAGTTGCTTTGAGGCTTACATGTACTGTACCTCAGCTGTCATCAACTTTTTTATTGCAATCATAAGGCCAAAAGACTAAAATAGTGGTAAATATCCTTGTATTGTACTATTATTGTTATTGTTATTTGCTTAGGCACCCTGATTTTACTTTGTATGCCCTCAATTAGAAAATGATCGCTGAGCATATGTGTGTGCATAGAGACAATAAAGAAGTTAGTAATTAGTAGAAGTTAAGGTAGATTTAAGAGGGTTGGTTTGCTGATTTCCTACATTGTCAAACCTACAACAAAGGCACCTTGCGCACCTGCTTTTTAAGAGGAATGTCTGAAGATTTTAAAGTGATCAAACAGGTACAAAAGCTACAAAATAGCTAGAAATAGAAAAGGACAAAACACATTAAAACATAAATAAAAATGACATTAAGGATAATAAGTCATAATGGCCTTCTGAATATTCAACACTCCTCACCACCGTAATTAACTGCCTGTTGGTGAATAGTTTCTGGATACAAAAAAACAACCCAAAATACCTTTTGTTACGAGTATAAAGATGTTATATAAGATACAGTATGATAGGTCATATTCAAAACATCACATGTGCTAACATATATTACTCAGACCATTGCTGCACTATTGGTAAGACATAATAAAAGTGAAATCAGCTAAATTCTAAGTGCTTATATTTCTATCCTGAAACTGGTGAACGTTGAATAAAATAGCAATGTGTGAAGCTTTTGCTTTAAATATAAATAAAAAAAGAGATGGAAAATGTACTGTATGAGGGAGAGAACTGATTTCACCCATCTCTCTGGAATGTGGAAACTTTAACTCATCTACTCCGTCTCTATCAAAACGGTCGGCATGGAGTATAACAAAATCAAATTTATCAATTTTTTTTTCTTCCAGGCAGGATTGTATAAAGTAATAGTAATTACAATTGTCCAAATTTCACAGCATTTTGTTTCTTTTAGAAAGCAAAAATCATTGTGCAAAGGCACTATACGTGGCAACCGTACAAAAATATGATGCTGTTTCGGTACAGTGCTTGGACAGCGTCTCTCCTGTCCCTCCGTTTTCTTGGGGTCCCTCTTGGGAATGTGATCATTATTTGGTTCTTAAGACAAAGTCAAAAGGAAGAGTCTTGGATTGTCGTGGTCCCCAGCTGCAGTGGCTCCTTCAAGACATTAGTGCCCCATACCTGGTGAAAGACAGAAGACGAGTCCATCAGCGGTATTACTATGAGTCTGCAGACAGGTGTGGGTTAATAACTTTAACCCTGTGACACCGAAGGTCAGACAATGCAACAAACACCGCATGCTGTTAAATGCAGTCAACGTGCAGTTTGAAGGCCACTTGATTCTTGCTTTCATAAAACTTTGACTGTAACAACATCCTCAGCTCTTCTCAATTATTTTACTTTTTAACAAGGAATCAAAATAATTGTACTGCTTTTGTTTCTGTGTCAAAATTCTTAAAATTGCTATTCCATTAACAAGAAAACTTTGAGAGGGACATTTTTGGCGGTGTTTGCTTGATTGACAGATCTACTAGACGGTGCTGGTTGCTACTTTCTTACTTTAGCTTCACTCAGACTCCCCTCACAACTTGCTCAAATTTAGATTTGCTGGCTCCAAGAGACTGACATAATGGCAGTAAACATAAACCCAAAATCACGACTTTTAAATATCCATTCTAAAAACTATGGGTCTACATATCGACATAAGCTTCTTATCCATGCTAGCAACCTGACGTCTGTATGTTGGTCATTTTCAAAACTGCTATAATTAATTTTGAATCAAGAGGCCAAAAGAATTCAAACTTGAAAGCTGTCGTTCTAAATTCAGTACAGCCAGAGATTTCAACTTCCAAAATGGTGGACATTATTTTGGAAGATCTCTATTAGAGCCAAGCATGTGGAGAGTGTGAGGCTGCTAACTCCTACGTGGTCCAGTGTGGTGTTAAATGCCTGTAAGGTGCTGTAGCCAGCAATAAATACAAAATCTATACAAAGCCTCTCTCATCATCTGAGTCAGACTGTGATGGTGTGCTAATCTCCAACATACCAGCTATTAATGTGACAAACCGGCCTGGCAGGAACACTGCCTCCAACACTTCCAACACGAGAGGCAGGACTGTGTTCTGAGCAGCGCAAGTGGACGTGCATATCATTGGAAAAGCTGAAAGGTTTGAGTGGCGTCAAGATGGCTGTTGAGTGGGTTTACAGAGGTGAAATTTATGTGTGCGTGATGCTGTGCGTTGAACAACTAACACATTACGCAGACATGTACAGAATCCCTCAAGGCCAAAACCCCCTTCTGCCCACTGGGAGAACAAAAGGAGGAGGAGGAGGTTGCCCTCACATCTGATTTTAAAATAGCAAACAATGTTAAAGTGGCATTAAAATGCTGTGGTGCAAAAGGCCAAACTATAAAAGACTACAGGGGAGGCTATGATACAGTAGGGTCAGTTATTGGTTTTGTGACACATGGTGTCACATAAATCAAAGAGACAGGGACAAGATGACACAAGGCTCGTTCGAGATGAACTGCGCCTCGCCTGTAAAGTGGACGAGAGCAGGCGGCGGGAGCAGGGGGCGGTGACAAAAATCTGCTGTCAAGTCAGACAGTTTCCAGCCGATTCCAGCAGCCTTCAGGCTGAACAGGAAGTCACAGAAACACTGTGGTCCGATTCTGATTTCATAAAATGTTATGACCCATATATCAGCTTGTACACAAGTCTCCAGCTGTCAAAATGCTCTCCATGCGATCTGTTGCTGATTGTAATTAACAACACACAGATGATCTGTAATCTGAACAGATTTAGTCTCTCTGACTTCTAAATGTAACTACACACACACATGTGGTTTGTACAAGCCTTTAAATCAGACAAATAGGGCGGCCTCTAGCTCACCCACTAAGAGTGTTCGCCCCATATTGGCTGAGTCCTGCAGCGGCGCAGGTTCGAATCCGACCTGCTGCCCTTTGCTGCGTGTCTTCCCCCATCTATCTCCCCCTTTCATGTCTATCCACTGTCCAATAAAGGGAAAAGCCCCCAAAAAATAATCTTAAATAAAAAAAAAAAAAATCAGACAAATAGCAGTTTAAATCCCTCCAATTCAAAATAAAAGAAAGTTGAGTAGATTCTGAACCAACCAGCCAGCAAGGGATCATGTGCTTTTCGTTAGACTAGCTACTTCTACTGGTGGGTTGAGGGACCTGAATGGATATTGGTGGGATCTTGTGGGAATATCTTGAACTTCTATGCACATTGTGTAGCTCCTCACTGGCTCAAGAAATAATTGGCTGAGGACAGTAAAAGTTTCAAAAGAGACAAATGTCTGTCCTTGTCCTTTTTTCGGACTGTCAGCAAGTAGGCTGCCTACATGCTTATAAAAAGCATATTGCCACTGTTAGTTTAAAACCTTGCAACTCATTTCCATGTTTTTACTTCAACTAAAGAATTAAGCACTAAAAATATCCCCTGTCTGTCAGTTTCTAAAAAAAAAAACAATTAGAAAAATGCACTGTGGCCAAGCTAAGAACAAGGCAGTATTTCAGAGGTTCTGAAAAGTTGACATTTTGGAGCCACAATTTCACCCTGCAACTGCTGTATGCATGCACATATTCACTAGCTCTGCAGATACAAGCTGACACTTTTGGCACCTTGTAAAAACTCACCGTTGGCGACTGATTTGGTCTCCCCTCTGCCTGCCACCTGCAAAACATGAAGACAGGAAGGTAAAGACAGATACAGATAGTTAGCAAACCATACCTGCAAAACCTCCAGTCCACTTTTGATCGTACACTTCCACCTATACAGACTCTTGAACCTATCCAGAACTTCCTCACTGATCGTTATCCTGATCATCTTGCCTTCCCTGACATCACAGCATAGCATGATTTGCTAATGACAAGGTTGCTAACCGCTACCTTTCCTGAATAGGGCCCTTTTTACGTCAGTGCAGACCACCGCCTGGTGCCCTCCAACCCAACGGCTGACTGTGGCGGACCACAGCCTCCGGTCTGCACTGCAGCTGTTGGCACTACTACCAAGCAGGGAAGGTTTATAATAAAGTAAATGGGAAGGTAGTACTTCTTGGTCTTTTTAAATGTGGAGTTTCACTTCTACTAAGCAGCTCTACAAACACAGCTTTATCTACGTATAGAAATAAAGATAAGTAGAGCCCGACCGATAAAGGATTTTTAAGGCCGATATTAATACAAATATTTGGTGATTTAAAAATCCGATATTCCGATATATATATATATTTAAAAATAATCCAGAAACACGTAACAAAACAAACAGATTTCCCTAACATTAGTTATTTGTAGTTATTTATGAGTCCTCACTAAAATTATATAATGCAGTTTAAAAATAAACTCACAAAAGAACAGAGGAACATCAAAATATATTAAAGTTCTGATAAATAAAATGTATAAATATAGAAACTTAAGATATGAAACTTAAAGTCCTTTTAACAAAAACACAATAACAACAATACAAATCAATTGTTGCCAGCGTTGTAGAGCGCCCTCTGGTGGACAAACTATGCAACGCCAATACTCATAACATGGTTGAAGGGTGTTTCGTCCGTTTTTATTTTATTTTTTAAATATTCATTTATCGACAATTATAAAAGCCGATACCAATAGTTTGGAAAATGCCTAATATCGGCCCGCCGATATATCGGTCTGGCTCTAAAGATAAGACAACTTATTCATGTCAGGTTAAGTCAGACTTGTTTAAAAATGTGAGGTGATATAACAGTGATTCAATAATGTCAAACGGCCATTGTGCAACTCAGCAAAGCACTGTGCTCATGTAAACAGTTTCTCCATTAGGGCAATATAAAGTCAAGTGAAGCTGGACTCAGAGTAGTGATTTGTGGTCGTCAGAAGAAAAGGAGCGGTGATGTGTACAGCCATTTGTGAAAAGCATTCAGCCCACAGTTGGACAACAGCCGCACTGTAAAAGGTTGTTTTACAACACAGAAATTACACTGAACTGTAATCTGCTGGGGTTTGTTGAGTCGGCTTTAACAAGTTACGGGTGTTAATGGAGTCAACGACGAAATGCTTTAAAATTGGCTTTCCTATGGCTTCGTTGATATGTTCTCTTTGCTCCTTTTTTTTATTTTACAGCACTTAGAACATTTGGCACACATGCTTTACAAGTTGAATTCCTTCATTCCAAGTTTCATGTGCAATTTGGAAAGCAATTGATGTTTATTGCTCAATGTTTACAAAATGCAGATAATTACATCTTTCAAAATGTTGCGAGTTTGTGTGTAAAGTTGTCTCGCATTGCCAGACCCATCTCTACAGTGCTGTGTCAGCAATGGAGTATGGTCTGGCTACATGGTCTATTCTGGGATAGGGGGGAAAAAACGCTCTGGCTTGTTTGTATTTATTTAAACCAAATCACAACCGTCCTGGGCGGCGGTTAGTCCGCATAGTGGATATAGCAAAGGGGTGGGACATCCGGGGCGTGAGAAACGCGTCAGGCTTTATCCCATCATCCATTGAGCCAGATTATGTATAAAGGGACTTGAATAATATTTAGAAAGAGAGTATGCCAGAACATATGACACATTTGTCAAATATCTAACTGTGGACAGAAACTCTTAGATATTATCATTATGATCAAAATAAGCAGTAGTGTCCAACCACAGCAGAATAGAGCACAGCTTTGCCAACAACACAGAGCAAAAAACGTTGACAGTGTGACAGCCGAGTGTGAGGTCATTCTGTGATAAGTGCTTTGAAGAAACGTGGAACAATTACTCCTTTACCTCTCCAGGCTTATTCCAGATTTAACGTTGAGGTCAACTAGCTATGAGAGTTCTTTAAAACAAAAACAAACAGAAGTGATTGTTACTCCCATTGCTGCAACATCAGGGTCAAAATTGTGAGATTATTCTAATATTCCTACACAATCTCTTTAACAAAACATTCTCTTGATTGACATCTGGAAAACTATGGAAAACCACAGGAAATCCTTTCAAGACCACAAACCAATTTGGCATAGTTAAAACTTCATCTGGAGGCTCACTTGGATTTCCCCCGATGGTTGAGACTGGTACTCAGATCACCGTGCAAATTCCTCATCATGACACTAGTGAATAGGTTGAAATGAATAATAGCTACCTTGGTTGGAGAAGCACCTTTGTTTTCCCATAGACTCCTCTTGTTGGTGACATCAACAGGCTTCAGGTCCTGTCAGAGAGAGACAGAGAAACAAGAGGCAAAGACAAAGCATCATATCAGTGGTGCTCAGAGTGCCCAGCATTTGTAGGTCAAAACAGTTGTCATTTTGCGACAATGGCAGAGTATCTGAGATGGAGAGAAGGAATGACAGATGAGGACGGAGAGCTTGAGGAACGAGAGCAAAGGTTGACAGACACTGGCAAGCAGAGAGGTGCTTGTCTAGAGGACAGAGGGAAAATAGCACTAGGGCTGCACAATATATCGTTTTTTTATCGTCATCGCAATATCAACCGGCGCAATATACACATCGCGAAAGGCTGCAACATATCGCTATAGACAAAAAACAGATTTTTTTGTTTTAGGTGAAAGAAAATATGAGCATATGCACATTAAAATGTAATGGTCATTCTTTTTTAGTGCTGCCTTTTATATTCAATTCAATGTTCAATTTGTTCAATAAAACAACATTAGAAATGATTTCCTTTCATTTGTTTTAAATTCAAGAAAAAAAAGATAAAATGCTTAAGTGACACTGTACCAAACTGATGCTAAGTCTACAATATCCACATGTACTGTATATGTATATTATGACAGATGTAAAAGTGGACTGAGGCAAGTTCGGACACTTAGTTATTTTTCTCTGTGGCCACCAGGTGGTGCCAGACAGATAACATCCATAGACTGTTTACAGTCTATGATAATATCTCAACCTGACTTTTGTCTATGATTATAAAACATCTGTACTGTACAGAACATGACCAAGAGTAATTGTGACATAATAATAATAATAATAATAATAATAATAATAATACTGCAGGGCCAATATAAGAGTGAGAGGTTTACATGTTTTTGAACAAAGTAAATGTTGCATTAATGCGTCAAGTTCTGTCTCCAACTTCACTTAACATTCCCCCAAATAAATTCTCAGTAAATGTAATATTCATGACTTAATAAGCTAATAATAAATAATGAAAAAACATCTTCAGGTATTATTTATGAAGAGCTTAACACTCAAAACTCAGCTAATCTGCTTGTTATTATTAACAACTGTATTTATGTGGTTTGACTGGATTTACCAAATAACCCACCAACTGTCATCAGATTCAGATTCAAATGTTGCTAAATCCTGATTGGTTAATGGAAGTATGTGACATCACATTGTTCCAACTGAGTCCCACCCCCTTCAAACCAGTGAGGAGAGCACGAGAAAACAATAAAAACATTGTGTGTTCATGTAGGACCTCCTTGCTCATAGCAAGAAGATGAATTAATATTTATTTTACCGCCTTTAAAGTAGATGTCTAGATCCTGAGATTTAAAGAAAAACATCTTTGATAGGTAATACATATTGATAACAATCTACACATATATAAAGAACGATAATGCAGGTCAATCAACAAAGCTTCTCTATAGCAGAGGTTCTCAATCTTTTCTCAGCCAACGACCCCTTACAAGACAGAGAATATACCAGAGACCCCCCCATGTATGTTCCTTGGAACAATTTGATGTAGCCTATTTTTCACATTTCTACAGTCTTAGTTATGTGAAAGAACAACACAAGAGGAATGTATAAGAAATATATTAGACATGTATTAATCATATTTGTAGATTACAGGAGTTGTAGATTTATTAGATTAGAAAGTAATCTATGAACTGTTACAGATTTAAAAATGTAAATATTCGTTGAACTATGAAGCTTTTTTTTTTTTAAATAATACATTTGTACATTATAATTTAAATGAATGAATCTGAAAACGTTTCAAAGACCCCCTTGGCAGAGTGCACTATAGCAGTAGTTCCCAAACTAAAGTCCCCTAAAACTGACACAAATTAGACCACGGACCCCCGTTTGATAAGATTCTGTCCCAGGGTCCAGCACCTGATAGGATTTTTGCTTTAAAATGTTTTATTACAGAAAGTGTATGAAACCCATGACCACACATTATGTTACTGCTCTATAGGACTCTGAGCTGTACAGTACATGTACTGTACTTCCTAGCAGCAGCGACAAGGGTTGCTATGGCGATGACCTACCGTTGGCCTTCCTCCTGGCATTTTGCCGCTCTCCGGGGTTTTATTCAGCCAGTCGTTAATGCGACCCGCCACGCCTGTCTTCATCACAGCTGCTTCCTGTTTGGATAGGGTCAAAGGTCAGCTAAGCCTGGTCGTCATCGGCAACAAGGCCGAGCAGGAAGTGCCAGTGAATTGGGCTCTTTCCTCTCCCTCCGTCTCTCTCTCTCTCTCTCTCTCTCTCTCTCTCTGCTCCAGTCACACACAAAGTTCCATTAACTTTCTCACATCCTCCAACACCTCGTCTTTTACCTTGAACGGGCTCCCACCACTTCCAGGTGAGCCGAACACGTTGCCTTTCTCCCACATGCTCTTGATGTTTCGAATGCTGTCGGTAACCACTGGTAGATCCACCGCTCCAGAGCGAGGGGATCGAGACTCCTTGTTCTCTCTCTGCTGAGACACAGAGGTGGGTTTAAATTGGTGAATAGCAGGGATTGCTGTTCTGATCAAAGCTCAGATAAAAAGATAAAAAAAAAAAAACTCTTTAAAAAAAGTTAAAACCCACATGAGCTGGCTAATAATAACAATGACAAATTCCTACAGAGTACCGGATGGGAACTTTTGGGCAACTTTTATGCCCAGAGTAGCAACCAAAATCAGATTTTTAGCTAACCAAGACTTGAATCAGATCAGGAAATTGACTTTTGGCAGTCCTATATGTGAACTCTGAACTAACTGAATTCAGGATTCTATATATTTTTCTCAGTCCTGTTGCTCAAATCTGATTTCAAATGCTACTTTTTACATTATTTGCAATGTGACACATGATGTTGACACCACATCCAGGATGACTTTTTCCACATTATCTGGCTGTGACAGCAGAGTTTTATTTAGTTTTCTATTGTCTTTCTAACTGGGAAACACAAAATACTTTTAGTAAGATAATACAAGACTGAGTTGGCTATTCATATATGAAATATTCAAGTTAGCCACTTACCTACATAAAGTATGATGAAAAAAGCCTTTTATGAGGTTAAACTAGGCTCGTAGGCTTTTTTTTTTAAGTCTTCTGCTACTTTGTATATAATATATTTGAAATTTGCAGATAAATATAAGTCATTTAAAGTATATAGAAATACATATAATGTTATAATAACTGATGTTTTTTTTCATTTGGTTTTGTATATGTGTTCCTGCTAGAAGTCTTGTTATATTTTTGACAGCTGTGTTTTATAATCCCAAACGGGATAGGGCAACCATTTTGCATGACACGGAAATGTGTCACCCATTATGATTCCACTCTGCTGCCTATTTGTGATTATACAGTTGAATAAATGCTTACCTGAGCAGCGGAGGTGTACTGCTCCAGCCTGTTGTCTATCTTGGACACCACAGGAGAATGAGATGCCTTCATAGTGCTGCTGGGCAGAGCAAATAATAGTTAGCATACACAGCATGGGACCACTTTGGATATTATACACAGTGTGGTCAACCATCTTTAGTTGCTTACATTATCCACTGAAAATATGTTTTTACCTCTTCTGTGCCGACTTGTTCAGGAACTCCGCTCTCTCTCCAATCTGATGAGAAATGTATAAATTTAGTTATTAGAGCTCTAGGTTAATAATTATTGCAGTGATGTTCCACACACGCATCCATCACTGCAACACAGTTTCCTTCACTCTTCAGTAGACTTAGAACAGATGTTAACTAACCTAACCTTTTGATTTCCATGCTTCTATTGTGTCTTTATTGTTTGTATGAGTAGTTTCAGTGTAAACTTTAGAAGTCAATATGTACAGTAGACACCCACCTGCTAACTGGTCCTTAGATGGTTCATAACTTAAATAATTTCCCATAATTGGACTACAACAGACTGTATTTTTTAATGGTGGATATCTCATCCTTTCTCTTTTCTCCTGACAAGCAACACACAATGTAACGGATTGTTCCCTTTGTGTGCAAAATACTCTGAAAGACATGCACACACACACACACACACACAGAAAAAAACACAGCAAGTTTTTTTTCCTATCTGCTGTTGGACTGTGGGAATCTCAGAGGATTGTTTATGGTACAACGTATGTGTTTCTTAGACGCAAAAAAAAAAAATCGTTAAGCGGACAAAAGAAGAAACTGCAGAAAAAGCTCTCTCCCCCTCCCCCTGTGAAAAAGGACCTTGTGCTACCGAATGTGGGAGTTCCCAAAATACTCCCCGACAGGAAATACCCCATTCTCAGATGCGTTTTAAAGAGCCGTAGCCATTCGAACGCAGTTACAGTAATCCTGTTAACCCTAACTGCTTTCTTGCATCCCAGCAGCCTGTCGCTCTGTCCTTCTCTCGCAGAGAACACTGTACTTTATTATCTATACTGTAGTGCAGAGCCAGTTATGCTGTTTTACTGCTGATAACGTGTAGGCGAGCTCATAGGACTGTGTGTTCCACTGGGAAGTAATAGTGTGGCATATTTCTCTAGGTTTCAAAGAACTGCAGGAGCTGGGAATACAAATACATTTAGGTGAGAAAAAACTGATCTAGCAGTAGTTTATATTTGCCACTAGCAACATAAGACAGATGTGAGTCCATTTTCATGTGTTCTTTCCACTTGTGTGACACATTACTTACATTATTACAACACTCCATATTGTGTGCTGTGGTAACCAAAATACTCTTAAAGCTGTACTTATCAATATTTTGTATCAACAATGAGTCAAATGACTATGTGCAATGTGACAGGTATTGCTCGCAGTAATAAACCCACAGAGAATTATCATCCAACTCTGCAGTTCCCCTCAGCTTTTTTTTTAAAGCATCTCTTTACTCACTGTTTTTGTTTTACTAAACCACAACTTTACCGTTTTAGTAAATTCTCATCATTTTTATTAACTCCTGTTTCCAACTGCAGCAGGCAGCTGTTTCCAACGAAAAAGCTCTGATAAACCGACTGTAAACTAGCTGCCCAGCACTAAATGGCAGAAGTTAGCGAGGAGCTAGCTGGTGAACACCATGGAGCATATAGAAGCTAAAGAGCCAGCAGATATTTAACTCAGAAGTTGTTGATGAACAAAACAGAGCTAAAAGGAGAGTGAATATTGGATTTGCATTCACCAAGTGGCCAGAAACACTACTCCATCACTTATCAAGTTAATTAGGTCAATATTTTAAAAAACTGCATTAAAACTGCTAAATTTTTCCTTATTTTATGGTTGTCATATACCTTAAAGCAATCATCTCAGATGTGAAAAGATTTCCGTTTGATGTAGAGTATGATGGAAAGACAAAACATATACTGCAACTGCATTATGACACAGTAATACAGTTTCATATAGACAAAACAAAAAGTATTACACTGCAAAGCAACAATTCATACACAACACAGTGTGTAGTGTATGAAAAGGTAAAAAAGCCACACACACACACACACACACACACACACACACACACACACACACACACACACACACACACACACACACACACACGCGCACACACACACACGCACACATGCTGCACCTACAGTGAACATCACCACAAAGTAAAGCTGTGTCTGTGAGGCCAGTGCAGTAGGGTGGAGAATTACAGTTAATTTCAATCAGTTTCAATCAGAACATTATTTACAGGACTGACCACAAACAAACAAAGCACTGGATTCCAGTACGATCAGAGCTCACACGCCATTAGAGCTGAGCTTCGAGTCTGGAGTCTCAGCGGGACGGGCCAGATGGATATTACTGCTAACTGTCACTAATTCGATTTTCTCCACTGGTTGAAAATCCCCCTTGATTTTCAGTGTGTGGGAGTTGGCTTTTGGCAACACAGGAAAAATGTATTCACATTTGAGTTGATTAAACGTTCCTTTGCCGTGACAAACATTTATCTTTAAAGGAGTTGGAGAGGGGCACGCACAGGGGTTTATTCAGGCTGCTTTTGCTAGTGAGGTGTTTTTGTGACAAACAGGTTAACATGTCAGCAGAATTTTAAAGTAAAATTAAAAAAAACTTGCCAGCAGCTGACTCTTTTCACATTTCTCTTTGTATTGCTCTTCCTATTTCTGAACACCTTCATCTCAGTCAGATAACACTTCATGCTGAGAGCTGAAAGAGGTGAGAAGGGCAGATGCGGGTCATCTAGCACTCAATCTTGCCAACATTTTTGAATGTTTAGCTTGAGCTTTGCAGCACTGCCGGATGAGTGGGATTTGCAGGTTTTGGAGAACCATTACATTGAGTCCATTATGCTGACAACTGTACTGGATGGGATACAAATACAGACATAAAAATACAACACAGGAAAAGTGTATGTGCTGCAATATTCAGTAGTGTCATGTCTTTTTTTTTTTTATTAAACACTGTGTGTTTGTCTGCTTTAACATGAACTGCAATCGTTAGCATTTCTGGCTAAGTAGCTTACAGCTTACAGCAGCAACAAACTGGATACTTCCAAAGCCAAGAAGCATTTAATTAGCTAGCTACATTAGCTTGAGGTGGCTACAGGTTATGTTAAAAAAGCCTAGGATGGGATAGTTTACGGCCATAACTGTTATACTACTATAATCAGAGCGTAGGGTAACGTTAGCAGCTCTGTCCTGGTCTTTATTTGATTTGGGGAAGTTTAGCAGCCAAGCAGGGTTACACTAAAACAAAATAACAGTTAGATATTTTTCCTTGTCAAACTTATAATACTTAAACTAACTAGCTCTAAAATGCAATACAAGAACAATGCTGGATCTTTATTTTTATGTCTTCTAAGTTAACCTTTTGCCAGGAACATGTCTCATCGCTCTTAGCACAATATCATGTACTGTATGTTGCCATATATATATATATATATATATATATATATATATATATATATATATATATATATATATATATATATATATATATAGTAACAATAACTATGAGGCACAGAGGTTAGTGAACGGTCAATCGGCAAAAAAAACTGCACTGACATTCTCCTTTTGGAACCGGAGGCAGAATTGCGAGGTTAAAAATGGCGGACCAACCTTCAAAGAGGAGCCACGAGGGCTGACACACTTGAAGGGTCTGCCTTCCCCGTCCATAGTGTCTTCCACCTTCTGTCTCTTCTCAGCTGCCTCTGCTCTCCTCCTTTCAATCTCCTCCTTCATCTTCCTCTTCTCCTCCTGAGGAAGGAGATGTGTTTAGAGTTGGGGCAGTTCAGCACATTTGAGCACATTACTAGAAAGACATTAAGTTGCAATCCTTGATATCCATCATTTCTTTCTTTTGCAGTTGGAGTTGACAGGGAACTTTCGGTTCATTTCATTGGACCATATGTAGGTGGCTGGGTATAAGTTGAATGACTCTGACATGATTTATGGGTAATTATATTGAATAGCATATGCCACCAACATGATCAACAATCAACAATGAGGGATACAGCAGACCCAGACAAAAGATATGTGCCACTTTTAATTGATTTGCTTACTTTATCTAATGAAGCTGGTCAGGAACAAATTCAATTACTCAGAGCAAATTCTTATTTACAGTGATCGCCTGCCTCAGTTTTGGAAAGCTTGAGACATGCAGACTATCAACAGTTTTGTTTAACAATTAATGTATGAATCATTTGTAGTGTATTCAGAAGAGGGCTGGTGCTTGGCAGTATATCAGCCCTCTTCAGCAGCCTTGTCTTGGTTAATTAGTCTCTCTGTATCTCTGGGACATCTTTTAATTACAAACCAAAAGGCCTCATTAACATCACACAAGAGGAGAAGAACGGGGGCAGATAGCGGGAGACGACCCGCCACGTTCAGAGCCAAGACCAACAAAGAAGACCAGTCAGGGTAAGAGTGAGAATGCAAGGGCCTCAGAGCGAGCGCATGAAAGGGAAAATGGACGACATTGCGTGGTTGAATACAGATGTGAACACATAGGAAGGAGGAGGTTATCACATTTGAGATACATAAGGATGAGGTCGTTTTAGGAGGAAGAGGGAATGACATGCATGAGTTACGAGTCGGGGACCCAAATAGCTTGAGTTGTGATAACAGTGAAGTATGGCGAGATAACGTCAGCGCGGCGCTAGTATGAGTGTGATGCATGGGTTTCAGCTCACACAGGTGTAAAGGCTAAATCAACATGGAAGTGGTGGTGTGAAAAACAAGGAACTACAAGAAATAAAAGGAATAAATGAGACAAATTAGCTTAAAATCAAATGTTATTTTGAGCAAAAAACACATTTTTCCACAGTGACAGCACCCTGCAGCTGGGAATCAGTCCTAACAAGTAAGCTAAGCTAACTGGCTTTCACTACGAAGTGGAAGCTAGTAAGCTTAGCTTGCTAGCTTCCACTGTCCAAATGAAATAGACACTTAACACGATGAAGTGTTAAATTGTTGTAAAGGGACAGATGTCTTAACCAGCACTATATGTGCTTGTTGAAACAGCTGTGTTACCATTAGTAGGCTATACAGCGGTATGTGCACCAGTTAGCATCATGTGAATTGACAGCATGGCTCCTAGCAACGCCAGCTCTCAGATGTCAGTCAACAGCTGCTATAGGAAACGCCCACTTAAACGCCTGAAGCTTCATGTTTCCCCAAATATGTCAAAAAACATTTTTATCCTTCTGTAAAAGGCTTGAAGGAAACTGAGGCACTCAAGAGGGTAAAGTTTAAAAAGCCTTTAATATATTGTTGGCTAAATCATTAAAACATGACAACGCGTTTCGGCCATTTAGGCCTTCATCAGGGCAAGTATAAAAAACTCTCTCCACACCTGAGCAGCAATCCATGCACACTGCATTGTGACTGACATTTTTATCCTTTTTTAATACATGTGATACTGTGCACAATAGCCGCAGTATCACTGTAGTTTATACACAAAAAAGTGGGGAATAAAATGTCAGTTAGACTTTAACAAATTATTAAAAAGAATGGATAAAAGAGAGAATAGAAAAATTGACAGACAGAGCTAAACTGATCACACCTCATTCATAAAGTGAAAAAAAAAGACATCCCCCTCTCTCCCCTACCTCCTCTCTGGCTTTTCTCTCCGCCTCCTCCTGCTTCTTCTGCCTCTCCTCCTCCTCCAGCACCTTCCTCCTCTCCTCCCTCTTCCTCTTCAGCTCCTCCAGTTCGGCTTCGGCCTCCTGCTGCTTCTGCCTCATCCTCTCGAACTCCTCGCTCTCAGCATCATCGCGGCGACGCTTCAGCTCCTCCAGCTTGCGCTCTGCCTCCAGGCGGGCAGCGTCGTCCTGATCGTCACCTGCGGACACCTCGGGGGACCGCACACTGCCGCGACTGGGACACACACACAAACACGGGTCAGAGCACACATGCAGGACACACAACAGAAACAAAAACTGAGGAGGTAGGACGCCAAGCTGGTTGACATTCAGGTTAACACTTGACATATGATACAAACTGAATATTTAAACATACACTCGAAGAATGTTTCTCTTTCCTGACGAGCAAACACATATAGACAAAAACAAATGTGCACACATACAAATACCAACAATCACCTTCGCTGAGATAATGTTCAAGCACATCTCAAGTTTCATCCAGTGTTTCACGCTGGGGATTAACTGCAGGTGACCCACGTCTGAAACACACTACTGCTCTGCTACGGCTGACTGCTGAACACAAACAGCTTGTTTGCTTGAAAATCTGATTCAGACATGCTTTTCAATTACTGTGCAGATGCCTTAGGCAATATTTGTCATTTGTCCTGTTTCAGTTTTCTTTCATTTTTCAGTTTCAATGGTAATGGGATTCTGTATTTGATGTGCCGCAGAACAGGAACCTGCTGTAAACAAGTTTTCTCAGGCCAGTTTAAATGTAACTTTGTAATTTTACTTATATTTTTCTGTATAATAGAAATGAAAAAAATTAATGCAATACGTCCATGCTTTTACACCAGCCTGAGTGACAAATGATACATGTCAGACTGCGACATCAGTAAGTTCCTGTCTGATTAAACTGCCTCTGTTCAGCATATACAAACACTGTGGCAGGTGTTATAACAAATATAAAGATTTTTTCTTCCATCATTTTCAGAGTAAGTACAGTATAATTCGGTAAATGCAGGACTATAATTTGTTTAAATTGGATGCAATCAATCATTTCTCAATCAAATATGTGTCTTTTCCTCACACTTCTGGATTTCTTATTTTGGAAAGAAACATTGAGCTTTGGTTGTTGTGTAGCTTGATCTGCTCAACTGACCTTTGTGTCAACAATATTAAGTTACTGCAGTAACTTTCCACAACTGGCCAAGTGTAGATAGGCACTGATATATCAGCATACTGTCGTAATTACCCAATATCAGCTTCATAAAGCAGTAATGTTATTTCTTCATTATAATGTTTTACTGCCAATATTGGGACAATTAGGGGAGGGAAAATTGAGTATGTATTAGGTTCAAAATAAAAGCTACATGCCTTTAAAAACACACAAAAAACAACTATTATTTTAATCATGACTGAATAAGTTATTTTTCATCTACATTTATGTAGGAAAATGTTGTTTATTTGGGTAAAAAGATCCATATTGGTGCATTCCCAGTAAATAGGAGAACATATTAGATAAAATAAACTATTTTGATTCTTAACATTTCAGCAATAAAGCACAGACTAGTTACATTCAGGTAATTATTTTTAATTTTCAGCCACACGTTCCTAACTGGCAACAACTTGGGACATGACCTTTGCTGAAAATGGGGTTTCTTGAATAATTCATCACACCTGGCTATCCCCGATCTGGCCTCAGTGGAAACCAGGAGGTCACTTGATGTGTGTGTGTGTGCGTACCTGAGGGTCCTCTCAGGTTTCCTGTGCTGTTTGAGAGCGGCCTCCTCCTCGTGCAGCCCTCCATTCAGCTTCCTCTGCTCCTCCCTCTCCATCCTGGCCCTGCCTCTCTCATTTTCCTGCAAAGAAACAACCAGGGGGGACAGTGAGCAAAGATGTGATTGGCGGGTAGGCAGAATGGGCGGAGTCTGCCATATGACATCACAGGATGTCAAATGAGAAAGAGAACGAGAGCACACCCCAAACAAAATAACACAGAACATCATATAACACAGCGTCCACTCCAGAATTACTACTGAGACAGGATTATCTAACATGTGATCAGCGTGGGAGTGTCTCCAGCTGTATATTTTCTATCTCTGACCATCATCAAAAAGTGTCATTATGTGTCCAAGCCCAATATGTACACCGCCAGTCAAGCTTTTAAAGCACCATATATGATTAACCTGTAGCACAGAGGGTCCATCTGTCTTACTGTTGATGCTGTCTAGCATAGTCTATGCATTTTTACCATAATAAAGGCTGAGCCGGTGGGCCTTTTCAGCACACCTGTCTTTAATAAAGCACTCGTTAAGACTCTCTTTACGACATGCCAGCCTGACCATTAATATGTACTTACTGTAATTAGGTCTTAGGGGCACGTCAGCTCAAAGAACGTGAAAAAAACACACTATTATTACTCGATGGGAAAAAGAAATGTCACAAGAAGTGTATCTTAACAGGGAAAGTGTCAAGAAACATGATGTGTCTTTGAGCTCCGTTGTTTACACCATCAAAGGCATTTTGAAACTGAGAGGAGCGCCCGTCAAAAGCTTGGAGTTTAAAAACGTACTGAACTGCTGCAAGTGAAAAATATGTTGTGGACAAGTTGGGTGGGATTTAGTAGTTCAATTCCCATTTCACATTTCTAATTTTAGGGGTTCTGAAATGAAAACAATCGTAGCCTGGTCTAGAACATTTGACTGGAAGTATACAAATGATAAGATGCCTCAGTGATATCCTTATAATATCCACTTAAAGTAAACACACTGATTATTTTAAATTACATTATGTCCCCCCTTCTGCAGTGAGTTTTTGGAGTGGAGTCAGTGTAATAAGTGTTGCTGCTCTCATAGGGAGGAAGACATGCAGAAAAGCACTGTGACCACTAAAACGTAGGCTCAGTTACCGCCAGTTTGCAAATGGCGCAACCCACACTGTGACGACATGGGGGTGTCTGGGTAATTTCAGCGTCTGGCTCCGACATAAATCACAAAGTCAACAAGATAGCCTCATTAAAATGATGTTTGATGGTTTCATATGGAAAGATTCTTGTTTACATATCTCTTAAAGATACATAAAGACACTGAAGTTACCCAGAGAGATTTTCTGTGCTGTGCACCACACCTCTACTAAAAAGCTTACCACATGAATGATACCTTATTATCCTCTGAGTGCAGTATCTCAGATACCTCATTGTCCTCTTCAGTGTCATTTCTGAGAGTCATAGACTTATTCTCTGATGAATAATCTACATAATCATCCCCAGGTACCTCCTCAGCCTCCTCTGATGCTACTGCATCTTCCTCAGCCTTTGACTTTGTTGACTTGGCCTGGTTTGAAATCTCACTGACTACTGAATGTGTTTCTTCTTCAGCGGGTTCCTATGAAAAAGGTTTATAGCAGTTCTTTGAAGGAAAGAGCAGTGATTGACTCAAGGATGTGCATTCAGAAGTCAATAAATCAATGACCATACCTTGTTTTGAATTTTAGGTTCTTCGGTCGATTCCTACAGAAACAAGCATTACATTTCCAGGGACTGTCAGCTACAAAAAACACAATAAACGGATGAAATAAACGAACAAGAATGACCACAGGTGACTCACCTGTTCCCTCAAGTAAGACCTTCTCGGTTTGTCCTCCACCACCTCCACTTTCTGCTCCTCCTCTTCATCTACACCCTCATCTGCTTCCTCTTCGCCCTCAGGAGCAGGCTCTTCTTCCTCTTGCTCCTTCTCCTCTCTCCTTGAGCTGTACGTCTCTGTCTTCTCCTCTTCATCCTCATTGTCACGGTAACGACCCCTACGCCAGGAGGATGGCCTCTCCTCTTCTGCATTGTTTTTCTCCATTGCGACGCTGTCGTCAACCTCTGTCGCGGTGGTGTCCAGCTCCTTTTGTCTTTCCAGCGCCTCCTGCATGCGTCTCTGCCGTCTCTCCTCGCGTTTGGCCATGCGATCCAGCAGGGCCTGGTCCTCGTCGTCTCCACCGCCTCCTCCTCCATAAGAGCTGC
Source organism: Gymnocephalus cernua (assembly GCA_023631565.1). Taxonomy (NCBI): domain Eukaryota; kingdom Metazoa; phylum Chordata; class Actinopteri; order Perciformes; family Percidae; genus Gymnocephalus; species Gymnocephalus cernua. Next base: position 14,996,199 of record CM042447.1, on the reverse strand, counting down.
TCACAGACACTGTCTCTGTCACACTAGGAGGAGCGAGAGGAGACAAACATTTCACTGTGTGGTCTTTTGTTAAAGAGGAAGAAGCCTGAAGCTAAAGCTGTTAAACTGCATGCATATTATCATCCCCTGTTACCACTGAGATATTCATGATCAAGGCCTATATCCTCTAACAGTTTCATAGCTGTTAAGTGGCAAGATATTTGTGTTTTTCATTTTAAGAAGTTGTCGGGTTTGGGTGTGAGTAAGTGAAGTACAGGTGATACTGAATGAGCATAAGCTTGGCGCCTTGACAAGAACAAAACAAAACAGCCAAAAACAGTGCTAAATGGACTTACTTGGGGCTAGATCTCTAACATGACACACAATGGAAACTACAGAAAAGGCATACATTTCCAAAACTTAACAAAAGCATAAGCCAGGTACAGTTTCTCGAAATATTTGGGACATGGTCAACAGCATAACTGTGACTTACACTGGCCACTGATACAATAAAAAATGATAAAAGAGCATGAATGCTCAAGCAAACCTTTGCAAAAGAAAAAAAATGAAATCCTAAATTTACAGAGAGACGCTGCCACATCAGTCAGCCCCTTTAGCCAGTATGTAGAGAATGCTGACAACTGGCTGTATTGACATGTCTCCACCACAGATATTCTAAAAAAAAATAAACTATTGGTCAGGCCTTAAAATAAACAGAAAACTAGTGAATATCTCTTGGTTTTCATGTCTGGAGTTAAACATGTGTTAACCTTGATTCAATAGTTCTTTTGTATGCAAGAGGAAAAGAAATTACTAAAGCCAGTATAATTCATCCTCTGGGTAACATGAAAGTCTGTACAAGATTTCAGGGCAATCCATCACATAGTTGTTGTTACTGTATATATGTAAGTTTGGACCAAAGTGATGGACCGACTGCAAGGCTTAAAACCTATGTGTTTATTATACATCTCTTTCAACCTACCAAATACCAACAGTATTTGTAATCCACCTCATTCCAAATAGCATGATTCAAAATATTCTGACCTAAAAGTCTGGCAAACATTATCCTTGCATCTACACAATCAACAATGGCTTGTCAACACTAGGTTCTGTCTCAGCACCCCCCTGCACAATCCCCTTGTTGTTTTACTTGCCCAGGATGTATCTCTGAGCTCATAGAGAGGAAACATTCATGTCCACAAAGCGGTGACTGTGTTGCTCAATGTCAGAGCAGCCCACCACTTCCACTGAAGCCAAGACGATTGATCGCATAGCCTCAAAAACGGCATAGAAACGGATAGTTAGCCCCTTTGTTCCTATGGCAGTCCTTCTGATGGATAGGTATGAGATCATGAGTTTGTTGTCATGTTGACAGCTGGGACTGGGTAGAGAGCGGAGTTCAATTCTTGCATAAGTTGACTTAAATGTAGGGCTGGGCGATAGGGAGAAAATCAGATATCACGAGATTCTTGACCAAATACCTCGATATCGAAATTGCGGCAATTTTCGAGGGTTGACAATTGGTGCTTTAACAAAATATCTTCACACTTAGATTTTAGATAAATAAATCATCAGTAATGTGGACATCATGTCTAAGTGGAGAAAAGGCAAATAATAGAACTGCTAGAACAGTCTGGTAAGCTCATAAAACGACATCACTTTACTGTAATGCAGCCTCTAAAACCAGGAAAAGACAACACTGATGTCATATCACAATATTACGATATCCGAAATCTAAGACAATATCTAGTCTCATATCACAATATCGATATAATATCGATATATTGCCCAGCCCTACTTAAATCTATAACAAAATAATTAAATGGTTTGAAAAAGCCACTTCACAGAATTGCATCATACAACACCTGACAATGTTACAAGTGTATGTAATGTTACAGTGTTTTTACGCTCTAACGTAAGCTAATATAGCATGTCTAGCTAACTAGCTTACTACAGTAATAACTAAGTGTTCCAGTGCTTCCGGTGTTACACAAAAAGCCCTGTTCAATAGTGCATCCACTGTGCAGCTGTTCCTGGATGCTATCAGATTTGAGCTATAACGTCTGGTCTGGGATTTATTGGATTTGGGGAAATTTGAAACTCCAGCAAAGCCCAGCTTATGTTACTTGGAGTTACCTGACATAGTATTTTCCAAACACATTGGTTAGTCTTTACACTAAAAGCCATTTCTATTGTAATATTAAAAATGGAAACACAGAAGCACGTAAGCTAAGCAGCCAAATAGGGTTAAGTTAGAACAAAATAACAGTCTTGACTTATGCCTAGTCCACACGTACACAGGTATTTTTATAAACAGAGTTTTCCTTCGGTTAAAAAAATAAATCTCGTCCACACAAGCAAGGTTTAAAAAAACCTCAGTCCACATGAAAACGTAACAACATGCTATCAAGTGCTGTCAAGAGCATGCTAAAGCAACAGGTGGCGATATAACCCTAACCGTTAAACCATGTTGGCCAATCAGAAGCCTGAAGTTCCCGTAGAGGTCCGACCGGGTCTCGTTCGTCTCGTCCAACACCGACGACAATGGCGGCGAGTTCTGTGTCGTGGGAGTGTAGTCATAAGTAGTGACTTGCGGTGTATTGCATTCTGACACCTGTTCCGCAATATAATGGGAGAACTGTGTGCATTTATCTGTATATATGTAACAAGCCCTGTTAGCAGTTATTAGCAGCAATATCTTAGCTACGTCCGCTATTGCAGAGATTCGTCTCATGTCGCTAAAGAAAGGTGATAGTGGATGTCAAACAAAGGAGACAACAGTGCGCACTCCGACGTCACAAGCCAAAGTCACCGTTTTCACTGGCTACACAACACCAATGCAACCGGAGTTTCTAAAAATCTTCACCCTGGCAAGAGTTTCCATATAAAGGTTTGGTTTCAGTGACCTGATACAGTGTTTGCGTGTATACGAACGGCCTAACCGTGTAGAAAAAGCTGCACTTTTGAAAATACCTGTGTTTGTGTACTCAGGGCCTTAGTCTTTTAGCACAATATCATGTCTAGCCATAAAGTGCATATTTAAAAACTTTCTCATTTTAAAAAGATTAAAAAGCCTCCTGGAAACCGAGTTTTAAACAAACTTGTGTAGCTAACGTTAGCTTGCTAGCTACAACTAATAAATTAGCCAGAAACTGGTGTTATTACAGCTAGCGAACTCTACAATTGCCAGCTAGAAAACCAGTCCTATGACTGGTTGTGTTGACTTATGTCTGGAATCAAAGCTCCTCTTACCATTAATGTTGAGCTGTAAACGACCACCATTATCATTGTTGTATCAACTATTACTGTAAAAGCAAAAAAAAAAAAAGCTTGACATGCATAGCAACAGTAGCTGAGAGCTTAGCGAATGGTCAATTGTTTAATGAAAGAATAAAACAATTGACCGTTCCCACTTTCCAGAAGTTTTCAAATAATCTCCAACCCTACAATATACTGGTTTGTTTTTGCAGCAGAGGTTGTGAAATAAATTTTGGTGACATTCTTCTTAGTTGTCCTGGCATTTTTTCACACATAAAGAATTTAACAGGGCGTGATGAGATAACAGTGACATTTTGTTCTCTCCCTCTTTCCCTGCTGCTCTTCTGCCCCTTAAGCTAGACCAAAAATTAGGAGCAAAACAGTCGACTTTATATTTGTCGCAGACAGTGTCACCTGTGGCTGTTGGTCATGACCAGACTGTCTGGCTGTCCGCTTGGCTCCTCACCCTCCCTGCCCTTCATCCTCTCCTGGCGTGCCCTGCGCCTTCTCTCGCGGGCTGCCTCCTCCTCATCATCATCATTCTTCGCCAACCTGAGGGAGACAAAAGAAGAGAGATAGAACGGGTGAGGACACAAAACAGAGAGCTTTTTTCGGCTTCAACCTTAAACCTCACCCCCTTCTGCGCTTCCTCAATTTAGCTTTACGGTTAGAAACTTCAAAGTGACCGATTCTTTAAATAGCACTGTAATCATCACATTGACCAAATCTGGTGGATTTATCCAAAGTTTTTTTTCTTCTTCTCTCCTATCAGGCTGGTCTGTCAGCTGTGCAACAACCACTACTTCTTATCGTGGAAGCAGTTTTCACGAGTTGATAAAACCTCAGCCTGGAGACATGGCTTGGCTGAGGATAAGAGAGAGCCAGAGAAACAGTTCTGGGCCCACAACTTGTACTGGTCTGGTCAGTGTTGGAACAGAGCTTGCTGTATGTACTGCAAAACAACCACTAGCCTTAAAAGTTTATATTTCTACAAGGAATTTAATACCATATTAAATCTAGAAATCACATTTTTCTTGGGTTAATAAAAATCTTGTGTCATAACAACTTAGACATGGGTGGAGTGAGCTTTGTTTCAAATACATTCTAGAAACAATCTCAGTTTAGCTGAGACACTCATGTCAGCACCTTCCCAGTTAAAAGGAATAGTTTGTCATTTTTGGAAATACACTTGTTGGCTTTCTTGCAGAGAGTTAGAAGATCGATACCACTCATATATGTACGCTAAATATTATATAGAGTGTGGTCTAGACCTACTCTATCTGTAAAGTGTCTTGAGATAACTCCTGTTATGATTTGATACTATAAATAAAATTGAATTGAATTGAATAAATATGAAGCTACTGAAGTTTAGCGTAGCACTAGGATTGGAAGCAGGGGGAAAAAGCTAGCCAAAAAGGTAAAATAAAATCTGCCTACCAGCATCTCTAAAACTCATGAATTAAAATGTTATATCTTGTCTTTTTTAGTATAGCTGTTTCCCCCTGTTGCCAGTCTTTTTAGCTAAGCTAAGCTAACCGGCTGCTGGCTGTTGCGATGTATTTAACGGACAGATGTGAGAGTTGTACCAATCTTCTCATCCAATTCTCAGCAAGGAAGCAAAACGTTGATTTTCTATGATGTTGACTGGAGCTTTAAGATATTGCTTCTTGGTTTAATAAAATTCTTGACAAAAGATTTTTGTTTTGCTGATATACCCATGACAACACAAATATCACTTTCCCAGTTTATTTCTTTCACAACCTAAGAATGCATCCAAGTATATAATTAGAAGAAAACTTAACCCTGGGATATCTTACCAGTGTGAAACACAGTTTCCCTTTTGGTGATGTATTTTCTTACTACTATGCATAAATGCTCAAGCATACAGTAGATGAAGAGCAGTCACGCCAGGTCGTGTAAGGTAAAAATATTTTTTTTTTGCTTTAGATACAAAAAAATCGAGAACTGCTTATTTCTAGTCGTTCCATCTTGCCCTGCCATTAGCAGCGATAAATCCATTTTAAAAACCAACCGCCCATATCCTTAATATAGCAAAATCCAAAGCAGACATGCAGTGGATTATGCATGTCTTTATTAAATGCAGTGGTTTAAGCAAAGGGTGCGGCTGCATACAATCATCAACACAACTCCATTGTTCAAAATCTAGTTGGCTCGTGAGCTACTGTATATTTATGTGCTTAAATTTGATTAAAAGCAACAAGTTGAGGCCTCTCTCTGGAGCCAGTCCAAAGTCACTCTGGGAAATTCAGAATACTTAACTTAAATACAAGTAGACAGGTTTAGGGAAAGACACGTAAAAAGTAAAGTATATTTAATGCTGTATTATAAATCAAAGCATCATAAACTGAGGATATCTTACAACAGTTATATACAACCAGAGACGGAAATTTTACCTTTATTCTAAAGTACCAAATTAGTTCCCAAACGGCTGTGTTTCTGGCCACCTGACATCTATGAACTCAGCTCCATGCTTGATCTATGTTGCCCCGACTGACCTTTACACTCCCATTGCTAACCACATGCCTAGCTACCTGACATCACAGCGCCGCCTTTGAGGTCAGCCAGCGAAGCGTGCTATTGCATGTTAATTGCAACATGTGTGGTGAGCTGAGGTAAAGCTGCTTGGGTTTATGTGAGGTTTTACGGCTTGTGAACAACTGTTTCCTTCTTCCTTTCCTTCCCCTTTGCTGTTCTTTCCGCCTCCCATTTATTTCTCTCAGATGAGGAATGTTGTCATAACAGAACAGATGAATCTGTTAACGCCCAAGCTGGACCTACGGGACGGTCACATCTGTGACGTCAGGCAATGATTTACACATGTGCATGTGTGTGTGCTTAAATCTGATAATTCAGCATATTTAAGTGTAGAAAACTGGTCAAACCCAGATTAGTTTTTCAACCTTAAAGCTATCGTATGTAACACCAACCATTGTGGCCACAAGTTACAATGACAATATATAATGGCAAATGCTAAAATGTAGCATAATAAAGCACAAGAGCATAGTACAAACTGAATCTGATATATCCATTTCAAGTTTGCCAGTGTTTGCTAACATTAGCCACAATGAGCTACTGGTCATACAAGACCTAGTAAAGCTGCAGTATGAAGTGACAGGGGTTTTATTGCTCCACAATTCAGCTTTTTTTTAAAGGAAGAATGTGTCATTTCTTTTTTCAAAAGTTACATAGTGTCACTTTCAATAATTTCTTTCCCCCAAAAATCTAAGTATTCTTTTTCAGTTGCATTCATCTTCCATCAAATTAAATTGAGTTCCCCTGCAGTAGAAAGTACATTAACTCTTATTTAAAATGCCAGAGAGATATGTTGTTTCTTTGGAAAGAAAATGGTGAAACAACTGCCTTAACTCCCTGGGGACTGCACCATCCGAGAAACAGCACCAAATGTCATGAGAAAGAGAAAAAGACAACAGCTAAAAATGGAACAAAAGAGTCCTTGGTGATGACAACAATCTCAGGGTTAAAGATTCCTCAGTAAGAGAAAGGAACAAACTCCTAAAAGCTGAATTAGCATTCCTGTCAATCACAGCCTTGGCTAGAGACGCGTACACAACCAAAGCCCTGATTTCATATCCCCTTACCTAGGCCCCAAACTCTATCAGCATACTGACACAAAAGTATGGGGAAAGGTGAAAATGGGGATAAGGAGAGAAAAAGAAATTGCAAGTGAAATAGAGAGTGAGGATAAAGAGAAGTGGGAAATGAAAAACGGGAAAGGAAAGGGCGTGCACGATAATGGAAAAAGGAGTAGTCTGCAGATTTTATCATAGACGACATCTTTTCCTGTACAGAATGATGTGCAGCCACAGTTATAAACTTCAGGTATGCGTGTCTGTCAGAATAAAGTATGCAACAGATGGCCTTTTCTTGGGTGGCCAAGTACAGTATGTAAGGAAAGCAAACTGCACACTATTAACTGACAGCTAATATGCACTTCCATGTGGCAGCTGGGTTACAGCTGAAACGGAAATTAAAAGTCTTGTTACACATGTGCATAAAGTCCTAATTTTCTTGGGTTTTTTTTGCTGCACGGTACAGTACAGCGATGCTGATTTAAGCAGGATTCTGTCTTCACATAGTAACCTTCTGCGTGGACAGCACCGGCACACAAAAAATCGCCATCCGCGGGCCTATTAGGGAGAAATATGTCCAAATATTTTCTTTACAGTGAAATATCTCAGAAATGTCAGTGAAAACAATTTGGTAAAAGCCCATGAGAAAAAACTTCTTCACCCCTCCTCAAGAGGAGAGGGACAGAGGAAAAGGGAGGGAGAAAAGTAGAGAGGAAGATCGAAAAGAAAAGCTGCTGTGAACAGAGGGGAGGGGAGAAAAGGAAGGGATGGAGAGGGAGAGGGAAAGAGGGTGGGGGCTCTGCTTACGCTGTCAGAAATGCTGACCCATTCCCACGCTGGCCTCTCTGGACTATTTCCCCTTCCTACCGCCGGCCCAAAGAACCACAACGTACCCCATATGTCTCCCTTCCCCACCCTGCGCTTTGCTGGGCTGGCTCCAAGAATACACAATGTTAGAATTCCCCTCGACTGCATTTATTCTTACTCACAGATGAACGAGGCAGTACAACATGCATATAAAACATAAATATACCACTTCTCTTTGGGAGTAAAATAGTATGATTAGGCTTCAAAAAATCAGCAGCAATAGCTCAACTCCTGTCGAAGTTGATGTGGTGAGTTAGAAGTTGACATACATGGCTCCACCTTTCCCTCCCTATCTCTATCGCTTTATCTGCATCTCCCTCTCTCTTCCTGACAGAACCAACAGGTTTATGATACAGGACCTGGGTCATGTTTGGAACGCTCCATTCACCCTGGGCGAGGATTGTTTGGCATGGCTCATTCACGGAGGATGGGTGTTATTTCCTCGGCCCTTCCTGGTCTCTCAGGGGGAGGGCACGGCACAGATGTAAAGAAGCAAAAGGAGGAAGAAGAGGATGGTGGAGAGAGAGAAAGAGGGGTTAGAGTGAGAGAAGGAAGAGGAGACTAAGAGATTGAGTGAGTGGGGAAGAGGAGAAGGTAGTGCATTTTAAAATGTTAGAGGAAGGCAAGGGGAAGACGAGAAGATGGAAGATGTGAAAGTAAGAAGAGAAGGTGGAGGAGGTTTGGGAGTGAAGGGGAATGGAGAGAGTGAGAAGAAAGAGGAGAAGAAGAATAAGGAGGATGACGGATTGAAAATTAAAGTGGAAGTAGATGAGGTGAGAGGAGATGAAGCAGGGAGAAGATGAGAGTGAGGAAGCTGAAGAAGAAGAGGATAGAGCGGATGCATAAGGAAGGAGAGCAGGAGATGGAGTATGGCGAGAAAAGGGAGAAATGGCAACTAGAGAGAAACAGAATGACCTTCTCAAAAAGGACATCAAGAAGACATCATCAACATTGTATATTTAGCAAAGTTCTACATAAATTACATAAAAAGGAATATTTGCTCATTTAAGGAAACATGCCTATTTGCTTTCTTGCAGAGAGCTGAGAATGAGAAAATTGATACCACTCTGTCTGTGCAATAAATATGAAGCCACAGTCAAGCAACGGTTAGCTTAGCTTAGCATAAAGACTAGGTGATGGCGAAGGACTTAAACCGCACCAAAAGTGTAAAAATGACTATGTGCAAGTTGTGGTATTACTGAGGGTTATGTGACCAATCATCTTCTTATCTAACTCTCAGCAAGACAGCCGAAATTTGAGTATTTTTCAAGTTGTTCCTTTACCTGTTCCTTTAACTGTCCAACATATAGCAGTGATGAATCACCATTGCGGCCGTGCAATATATGTGCAATGTGCAAATATTCTGTTGAGGACAATGAACTGCTCCAGCTGCATTTAGCAGTGAGTAACAACAGCTTGTTTTGGTAAACTATGGGTACTGTCACTGTTACAAAAGAAGACTATTTCTAGCTGAAGCAGACACCCTTTGGTCAGTGATTAACTGGGAAAATTCCACATCCATGTGCTCTCTACGGGAAAAGACTAAAAAAAAGTTGCAGTCGAGACATTCCTCTGTGTTTCATTGAACATAAATGTACTATAGCACTGATGAGCGGGGGCACTAAAGAGCACAAGAGAGTGTGAGAAACCTCGGCAGAACAGAAAACCATGTGTGTGTGTGGCTTTACTGAATAGAACTAGACATGAATTGAAGCCCATTGTGCACCTCTATGTCAACAATCATTTTCTTACAACTATAACTGAGACTGATGTAAGACAGGGAAGCTTGGCTGTCCCCCCCCCCCCCCCACACACACACACTCTTCAGGAAAGTGAATGGAGCTTGTCAAACCTTCATCACCTGATGCTGATCCAAACACACATGCACGCTACAGCGAACGCCTGCATGGTTAACTGAACGCACGCACGCAGCCTATGCACATGCACACAGCTTACACAGACTATGGGACACATACACACACTCTCTCACACACAGACAATCTCACTGTCCCAGCATGTAGGACACAGCTCATGGAGACCTGGCCAGTAAACACTTATAATAGCCAGGAATTTGGCATTCCTACAGCCGTTATTATATGGCACCACACTCTCTCTGCGTCTCTCCGCCGTCTCACAGCGTGCTCAGTGATGGTTGAATGGAAGCAGGCCAATGAGACAACATGTGGTTTTGACTAGTCCAACCGAGAGGGGCATGTAAATATTGATTGTTTCAATATATTGGCAGAAATGGAAACAATGTAGAGATGTAATCTTTTATCAAAAACAGAAGCGGCGTGTTGCTCGCCAGATGAAATCATTGTTGCTCGGACCAAATAAACAGTCATGAACAAACTCCCGCCGAGCTGAAAATGTAAATGTCCAAGGCGCTTACAACTCATACTCTTTTTCACTCTTGGTCCATTTCTCTTTCAGTCAGTCAGTCCTCATCTCTTCCCTCTGTAGGCTCTTCTTAGTCTACATTTTCTGCCAAATTTCATCTTCTCTGTGTAACATAAACACGGCAAAACTGCATAAATAATTCTAAGAGCAGGGGGTTTATGGGGGTTTTAAGCAATGAAAATATAACAACGGCATTGACCTTCCCTTCAATCAGCTATTTAGAGTGCATCTGGGGAAATGAGCCATAAAAGTCTGAAAGAAGTTAAAACAAAAAAATGCCAAGAGGGAGAACACTGCGTAACTGTTACACAAAATCAAAATGTTATTTTTGTTATTTTAAGGTAAAGATCCTGTAGATCTTTACCTTAAAATAACAAAAATGATTCTGAGGTTATTGAGGTTACAAAAGCTTTTGATAATGGAATGGAAGTAATATGTGTGTATGTAAGTAAGTTCGTCATATTTGTTAAAAGGGTCCCTTAAATTTGGTTATTAAAGCTGCACTAAGCAATATGTTTAATAGATCAAATGACAATGGGTAACGTGACAGGCATCCCAAGTAGTGACAAACTCAGACGTATCACCTTTAAGTTCATTGTTTATGTTTGCGGGCCTCCACACTTCGCTCTCATCAACCTTGTTTCTGGCTAGAGCAAGCAGCTGTTTTCAGCATAAAAGCTCTGATGAACCCACTCTACGCTATCTACCCAGCTCTGGATGACTGACGGGCAAAGTTAGCAACTAGCTGGTGAACATAGAATTGCATTTAGCTGCTAAGGAGACAGATATTTCCATCAAGAGATGGTGGAGACCAAAACAGAGCTAAAAGAAGAGGGGATATTGGACTTACCAGGGCTTGACAGTAACAGTTGCCTGGTTGCCATGAGTCAACTGGCAATCATTTCATGGCCTCTGGTTTCCCCCTTTGGCAATCACCTGTTCAATATTTTTAATATAAAAATCTTATTTCAAAAGAAGTCAATATTTTATTTGGTTGTCTCCGATAAGTTTAAACACTACGTTTGTGCGCAACACAATATTTCAGCTGTGATGTGCAACCGCTTTCCACACATCCTCACGCGTTTGCCGTGAAAACATACAGGCAACGCAATTTTCTGTTCACGTTAACGGCGAATGTTAAAATCCGGTGCTAATATGGCACCGGTGCCCGGTATCTACTGGATAGAATAGCAACGTGGATTTCGGTGCCTCCTTACGGTGCCACTTAAATGTCTGCGCTGCTCTCTGATGCTCCGAAACAGACATTACAGGCAACAGAAACATCGCTGCATGTCACGCTAGTAAACACTAATAACACGTTACACTTGGCAGCAGGTAATGTTAGCCTGCCATTAGCTACAATAGTAACCAGATTCAACATGGTTAAAATGCTGACAGCTAAACGGTGTAAAAGTGTGACTGTATTTAACTGCAGAGGATTCTAACAGCGGGACATACAACCGCCTGCCGGTAAAGCTATGAGCTAAAAGACCCAAACTAGCTCTGGTCACTGCTGCTGTCGGAAAAACAACACACGGGACTAAATGTTGCGTTTACTTAAAACTGGTAAACCTCGTGGTGCATTCATAGTTATGTAAAATAACCTTTTCTCATCTGTTTTTGTCTTTTAACAGCAATTTACTGCTGAAAGAAGTAATTATTGTTAAAAGTTATTGTTTTTACATTTTTAATAATCATTCAAATTCCCCCCTTTTTTGTGCTGATCCGAAAATGTATCCGATCCGTGACTCAAAAAAACTGTGATCCGAACCGTGAATTTTGTGATTCGTTGCATCCCTATTTGAGAGGGATGGCAAATTATATTGCAAGCCATTATCTCCTTGTTATATTATTAAAGTGTGTGGTATAGTTACATAAGAAATGAATTGCTCCAAATATAGGCAGTTTAAAACATGGCAACCGTATTGTCAATTTCGGCAAAAAAAGCTGATGCCTGGTTGCCAAGCTTGCAACCACTTTAAAAACTTAGCGTTGAACCATGCTTACATTTGCCAGGTCGCCAGAAACATGACTCCATGAATGAATGACAAGGTGACAACTTTATAATGTGATAATACTGTATGTCCTTGTTGTGTTTTTAGCTTGTTCCATGGCCCCCAAGTGACCAAAAACAATGAATGCAATTTTAAAGAACTGTGACCAAGATATGTACTACTATACACTGGCAACACTGTTTATTACCACAAGTACAATTGAGTATATCTGGCACTTCTGTACTGCAATTTTTTGTTACTTATCGGCTGATATTTATTCGGATACCATATATCTCTGATAAGCTATTTGAGTGATAATATTGGTCATGTAGATTTATCGGTCGCCTTTATTCACTACCCAGAATAAATAAGTAGTAGAGTAAAAAGACCCTTGTTGGCCTCCATGGCATACCCCTGTGGAAATAAACTTGGCACCATCCATACAGCACCCGCAAGCTGGCTGACACTTTATTTTCAACAAATGACTTAACCCTGAATTTTATTACCTAGTATATCTCCTTCACTATTGTGGATGGTGTGCACGGTTTTGCAGAATTTATACAAGAAATGCTATTTTACCTTGAGCAAAAGGCCTTCTTTGTCATAGAAACATTATCAGTCAGAAACTTGTTTTTCATCAGTGATGGAGTAACAGGCTCGAACAAAACTCTTCCCACAGATACATCAAACAGGTGAGTGACCTTGGCCAGTATCTGCATCCACATCAACCTCATCCTTAATTGGAAGGGCTGCGGCACAGATGAAGAGGCATTTGTGAAAAGGCTCTATAAAATGCTTCCTTGGCACGCTGTATCAAGCTCTCACAAAAAAGTCCCTTTTTACTAGTTTTGATTACTACACTTGGCGTGTTAACACTCAATCAATTTGTTGAAATGAACTTTAGCTTAATCAATTTCTTCCATTGAATCAAAGGGAGTTCACAAGGCTGCGGTATCTGGGAGAGAAAATTGGAAAGAGGGAGGGAGGGCGAGACTGAACATTCCCACTTAAAGGTCATCTCATTGCTTATCAGATTTTTTAATCAACCTTTTTTTTCTTTCTAGCCTGGGTTGGGGGAAGCCAATATTTGCTGAGCGATGTTTTAAAAGACCAAGAGGAGGGTCTAAGCCATTAAAGCTGGCTCCCTCTTGCTCCAACTTGGCAAGAACATCAGAGGAGGCGCGCGGTGCATTGACAACCAGAGCCTCATTACACAACCCAGGCTGCTCCCTCAGCTTCACATAACCAAAGTAGTAAGATCTTCAATGATGACAAGTTCGGTGGCTGGCTGCAACTTCAAATTAATCCATTGTTGAGGACTGACTTTTTAAACATTTTCTGATTTGCAAGAGAATTAGTTGGAAAATCCTGGAGTATTAATCTGCAGACGTGAATGACGAGAATCAAATGGGTCTTACCGTTCGGCCTCCAGGCGCATCTCCTCCCGCTTCTGCCTCCTCAGCTCCCGGCGCCGCTCAAAGTCCATTTCCTCCATGATTGTGCCCTGAGGGATGACATCATCAAACACAGACATGTTCTTTTACTTAATTTCAGGAAGGAAGAGAGGAAAGAAAGACAATAACGCATTCATTTAGATATCCTGATAGGGCAGACATGCATGTTTACTTTTATAAGAGTATATGAAGAGGAATATGTATAGTTATGTTTGCAAGACAGAATAATGGTAGTTACACTGTACTTATTTTTTCATATCATGTCTGAAAACGTCTTATCTGTTGTAATGTTTTATGTGGACCCCAGGAAGAGTAGCTGATTTTCTGCATCAGCTAATGGGGATCCTAATGAAATCAAATAAAACCAGTCAAACAAAGCCTTCACTTTCTGGTTATCAAAGTACTTTGTTTAAAGTCAGAATCCTTAAGATTTTCATTAAATTCAACCTTATTTTTTTTACTGGATTCAAATTGCCTTTACACGCACAGGGGATTCACAAGAAACGAGGCAGCACTGTAATCCAGAGTTACTGTTACAGCCGTGTCACAGCTGTATATGTTACTGGTAATGGAACATGCTACTGCTGCTGCTTTACGTTAAAAGCATTTAAGATGCGAAACAGGGGGTGGCTTTTATTGTGAAGCAGCCACAGGAAGCACAATGCATTTGTCTCCGGAGTTTGCGCTAACAGCAATCACTCATCAAAACTGTCATTTTGAGGATGTTTTCATCAGCATATTTAAATTTTTGCAAGGAACAAGAATAGACGAGTAGCTGCAGAGTAAGTGTTTGCTATGGTATTTAACCGCTATTACACTTATTGTAATCACAGCTGACGCCAAATCAACTTGAAGTACAATCCATCTTGACACCACATGTCAAACGTGTGTAGCCATATCTTTGTGTTTAAAAGCCTCAGCCTTAGGTGACAACTGCCTGGCTGAAACCTATGCCTCAAAACTTTGGTGGAAAACAGAGGTGAGGCAGACAAAGAAGAGCAGAGATACAAAGACGGAGGAGGGAGAAGCCAACACAGGATGTTAACTCAGTCAGTTAAGAGCAACTCTCACTAAAAATATGCCGCTAGGGTACGTGACTGGATGTGCAGTGAGGACCGAGACCACCCAGGAGCTGCTGAGCCTCCATCATACATCTACGATCCCAGCTAAACCCCCAGCAACATCTTCAATACACTGGAGCAAAGTAAACAGACCCTAGCTGAGCACAAGAATGATAGAGGTGCATGGCAGTCCGCGGGATAAAAAGAATAGTCACACTAAAAACACTTTATCCTTCTTGGTGAAACAACATGAGTAGGAAAGTGACTGTGGCAGAAAATAAGATGCTTTAAAGTGCAGTAGGACAATTTGGAGAAACAAAGAAAGAATTTTGACCGTCATACCTTGAATTAGCCTTCAAACAATGTGTTTTTCTTCACACCATACCAGCTTTTCACAATGCTCTCTCCAAACAGAGATACAATGCAACAACAAGTAATAGACTGCAACAGCCCGGCCTCAGCTGACAAAAAAGGCAAATGCCTGTTCCCTTCCCCTTTCTGCTAGTTGTCCCTCCCTCCATCCCTTAGTGACCTCCTTCCTTCTTTCCCTCAGCCTTACCCCCTCACTCCCTCCCTCCCTCCATCCTGTCTCTCTTTCTCTCCCTATCTCTACTGTTAACTTTTCCTGTGTTGTTTACCTACATGTCAGAGCTTGGCTAAACTCTGTTCTAGGACATGATTTAGCTCTTGAGCCCAGCTTCCTGTGTATTATAAGCATGCTTGTTTCTTTTATCTGCAGTTGCATACAGGAGGGGTCAAAGAGAGCCTCTTTATACATTGACATCTGTATACGAGTATGCATGCACACAAGCATGTAGTTGCAACATTACAGTGTTTGGGTGCATGCATTCACACTAAGCGTACTAATGAGCACGCACAGATGTACAGGAAACACACAGACAGAAGTGCTAAAAGAAACCATGACTCTGAGGGACCCTTCTAACCCTCACCCTCCCCACTCCATCTTCTCCCCCAGTCTCCTCCCCCCATGTGAGCCTGTACAGTAAACACAGCCTCGTCTCCCCGCTATTACACTGTAAATGCCTATGTGACTCGGAAGAGATATTTTAAATACCGCAAAAATTCACTCTCTATGTTTCAGATTCACTCTTAGTGTCATTTCTGAAACGAGGAGGAGGGCAATTGGCACTTGGATGTGGGGTTATTCATACAACCATAATTAAGATGAAATGAGAGCAATAACTAAAACCGACAAGGCCTCCAAACATCACCAGTCTAATCACATACTTCCTAGAACCAGCGACGCCAAGGGAGATTGTATTAGTAACACAAGCACGACAGCATATAAACTTGAAGTTATTGTTGCAAATAATGTGTGATTTATGCAGCTGAGAAGACCGCGTTTTTCATTCGGTGTTCAGTTTTGTACATAAATGAGTTATAGACCATTTAAAAGCATGACATTTACAATGTAAATTAGAATAAAAGTAGGTTTGTCAACAAAATGATTACAAAGTGGACCATGCAAAATTTTACATGAATAATAAACCTGAGATAATTATATTTTTTCAAGCTGATATATGATGTAAGAATAGGGCTGCTGACTGAATGCAGCACAGTCACATTGTCTCGTCTCCACATGGAAGAGCACCAGGCGTAGGACAGCAGAGGAAGCCTGTGGCTTGCAGACAAGGCCCTCAGTAAGACATAGAAATGTAACTGTTGTGTATATCACTGGAGGGACCACCCACACTTTGCAAAAGCTAACAGAGGCAGAACGAGAAAAAGACAGCATTCCATTAAGTTGAGCAACCTACAGTAACAAGTTTGTGATATTTTCAGAATTTTTACAACAGCCTATCTTAGCCTGTCCGCTGTAAAACCTCTTGTTCCTTCCTGTCGCTGCATCTGTACATTTTTTCAACCATTTATCACTAAAACCTTCATCATACATCCATCCATCACATCCTCCCTTCTTATTCTCTCTCTTTTCTCTTCTCCTCCCCCTCTTTCTTTTTCCCTGTCTGCACCAACCTTCTACAATAGCTATAATGACACATTTACCAGTCAAATTACTACCTGTCGAGACTGCCAGACCCTGGCACAGAACCCAGCGTCTAAGTGCCAGTCTCTTAAAAAGTCTTAAAAGCCAAGTTGATATTATCCTGACAGCCACTGGGATTACAGCACTTTATAATGCCTCTATCTTCTCAAGAAGTCTTGAGTTAAAAGCACCAAAAACAATGGGCCCTATTGGCCAAATGAGGCACAAAGTAGCTCAAGCAACAGTCTGGCAGTAGCTGAATAAGTATGGGCAAGCAGCACATCTATTTTTGGCTTTGGTGAAATGTTCCTAACGCTGGTTAAGCATTCTGTGAGAAGAGAAGACTGCAGCTTTTTGGTCAGATTTCTTACTGTGATACTCAGAGCAACTATCCCCTCACAGCCTTTGGACAAACACATTAATCTCCACATTATGGCTATGGAGCTATGTAAGGAATGCTCCTATTTAACCTAACTTGAAAGAGCCTCCAAATTACTCATTCACATGCCAGTTGCAGACAACTCCTCCTTTGGAACTTTTTTGTGTGCCTGTTTTGGTTTTTTAATAAAGGGAATCAATGTGAAGATAAACAAGTCAAAACTAGCTTAGCGCACGTTATGTGCTTGCCAGCTGTGAGGTTGGCAAATAAAGGAACAATGATGACTTGTTGCAGCTGGTGATTACACGGCTTAGTCACAAATCACCAGAGGTGGGACCAAGTCACTGTTTTGCAAGTCTCAAGTAAGTCTCAAGTCTTTGCACCGAAGTCCCAAGTCAAGTCTGAAGTCAAGTTCTGTTTAACCTATTGTTTAACTTATTTTAGAGAATGTGTGACATGCACCTACAACACCAAAACAAATTCTTGTATGTGTAAAAAACATACTTGGCAATAAAGCTTTTCTGATTCTGACGTCAAGTCAAGACAGGCAAGTCCCGAGTCAAGTCCAAAGTCAAGACAGGCAAGTCCCGAGTCAAGTCCAAAGTCAAGACAGGCAAGTCCTGAGTCAAGTCCAAAGTCCTAACTTTGTGTTTTGAGTCATGAGCAACGCAATATTCACCAAATCTAAACAGAGTAATAATAAATTAAATTTACACAAATCATGAAGGCCTCTCTAAATGTGCATTTATTTTATCAAGTGCTACTGAATTTAATAACACAGACACTGCATGTTCATAATGGTATGTCTACATAAATTAAAAAGATGAATGTAAAAGAAAAAAAAATCACTTCATGAATAAACTTTATGTGTGTGCATGTGTGTGAGAAAGAACACAACAGTTTGCATTAAAACAACATAAACAAAGGCATAAACAGTTTCATTCACCCATAAGTTTAACAAGTTGTTACTTAGAGTTAAGTACGAGTTAGGGAGGGAACCCGCAACACTTTCCCGACATGGCGCCTCTGTTGATTAAACGATTTACCGTTCCTTGTGCAGCTTCAAACGTCGAACGAAGTTGGAAGTTGGTGCTGTGATTTTCAACCCGCATTGTTTTTGACCACCACATAGGCTTGTGCGATCTCTGCAGGGCTAATCTGTTGATTATTTTCTCGATTATTCAGTTAGTTGTTTGTAGGGCTGCAACAACGAATCGATAAAAATCGATTATTAAAAGTGTTGTCAACGAATTTCATTATCGATGCGTTGTGTCGCGCGATTATATAAGTCGCGGAGATGTTTTGAGTATAAAAAAAATCAGTTGAGCGTGGAGCGAGAGAGAGAAAAATAGAGCAGAGCGGAGGTAGGGGAAATACCATCGGAGAGACCCGTAACGTTCTGAACTCATGGTGGAGGCAGAGAAATCAGTAGGCTACGACCTAAGTCATCCAAGGCAGCGGCGGAGTGGGACCAAAAAATCTACCGGGAAATGTAATAGACTATCGGCCACGTCAAGACCCACTTGGCCAAGACCCACTTGGCCAAGACCCACTTGGCGTGGCCATAGTGGTCGATTGGTTGGGGTTAGGCATTTGACCTCGAGTGGTTAAGGTTAGGATAGCCGATTGGTCATGGGATAGGACCTGAACAAATGGGGTTACGTTACCTTGTGTAAGCATGGACGACTGGCCAATAGTAGCTATTGAAGGGCGGGTCTTGGCATGGCCATAGTGGGGATAAAAAATATCACCTCCGGTCTACGGTCTGTCAGACTGGTTAAAGTCAAGTGGATCTGGGAAACGATGCGTTCATGAAGTATCGACTTGCTGGGAATTAATAGCATTAGCTGTTTTAGGAAATAAACATAAATCAATGTATTACTAAAGCACTTTTAAAAAACATTCTGTTTAATCTTTGTGTTCGGGGAAAGGTATCAAGTCAAAAGGCTCAAGTCCAAGTGAACTCACGAGTCATCACGAGTTGCAAGTCTTTCCTTAAATTCTGGAGTAGTCTAAAGTCATCAACTTTGTGACTCGAGTCCAAGTCATGTGACTCGATTCCACATCTTTGCAAATCACATACAGTTTTAGGTCTTTATGACAGTAAAAATCTGACACATGTTGGAGCATGACACCTAAATAAAAATAATAACGATTATACATCTTCTATTGACGAGCAACATGATCCCACAAGTAAGCTAGCTAGTTGTTGACAGTTGTTAACAGAACAAGTCGAGTCTAAATCTATGCTAGCAGCTCTGTAGGCTTTCACAGTAAACTAAATGCTAATGTCATAAAGCTAACATGCTAATGTATGGAAGGTTTAATGTCAACCATGTTTACCATCTTTGTTTTTAGTGTTAGCATGCTAACATTTGCTAATTAGGACTAAGAAAAGTGCAGTTAAGGCTAATGGGAATGTAGTTTTCCAGGTATTTCATCATCAACTAAATTATTTTGAAATCCAGGTTTAATATATCTTTGAGTTTCATCTTTATGAAAAGTGAAAGAGTAGGGCCATATAATAGTGACAACACAAACCACAGTCTGCAGTTACCGTATCTGTCCATATATCTTACAATTAATGGTACATTATTACTAGGGTTGCTTGAGTAAGGACATAAAAGCAAACACTGTTGCACTACATGTACAGCTGCTGGACCACACAATTCTCTGGGGAGAGGAGAGGAGAGGAGAGGAGAGAGGAAAGGAGAGGAGGATTGATATGTCTAGCAGATATGGAGTCACAGCTGTGCAGGTGTCCAGGTGAAGAGAGGTATTCCAGTAATCTGGAATGTGAAGGCAACACAGGCACAAAGCCTGGCCTTTCTAGTCGTTGCATCAATGGAAGGAAATATCCACCTGCTACAGTTGTTGGTATGTTGAAGAACTCATGAACCACTTCCACTCTTTCACCAGTCGCATGTCATTTGGTTTTTCAGAAATAATATGGACTACCTTTGGAGACTACATGACACATAAGATCCAAATGCTACAGTGAAAAATGCTCGGCCTATTGTAAAATGATAACCGATTATATAAAAAATAATAATGTCAAATATCGTTGAGATAACGAATAGGCTACATATCACGGGATATTGTGGATTATACGGCCCCTTAACTGTGAAAAGAGAGCAGGAGGATTTCAGAATTTTGACATCAGCTGTCTTCACCTATCAATATTTAGTCAGCCAGACGAAAAATGTAGGGCTTCTAGTCAAAAGTTGAAGAAGACAAAAATACAATTGTCTCCACATTCTGACAAATTTGAGGCTTTTATTGTGACAGCCTCTCTTCAAATATTGTCACGGGTCTGCCAGACTTGCTTGACACATGATTCACCTCTCTTTCACAACAGAAATGACTGCCACACCTCTTTCTCTGTCTCTGCTAATAGTCAACTAGCTTAAAACTGCTTTGTGGAGTTTTCTTGGAAACAAAAAAAGTTACGTTTACACTCAGTGTTTCACACATTTCCTGCCTCATAAAACATTTGCAAAGTTGATTTTTTTTTCTTGCATTTACACTGGCTAGCTAGCAGTCTTCAGCCCTGCCTTTTGCTGCTGTATTGCTCCATTTTGCTTCACAGCACCACTAGTGGAGCTCAAGAGCACCTTGGCAGCAAGGCACCCCCATTTGCATGTAGCTACAGGACAACCTACTGTGAATTGTCCATTTATGGGAGTACTGTATGTTAACTTGACAGGATATGAACAAAAGAAGACAGAAGTCTATTGGTTTAGTCAAAGCTAAGATATATTGGTATCTATTATTTGGTATCTAAGTATTTTGGACAAAGTAAGAATGATCATTTTATGATCGTTTTATCACACAGATAATGCTTCTGCAGTAAAACGGAGGGAGAGAGAAATAAAGTGAGAGATACTGCATGCCTGTAGGTATTGCACACAAACAGCTGTTTTGGCTGAGGCTCTGGGGACAGTTTGAGTTGGGTAAACCTAACGTTTTCTGCAGGGGTAAGGAGTCTCCTGAGATTAGTCTGACAGGGCGGTTAAAATATGTTCAGCCCGTGTGTGCATCACTATAAACAGTATTTAACAAACAGGACTTACATTTATGAATGTGTTTTGTGTGTATTTATGTAAATGTGTGCAGAGGCGGTGCATATGAATGAACGCGTGCTTTTTATTTTGTTTCCACTTTAGATGAGTGTGAGAATGTATGTTTTTTACAAGTGTAATACAAAAAATTGTATGGACACTGCAAGTGCAGTATGTGTGTGTTTATGGTACAGTAAATGTATGTACATGTGTGATATCCATCACCACCTTCAGTGGTGTGTATGGAAAGCTGGCCTTGTGGTTGTGGTTCTCTGCGCTATGTGTCTCCTCTCACACGTCCAGGCCTCGGCAGCATTAACACGTTTACAGATCCAGGATGCAGAGCAGCTGTGGATGAGCATTCATAAATTCACTGGAGGTTTGTGGCGCACCGAGGCCAAGAATTTCTCTTTTATTTCCATCTCCGCTCGTTCCTCCCCCAGCTTCATCTTTCTCTGCCTGCCTTTTAGAGCCTGAATGATACATTGGTGCGGCGATAATATTAACTGCTACTGTGTATTGTTAGATAATCACTTATCATCTGAAATTTAAATTGCTGTTTGAAGGAAATGCTTAAATATTGTTTCTGTAATGACCTTTTGTTTTCATAAGCACAACAGGCTTTAATCCAGCAGGACATTTGTCCATGTGACCCACTGCAGTAAACCAGGCTATTGTTGCTCTTTTTGCTAGCGCAAAAACAAGACTGAGCGAATAATAATGACACCAAACAATCAAAGTAACATGAGGATGCATTTTAGATTTTACACCACAGATGGAAAAATTGTGGATAAACACAAAGCTGTTTTCTGACTTTGTAAACGGCCTTGCAGTACATTAGAACATTAGCGTATAATGTTAGCGTGTTAAATTTGATTGTCACTCAAGTGAGGCAGCCAAGGCCCTGTGAATGAACAGAAGCAACATAGTTTAGATTCAGGCCACGTTGGGTCGTATTTGAATTCATTAGAACAAATGTGTTCAGATTGCAGATTGTGTTATTTCTGATTTGTGATGCAAAAAAGTTAACACCTCTAGTATGTAGGTAACAAAAATTGCAGTACAGAAATGCCAAAGATTTGTGTGCAGTGAATTAAAGGCAGCATTTTCTTTAAAGTTTAATATATTATCAGGTTGTATAGGCTGTTTCTATTTTACACATTTCAGTATATGTTGTTTGTAGTTGCTGATACTATTTGATACTAATTACATTTCCAGTTTACGGTTTAAAATGTACCGTTACATTAGCTGTTAGTGTTAAAAGTGGCGTTACATTAAAATGCCCCACTCAGCACATACTTTATGTCTATAGCCAAATTTGAATAATCCTTAACAATTGGCGCCCGGATAGCTCAGTTGGTAGAGCGGTCGCCCATATTTAGAGGTTTACTCCTCGATGCAGCGGCCCGGTTGCGATTCCGATCTGCGGCCCTTTGCTGCATGTCATTCCCCCTCTCTCTCCCCTCTCATGTCTTCAGCTGTCCTGTCAAATAAAGGCCTAAACATGCCCAAAAAAGAATCAGAAAAAAATAATCATTAACAATACTGTCTGTTTGTTGGTATTTTCAAATATGAATATCAGCCTCAAAAATCCATTATTGATCACCTGTACCGTGTTTGCTCATGCAGTTTTCTTTTCTTTTACTCTCACCGTTTTCTCACTGTTTCTATCTCCTCCTGGACCACAATGCAGCAGCCTAGCCAACAGCTGTTCAGCTACAATATGAGGAGATTCAGGGTTGGTTGGCTATGAATTCAGTTTAGTAATTGGTTTAATTTCATAGGATTTGCTCATGTCCAAGCAGCCAAGCTTCTTTATGTATTTGTCTGTGTCTGCATTTCATGCCACAGTGTGAATATTAACCACAACAGCTTCTGTTATCAAAGCTGAGGTCTTCAGCTGCGACTATACAGTATATTCTAGGCAACATAATGAGGTGGCCAACTGCATCAGACCCATGCTTAATCTCAATACCATCTGCTTTCCACTCACACTCTATGTCCTCCAAAACAAATTTTTGAAAAGTGTGGCTTCGGCTCAAATGAGGAAAATTTTCACCGAGCATGAGCAGGCAAACCTAAGAACCTAATGCCACTGTGGCAAGTGAAATGTGGTGGAATAACGTGCTGACGGTTTTGGGGGTTGGTGCAAGAAATGGGCTACAGTCCCTGAATGCCACAGATGCAATGTCATTAGTGACTTTAGATGTGGCGATCAGACACAATCATCCCTCAAATCGCCCTGCAATCTCCTTTGGGCTGACTTTAGCTTTCTGATAGAAGACGGGAAATTTCACATTGGTGTGGGGAAAAGACCTGAAGGTTAAAGATGTTAAGTTTCCATTTGGTGAAGAAAAAGGAGACTCCTGCATTCCCAGACAATGGTTCACATTCCATAACACCTCTCTGTGCCCTGTGAATCATACACACTGAGACAGACTAAGGCGTGCGCACGCGTACACACACACACACACACACACACACACACACACACACACACACACACACACACACACACACACACACACACACACACACAGTAAATCTCAATGGAATACCTTGGATGCATTATAGTTTACAGGGTGGTAGCAGGTTACACTAAGCACTGCTGGAACTAATCAACCACTGAGTTTATTAATTCATGACTAAAAAAAACAACAAAAAACATCCTCACTTACTCAGTTAATAGTTTAGTCTAATACTTAAACAATGAAGTGAATCTGCTTTAGATCAGCCCCACAGCTGTCAACAGATGTTGATTCAAATGTTGCAAAATCTGATGGGTGCACATGACGTGACATCACCTGTAGCGAGCCAAGCCCCGGCCACTACAAAGCAGTGTGAAAAGCCAAGACAAAAACACAAATATATCAAGAAATAACCGAAACAGTTCAAACGTTAGTTAGCGAAAAATGTTGTGTTCATGTAGGACCCAAGGTTGAACATGAGAAAATAAGTTGGGATAACTTGGACATTTTTTTTTTGTAGTTTTGGCACTCAGTTATTGGAATAAGATTGCACAGTTAAATGCAGAGTTCTGGGAAGGTGTTTCTTCTTTCAAAAGGTACATTTAAAGACCAACTTCCTGGTTGTACTTTGACCTACTGTACTTACCATAATTGTGCACATACAGTTTTCCTGTGCAATGAGAGTTTATTAGCAACATATTGACCAAGCTTTCAGTTTTGAATCCAATATTAAGTAGTTTAGATCATCTGGCTTGACTCTTGGTATGTTTACAACCGGTCTGATCGTCAGACCGCTTGTGTTTCTTGCCCTGTTTTGTAGTGATGATTGGCTCCATGTTCCCAGATCTTAGTAATTACTTATCACAGCCAATAAAAAAGATGACCGAAACTACAAAACGTAAGACCCTAAAAACTGTAATCATTCTTTAAAGTACTGTCCGACTCAGCTCTAACCATCATGACACAGTCTTGTTTTCTCAAACAGCATGTTGTGATAGCCTCATGACAATAAACAGCATTTGTTTCAATTATCTTTCAAACTGCCAAATCTCTTTTGGGAAGGAGGCCTTAGTTGGATACTTTCTAAACTCTTGTGTTGCCCTGATTAAAACAAATTACTCTCTATGTAGCATTCTTCAATCATGTGTTTTATTTTCCACTGTCAGCCAGATAACCTCACTAAACTTTGAGCACACTGTCATCTATCGAATATATTTAGACTATGACTCACTGTTCTTTCAATATTTTCTCCTCTCACACTCCCACACAGGGATAGGAGTTTTGTGCCGCTCATCACACTTTAGGCCGCATGACATCTCAAGGTATTATGACCTTTCACTTCTGTGGAGAGACAGCAGAAAACACCTGCACTTCACCAGCCGGCGTTCCCCTTCAAGTTGAGGGTGTGTGTTTATATGTCTTTAAACCTCACGCTTAAAGCTAAGTCACACTTAAATTGCAATAAAAACATTTCCCCAACACGCCATATCCATCATCTGAAAGCTTTTAGAGAGCAGGTTTTAGCACACAGATAGTCCGTTTAAACGGAAAACATACCATCTGTATTCTCATTTTGAGGAAATCTAACTAAATACAGCTTCAGCTAAAAGTTTACTTGAAGCCCTTTAACCTCTTTACAGTTAACCACTGAAATGAGATGATAAATTCGTATTTGTCAGCTGCTGATCCAATTGACCAAATTAAATAACTGCCCAAGAGGAGTTCATGTAGCAGTTGGCTGAAAAAGAATGGTTATAAAACATTGTTCCGACTTTTAAATGTTGGTTTTAAGAGGGACATTTGCATTAGAAGTTAGATTCTTGCTGCCCAAATCATAAATAATACTATAAAAAGGCAACTTATTTGTGAAACAGCAGCAAGAGCCAGCACAATTCCTCTCCAGTCTTTGACTTTTAAAAGGCTTGTGTCCCTTTTAAAGTGCACTTTTAGATGCTACACCCACAATCAGGCAGAATAGGGAGAAAAAGCATTCCAAAAAGTACAAATCCCACACAAAATAGGGATGTTTGTACGGCATCAAAAGGCTACTGCTCCCTGGCCGTGCTCCACATGACCAAATATGGAAAGAAAAAATGCTGCCTTTTCCCGTAACCAAACTGGGAAAAAGAAAAAAAATGGGGGGGGGGGGGGGGGAGGTTTCTTTGCATGCTGTGTGCACAGCGAGATAGAGCTCTCACACTCACTACACAGTGGCCGCAGAGTTGGCTCCCTCTCAAAACAGCATGACTGATGGTGATGTTGGACCTGTCGTGACATCTCAGTGAACACTGTTGGGCAGACACACACACACAAACACACACACCTGCACGACTCAGGAGTCATGAAAGAGAGGCACATCGATCCTTTCACTACGCTGACATTTCATTTTTAAACACACACAAAAGCTTTCTTCACTTTCACATATGAGCTCTATACCGGAGTCTCAGCAGTGCACTTTGAATCAGAGCCCCCTGGAAGGGAACATTCCTCTTGGTGAAAAAGCAGCCGTCTCAAACGCCACAGTCTTCTGCCTAAGTTAGAAACGGTTTGTTTATCTGCCCCCCCCTCCCTCGCTATATGAAGCGGCTCTGACATTCTCCTGCCACTGCCGCACTGCAAAAAATATGTGGGTATGTCATTTTGCAAGAAACTTTATCAAAAATAAACATTTTTGGAGCGTGTGTGAACCGCCAGCAATGGAGGAAAACTGCTGGGAGATGGGGAAAAAGCCTACACTCAGCACAGCACAAAACAATAAATAAAGGGACTTGTAGGCCTACTTGATTTTAGTTTTTTTACAAAACCAACAAGTCACACAAATCCCACACAAAACCAACAAGTCACTTAACTTTTGTATACAATCTTAAAGGACAATTTGGGAAATATGTTTATCTACTTTCTTGATGAATGTTAGATGACAAGATTGATACTGGTCTCATTCTTGTACACAGAATATGAAGCTCCAGCTAGCAGGCACTCAAATTTGAAAACACCGGGATCAGCTAGCCTGGCTCTGTGTGATTGCTTAATCAGTACAAAACTTTGAATGTATAAACGTATATTTCTTGTAACAGTTTAAGCTATGCTTGGTGACGGAGAATGGACTGTACATTTTTTATATTTTGCAAAGAATATATATCTTTTTTCAATCTTAAAGGAAAAGTTAGCCATATTAAAGATCTTTTGACAGGACATGAAAGGGGAGAGAGGGGGGGAATGACATGCAGCATAGGTCCGCAGGTCGGAGTCGAACCCGGGCCCGCTGCATCGAGGAGTAAACCTCTGTATATACATATGGGCGCCCTCTCCACCAACTGACCTAACCGGGCGCCCGAAAGTTAGCCATATTTAGAAATACACTTCTTGCAGTGAATTAGATGACAACATTGATACCACTCTCATATCTGTATGCTACTGTATGAAGCTAAAGCCAGCAGGTGATCAGCTTAGCTTAAAGACTGGAAGCAGGGCGAAAAATGGTCAGAAAGTAAAAGAAATCACCTAGCTAGGTTTTAGACAGGTTAGGGTTACTGTTTCTTCCTGCTACCAGTCTTTATGTTACACCAAGCTAATTGCCTGTAGCTGCATCTCCCTGAAGTGAAATAATCTGTTGACTGACGGCACAAGAGTTCCACTCGCATCATGATAATATTGATTGAGTTGAATTTAATGAACTACTGAAATATCTCCTTTTAGACATTACTTTTTTTATATTTTGTGTTGCTGCCCAGCAATGAACAAAGTCATAAACAAGCCATTCCGGCTCTTTCCCATCCTGTTACCTCAGGATCCAGGCGGTTTTAGTTTTCAGCACTGCAGCCCTCTTATGTAAGCACCTCCTTGCAAAATACATCAGATATTCTGGTATAAGTATCCTGGATGTCAACTAATCTGAATAAATATTCACCCCTGCACTTGACATGCAATGTTAACAGTCTGTTGTGTAATTCCACAAGGACATTTATAGTCAAAACCTTCATCTTTTTGTCACTCAGGACCAAATGCGATGTCAGAACATACATGCTATCAAGGGCCAAGGCTGTATGAAAACCACATTATAATAGTATGAAACAAATCAGGACTAATGAATAAATACATGCAATTTTTCCACATCATTTTCCTGTCATAACAAACCAAAGTTATGATGAATACACAAGGACAACATCATTGAGTCTCTCAGTACCTTAGGGCACACTGTGACTTTTAAGTCTATTAAATAGGATTGTAAATAAATAATGACGGACAGATGCTGTATGAAGCTAATGACAAAGGAGGTGATAGTAATCTCAATGAACAGGTCATTTAATGGTCTTGGAAACCTCTTGCATCGTTGGCAGAGTTTTCTCATTTTAGGCAATGCATACCAGAACATGTGACTTGTCGTGAACCCATTCCTCATCCTTCTCTCAGCTCCATTTCCGAAGGAAAAGCAGCCTCCTCTTGTTCCTTTAGGACATCCCATCTTGACACCTGCCTTTTGTCAGAGTAAATGAGGCCTGGGCAGGAGTCTGTGTCTCCTCAACAGGACATTAATCTGCTACTAGTAAGCTGACCAGAGAGACTAGTGGAACCAGAGTGCTGATATATGGTGGGTTTTAGTCCAAGCACTGCTACTGCAGACACTGCAGCGACAGAACAGTTTATCCAGCTGATAGCAATAAAGCAGAGCTGAACGGAAAATGATAAAACAGGACGGAACAGAGCAAAAATGACCTCTACTATGCTTAAAATACTTGCTTTCTGTGAGCTAAAGTTCAGCTCTTATAACCAGAAACTGAAAGTTCACAGTTTCAATCACTGCAAAAAGCCAGCGCGCCTGGCAATAAGGCCCCCAGGCAAGATCCCCAACTTGTACTTTTTTAATAAGTGAAAGTCACTCGGGATATGCACCAAAGCTCAATGACTAAAATGTAAAAGTATACCTGATTAGCATGATTCACAGCAGCCCACAGCCTCTGGTATACGGGCAATAACATGACATGCTGGAAACATTAAGTGGAACATAAAAAAATGTATTTCTCATAAAGCTTGAGAGGTTCCTGATGTGTTTCTCTATGGCAAAAAAAATGGAAAGCAAATGGATCTGCTGAACATTTGTGACATGCTTCCTATAAAAGCCACGCTCCTGTCGTGGTGGACGTGTGGCTCTGCGTGGCCGGACAGAAATTACACTTTGGTAAAAGAAGGAGAAAAAACCAGAGGGATACAAAAAAAAGGGGAATATAAACGGCAGAGTGATTAATGTGGCTGGCTCAAACCACACCGAGAGAATGTCTTCCCATCATACCTTACATGGAAACATACATGGGGTTAGAGTGAGGCTTAAACGCATGATGCAATGCCCCACATACTGAGAGCCTGTTGAAAACATGACAGCTGAGTGCAAACCCTAACACAAGTTTGCCTTTTTTGTGCATGCATCACAAGAAGACACAAAGAAAATCACTTTTGCAGAGCACATATTTATTTAAATCTCTCCAAATGTCATAAATCTTTATCTGTCTTGCCTTGTTTTAACACACAAGTCAGTAAATCACAGCAGCGGAATGCCAATTTTTTGAAGCGTGCTGCGAGGCTTTTCAAGGGTATTACATGACAAGGTATTTTTTCAAAATAAGGGGCTGCATTCCTGGAGATAGATAGGAGGAGATTAAGGAGCGAGTAGGGTTGTGGGTGGGGTGGTAGGCGGGCGGGCAAGATGACCTGACCGAGAGGGACTATTCACAACGGATGGGAAGAGGTGGAGTGATCCCCTGACAGTACTTTCAGTTCATACTGGGAGAAATCGAGGGTTCCTTTAGCAAAAGCATAGACAGGACACTTGCAAAAATACACACAGAAAAAGAAATGGTAATAGAGAGATTTTCACCGCATACAGCCAGGGATGTTTTGTTTTAATTGTATCTCTCTCTCTCTCTCTCTGTATTCATGAGGCCCTGACATGCTCTCAGAGAGTTGATGCGGGGCCAAGCCAGTTAATGGTGGATGTGCTGGGACTCATAGCCAGGTGTGGAAACTGCGAGATATCTCTGATCAGCATACTCAGCAGACAGTTGATAAATGGGCTTTAGTGGACACTGAGAATTTGTGTTTTTTTTTTATATTGAGAGGCATTCAACAGGATCAAGTTACATTGCACACTTGCGTCTATCATTGTTAGGCTTCCTTAAAGGTACTTTACACAAACAGTTATGTTTGTGTTCAGTGTTTCTCTCCAAAATGTGTTATAAGTAAGGGTGCTCCGATCGATCGGCCACCGATCGGTATCGGACGATAATGGCTTTAAATAGTTTGATCGGTGGTCTCCATAAAGGCCGATCAGATAGGCCGATCAGATGACGCACTACCACGGATGTATTAAGAGCGCACTACTCCTGAGAACATTTTCAACATGGAGCTAAAATGGCGGCGTCCCTACATTCAGCGGTCTGGCAGTTCTACAAGGTGTCTGAACGGCGGCAGAACAGCAGTTGGCCCACGGCCGGCCGCGGAACGAAGACGGTAGGAAGACGGCTACCGCTTTTAAAAAGCGGCTGCCACCGGTGGTGCTCCAGCAAACGGGTTTGCGATTACGCAATTCTGGCGCTTCTACTGCCTCTGGAGCACCGCCGGTGGTCCGCCGACTCATTGCTATCTGGGAAAAAGACAGCTCCGGCGCCGCTCAAACAGCTGTTTCCCCGTGTGTGTGTGTGTGTGTGTGTGTGTGTGTGTGTGTGTGTGTGTGTGTGTGTGTGTGTGTCGGTGTGTCGGTGTGTCGGTGTGTGTGTGGGTGTGTGTGTGTGTGACTGACTGTGTGTGTCTGTGTGTGCTGAAGAAATGTCTGCAGTGATTGAAAGGACATTTTTTAGATTTTGAGCTAGGACAGAAAGCCAAACAGTTACTGATACATTCTCTAAACATGTGTGACTGTTACGTAATGGTGTAATTTTCAGTTCATAAAAGTGATCGGTGATCGGTATAGGCCTATACGTCTTCCAGTGATCGGTCCCAAAAATCCTGATCGGAGCACCCTTAGTTATAAGTATCCTTAAACCTTTATAGGCATTTAAGCTGTGGTAGGCAATTTGTTTTTGACATCAATGGATAAAGATTCCATAACATCCTTTAGCATATTGTAATCCAAGTGGTCTAAGAGATAACTAGACTTCTACATCTCCTCTTGGCTCTGTTTTCAGACTTTAGAAAGTCTAGCCTGTGACAGGCATTGTTGGCCTATGTACGACTTAAACCTAGGTTTTGGCCATGAATGGTATCTCCTACGTAGGAGAAACTATCTTGTACATATGAGTTAAACTTTTACTTCTTAATTAGGCTGTTGTAAGGGCTAGAAAGACGTGCTGAAGGCTTAATGTATGACACAAATGGAACTGAAAGTTCAGTCAAATGCAGCATAAACAAAAGGTTTTACCTTCTTAGTTAACAACAAATGTCTATACCTTGTCTATACCACTAAGCGCTTCTGAACGACTTTCTCGCCCCTTAAAACAGCCTAACTAAGAAGTAAAAGTTGAACTCGTACCTACGAGATAGTATCTCCTGTACGTAGGAACTGAACTTAGGTTTTGGCCGACGGGATGCCCAAAAAAACTTTCAGGGCTTCCATAGGGAACTGCAGTCAGGTGATCATTTTCCGTGGTTTTGTCACTCTGAGCAACACCTTTTACATTACACACGATCATTTGATCCCTAGTGCAGCTTCAAGGCTTGAAAGTGTTTCCTTTCTGACAAAACGTTTTGAAAGCGGATTTTTCTTCGGCTAACAATCGTCTGATTTCCTGCCTTTTGCACAATGTTCCTTTTTTTGCCGTGTTACCATCACTAACTGTTGAACGGCGTGACACCTTTGCATCTTGTTTGTCTTCTTGTTTGTCTTTTATGTCTTCCATGCACTTCACATTTGCATTAATCTACCACCGTCTACAGTCAGCAGGAAAACATTTTGCATTGCATTGATAACAAAAAGTGCAATACTACGTTTAGGTCTGTCTAAGAGATTAAAATCAATTCGTCATGAATTTTACTGTAATACTTTTTTCTCCAAGTGTAAGCCGGTACATATCGAGTGTGCAGCCAGCACAGGGAAGAAAACACAGTAGTTATAGGAAGAATGAGTACTGCAATAGAAAAAGGCAGAGCATAGCTCTTGACAAAGGACTGCAGAAGTCAGCACAAAATTCCATGAAGTAAACCAGTCCTAATCCCAGTCCACCTACAGTGGTTGACAGATATGATGCCAGGAACTAGAAATGTGAAGCTCTTTCATTGAGACGAAGATGAAATCCCAAAAGATATCATACCTCTGTGGAAAATATGGCATTTTTTACGATCTTTCAGTGGTCTGTTGGATCAAATTTTACGGTATTAAAGCATTAGCATTGCTTTTGAATCAGTGGATGCACATTCTCTAAGTGACAGAGAGCTCACCTCTCCTTCCAAAAAATACATTCCACTCTCCTCATACCTCAAATCTTTTCAGGGCTCTACAGGGCTAAAGTTCACTAGCTTTACCAGATCTCATTTTCGTGCATGGCTGTGCTGGCTGTTATTATTAGTATGGCAGCCAGCCAGCTTGGACGGGAACACGTCTACTGTTCCCCCTCGAGGTGAAAGGCCCGAGCCAGGGTCTTTAATCTATAGGTATACAGTAGGTAATGTATGACACCTCATACTCTACACTCTCTGCAGGTGTGTTTGTACGGTTTTCATTGTTTCTGTCAGTCTAGTAAAGGCAAAAGAGACCAGAGATCTTCATATCTGCAGTATACAGTGGCAGAGCAGTGATTGTCAGTAGAGCGTCTTGAACTGTGTCCTTCAGGAGAGTTACCCCCCGTCTGTCTCTATTTCTTCTCTTTCTGTGGTTATGTGACTTTGGAAAGCATTGCCAGAAATTCCAGGAAACCCTAGAGCTTCATGAGACATAACAACTCTCTCTCTCTCTCTCTCTCTCTTTCATTGAAGATTACACTTTTTTACATGTTTCTCCGTCTATCTTTTGCCGGCCTGGGAGCTCTGCAGCTCATTCTCCCTGGGAGTTGCAAGTAAATGTATTCAGTGGCTGATTAGCTCATATCATACCATTTTAAATGGTGAAATTTCTTACTTTAAATGCCTGTGCTAATTCTAGACCACGGACTATTTAGACCATGGAAGATGCGATCATTGAATGCCATTAGCATGATGTGGCATTTAACACTAAATTGAGGCTTTAGAGGTTAATATATGTGTGGTACTTAAGCCTCCTAATTCCTAAATTTATTAGAAAAACACATATCTCAGACAGCCATGAAATTGTAAATAATTGAGCGGTGCTCTTAGGAGGCTTCTCTGGTTGCTCCATTGAAGTTGCTGCAAGCTTTTTTTTTAGCTGATGGCAAAACTGGAAATGAGATTTGGTTCACAAAGCAGAGCTAAATGGGAATAAATCCAAAACCACAGCCCCCCGGCAATAATCTGTCCATGGGGGGTTCATCCATCTCCTTGTGCTTGAAAATTGTCTCCTCCATCTGGGTTACTTCTTCTCTCGAACACACAGATGCATGTCTGAATGCCCTCATACACACACCTACAGACATACCTATTCACCCCACCCACCACCCACCTTGTGTTTATGTTCGGAGCTTGAGTGACTGGTATTTCATTTCGGCCTGCCCGGAGCCCTTTTGCACAGTTTGGCTTGGCTGGTGTACCATTACTGGTCATTAAGTCTAACCTGAACTAATAGGGGCCCATTTTCCAAGGTGGTCTCCCAGGTGGCTGTCACAGAAGTGAGTGGCACTGCGGGACTCAGGGCTCGACTCAGGCACACTGAGTCTCGTGAAAAATCTGCTGGGACGCAAGCCAGACTCCATCATACACGGGACGCAGACTCTTTGATAACAAGAAACCATTGTTCTAGGGGGGCGTCTGGGTGTTTTGTTTCTCATTAAGGCAGGTTTAATGAGGCCAGCCAGAACGGGCACCCCATCCCTCTAATGCACTATTTCTGCCTTCTTCAACATCTTATCCAACGAACTATCAACAATCCACCTAAAAACATTTGCTCAAACCATTTTCTTCCAAATTCATCCCAAACACCTAATTATGGTTTCTGCTTTAGATTATGTATAACCCTTATAAATAAAGCCAAAAAACATGCTAATACACCAATATATTTAAGCAGCCAAACTGTAAGTAGAGCTTGATCGATATTATCTTAATACAGATATATCGGTAACAGTGAATATATTGGCATTGTAAAAATAAAAGTAATTGTAGAAATTGCCTTAAACGAATGCCACATTTTTTTTTAGGTAATTTAGACAAAGTGTTGCCATAACATAGTTTGTCCACCAGAGAGCATTGACAAGTTTTATACAGTATCATCAAAATGCTCAGGTCACTACATATCTTGGCCACTAATACTATAAAAAACTAATTTAAGAAATATTTATAAACATTTATTTGTTATGCTTTTATGAAAAATATGACTATTTGGAATTCATCAGGTTTTTTTAAACTCTCGATTCTTACATTGTTACTGGCCTCAAAAATCCAGTATCAGTCAGGCTATTGTAGCCAGTTTCACTTGTTCCTAAATATCATAACTAGTATTAAAATAAAATAAACTAATTTACTTGTGGCACATCCACATACTCATACTCACAACCCCAAATCAGAAAAAGTTGGGACAGTATGGAAAACAGAAATAAAAAAAGAAAGTAGTGATTTCTAAATGTACTTTGACTTCATTGCAGACAATGTGAACACAAAATATTTCATGTTTTGTCTGGTCAACTTAATTTCATTTGTAAATACATCCTTTCCTGTCATTCAGACCTGCAACACATTCCAAAAAAGGTTGGGACATGAGCAATTTAGGGCTAGTAATCAGGTAAATTGGTTAAATAATGATGTGATTTGAAACAGGTGATGTCAACAGGTGATTGTAATTATGATTTGGTACAAAAGCAGCATCCAAGGAAGGTCTAGCCCTTTAGGAGCAAAGATGGGCAGAGGATCGCCAATTTGCCAACAAATACGTGAGAAAATTATTGAAATGTTTAAAAACAATGTTCCTCAAAGAAAGATAGGAAGACATTTGCTTATTTCACCTTCAACACTGCATAACATAATTAAAAGTTTCAAAGAATGTGGAGGATTTCCAGTGCGTAAAGGACAAGGGCGCAAGCCTAAGCTGAACAACCGTGATCTCCGATCCCTCAGGCGGCACTGCATCAAGAATCGTCATTCATCTATAAGCGATATCACCACATGGGCTCAGGACTACTTTGGCAAACCTTTGTCAAGTACCACAATACGTAGTTACATTCACAAAAAAGTCAGTTAAAGTCAGTCACAAATGCCAGTTAAAACTGTACTGTGCCAAAAGGAAGTCCTATGTTAACTGTGTCCAGAAGCGCCGTCGACTGCTCGGAGGTATCTGGGATGGACCATCACACAGTGGAAACACTCTTTAAGTAATTCAGTGCCCTGGCATAGGGAGAATGTAGCTGTAACCATCCTTCTATTGTCAGATAAAAAGCAATGAACATCGCTTGTAGTTTATGTGCTGTTGTAATGTCTGCAATGAAATACAAGTCAAAGTACATTTAGAAATCACTACTTTCTTTTTTTATTTGTTTTCCATACTGTCCCAACTTTTTCTGATTTGAGGTTGTACAAATCATCACACACCACCAAATGATTCCTACAAGCGATGTTCATTGCTTTTTATCTGACAATAGAAGGATGGTTACAGCTACATTCTCCCTATGTCAGGGCACTGAATTACTTAAAGAGTGTTTTCATATAAACACCATTATATTTAAGTAGTTACAGATATCGAAACAGATATCTCATTTTAAAATAAAAATGTTGATATGTTTTAGCTGTGCCCTCCTTCGTAGGACACGTGTCATCATTAATCAGAAGAGGAGCAGCCATTAGTCTGAATACGATGGTAATTAATCCACGCTCACACTTCATTAGACGTCATGCTCAATTTGTCCACAAAGCTGTGTACTGGGTAAATAAGCAGAGATGATGGGACCCACAGCTATTATCCTCGCCAAGGTGCTGCTCTAAGAAAGCTTTCATCTAAACACATGCATAGTTCAAGTGGATATTAAAACTCAAATTGAAAGATGAATTTTGTCTTTATCAAATAATTGTACTCATGTGTCTTTTAAACGTAGGAAATTAGTGAACTCTGCAGTCTGATTAGAGGATAATCGCAGAGGATGGATGCATATGTATCTCAGTCATATGTGACTGGACTTCGGCATTAAAGCCGAACCGTAAGCCTCCAACAAGGTTAAACTGCAGTAGGGCATATATTTTAGTATGAATCAGCCCTTAGTTTAATAAGTACCATTTGGCTGTCACCTCAGCAGCCGTAGAGCTGCTCTATTACAGTAAAGGCCCTCCAGTACAGAGCTGGGGTTTTTCAATAAAAACCTGACTGAGTGTTTCACCCAATCACCACTGGCAGAGCTCTGATGAGGTAAAGATCTCTCCTTTGCCAGCCTCTGTCCCTGCGGAGGACTTTCTGATTAAAATGGTTTTCTGAGGCCATATTTTTGTTCTTCTTGTCCCCTTGCCAGACCCGAGTTAGAGTACAGAGAGAAAAATTGACAAATTACATAATGCATACTGAAATGAATCTACAAGAACAGATCTAATCTATAAAGGTCTGCGATTGGGAGCCAGATGAGAGCATTGGATTTCTACTT
Organism: Gymnocephalus cernua; assembly: GCA_023631565.1. Lineage (NCBI taxonomy): Eukaryota > Metazoa > Chordata > Actinopteri > Perciformes > Percidae > Gymnocephalus > Gymnocephalus cernua. The sequence goes on along the minus strand of CM042447.1, from coordinate 14,959,952 downwards.
TTTTGAAAAATAGTTGGCATCGTTGTCTCAAAGACACAGATATAGACACATACACCTACATTTGTTACTGGTGTTAAGAGAGGAAAGGCTTTGCATTAAGGCCGTTATATACTAGACGCAGGGCGCGTGGCGCATGCAATCGTGACATCAAAATGACGTAATTTCCGGCCGCCGCGTCCGATTGTCAGCGCGCAGGCGCAGGGCGCGCACCAGTCTATTTTTTTCAGCGGCGCACAACAAACCGGAAACAGGAAGCATGAACGAGCTCCTGGGTATCCGGATGCCTGCAAGTGACTGCAAGTCTCTCTTGTAAACTTACTGGGTTAAAATGAGTTCTTTTTTTGTGAATGAAAGGGTTGATCTGACGGAGTAGGTCATTGAATCAAATCGAAGCATTGACGGCACTGCTGCTGCCTGTTCTGCCGGTGTTTATGTTTTTCTTCTTCTAGTCCTTAGAAAGAACAACATCGGTAGACTTTGCTCCTTAGCGCCACCGCTGTTGAGGAGAAGACTGCAACTAGTGTCGCGACCACCACGCGCAAGTTTAAATACTCACGGCAATCCCATGACGTCACATTTGGATGCGCCACGCGCCCTGCATCTAGTATATAACGGCCATTAGCCATTCTGTGCTTTTGATCTTCCACCTTAATCACTATCACCCCCCCCCCCCCCAAACAGGGCAGTGACATGTGAAGTGGAAAGAAATGGCAACAGCGGAGTGGCCCACTAGAGCTGGCTTTCTTACTCTCCTGTTCCTGAGCAATCCTCGGAGGCTCGTATGTAAATGCCTGAGTATGCTTCTGATTAGGAGGCACAAAGAGTACACTCTATAAATGCACTCTTAAACAATTACCGCTGCTCCCGACTGCAGCCCCGACACAGACCTCAGACTGTGCTGCTGCCTGACTGGCTTATTCAGACGGGAAAGATGGATGCGGACCATTTCAAACAATGTGCCTAGCTATAAGACCCATGTGCAGAGTCTGACTTTAAATATCAGATCAAGAAAGATTTAAGAAACTTCATGATTCAATGACATTTTATTTTAGTGTTGAAACGAGTTGATTAAATTAGCACCCACACTTTTGATTGTCGATAATTGGCTTAAGGTTGCTATAATCAATATTTTGTATATCAACTATGTAACATATAACTATGTGTTTTGGGAAAGGGGTTGCTCTCACATAGTTGAGTATTTAGCTGCTAAAGCCTGATATTTATCTCAGAAGTTGGTGGAGACCAAAAGCAGAGCTACAAGGAGAGAGAATGTTAGACTTACAGTTGTCAGGTGACCAGAACTACAATTCCAAATGAATGATGACAATGTTGCTGTTTTTGCTAACACTTTTGTCATATCAACTCAATTGGCAATAATATGTCACGAATGTGTTTGCAAAAAAACAGTTAATATAGGTTTAAGTCCCCTACAAAGCAAAACAAAAGTGCAAATAGAAAACATTTACTGGTTCCACCTTGTCAAATGTGAGGACTTCCTTTATTCTCATTTTTTTACTATTCAATTTCTGTGGGTTTTGGACTAGACAAAACAAACCAATTTAAAGACGTACCTTTCTCTTGGAACTTGTGACCATGTATAGGCCGGCAGCGCTCGAAATTTAGGATGTCCCATTGTCCCTGAGACATTAACAATAGCACCTGGGACACAAAGATACAGTCTCTTGGACAATTCTAGGACAGTAGAGAAACTTATCATTACGTTTGTGTCATGGAATATATGTAAGGGTTAATGCCCGACGAGGTGTCCATTGTCAGGTATTAATTGTTATGTGTTCAAATGGTGTTAAAAATAAAACCTTACTAACCCTCTGACAACATTGTATTCTCCTTAGATTTGACAACAAAACTTAAAAATAAATGTTCAAATACTCAGGACTTGGTTGGAATAAAACCTACTCTCAACTTTGAAGCTCTTCCAAAGAATGAAACAGAATTACAATAGAAGTCTGACTAATGTTAATACCCATGTAAGGACACAGTGATTGTTTTATGTGTATGAGGCAAGTCCTCACTTCCATCATCACCACATACGAGTCCAATCTCGCCAGTTCTCACTCCCATGATGGCAGTTGTCCAATGTGGACTCTCCAAGCTGTTCTTCACATTCGCCATACACACTTCAGCACGCAGCGCCTCTGTAGCCACAAGCAGAAATCCAGCAGGCCTATAACTGACCTGCACACTACCCTGTCTGTTTTCCCCCGTGCGATTCATAGAGTGGTTAACCTCGCTAACCGTGTAAACACATGACCTCACCGGTCATGTGTTTACACTCAATGGTATTTTTCACACGCCGCTGGGATTTACATCACCTTATTACCTCCACGTTCCCTTAATTCCCCATTACCCTAAAATATGGGACCTTAAGAAGGTGATTTGACAGGCTCTTGATTAGCTATGTTTGTTTAGTTTTGGGACGCTATGGGAGGAAGACGAGAGGCTGAAAGGAGAAGGTAGGAGGGGGAGGAGGAGGGGAGGGGAGGTGAAGAGAGGACAGGGAGGAAATAATGGAAAGCTGGCAAAGAGAACAAGTAGGGTGAAGTGAGAATAAACGTTATAGTAATCATTTCTTTTTTGGAGAAAAGGGCTGAGGTAGAATAGATTGGTGGTAGAGGAGAGGGGCTAAGGGAAAGTTCATGTAGCTGTTTGGAGAGAGACAAGTAAGGTGGTTTCTCTGCCACAGGGACACACTGTGCACGTCTGAGGTCCCAATGGGAGGACGCTGAAGGAAAACACAAGACCAATCAGCCAACAGAGACATTTCCTGTGCTTGTTTTATCAGATGAGAAGAAGCCCAAAGGCTAAATGTCCCTCTTAACAACGTTGTACACTTCTCCGAACAACCCGCTTTGGGGAACGTAGGGGAGAACATGCATCTTTGTAGGATGACATCAGAAGCGCTGCTTCGGAGCACTGACCTCACTCTAGCACAATCAATCATCCACAAAAAACATATGAAATGTAAACCACGTGAGTAAAAGAGGAGGTTTTACCTTTTAAGATATGAAGCAAGGCTGCCTCATGAATTAAATCATCACCCAGTAAAAAAAACTAAAGATTTAGTTGAAGGGAAAAAAAATACAATAGTCTTCTTCTTTTTTTTTTTTTGAGCTATGAAACTTCTGGCAGAGCTTGGCATCTGGCAACAAGCAGATGGTGGGCCAATGTGCCAATTACCAACACCGACATGCCATGCTGCCTATTAGGCAATCTGGCCTTGAGTGATAGCACTTTAAAGTCAGAAAACGACACGAGTGAGAGGCTGATCTAACAAACCCTCTTCATTAGAGTGTGACTAAAGCCCAGAGGAATTCAAACTCAGGTCTTTCATGCCCACATGACTGCTTCAGACAGGAGAATCAAAGTTTGGGAAATAGTTTGGAAAGATACAGATCCTGGGACAAAGGATCATTATGAAATTCTTTACGCATGTGTATGTATTGAATCCGTGGCTTTAAAATAGCTTTCTACATATGGTTTAATTAAATAAGACTTAATTTGATGGTGAGTCTTATATAGGCCGGGGTGTGGGGTCAACTGGGGGGGGAGAGAGAATAAGCATTCTAGATCACCCAAGAGACTGTGCAGTGAACAAACGCCAGAACATCCAAGAGCTCCGTGGATATTCCCCTACAGTACTGTTCCATGTCAGCTTGGCTGCATAACGAGGACAGAGGTTTTTCTTTTTTAAACGGCAAATAACAGGAATTATAGATTTATACAACAAACATCTGCAAAACTCTAACAGCATAATATCTAGGACCTAAATATATATCTTCTAAGGTTTCATGTCTTTGTGTGACTTCACAAGCAATTAAGAAGGGCTACCAGTTTTTGCCTATTACTTGTTGACCCTCACTACCCGGTGAAAGAGTTAAGAATTATTTTCCAACTCGAGATCTGTCCAAGCTCACCATATTATACAACTTAGTGTGCGGTTCTGGATGCAGCGCATTCAAATTACATGCTATCGAATTCAAAAGCAACAGAACGAGTACGCCGTGGGGCTCCGGTCCAGGGCCAGAGTAGCAGCGCTAGCTGCACGACCATCACAATCACTTTAAATGAGCTAAACCATGTCCTACTCCTGCTGTTGTCCAGAAGACACAAACCTCAACTAACTTTATGTGAGGCAACAATGATGACAGGGCCATCGTTGATAAAACAGAAAGCACTCATTTTGCTTGTGGTTCTGCAGGCATGGTGGGCAGGCATCTCTGTCTAAAACCATATTCTTAGAACAAACAAATCTGCATAAAAGTAAACCAAAGACCGGAACACAGGAAACATGCTTGACATAGTTCCACTGGTCTGTTATGAGAAGAAACCAGAAAATAGCTCTGGCACCTGCTGTGCAGAAACAATGTATGTTTGGACTGACATGTCAGCATGCCATCACTGGAAACCAAACCACATTTGGAAAACCTACAAACTGAACACAGTATAGGTAAACATCTATTTAAAAAAGAGCAGTACGGTCTGATCATTTGTGTTAGAAAATCGCCTCTGCCAGTTTTCCATTCTATTCAAATTCGCCAAGTTTGCCACTAGCTTGGCTGCTTTAGCTCCGTGGTGGTAAGAAACTATTGCCTTGCAAGGAAACTCTGGATTCTTGCTTTGGAACTTGATACTGTGGTGGATTATGAGTATCTAGGATCAAACTATAACAATACACACATACTGTATACTGCATGCATGTTAACACATAACTGCACGGGGATAGATTCATGAATGCCCCATGCTTTGGCACATGTTGATTATGTTGAGAATGAGGAACAATAATTACCTGATCCAACATTTAACTTTAATCAAGTGTATGAGAGAAGGGAGGGAGAAGGAGAGGGAGCCAGCGTACAGTAACTGGAAGCCTTTACCGCACTGTGCAGTCCAGAGCCAGACTCCGGAAATGCATGGCAGTGTTCCCTACATCCTGCCCGCCCAGCCCTAACCCTGGCCCTCGCCCCACACTGCCAAACCCCTGTTATCACTCTGTGCAATTACCTCCAGATTCTTCTGCACCCATATCATATCGTGCCAATTATAAAATCCCCTTCTATGTATACTACAAAGCACTACATGTTTTTTAGTGTAAAGCCTGCAGTTTGCTGTGCGTTTCAGCCCAAAAATAGACGAGTATGCGTGTGTAAACATACATGCAAGAACTGAAGAAAAAAAACTTATAGTGTAGAGATTGCTGTTAGGGGTGTTTTTTTCTCAGGAAATACTTATGTAGTTGCTATGGAGTATTTGAAAAGATAGAGGCTCAACTGATTTGAAAAGAAATCAGGATTTGATTTAAAAAATCTGCATTGACTCAGCTGTAACACCTGAACACTACATGTTGTGATTGAGAGTGCGTGGAAAGTAGTTAGCATGCGAGCAGTTACTCTAAGTCAAAATAGTTAGCTTAAAGAGCTAAAAGTAAAGGGTAAACAGTTGGAATAGTGTGCTTGAAATAGCTTGCTGAAAGTATTAGTGAAATGGTGAAAAAGCTAAAAGTCGTGGAAAATAGTTGAAGTACCTACATTTCCTGGATAAACTGTTGAAATAGTTAGCTTAAAGAAATTGGTGAACAGTTGAAATTGTTAGCTTAAAATAATGGATAAACAACTGAAATAATTAGCTTAAAATAGTAGTTAAATGGTTGAAATAGGTAGCTGAAGGTTGTGGTGAAATGTTAAAAAGCTAAAAGTAGTGGAAAATAAAAGTTGAAGTAGCTATGTCGTGGAAAAACAGCTGAAATAATTAGCTAAAAGAAATGGAAAATTGAAAAGTGGAAAGTTGAAACTGTAAGCCTAAAGTAATAGATAAATGACTGAAATAATTAGCTAAAAGTAATGAATAAACATTTTAAATAATTAGCTAAAAGTAATGAATAAACATTTTAAATAATTAGCTAAAAGTAATGGATACATGGCTGAAATATCCAGCTACGAATGTAAATGTGACAAACCAACCTAATAACCTTCAGCTCAAATTGAAGTTCAAGTTGTTCTCCACTTTTACAGTATATAATACAGTAGTGTTAACATCCAGTTTGAAATAAATCCAAACAAACACATTTTGAACGTGACGGGTGGTGTCCAAGAAAGTATAGGCCTACTTTAGTTCATCTGACAGGGCTGTACATCGGACAAAAAGTGTTTGGAACCACTGTGCTAGAAGACTGTTATGTATTGCATTCCAGAGGCTATTCCAATCACCTGTCACCAGGTTGGGCCTGCACCTTATAAGGAGCGGAGGGCACTCTCCATGTGTTTTCCAAACACTGCACAACTTATCAGATACAGTTTCATGGACAATTACTATGCTGTCTCTGCCCTGAAAGCATTCAAAAAAACAAAAAAGACCTACAGATCTACCCTCTGCAGCTCCCCCCTCTCCAATTTTACTTGCTTCCATTTAACAGATACTACTATGTAATAAAGCCGAGATCAAAAGACTTGCTGGCCCAACACAAGTACAATGAGAGTTGAAAAGAGCCTTTTGCCTCAGGGATGGTGGGATTGCAAAGAATGTGATAGAACATTTCGAAATCTCGAAATGATGAAAAGTGGATTTATCTGCAGAGTGAGCAGGCCCTACCTTTTGCAAGATGGCCCTATGGCTTTGTCTGCAGGATATGCTAGATGTGTTTAAAACCTTATAAACCAAAGGGCAATTAGCTTCTGCATCTCAACATGACCTTATGGTCAAATTTGATCTTTGAGGGGCATGTGGTGTGCTGGTAGCCATAAGGGACCCTTACTTGCCTGTAGCCAACTTTGTACACCTTCCACATGTAGCCTAATGTTAGCATTTTAACACATTTTGCAGTTATGGGTGAATATCACAGCTTTCCTACAAGATTTTCGAGGATGATTTGAATGACATTAACAACCACAAATGTGTGATGTCAACGTGCAACATGTTACGGTAAAGTGTCGCGTCGGCTGCTGAGGCGATGAAACTTGGCTGGCCGGGGCTTTGGAGACACCCCCCGCCCCGAACGACTGAATGGACATATATGCTTTTCTTTGTGCTGTCCCGCGGTTAACAAAACATTTACATGACAGCGTCCCTACTCGGCTCATAGAAAAGTTTATTATAGCTCACAATCATGAGTTTACTTTGCCTTTAGCGAACTGTTGGAGCACAAAGAGGAAGCGGCTTACAGCCAAGATATCCTGAAAAGTATCAGCAGCAGCCCATGCGCACAGTGAGACCCATAATGTGATAATCTCCTATCGTCAAAAATGCATTTTCATTAGCTAGCTAACGCTAAAGCATCCGGGGCGTCGTGAACTTTCTTCCTACTCACGTCTGTGAAAATGTTGGGAGTTAAGTTTGCAGGAAGTTCAAAGTGTTTGCGCTTACCTGTGGATCTTAACGGGACAAAGTAGAGCTCTTTTAGTCGAGTGTGAGGAGAGGAGAGGGAGCCAGTCTGCAGTCGGTCCTCCACTACACTCAATGATAAAAAACAAACTGAATACCCGTTCAAGCCCCTCCCTTTTAAGACATAACCGCACATCTACTCTTGGTTGATGCTGTCCGCTCCAATCTGCTCTTAAAAGGTTAAACTACCACTCAGAGTGCTCTCAAAGCATTCACAAAGCCTGCCTGAGTCCAAATGTGTCAACTCTGCGAAGAACTTGTGCAGAACTCCTATAGCGAAAGTGACTTGAGGCAGAAAAGTGCCCTTTTTTGCTTATCCTTCGGTGGGCCTCTGAAAGAAAATCATCTGTCAAGAGCAATCATATCCAATGTTAATCTTGGGACAAAAAGGAGGGATGTGTGCTCACAGGAAGGCCTCAAAGCCTCCATGTTAACAGTAATGTTAATGTGGTGATGACCATATTACCAGTTTTTGCCTTGAATCTCATTACGCAGATTTTAATACAAATGCAATTCCATTAATTAAATTACAAAAAAAAAAAAAAATATCTGGATGTTTAGATACCACTAGAGGTTAATAAGAAAATAGTAATTTTAGAAGTAATTTGGGTGAACTGGCCCTTTTGATGATTTTCTAAACGCTGAAAGTCCTTTGTAATAATGGTTTATCTAACTACAGTAATTTATGGTTCTATACAATTCTTTTTCATTCTTCATTTTCTTATTTGATCAGTATTGTCTTCACATCCCTCGTGTCATGAGGGAGAATTTAAGCAGCAAAACTTAAAAATCCCCGTAATAATAAATTTGACATGATTTTTTTTTTACTTTACAGAGTAAACCAGACTTTTACTTATTATAAACTGAAAAATGCCAGAGACAGAGCGTGACATTTGGTAATCCTGGTTTTTTTTTAACAAGTCTGTAACAAGTTTGATGCTCTGTGAGGCTGTACTTAGCTAAAGACTGACTTAAGCATGCTCACAATGACGATGCTAACATGCTGATGTTGACCAGGTAATGTTCACCATATTTACCATATTAGTTAGCGTGTTAGCATGCTAACATTTGCTGAGTAGCACAAAACACAAAGAAGAGACTGATGGGAATGTCAGGTGTGCAGTAATTTGATCATAAACAGGACAAGTTTTAAATTCTGACCTCATGCTGACGCTAGATGAAACCTGAATGGGACATCGTATGTGTACAAAATTTTAAACCATCCAATGGTGTTTGAGACGTGGTTAAATTGGTTAGATTATTTTAAAGATTCTGGAAATACCTTCAGAACAGCAGCAATTGTTAAAAAAGCGGATGAAGCGGATTATCGGATGCTATACCTCTGTGACTCGAACATAATGGTGATACTAATGGTAATATTTAGCCTATAGTCAAATTAAAATCAAATACGTGGAATCAACAAACTACTCACTATTGCAGATTTTTAATTATACAATGGTTGCTGAAACCCCCAAATTGAAAGAAAATACAAAGGACATGACCTCAGTGATGTATGATGCATCAAGCACCAAGGATATTGATAAAAGTGCGTTATTATGTTTGGTTCTCTTTACCAAATGCAGCCCTGCACTTTGTGAACTTTTGACTGTCAGCAATTTTAGTAAGCATGCAGGGAGTTAGGAGGTGACATACACAATAGCCTCAGTGTTCTACTTTCTACTATGAAACAGCACGGGGACTCTGCCTGCTTTGTCTTCCCCTTTAAAACAATGATGCTCACAACAAAGAATGGACTTAAGAGCATTAGGCCACTGGTGCAGAAATGAGCACCATGTGCTACTGCTCTTTCACATGTGTTTCTTTAAGATAAAGTGAAATAAATGCATTCTGTTGATTGTGTGCTAATGCAATTGTGTGTGTGTGTGTGTGTGTGTGTGTGTGTGTGTGTGTGTGTGTGTGTGTGTGTGTGTGTGTGTGTGTGTGTGTGTGTGTGTGTGTGTGTGTGTGTGTGACAGAATAAGAGACAATGCGAGAGGAGAGACAAAGAGAGGGCCATCCTTATCGTCATTCCTTTGAAAAATGATGTATTTTAAGATAAACCTGTCACCCTTCATCTTGAAGGTTTCTTTCATACTTGCTTTTCCAGTTTGCACACCAACATATTGGCCCCAAAACCTGCAGCAAATTATTTCATGGCATAATTTGATTGCCAAAAACGATGCTGTGGCTGGGGCATGTTTATAGTTAGTGTGATGGCCTTATACTCAGGGCCGATGCTCACTTGTTATATGTACATCATTAGCTCAGGTGTTTAACTTAGTCACATACATTAGTTTACACTCCTCAGGTCTGTGGCTATGCATGAGTTTTTTTGATTGGAAAAAAATAGCCTTACTACAACAGAATGGGCACAACACTACATATTTGTGTCACTAGAGGTAGCACTGAACATATGAATAATTGTGTAATTGTAATTGTGTTTATCTGCCCACAGACCAAACAGAAAACATTACAGCTTTTGGCTCTATTGCTTTCTGCGAGCGGTGTGCAGTTGTCAAGGATTCACAGATCTCTGGAGCCCCAGGTCAGAAATATCCCTACTAATCTTCCTCACATACAGTATATATACCTTCACAATGTTACATCAGATGAAACACCTCAGAACCAATTATAAAGGTTTTAACAAAACCTTTGACATTTTCCCATTTCATCATATTGTTTTATATCAGATGAAAGACTGTGTTGCCATCTTGTGCAAAACTGACGTTAGAGGTGAGGTTGGGATTTGCCTTCAAAGTTGTATTCAGTTGTAGAAAAGTGTTCAACTCAATGATGAAAGTCCCAAATAGTTATTCTGCAACAGCATTGCTTAGTGAAACAAAAGTTTCCTTAATAACAATGAAAAACCGGAACATTGTGGGGTGCTGCAGCTTTAAATATAATCAGTGTCTAAGAATTAAATAATGTCATCACTATCAGACATTAAAACGGATTACAAGGTACTGCCGCCTTTCTCTCACTTTGTATGTATGACAGATGATAGCAGATGTACATACCAAATTCCTGCAGAATCCTGGATAAAGCCCAGGACTTTTATCATTCTCATCTGTCTCCTGTTCCTTCCTGTATATCTCTACTGTGTACTGTCAAAGAAAGAAATGCCAACAAAGGATAGAAACCTGCAGTTGTAAACATCTGGATTATTTCCCTGGTGCATGTTTCATGTTTGACTTTATCGACTACTGGTCTGACACATTCCATGGACAAACAATAAAACTATCATGAGAATCAAATTCATTTGTCCATCCGTGGCACCACCTTTCTACCAAACTCAAGATATGAAACGCCGTCATAGTAAAGTGTGGATTAGGCCGTTAAGATGCATAGAGATTGTGTGCTATTAATTAAGATGACATCAGTGCCACATCTGTGAAAAGGATACAAGCATATGATGACAATATTGTGTGTTATGTACAACATTTCAATATACAGTATGACAACATTAGATCAAGGTGGATTACATATCTGGATCACTGAAAGAGTAACTGTTACATATGAAATTCGAGCCTCTTAATGTGCATGATGAACACAGCTTTGGATCCTTTCCCTGCCCTAAGCCCTCTGACCCCATTCCACGCCTAACTTTCATTATATAAAATTATTTATAATGATCAATTACACGCAGCATGCAGGAGGGTTCAGGCAGGAATTAAAAGCCTTGCTGTGACACACCTGGCTCAAGTTCTACACTTCACATGTTCAGGGGCCCCGGGACGGGTCCCTGGGGGACTCCGTCACACCAGCTATAAGTCTAACCAAAACAAACACAAAATCCCTTGTTTGTTGACTTTTACGAAATGTTGAATCTAGTCAGAAAGAAGTGAGTTTGTCAAAAAAAAGTGTCTTGATACATTTACATCAAGAAAGTGGTTTAAAAAGGTAAAACTCTTTCATGTTGCCTTTCATGACATCAAAGTAGCACTGAACTAAATTCCCAAATCATGAAGCTGCACACATCAAACTTTATGAAGATAAATTTGTTTTTACGTCATTGCTCTAGAGAAGATAAAATTAACCTCTTTTTGAAAGATACATCAATGGAAAATAGATTTCTGTATTCTTAAGCATCTAAAACCTAAACCCACTGTGAGAGCTTTTCCAAACACAACAAGTACAAAGAAAACACACAAAAACAACATTTGCTCATCGATGAGCTAGCAGAGCTGAGTTGTCTCTTTCAGTCTCTCTGTTAACTTCTCTCAGGAGGCCCTAATAGTTACCTAGTGCTCTCACGACCAAAAATCCACTGCTGGCTTCCACCTTATTTCTATAAGTGGGACCTCAGCCATGTCAGTGGCTATTTTCCTACCATACCATTTTAAAGGTCCCATATTGTGTGTGTCTTTTTGATTATGAAGCAGGTCAAGGTGCTGTATAAATACTGTGAAAGTATCAAATCGCTCAATTCACAGAGAACAATGCACAAAGCCCGTATTCAGAAACAAGCCATCAGGACTTCCATGGTGATGTCACAACTTTATTATATTATAGGCAGAAAGTGCCATTGCAGTGCCGTTTATATAATTATATGAGGGATATTCTGAATGTATTTTCTTTTTATAAAAACAGTCACTGCAACTGCTGAAAAACATCTGAGTTTTCTTAGTACTAAAAACAGGCTGTAATATAAGCAAACCATGTGAAGAATCAAAAGTGCTATGTACAAACCTGGCTTTGACACACAGTAAAGAAAGAGGGGTGAGTAAGAGAGAGAGGATGTCACTGACGTTATTAAGTGGGCACCTCCCATCACAGATGTTTAACTGAATCTCTCCCATGACACCTCCGCGAGGCTCCTCGGAATCCCAGCACTGCCACATCAACAAACATAAAAAGATAAATATCTGGATCTCATGGTGGATCTCACTGCCAAGACTTTGGTTGATACATGATAGGTAATTCAAAGCCAATCAAAGACATTTCATGTTGTGCCATTTGACTGTACAGTAATATTAGCAATGTATGGCAATATGAGGGTTATTGTGGCTTATTTCCTGCTTGTTTCAGTCTGAGCTGCACTGACACACATAAGACAGCAGCAGACAATAAAGCTTTGAAATAATTTCTGCTCAGGAGTCAAAGCTGGGGCAAATTTAACATTGTGTGGGATGTTTGATATTGCCACGGAAACCCCATCTGTGCCCAATCACAACAAGGCCATCTGTTTAGCATATAAAAAAGGAGAAATGACATGAGGAAAAGTATGGGAGATCAGGAAACTGTATTTTTTTTAATCAAATGTACATTTTATATATACTGCACATGTGGACATGTAGTTCTGCCACCTGCAATCACAACATGTATTTTTCAAAAATCCACTGAAACTCTACCTGCTCACTCAGTGTAAATAAGAATACAAACTGAGCACTGATCCCTCCAATGCTAGCTTAATTATTACACACACATACACCGTATTGTGTCTGTGGGCCAGTTCACCTTAATAACCCAGTGGGCTGACGTGTGAGCTTCTTGCCAAAGTACAGTCATTCCTTCAACCCTTTTTCATACATCAGTGAAGAATGAATGGATCAATGGAGGGGTGATGCTTGGACAGCCCCTGGTGGAGATTATGATAAATTGAACATTGTAGGTATGAGTCACATCCCTTATTTGTTATGGTGTCAGCAGTCTGACCTATACTGCCACCAACAGTTCAGAATGGAAGTAGATATAATCATATTTAAAAGACAGCTTTGTGTGATAATCTGCAGAATCACATGCCATCTCGGTATGATACTTGTGTGAGTCTTATACATGCATTCATCTCATCGCACATTCAATACTGTAACACACCTTTCTCCTCACTCAGTATGCGCTCGTCTTCGGTCAATTCAGAATGCTGCCGCAAGCTACTCACTAAGTCAAACATACAATCTCACATTACCCCTGTTCTTAAGTCTCTTCACTGGCTCCCTGTCGCATATACTGTAGGATTGGGTTTAAAATTCTCACTCTTACATGTATATACACACTGTCAGGCACCTGCATATGTGGCTGAAATACTTCACTGATAATCGCCAGCTTGCTCTCTTAGGTCTAATATGTTTAATTTGCTGTCTGCTCCACGCACACGGCTTAGGACCCGTAGTGATCGATTTTTTTAGTCTGTAGCAACTAAGCTTTGGAATGCTCTGCCTCACTTACAGTCTGCTGTTTCTATGGACTCTTCTCTTTTGAAATAAAGAAGATAAAGACCTACCTTTTTAGACAGCCGTTTGGTTTACCTGTCTGCAGTTCATGCATTATTATGTAATTCTAATTGTGTATTTCTTTTCAATATGTATTATGTTCTCTTGTATGTTTGTTATGACCTTGTAAAGCACTTTCTGATTTTATCGGTGAAATGCGCTTTATAAATACATTCTACTTACTTACTTACTTTGAGGTGAAGGATCACTAAAAATATGTAGACATGGCACAAATTGAATGTTCTAATTTTTTCTTTCTATCTCTTTTACAGCCAAATGTGAAAGTCAATAAAGGTGAATGCCTTGATCAAATGACCATATCTGAAAAAAAAAAAAATCCCATCTAATAAGAAAAAAATGTTATACAAAGTAGGAAAAGCTACTCAGATAGTCAGACAGTAGTCGTGCTGAGCCACGCCATGAATGGTAGCGAGCAGTTGAGTCACGCTGGCACAGTGCAAGTGTTTTTCCACTGCATAGCACAGCAAGGTAAAGTTTACCTTGATGATGTGTTGGAGGTGTGCTAGTCACAAGCCACAGTAAGAGCTGGTCACATGCAGCCCTTTTCAGCTCGCTGAGGCTGTTACTGTTTGTACTATTCCATCCATCCATCCATCCATCTTTGTCCGCTTATCCGGTGTCGGGTCGCGGGGGAGCAGCTCAACCTGTACTATTCCTTCCTGCAATATTTAAAACGGATCTGCTGACCAAATCAATCATCATTGATTAGCGTAAAACTACTACTCCTTCTCATAGTCATTGTCAAAGCTGAACACACAGACATGATACACATATTTTTAGACTCAATATGACTGCACTTCCCGAGGATATCATATCTCCTATCTCCGTCGTGAATAGAGGTCCAGATAAATCTGCTTTAAAATCAGAGAAAAATATGCTCCTTATAACTCCTTGTCTGAACATCGATGGATTCACTACAAACAGGACTACACTGCTAACCGTTAAATGGTGTACCTTTAATGGTGCTGATTTGCCAAGCTGTAGACAAATATAGGCTAAAACACAGGTCTCAAGTTGTAGCTGACAGTTAAATAACTGACTCCACTGCAAAATTATACTTCCTGTTTACCCCCCCCCCCCCTCGCTAAAAAAACTAATTATTCCAAAACTTAGATGTAAACTGAGACTTAGATGTGACTTGAGGTGTTGGTGGGGGACCAAGTAATCTGTGTCTAGTCACAGGACCTACACTACAAGGATACCAGAATGAATACACATTATACACACATAGGTCCCCATGTATTCAACTCTATTTGCACACATGTACAGTATATTAACAACATAAAAATGAAAGCAACAGTAGGATGGATTGGCTTATCAGATAGATACATACATAGCCATTAGAAAAAAATAAAGATAAAGCCAACTTCTCATTCAGAGCCTCTGGATGTAATGTTCTCATTTAGAAAAACGCAAACGCTTTCACAATTGTTTGCATCTAAAAAAAAGGCCAGCCTATCTGTACCTATCTCTATGCTATCTCATGATGGAGTTCAATATGACCTGTTAATAATTGTAAAATATTCAAATTCAGTATTGTAGGGAAGCTATTGTACGTTATTGAGGAAAGAGAATAAGTACTGATTGTAAAAACTTGTGCCAACCTTGACCCACATGCAATATAACTAATTTACTGTAGTACCTTATTTCACATTATCATTCTGTTGCACTGAGACAGTCTTGGGACTTCAAGCAAGGTTCCTCTAATGCACAAATTCTGAAATGTAATTTCCCAGGTCAGGGATCATTAATCCCCTGTGAACACTGATTTGCTGGGTGTTTTTAGTGACATTGACTAACTACTTAGTGTACATTTAACAATGAAATTGTTCTTTTGACTGCAAGTATTGCGGACGTTTAGACCTCTGCTAACAATTTACGTTGAGCTTTTTTTTATACAACCCCAAATCAGAAAAAGTTGGGACAGTATGGAAAACACAAATAAAAAAAGAAAGTAGTGATTTCTAAATGTACTTTGACTTGTATTTCATTGCAGACAATACAACAGCACATAATTGAATGTGTTCCTCATGATTTTTATTGTTTTTGTTTCAAAAAAACAAAATTCCTATTTTGGTTCTTGCAACACATTTCAAAAAAAGTTGGAACAGTAAAGCATTTACCACTTTGTAATGTTGCCATTCCTTTTCACAACACTTAAAAGACGTTTAGGGACTGAAGACACCAAGTGATGAAGTGTTTCAGGTGTAATTTTGTCCCATTCTTGCTGCAAACAAGTCTTAAGGTGGGCAACAGTACGGGGTCTTTGTTGTCGCATTTTGCGCTTCAAAAAGCGCCACATCTTCTCTATTGGAGACAGAGCGGGACTGCAGGCAGGCCAGTCAAGTACCCGTATCCTCTTCCTCCGCAGCCAGGACTTTGTAATGTGTGCAGAATGTGGTTTTGCATTATCTTGTTGAAATATGCATGGACGTCCCTGGAAAAGATGTCTTCTTGAAGGCAGCATATTGTGCTCCAAAATCTCTATGTACTTTTCAGCATTAATGGTGCCATCACAGAAGTGCAAGTTACCGTTTGCCAAGGGCACTGACACAACCCCATACCATGACAGACCCTGGCTTTTGGACTTGTTACTGGTAACAGTCTGGATGATCCTTTTCTTCTTTGGTCCGGAGCACACGGCGTCCATTTCTCCCAAAAAATACCTGAAATACTGATTCATCTGATCACAGTACACGTTTCCACTGTGTGATGGTCCATCCCAGATGCCTCCAAGCCCAGAGAAGTCGACGGTTCTGGACACTGTTAACATAGGGCTTCCTTTTGGCACAGTAAAGTTTTAACTGGCATTTGTGGCTGTAACTACGTATTGCGGTACTTGACAAAGGTTTGCCAAAGTAGTCCTGAGCCCATGTGGTGATATCGCTTATAGATGAATGACGATTCTTGATGCAGTGCCGCCTGAAGACTCAGAGATCACGGTTGTTCAGCTTAGGCTTGCGCCCTTGTCCTTTACGCACTGAAATTCCTCCACATTCCTTGAATCTTTTCATTATGCTATGCACTGTTGAAGGTGAAAAAAGCAAATGTCTTCCTATCTTTCTTTGAGGAACATTGTTTTTAAACATTTCAATAATTTTCTCACGTATTTGTTGGCAAACTGGCGATCCTCGGCCCATCTTTGCTCCTAAAGGACTAGACCTTTCTTGGATGCTGCTTTTGTACCAAATCATAATTACAATCACCTGTTGATATCACCCGTTTCAAATCACATCATTATTTAACCAATTTACCTGATTACTAGCCCTAAATTGCTCATGTCCCAACCTTTTTTGGAATGTGTTGCAGGTCTGAATGACAGGAAAGGATGTATATTTACAAATGAAATTAAGTTGACCAGACAAAACATTAAATATTTTGTGTTCACATTGTCTGCAATGAAATACAAGTCAAAGTACATTTAGAAATCACTACTTTCTTTTTTTATTTGTGTTTTTCATACTGTCCCAACTTTTTCTGATTTGGGGTTGTAAGATTATACTTGCTCCCTGCTTTTAAATGGCATGGCAGTTGTTTCACTAAGTTCCTGTGAGCATGTTTGTTTGCAGAAGACATGCTTTTAAGAACATACTGTTTTACATTCATTCACAGGCTTTACATATATACAGGGACGGGATACCAGTATGAGAGTGAAAAATGTCACTATCGTTTCCATCTTAGGTGTCAATCCTATTCAAAATGACAGACAGAGTGAGTGAGGCAGTAGGCATTCACAAGGACATCTATTCTGCACATCATCCAACCCTTCATATTGTCCAGTGACCTGGCATGAAAACGGAACGCACTCCTGAATGTGATGGAAGATGTGACAGCCATTTCGATTTTTATTTTGTTTCTAGGGGGACACTTAGGGCACTTAGATAATGTACTTATCTGCATCTTTAAAATGTCAAGCAATAAACCTTCACCTCAAATACTTCTATAAGGAAACAAATATATAGAAATATAAGTCACAGTCTTACTTTCTCTGTCTGTCTTCATGGCGTTTGGATTTGATCTCCAGACTGCTTCACACAAACAAACAAAAAAGCGGGACAGGTTTATTTTTCAATTTCTGCTATTTTTCTCCGCAATCTTCAAAAAAGTCTGTTGTGGATATGTTGCAGGCAAATACAGCGTGACTACAGAATGTCTTCTATTCGGTATCCTTTGTGGATTAGAGCACATCACGAAGCCTGCAGAATCTGACATGACGCATGGATTTTCATACAAGATCATAATTTCACTTGGTGTGGTTAAAAGATGTAAATAGATATAATCTTGGGAGGCGGATTAAGATGAGTGTCGCATTTGATCTTCAAAGGACTGGAGGTTATCTCAGGTAAAGAACAAGTGCGGCTAGCTTCCATAAAAAAAATCTGACACAGAGTTAGACTTCTGTTCATTTCCATTACAAAGACAAGTACCTCTTTCTCATTCTTGGCCACCTCCACCTCAATATCGTAGTGCTCATCATCCTCTGTGTCAATCTTTCATTGCAAATCCATACAGATCCCCTGTGAAGAGAACAGACTTCTTTAAACCACGACGGACTGCAGATGGAAAAAGGGTGAAAAAAAATGTCAAGAAAAAAGGAATGATTCATCATCAAACAGCATGTAAAAGCCACAGCTTTTTAAATTTCACTCAGCCGTCAGACTAGACAGGTGGCAGGATGTTTTTAAAGTGGATTTTTAGAAAGAAAAGTATACGGCAGAGTGAGAGATGTTGTTTATCTGAGAAAAACATGGGAACAGTTGCGGCAAAAAAATGTCTGTTTGATATAATAGACTAAATGTATCCACATATAAGCCTATTCTAAACCATTCTGGATACAAGGACATCATTGAAATTGAAGCATGCAATACATCCAGAGACCTGCAATGAGTTAACTGGTCTGGCTATTTCAGCATGTCAAAGGCTCTTTGTCATGCAAAATAATATTTGACAGTTGAGTGACAGAGATGACAAATCACAAAAACATGAATCACAAAACCACAACAGGCCAACAATGACACAAGCTAGACTGCCATGAGAATCCAATTTCCAAACAGTATGAGCAGGACACAGACATATATTGTATGTACCTTTGGTACCTTTACCCAGCATGCTGCTAAAAAATGCCTATCTTAATGAGTTATATCATAGTTTGGTCAAAACAAACAAAAACATGGCCAAACACAGCCATTTGCTAATCTATACATCCAGCAAATATGGAGTAACATTATCATCCATTTGGAGTCACGTTTCTGGCCATCTGGCAAATTTAAGCCCCATCTCTCTCCTATTAGCTCTATTTTTGGTCTCCACCATATTCTGGTCAAAATATCTGTTTCGGTAGTTGCTAAATGCTCCACTATGCTCAGCCGGTGGTAGTTCTCTGTGGGCTCGTCACTACGAGTGACACCTTTCACATAAAAGTAGTAATTTGATCCCTTGTTAATATAAAGATGTTGAATGTAGCAGCTTCAAAAGACTGTTTTCTTAAAATTGAACCTTCAACCAATCAGCAGAGATCCATGATAGACACTCATACCTACAATATGTGCAGAGTAACTTCACAAACACAAGACCACAATAGTTTTAGATAATCAGAACTGGAAAAAGAAGACAGGAAGTATCAAATGGCATTGCATGCTTGAGCAAAGAAATGAGACGAGCGATATTTAGTATACTGGGGTCTGTTGATGGTTCATTCTCAACCTGGGAAATACCAATTTGGCAATAAAATCATTGTCTACACAAGGTTTACTTCCTTGGCGTTTCCAAAGCTTTAACCACATCCCATCATGGTGTTCTCAGCAGAACGTATATGGAGCTGGTAACCATTCCTGTGACAACTGAGCAAACTGGCAAGGCCACAAGATGTAGGACATCTTCAAGTAAGTGGACCTTGTGTTTAAAACCACACATTTACTGGATAATAAAGAGTGCCTTTAAAGGGCCCGGCTAATAAAGAGTGCCTTTAAAAAGTTTGTAAAAAAAAAAAAGTTGTTATTTGTAAAGGCAGGCACTTTTATTAAATGCAGGATATCTAATTTTCACAAGTCTTTATCTTTTCCCTGCACTTATGGTGCAGCTTTCTGTACCTGCAGTCCACGAGCAGGAAGGTTGATAGCACTTACTCTCTCTTTTATCACCGCCTCTGCAATCTTCACTTCCTGTGCCACAACCAGTAATGCCTCTGCCCTTTTTAGCAGCTTGCCATGTCAATTAGCCATGTATTAAGTTTATAGTGCATAGTGGAGACAGTTCACTCAGTCAGCACAGTCTTTGGCACTTTGATTCCAATGCACAAGCCTCCATTAGGCTCATACTGCAATACCAGAGGCTGTAGAGTGGATTACCCTTCCGTGATAGCCCGAAGGGATGTAACCCAGAACAGATAGGTTATTTGGATATGAAGAGATAATGTACTCAAAACAGGCATCTGAATTGGAGCAGTAATATGTTTTATTTTTCTCACAGCATGTTACACAGCATGAACTGTCACAACATTGCAGATAATCGCAAGCATAAATTCCCTTAGACTTACTTATTTTGCTGTTAGGACAACCCCCCCCCCCCCCCCCCCCCCCTCAAGAAACCTCTAAACACTAGTCAGTGAGTCAGAGCCACAGACTGTATAAAGAGCCTATAGCCAGACCTGCTGGCGGGGGAATGTGCACACACGCACAATCAAGAATTTACTTTTATGCTCAATTTAAGATTGAAAATGAAATTGTCTAAAAACAACATTATTTGATCATTACTGTATCTTACGTTTGGTGAAAAAGAACACTGCCGTTATGTGTGTTATGTGCTGTCAAACTTTTGTGTGGTGGGTGATTGACAGGAACAGACATGTAACTCATCTTTTTTTTTTTTACTGAGAAACAACTTCAGGTTATTATTAGCAATGGGCTGTAAGAATACCAATTAAAAAATGAAGACAAAACCCACAGATAGACACACAAAATCATTAAAACAACTCTCTTAATTCAAGGTGCTTGGGGATTTAATGGCATGGACAACCCAGGTTGACAAAAGAAGCATCGCCGGGAGCAAAAATAACAAATCAAGACCAATAATTGTTCTTACATGCCCCGTGTCAAGGCGGAGATCGACAACAAAACACATCGGGAGCAAGCGTATCATTTCCCAACTGTGATCAATAACAAGGACATTATTAAGGAGATGACTGATTGAGATGCACAGCAGTGTGACAGGCAGACAATCACCCCTCAGACAGGTTGCCCTTGTTTAGATTTCCTGATGGAGAGAACCAACACAGTGCAATAACCAATTGGCTGGCCTACATTCACAGCTGTGGCATGGCATACTGGCCACCATGTGGCAGGTGTTATAAGATCATGACATTTGATTATGTGTTATTAGACTGTTTGTTGGAAGATAATAAAATTGTGAGAACACAAAGGCTGCATATTAGTGTTACGTATCATAATGTAAAATGATGTCCACTATGTTAACATAATGTTACTATGCAATGCATTTATCTTTTTCTTTCTTTCTTTATGACTACCTATTTAACATAGCATTGATCTTCTTCACACATGCTCAGAGAAAGCATTTATTAGAAATTTGATAAATGCTATGAGCAGCTCGGATTAACATACATCACACTGATTGAGAAGCCGTTGGCTGAGACAACACTGATTATCAGGATGTAATTGTGTTAGAGTCCCATGGCCATACTAGTCTCCTCTCCTACACACTGACCTCGGCCCCGGCTGTATCTTGTCCCTGCGATTTCTACAGAAAATGCTATTACAGCCACCTCTCCGGGGACCAGATAGACAAGGTCTTTGCGGTCTCGGCTCGGGATAAAAACAGGTGACCCCGTCTCCTCATCACACGCAGAGATGAGGGTACACCAGAGGGGGACTAAAGTTCATCCTGCAGGTTAATAGGGTCCTTGGATGAAATCATATGTATGATACAAAATAAAGTAAAGTTGAAGAAGTTTTAAAAAAGATTTTTGGATTTTCCAACTCTTTGATTTCCTCACCGTCTTCCCTGCTTGCGTGGCCGATTGCCCTTCAGATGTTTGGAGAAGAACATTAACTTGTAGGAGATAAGATTTCATGCTGTAATTGAGGCTTAGGGAACATAATAGTCTTTTAGCTACGGTGTCTGCTGTACCAAAGAGCGGCATGAGGCAGCTGAGTAAAGAGGCCGTCGCCCTAATGTCACCAGTGTGACATTACATGCAGGGATTGAACTTGTGACCTTCATTGTGACAGATCGTTCTGCCGGTTCTATTGGCCTTATTAGCTCCCATGAGCTGAAACACCTATTCACAACCACACACACACACACATACGAGCTGTGTACTGTATGTCACGGACCAGGATGTGGCCATCTTGTTAGAAGGTTACAATACATTACACAGAGCCTCTTGACAGGAGCTCATTTTTCTCTTTTTCACACACGCATGCACGCACGCACGCACGCACGCATGCACGCACGCACGCACGGATATCTCAGGTTGCAAATGAATAAGAATTAGAAGGACAGGAGGGGAATGAAGTCAATGCACCATTTTACAGGCAAATGATCTGACACCAATAAAATGCAGCTTTATTGGGAGAATTTCTCGCTTAAAATATGAGCTGTGACCTCCAGGAAGACTGAGACACACACACACACACACACACACACACACACACACACACACACACACACACACACACACACACACACACACACACACATACATACATACATACATACACACACACACACACAAAAGCAATCAGCAAAGTACGGAGAAGACTTGACCTATTTGTATTCATCATCACTCATACGTCTCGTTGCATACCCACAAGACAATTAACTCTGATTCAGCTTTGATTATTATAAAACCACTTGAAACATGAAAACAAAACTCTCAAAGAACAATCGTATCTAGTTTAAGAACACTGAGAGACAGTTCTGTTTGAGAGGAAGTGCTAAACTGTGAACCGTCAATTACAGAAAGGTTAAATGTTTGGGTGATTGATTTACGGGCAGATGCTGACCTGTACTTGGGAAATAGCAAACTGCTAATAGCTGGTAACTAAGTTAGGCATTTGCAAGTTGTACTGTATGTCGTCATCTGGATTGGACTGCACCACCTTTTCGTAAAACTACTAAGTTCATGTGTAAAGTTCTTAGCAACAACTAGTTTCAAACTAGCTTAAATCTAAAGGAGCGTCTTAGTAAATTCTTCAAATCTAAATTGGCTTTAATATAACTTCCAAAAACAAGTTTTAAAGGGAAACACTTTTTGTATTAAACTTAACTGCCAAGATTGTGTTGTCATTACTTTATTCCATGCAGTTTAGAACAAGTGGCAAATATCCAATCATGCCAAACTAACCAATATTATTTAGTAATTTAAGCTAATGTTACACGCAAAATGTTTCGTAATTTAAAGTAAGAAAAACCTAATATGATAAGATAAACTTTACTGATCCCACGTGGGAAATTCAAGAATAGACACCAATACCATTTTATTGGAGACTGAATCCCAGTGAACAACCAGGCTTCACCTCAACTGTACGTACGTAGTTTGTGTGGTATTCAAATTTGGTGACATGTCATTCTCAACTTAGTAAACACTTAGGTTATGACTAGACTAGTTTTAAACAAAGCCGGTGCGACAGGTTGTGCTGATTACCTGGTGATCTGACTTTAGCAAAAACCTACAGGCGACAGTGCTAACGTTGGTAACATTAGTCCAATTATTACAGAGAAACTGAACTTTCAAAGCAGCGTGGCTCCATGCAGCAAACTGTATACAGTACATCAGTGTGGGATCGTTGCCAGAGCGTAAAAAAAAGCCAAAGACAAGTGTAAAAGATGATTTTCCACAATAATGTAAATTGTGGCGCCACTCATATTTGCCACCTGTGAGGCTTCAATGTAGGGTAGAAGTTTCTTTGTGTATGACTCATTATGACATGTACTACTAACTATGCAAGTTGTTCTTTTTTGGACAATACCCAGCTCTTTCAGAGTCACTGTTACCACATAAAAACAGGTCTGGGAACCAGGGAGATCATGGGTCAATAAATTTGGCGAGGTAATCAGCCCGCGCCACATCCCGAGCGAAACCTACCCCCCCTTTTGCCCACCTCCAAAGACAACACTGGCTGTGGATGTGCTTATGGTCAGGTGGTGCGGTCGTAAAGCCTCATAATTGTTTAATGGTGCGTTTTATGAGGCTACACTGTGAGTCAGTGCAGCCTAAAGGCTCTGAATTCCAGACGATAACACGTTGGGTTCGGTAATGTGAGGTTAATCACAGGTGGATATTGGTTCACTGTGGGCTATGGACAGCTGCTGAAGTGTGTGCAGCCTTGGGTGGAGGAAAAGGTGCATCCAGAGGTTTCTGCCCGTCTGTCTGAGTCAGGCTGACCTCGCTGTCTGAGCACAAACAGACATCAGAGAGGGGATGGGGACAGGCTGTTCCCCTGCAAATACAACACACAATTGCAGATGAGCTAGAGAAGATGCCCACGCCTCACACATTCACATACATATTGTGTGTGCGCACAAAGGATTTGCTGAGGTAGGAATTTACACAATGCTTTGTTCTATGATCAAAAATAACTGTTCTCCAACTGTCTGCGCGCAGTTATGCAAGGTAACCCGATACTGTCCCATAGCGCTGTTCTCCATGAGCTGAACGTGCCCCTGTAGACATTCCCCAAACACATGCAAAGTCTCATTTATTTCTTTCTGTCTTCATATATTTCCTCACCAACATGCACACAGACACACACATCTGAAAAGAATCTTCTCTGAAAAACTAATATCTTTATTTATTAAATACAAAGCAAACTTTATTGGCTGAATTTTGTTTCCTTTTTAGGTGGCTTGATTTTGGACAAACACACTCTAAATCTTTACAAGAGTTAAACGGTACAGTTTGTGTGCTCACTCATCCGGATTATAGATCATTGGTATCTGTATTGACACAAATGGAAGCCTGTCAAGATGTATGAAACCCCACATACACTATACGCAGGTGTACAAATAGCTTGTTACTATCACTTCAGATCACTGGTGTTTGGGAGATCGAAGCAAACTGAAATGGCCATACTCTTCAAAGGGCTGTTAAGCCACTTTATGGATTTGGCTGTACTGACATCAAATCTGTGAGAGCAATCAGATACAAATGTGACTTTCTTCACTTCAAGAAATCAAAAAGTCACTATCAGAATATTCTTTTGGGACACCTCTGATATGCGGCTATAAGATCTGGTTCTTTTTCCTTATTGTTTCCAATGACTTGTTTTTGTTGTTTTGAAGAATACTGCCTTGAAACTATTTCAACATCTGTCATGTCCCCAGTTTGGAAGGTAAAACTCTGTCCCTAACACATACATTAATTGAATTTTTATCAACTCGTAATAATATTACTACCACAATAGTCATTTGAATTAGTTTCTAATTAATTTCTGTTGTGCAAATTAAAAATGCAGATATGCTAGAAAGGCTTCTTTGTATTTTATTTTTGAGTGACGTTTGCTCAATGAGTGTCATCAGTGTTTCTTTACTTTCCTTTTAAAATATCTGTAAAATATGTTGTGTTGCCATTTTGTTTTCAGAATAAATCATCAGAATAAAAATGGTCATGTCAATAGAATTCCTTTGTATTCCTGTGTTTACAATGTGTTACTTTTACAAGAGTACATTTCACATATGTTATGACAGTCTGGAAATGCTTAATATAAAAAAAAACCTTGGAGACCCTGTCTGTCTCTCTGTCCAGTACGGGTGAAAATGCTAAATAAATGTTTAATTACAAATGAGACATTATCACAGTTAGAAATAAATGTATACATTATGGTAATTCCCTGTGAGCAGGAGATGAATGCATGACATAAAATAGATTAAATTACTCTCTCATCTACACACATACACATACTGTACATTATTACACCCACACAGGCTCAGCTTTTCCATGTATCAGAGCAAAGGAGTTAAGCCTCCTAATCAGATGACAGAGGCACAACAATCCCGGCGTTAAAACTAAAGTCCCGCATCTCGGCTCTCATGAATACGAGCTAATAATTAGGCTAAGTCTTACTATGAGGAAAATTTGAGGAGAGATTTGACGTGTCATCAGGTGCAATGGCAGCGACTTAAGGCCTCGTTCACATCTCTGCTTCTGCCAGCAATGGTTTTCAGTCAATGTGATGCAGCTTTGATAATCTCCCCCTGGTTTTCAGTCAATTCGAGACAATGCCACGCATTATCAGGGTAAACTCTGCGTCATGGATGAAGCTTCGCAGAGATACAAACTTTACTTGCAAACTCTAAACTCCGAGGTGAGACGGAGCTCCATGTAATAACTCCCCGCTGTATCCCAGCCCAATAACACAGCGTGGTTATTTGTTTGGATTTATTCAGAGATGCAACCAGATATGAGTGTGAAGAGAAATGCTGCATGACGGTGAATTAGGTTATGCAAATGAGGCACAGTAATAATATGATTTAACATCCCTTCTACCCATCCATACCTTAGACTTGACTAGTGCGGTTCTAATTTTAATTTGATTAGATTTACATAAAGATTTCCCATTAACTGGCTCCCTGGTGACCCCTCACTGATGGCACCAACTGTTCCCCCCTGTGCGCTCGCCATTACTTTGAAGTCTGTGGGAGGTGTGACTACTGAGCAACGCCAGGAGTGTTTAACCATTAACCAAAGAACAAGTCTGACAACGATGTATGAAAATCTTGTCAACAAGTGTTAAGTCATCAAGTTGAGACTACTTGTTACGTGGCATGTATCAATTTAAATGTTCAGGTTAAAAGAATTTGAATAAAGTGTGGCTGTTCCTTCCAGTAAAATACCTTGATTAAAAGGTGCATTATCAATTTATTTGACTTAATGTGGATGCATTTGTCCTGATGCACACCTTAAAATTATGTTTTGGTATATTTGATCAAGGATTTAAACCTCATGATGGTATTTGCAAGTAATACTAAAAAATATCCTAAAAAATGCAGGTAAATATAGGTGTACAGCTCATTTATTCATATAGGATACAAACTACCTGACGAGACATAACAGCGGTTCAATATTGGGTGCCATACTCCAACTCTGGCAAGCCTTTTCATATATGTTTACTCTAAAATCCGAATTAACAAACACCATTTCTCGAGCTGTGTCAGGGTTATCTCCACTTCCCTGCACTCTCACCGAAGGTGGCGTATTGTTTAACATGGATGAAAGCCCTAAATGGGTTGTGTGTACACTGCGGGAGGAAAGCAAGAGGCAGGGGGCTTCCTCCGTTATATCCTGACACACTTACACACACATGCTTGATGCCTTTTTCTCTGAACTGGGGCACATTTCAAACAAATCTCCTCCGCCTATCACATCCTGTCCTTTGCAGTTTACACCGGGAGCGAGCACGGAGGAGGGAGAATGAGAAGAAAAAGAAGAAGAAGAAGAGCGGTCTTGGAGCTGACCTAAAAACAACTCCTCGCGGACGTTCTCCATGTCTCAAAGACGCAATGCCAAACTATCAAATATTTACCAAAAAGCTGTACCCGATCACTGTGCAGGCGGGTGGGGGTGGGGGGGGGGGGGGGTGTTTGGTAAGAAAAGGTCTTTGAAAATGATTCGAAACCATCTGTGAGCAGCAGTTCATAGGAGCTCTCTCCCTTTCTGGTCTTTGAATGGTGATGCGGAGAGAAAGAAAAACATTTCCTTTCTTTCCCACTTGCCCTCAATTCAACGGAGTGATTATATGGGCCAGTGTAGAGTCTTTCAGTGTGACGGATGCTAGCTGTAATTCTTTCAATGCTCTGGGATCATGAGAGAGTATTTGCATATGTATGATCAGGCTGCACAATAAGTAATCTCGCCAACACATGCAGGGATTCACTACACACCATTGACTTAAGCCCTAAAACCCAATGTCACATACTTTGCAATTAAGGTGTCTTTTTTTTTGGATGCTTTGCTATTTCGGATTACCATTACTCAGCATGCGTTTGATAAAGCTGTAAAGGGAACTCCAAAAACCGTATCATTCATATGAAAATGAGTCAAAGTACTCAGTGGTGCGCAACCAAGCTTTTTTCCTGCCATTGAGGCAACAATGTTGCAGTGACATCTTAAATATATTACTCATCCTGACCACTAGGGGGTAGAGGTCCTCTGCTGTGAGTAGCTCCACAGGCGTTGCAGGGAGATGAGGTAAACTGATGCCATGATTTCAAGTGAGCGGCCTTGTAAACATGCCACAGACAGGCGTTAAAGATGACAATAAAAACGAGGGGTGTCAGAGTGCCCAGCACAATTAATCCATTTTCCAATTTGCATAAAGTGGAGAAGAAAGGGGGTTCTTATAACTACTGTAGAGGAGAAAATGTTTTGATTTGACATCGTCGAGTAGGAGCCTTTACATGCCGTCTTAAATCCTTCTGCCCCCTGACAGCATAATAGCCTCACTCACTTCTTGTAGGCAATTGTCGTAGCTTTTAATTGCATTGTTGCGAAAAGCGGCATCCCTGTCACTCAATTGTGTCTGGCGGTGTTCGCTCGGTGTATGCTGCTGTCACTCAGAACTGCCAGGTGTTCGTTTGGTATGACGCGTGTATGTTTTCTTGTCTCTGTATATCCTCTGTATGTGTGTGACTGAGTGGCAGTGACACGTTTGATCAACTTGTGTGTGGAGCCGACAGTGTCTTGGAGGTGACAAGGGGGTGGTGAAAGAGGCTGATTTGCCTTTCTACAGGTGACACAGTGTTGTCACCCACAAAGTCTGCATCATCTGAGGAGGGAAAGAGAAGAGACTCTTCTCTTCCACCCTGATACGATCTTGTGTACTGTGTAAGGGAATTGACGCTGGCTGCCTTGAAACTGCGGGTCACTGGCAGTATCGGCCAGCATGTCCATCACAGGTCTGACCTCAGTGAGGGAGGCTTGGACCCGAGGCTAGGGAACCGAACACAGAGCTGCAGGAGGAAGCTGATGGATAGTGATGGGGCAAAAATAGGCAGCCGGAGAGAAGGATGTATTGGATCAAGGAAGATAATTCTATATGACATGATAAGAAGGAGATAGCTATCACGGACAGAGGACGATGGACTGTACTAGAGGCAAGAGCACGCATGTGTAAGGATGAAACAGTAATGTAGAAAAAGATGCTGTATAGATATATATGTATAGAAAATAAAACACACTAGTAAACAAACAGTAATTGTGGAAATGATACGGTGAACAAAAGAACAACACTTAAACCTACAATAACTGATTCTTTTTGGCCACTTGGGCGCAGTGGAAACGGCTGTGAAGATTGATACCACTCTAATGTCTGTACGCTAAAAATGAAGTTACAGCCGGCAGCTGGTTAGCTTAGCTTAGCATAAAGACTAGTTTTGTTTGAAGGCACCAACCAGCGGAGACTGTAGGAAATTACTGGTCCAGGTCAAGAAATAGTAAATGAAAGAAATAGTAAAACTGCAAATGGTTGCTTCAACAGGGTAAATGCCTCATAATCAATCAAGCAATCTGTGGCCAGGTTAGCTCAGTTGGTAGAGCAGATGCACATATAAAGAGGTGTATGCCTCGACGCAGAAGGTCCAGGGTTTGAGTCCGACCTGGACAATTTCCTGCATGTCTTCCCCCTCTCTCTCCCCTTTCATATCTAGCTGTCCTTTCCATTAAAGGCTG
This sequence comes from Gymnocephalus cernua, assembly GCA_023631565.1. NCBI lineage: Eukaryota > Metazoa > Chordata > Actinopteri > Perciformes > Percidae > Gymnocephalus > Gymnocephalus cernua. Next base: position 14,930,645 of record CM042447.1, on the reverse strand, counting down.
AAATGCCCAAAACAAATCTTAAAAAAAAGAAATCAATCAGCAAAAGTAAAGCAAAATACATATTTCAATTTTCACATTTGGGAACAAAAATGAGGTGCGAGATAATTAACTTATGACCCTGAACAAATTGATATGTGCCGACTCCAGATCTGCCAGATTAAAAATACAGCTTTTGTTGAATCATAGTGGTGATGGAGGTGTAAGAGCATCAACATCAACGATGAGCCTTATCAATCCAAGCACACACAGTCCATTAGCAGGCGCAAAGACTTGATTCATTGATTTTTAATTGGCTGAAGCGACATTGCGGCCATAGGCCCAGCATGATGGCTCTACAACGCATTGTGAGAACAGCTGAGAGGATAGTTGGTAGACCACTCCCCTCCCTGCAAGACATCTACACCACCCGCCTCACACGAAAAGCCATCACAATTGTCAACGATGCAACCCACCCCGCACACTGCCTGTTCAGCCTCCTGCCCTCCGGAAAGAGATACAGAAGTCTCCGCTCCCGCACTACCAGGCTCACCAACAGCTCCATCCACCAAGCGGTGAGACTGCTAAACTCTCTCCCCTCCCGGCTCCCAGCCAGCAGAACCACCAGGCTGGCAGGAGTATAGGAAGACAGTCTGGACTATACCCATCCCCCCCCATCCCCCCTCAACCCCCACCCACACACACTCCCCAACAAGGAAACAACAAAAAACCCTGAACTGTTAACACTCTAGACTGAAAACTCTTGACCTCTGCACTGCAAATTGCACACACCTGCTGCTACATATATTTATTTTTTAGTACTTAGTATTTACTTACCGTTATTATTCGATATTACTATTACATTGCATTGAAATTTGCACACACCTGCTGCTGTACATATATACATTTTAGTATTCAGAATTTATTTACCATTATTTATTATATTACTACTACTGCTGCTACTTCATATATGTTTATATGTTCACTGTAGAATAGGGAAATGTCTGTCTATCTGTTGTCTGTGCACTTTATGTTTCACCGTGGGAGAGTGAGAAACGTACTCTCGATTCCTTGTATGTCTTGACATGTAAGTAATTGACAATAAAGCCTCTTTATACTCTTTATACTTTATACTTTATATACTTTATGTGGGGGGAGGGGAAAAATCAGTTTGACAACCCTTGGCTATTGTTATCCCACACACACACACACACACACACACACACACACACACACACACACACACACACACACACACCAAAGCTGTGCACTTGTAAACCCCCTTAAGTGTGGTTGTGATGACGTTAATTGAGAGGTAGCAACTCGATGCTCCTTATGCCATGGAGCTTGCCGGGAACAGGATAATCATCGGGACTACGCACAGGCTCCCCGGCCCACAAACCTTTGCTGCCGGGATTTCTCCTGGGCTTACCTGGTGTTGGGGACCCTTGTAATTCCTCAGCTCCACTCTGACAGAGCAGCCTGTTAAGCTTGCCTTTATTATACAGTCCCAATACTCCCTAAAATAAAGTCTGGGAAGACTATCAAAGATGCTCTTGGTCTTATTTCCACATTTATTATGTGCAGCCCGCACTGCGCGACATCTCGAGAGCTGCATCTTATGAACTGTTACTATTCTTACGTCGTTATCCGCACATCATGCAAAATCAGGTGCACATACATGCAAATGCACAAACAATATGACTTAATATCCTTTACAACATCATTTTCTCAGCGCTTCATCTTCTGAGTTTATAAGTCAAATTTTGATATGTGAAGCCTCCCTGGATGCGAGGTGCCGTGTTTGGATGAGGAAGGCGCAAAATGAAATGTGATTGGGTATGGCTCACTATCTGATACCCCCAAGCCTCTTCACAGAGAGGAGCGGCGTTATAACTTTGAGGAGGGGCTCCTATGTGTTGATGTAATCTCTGAGGTAAACATGAATTTGAGAAATGCCGGTCAGTGAAAACGTTGATTCATCGTGGAGACCTGGGACTTACTGTAAAGGCAATTATCCGCATACAAAACAGACATTTCTGAAACACTAGCTGAGGTGCACTTTGCAGAGGGGAGTTTATTAGCATTAGTCATTGCACCTGAAATAGGCCTGCTCATATACAAGAAATTGGCTAGTAATGGAGAGAAAAACACGTCTTTTGTTGAGGGAGCTATTCAAGAAGCTGTCTCGCTACAAGTAGTTGCATTCATTGTTGAGCACATTATGTTTCTATGGTAAAAATATCAGAATATCACATATTCTGCTAACATATTACAGTTTGAGTGTCTTGATACTGTCTGCTATTTACACTGTGCATCTACTGTAAAGAACTGACAGTTTTACATATGATCCATGGCCAGCTTTATCGGTTTTGTTAATTTACTAAGATCGAGAACATCGCCTGAAAAAATAATTACATTTCCACTCAGCTGCTTAGCTGGACGTCTGCTGTGAAGCAGCAGCAGAGTGAAGGAAGCCGGATGCCTCTCAGCATTAACTGTCTCTATGTGGAATTTTGTAAATGAGGAGGATTTCAGCGTTGCCAGAAACTAAACGGGTTGAAGAAAATCACCATGGTCAATAATCCTGACCTAATGGAGTGACTAAACCCCACTGACATACCTGCTCACACCCACTGATTTTGCTCTGATTCCGACTCCTCCGGATTCAGTATTAGATCCCGTGCGGTTTAAAAACTGAGGTTTCTTCTGGGTGAATATCAGTTTGTAGAAAATGATTTTTCTCTGTAGCATTTTTTGCCTCCACCAGGAACCTTTTTGTACCTCCAGATTGTAGCAGAAACAGCTTTCTAATCTCCAAGGAGAGATAAATTTAGGACACACTCATTTTCTGCATTGCTTATCATATCAATTAGAACTTAATGTGAAAGTTACATTGAAGCATGACGCCGCTGATCAGGAATACCAATAACGTGGTATCTCAAAGTCCTTAAACTCCTTGTGCCATGTAATTGTTAGCATTCAACTCATAACACAACTGAAAAATCACACAAGTCGACCAGCTTCAGTTTCAACTTCCCCACTCTGCAATCAGTATCTTTAGAACTTTCTGGATTTCCATTTTTTCTCCATGAGTGGGTTCAATATTCATTTTGTTTTTGGTGGTGAATATGTATTGGCATTAATCACAGATGATAGAAATTTGCAAGTTTAATTGTGCCCTCTGAAATCTCAGCTGCACACTGGCTGCTTATGAATAGTGCTTTTTATCCTCACAAACATTTGCAATAAAAAATGATTACAGCCAGATAAAAAACCTTGATGATAACTCAGTGATTTCAAGTGCACTTAATGGTCTATTGTCTAAATTTGTCAAGCGCTAAGAGTTGTTTTGTAGTCTGTTAGAGTAGTTATTAGCCAAGTGCAGTCTGTCCTCAAGCGCCATATCTACATGACTCAGCTATTTCAGCCAATTTATCTCCAGACTGTCACAACAATGGAAGCTAACTCACAATACTGCACCCTTTGTAGCATCAGTACAAACTGTTCTTTATGACAGCTTTCTTCAACTTCACTATAACTCCACTTGTTTATGTTTAATGTATTATTTGAAATATTAAGTCCTCTAGCACAGTAACCTTTTTTGTCTGATGTGTCCCCATAGCCCTGTCAGATTACTTTTAGCTCACTATTTCACTATTTATTTAGCTCACCCATTAGTTTTATCGATCTATTTCAACCGTTTATTCATTACTTCAAGCTAACTATTTCAACTGTTTATCTATTACTTTAAGCTAACTGTTTAGACTTATCTGCTTGTTTGCTGACTGCTTTTCACAGTCAACACAGAGTTTTTAGCTGACTCAATATGTGATTAAAACAGAATTATAGCATCATTTTTCTTCTGTCAAATTAGTTGAGCAACAGTACGCCACAATCCTTCAATGTAGCCTACTCATGGCCACTACAGGAGTACCCTCTGGGGAACAAATACCCCTGGTTGGGAAACACTGCTCTGTGCTATCTATGGTATATCCAGGGATGTACTAGAAAATCTTTTCTCTAATAAAAGTAATGCCACTTAATGGACAATAGTATATGGAGTAACTTCCTGTCTCCTTGAAGCAGTTCAAAAAGTAAGCAGTACTGTAGGTTCACCATCTCTCTTACTGTCTTCATTCTACTTGTTAGATGATCTCCCTCTTGCTCACTAGTGTATGTGCCACAGAAAGATAACAGAGTCCCATCATAGTAAGGAGACTGTGTCCTGAAATAGGAAGCAGCGGCAGCCTAGTCCTTTGGATCATCTCTCCACAGATTAAAAGCTTATTCAAATTATATTTCTCCCTCTCTTATAAACAAGGAAAGCTTTGCATTCCCTGCAGAGAAGTGCTGGTAAGTAGCTTTGCAAACATTTCGGTCCAGAAGCGCACAAATTGAAGCTTGAATGAGCTACTCCTTGTTTGTGCAATGAATGCCCAAAGACGTAAATGGATTATAAGTAATTTAATAATATTGTGGAAAACAAATGTGGTAATTGTTTTTGTAATCTGATATTTACTTAAGTAAACTGTTTCATCATTGTTAGAGAAAGGAAAAAAAAACTCCTGGTGCATCTGTACTGCAACATAAAATGAATTTAATAAACAACTGTTCCTTGAGCATTTCTAAACATGGTTAAAAAAAAAAAATCAATGTGTTGAATATGATCTTTCAAAATGACATATTTCAGGCACAGTCAAGCCCCTACCGAGTCCTATTACCAAATGTGTTTATCATTAAGTTATAAAAAAAAAAAAAAATCAATTGGCAGAGCAAAATCACAGAAAGAATGCATTGCAGTAAATAGCAGAATTCCTTTGATCGCTCTATTTGTAAGCACTCGCCTTGGTGTAAAAAATAAATCACGTGTACCTTCAGTAGAAGAAGCTTAGATCTCCACAACAGCGATGGGCTGTGCTGTACCAGTTCTGCTCTACTCCAGCTTTTGGCAGCTTGGCAGACCCAACACTTTGCATATTCATGTGAAACTATGCCTGACGAGGAAACTGCAAAGCCTTGACACCTTGTTGCAAACACAGTTGATAGTAGTAAGACGCTGGCCCTCAGTACAAGGGTGCCGATATATTTCCTGTCAGCCAGGTGTCTGCGTCTCACTGCAGTGTATCCTCGAGTCATAAGCATTTAGGAGACGGGAGAGTCTAGGCTTTATCGGGCTTCAACAATGGCTGGTGACGAAAATGAAACAGCACATCAACTCAGCACACTTAAGAGATAGAAAATTGTTTTAATGAGGGGGAGTTATCCTCTCTTTGTCTTAAAATCAAACGTACAAAATACTGCTGAGATACCACAACAATCTTTGAAATATTTCTATTGGTTTTGTTGTCAAACTAAAGAAGAAGTTTTATGCATGAACGATTACTTACGAGGTAAGAATGTCCACAGATGCTACTTTTCTAAGTAACCCACTCTGTTTCAGAGAACTCTCTTTGCGTCCTTGACTCCTTATCACATGTTACGTCCTGACAAATGTAATTATTCATATATTCTTAAATCCATTCAGCCAGATGATGGCTTACTCAAGCCCAAATGACGTGGCTGTTGTGTTTTGGCCTTTAGAAATTCTGAGCACATTTACTCTAATAATATGGTGCTAACTTTCCAGTAAGCATTTACATTATACAGTCAGGCCGTATTCAGATCCGTCTAAATGAATGATGTGCAATTACTGTCACTGCTCCCCTCCTAACCCCTGTGCTATGTGTACAAGTGCTGCCACGGCACACTGCCTCCACAATTCAAGCTGCGACGTCATATCGCATTATGAAGAATGACCTTTGTCTTTGCTGTATCACAAGCCCGGAGTCTGTACTTAATCAAAGATGATTAGTTCAATTTACTAAGTCTGCGCAGTAATGGATGCACAGAGGACCAGTGGCACTAGGGAGAGGTCAGACTGAGTGGAATTCAACCCCTCGTGTCACTTGAATGACGTGTGTGGGTAAACATTCATGGTGGCTGCCCTTTATCTGCAGCATTCTTGGTTTACACATTTTGCTTATTATTTTGATTTTGTTGTGTCTTATATGCATTGTTATATATGTTTCTGGTATACTTATGGTTTATTCTTCTAGAAAATCTGTTCTTTAGAATGGAGGCTCCAGTACCAATATGGTGTCATCTGTATAGTCCAATATGTCCTTACTCTACCTAGGGTATTTATCAATAAACAAAAAACACCAACTATACATGGTTTGGATGCTTTCAGTATGATGTCTTTTGCAGATGTCATAGCATAACATTGGTGGTATTTTTTTGTATATGCATAATAGTAAAATACATAAGAAATGTCAAGCAGCAAGTCTAACGGAGAGCCATCAGCCAGTTGGTGATCAATCTACTGTAGGTTGCAACAAACCAAATGCTGGGACTGAGTGACATATCAATCATAGAGTTGTTCATGAAGATCCATCAAATAGGATCCATTTTATAGTGTTGGCAAGGATAGATTCATATTAAACAGGATTGGTGTGTGTGTGTGTGTGTGTGTGTGTGTAAGTGCACATGAAAGCTTATATGTGCACCCTTTATTGTTTTACATGTATGATTGTGTTCCTCTGTGCTCCTCTTATGTGCTGTAGGTTCTGCATTTGCCTTTTGAGCCCCCCCTCCTGTCACACTTAGGCACTCTCTCTTTGTAATATGTGACTGCATGCAGATAAACTGTACCATGCGTCAGATTTGACAGCTCCTGATAAAACGCTTATAAATGAATTGTCCTCATAAAAATAGCAAGAGTAAAAAATGTTTAAAAAAAATCTTCCTTCTACTCCCTCCGGTTTCTCTCTAGTGTTGGACATGTGCCGGGCACATTAGCATTTCTCCTGTTTTGTAACAGCACGTGCACTCGTCTTTTTTCCTGTTTCACTCAGCTACTCATGTGCAGACTGTAAAAAGGCCATTGTCTGATTCCTGCCTCAGACTAATTTGGTAACTGATAGAAAGTTCCTCAACTCTAAGGTTGCGAGAGCCTTGCCCTGGGCATTTACTCCTTCTACCAATTAAATGAAAGCTAATTAAAGCCATCTAAGCTAAATGAAACAATTCAACACAGGTTGCTTGCCACAAGCAATGGAAGACATGCTTATCCAGTAGGAAGGGTGCTATGACATCTATGTGGTAATAGCTATAAATAAAAAACATCACACTAATAACACATTTTTAATTTAACATGAGTGAGTTAAATATAAACAGCTATGTGCTGCATTCTAGCAGCATTCTAGCTATTTTTTAAATTATATTAATGTTTTCTGCAATAGCCATTTAAAGTATGTACATTCAGTAATTACCTCCTTATGCAGTAGTTGTCATTGTCAGTGTGCCTTCTACACATGTAAAATAGCCTTAGTCAGAGCTCTGCCTCAGTCTAATTTGTTAAATGATGGAAACTCAATCAACTCTGGGATGCGAGAGCCTCGCCCTGGGCGTCGGCTCCCTCTACCAATCAAATGAAAACTAATTAAGGCCATATAAGCAAAATAAAACAAGACAACACAGGTTTCGTGTACATATTCAAGGGACAGTGCCTATGTTTCCTTTGTTTCCACCAAACAACAAATCATTGATGTGACCTTGACATTTTGCCACTAAGGCAAACAAAATGTCTTGAAGTTCATATTAAAAGTGCAGTCACACATTTACTGTGAACTGTGGTACAGATTTTTTTTTTTTATGTGTGTGTGCATATCTTTGTGGAAAGGTTGACTTTGTTGTAATTTGCTTTGTGAGGTTTAAACAGCCTAATTAAAATAGAACCAGGGCCTGCAAATAAAGGTCACTTGTAGTCGCATGTAGACATATTTATTAGGTACATTTTAGTTACCTGCCTTGCTGCAAGTTTAAAGATTTTTGTGGCTTTGTTGTTGTTGAAGTATACTTGATTCTAGACCCAGTAAGTTCAGTTAACTATGATGGACTTGTTGACTTCTTGGATCAAGGACACCTTTAGGCGTTGTACTCCGGTAATTTGATGCCACCCAAGTTCAAATGGCATTACTAATGAAACAAATCGAGCCGGAGTAAATGCATAAGTGTTTGAATAAACTACTCCAAACATGCCCTAAAAAAAGAAAATCTGAAAAGTATCATTCATTCGTTCAAGCATCCTAAATTGTTAGTAAGAGGTTTGATGACATATAGCTTATAAAGTAGATTATGATAATATAGCACACACCAGTAGCAATTTGATTCCCTATAGAAGTCAACAGGCAGACTCCTAACACGACACGGTTTCAGATTCAATAATGCATCTCAGCTGTGTCAGTCCATGCTAAAAATACATGCACTTATGTTCCTGTACGTTGCTTTAGATGACATGTATTTGCAAAATGACTGCAATTATGTCTGTTATGTAGTTAGCCTTCTAAGTGCAGCATCTCGCTATAGAAAGAATATGAAGTATAGGGCACACAAAGGCTGCTTTGTGTCATATATGCATTCAAGATGTTGTGATACTTTGTATAGATTATACTGTATGTGACATACTATGGGCAGGAATTAGCACGTAGACTTTGTGAAAAAGGGCTGCTTCAAAAAAAAAGGGAAGAGCAAATGATACATGGCAGAAGACAACGAAAGAAAGAGAAAGCTAGAGGAAGAGACATTCTGGTAGTTCTAGCAGAGCGGATGCTCCAGCCTGCTATCCAATCTGAGCAGTATGAGACTGCAAAATGCATTAATGCCTATTGAAAATATCCTCGCCGCCTGATGGAATCCCACAGGAGATATGAACGGTCTTACCTCAATATCAGCCACTGATCTAATTTGACAAATGGATACCTATTATACAATTTCCTATGATAGGTGTGCTCGGCAGTGGAGTGCGGGGTGCTGCCACTTTGAATTTAGAAATAAAACGTCCCCATCTGAAAACTCTCCTGTACCGGATCCTCTAAATCTGCCTGGATTTTTATGTTATCTTTAGGATGTATTCTGATTGAATTCACAGAAATGCTGGCTATGCTAAAAAAAAAACATTAACTACACCTTCAATATCTCTTCATCAAGCTGTGCAGCAGAGACAGGGTGAAAGCTAGCGTTCAACATGCGGTTCCCTTTCTCCTTTGAACACAATGTTTGACCTTTTTACGTACTCAATGCAATTAGAATTGTGCAAACACATAACTCATACAGTGTGGACAGACATGACTCACATTAATCATTTGTACTGCCATGAAAACACCCACCCACACACTTTTTCATCCTCACACATATCTCCTTCCAAAATCCTAATTATCAATTCATAGTCTAGAGTAGTGACATGCGTGTGACAGGGTCTCACTGTACAGAGTGTATTTTCTTTTTCTCCCTTTCAATGTGAATTTACCTGAATGATAATGAATCTGCTGCTCTCAGATACTTAACTAGACTGACCCTCTCAGGAGACTGAGACGGAACCAACTGCCGGTACACACCTGGAGAGCTGGGAAGGGATTTCATTATCGAGTCATGCTAATGAGCTGATTTTCGAAAACTGGCATTAGGGTTGAAATTAGGGTAAATATAACTTTACTTGATTTTAACTGGCAACTTCCTTTTTAACAATTAAAACACTGAAATAGGGTCTACTTTATTTCAAATGACTGCCTCAGAGACTATATTAAACGTAGTGTCTGATGTACTGTATGCAGCTTGTTTGTTTAAAGATATAACATTAAAGCATCACTATGTTCCCTTTTCAGAGCAGCAGCTACAGGGATGAATCTATTCCAAATAATGACTTCTGCCGTTCAAATTGTTTCGAGTTGCACAACCTGCAACTCAACGGTTTTGCTTTACTCTCATGGCTCTCATCAGCGTTGTTTTTTGGCCACAGCCGGCAACCGTTTTCTACGAAAAAGCTCTTAAAGCCCACTTTACACTACCTGCCCAGCACCAAATAGCAAAAAGACAAAGGCAATTAGCAGCCAACAAGTTCACCATCAACTTAACATACACACATAACAAGGTATCCCTATTATAACGAGATACACATACCCTGTAATGACACAACATTCTTGTTTTGTCTCATTATGTGTGTAATAAGGTACACAGAACATTTTCTCGTTATAACAAAAAACAGTTAAAGCAGTGCTGCCACCACTGGAACTGCCAAGATGGATATGCAGGAAGATTTGAACAAACTAGTTCTACATTTTAATATTTTTAAAAGCAACAATGGAAATTACTCAGATGCTGTACTTGTTTCCCCAATTTAGCCTCTGATTTACTAGCATTTGGTATAATTTCTTACAGGACATCTTGTTCTGTCAATCAGTAGCTATGTTTCCATCCACTTGTCAATCGAATTATCTGAAGTTCGCTAAAAACAATCATGCGAATGAAGCCGGTGAAAGTGTGTTTCCATCCAATGGCTTTTAAAAACCTGTGCGTAATGACGTCACATGCTGTTTTGCAGTCAAATTGGTATATCAAATAGATTCGAGACATTTGAAGGTGTTTCCATTAATTTTCGCACTGAATTGCACAAAATTCAAGCTAACATTTGCGAACAAAGTTAGCTAGCCAAAATGGATTGCCCTGTCTGATTAATATTGCACAAGATGTAATAATAATAATAATAATAATAATTTATACTTTATTAATCCTGCAAGGGAAATTGCAATGTTTTTCACTCTGTTGTTAGAATACACATTACACACATATCAAGCTATAAAAAGACATCAGATGCACGTAAATGTCAGACGACAACTATCTAAAATAGCTGTTATATTTCGCTCATAAATAAATTTAAAAATTGTATCGCCTCCTCATTCGTCCACTTATGTCTTTGTTGACACACACCATGTCTGCAAAAAAAGCGGAAACAAGTAGCGGAAATGACCTAAAACTTTGTCTTCTTCGATTTATGGTGGGTTGCAACAATAAAATTACCTAAAACGCAATCACAATTTATTATTTATTCGGCGAATGACGTTTCCATCAGCGTTTGCTGCATAAGCCGTTTAATGATTAAGAGAAAATCCGATGAGATCAAATGTTCAAACTATGTGTCGATATTCATGAAATTTAATCAAATTTTGCTGTTTCCATGAGGCATTTTTCATTCAATATTACCCAATTTGCATAAAAATGTGTGGTTGGAAACATGACTATTGTTCTTCTATGAAACATTCAGCCGTCAGTGCAGTTTGTGGGTTTTACTCTAACCGTAACCAAGTTTTAAGTAACATGAAACAGTTGTTTTTTTGTCAAAATGAGAAAATATTCTACTTTGACAATGCTTGCCTTCCAGTTATAACTGAAAAAACATTTCCTTTCATAACAGGATTCAGTGAGAATTATTTGATCTCAGTGTAGAAAGTCTGCATTGCTGTGCGGTGTTGATATCAAACTTAAAAAGAAATGGGTGTATTTACACAAAACCTTCTATTATGCAGCTTTACCAATCACATAAAAGCAAATATAAAAAATAAGTAATGAAAGTAATGTAATAGTATACTAAACATAAAAGCATGTCCATAATTGTTTGTTAAAAAAAAGTGCTAAAATAATGATGAGCCTGCTGGCCTGAGCGCCAATAACGCAGGTCGTTTAAAAGCTTTGGGTCCCTAATGGCAAAAGTCCTAAACCCAGATTCTGGAAAATGGAGTTTAAAAGTTGGAGTTTAAAAAGTGTGCAATACAGCTTTGAGCCAAACCCAAGTGAAGATTTATAGTTGAGGTAGTTTTTCTGTCTGTACTACTTGAGATCACAGCTGCATCATAAGACAAAATACAGTAGAATAGCTTAAACATTAAGGGATATACTGTAAGCATGAATGACTACATACAGATCACTAAATGGTAAAAATGGCCATCTCTGATAATGTCAAATTCTGCTTCTTTCAAAGGAACTAATCAGAATAGTCCACACTTAAACTGATAAATGTCTCGCGTGTCTCAAAACTGATTCGCAGCCCTCTCATTCATCAGCATGATAAGGGATTAGACGTGAAAATGGCATGAGTCTGGTTGATGGATTTACACTGTTCATAACCATTCTGAAGATAGCTTCTCTCTTACCGCTAACACTACATTTTCCAGAGTGTTCCTGTGCCAGAAGCTCTGACTAATGCAGGAGTTGTTAGAAAGATTATCATTGCCTTTAATGTAAGTAGTTGAACCAACACTAAATCTTGATATCAGTGGCAGGCAAATAAAACTTCAGATTCTGCCCTTCCCCTGCTGCTGATGGTGATGTTTCACAGTGGACAGTGTAGAGAGATGATGTTTGGTTTTTCATATTCAAAAATGCTTCTGGTTGCTCACATCTTCACACCGTACCAACGGAGGTAAAGTGGCCTGTTTATTTGCTCAGTACTTATGGTCTTTAATTTTTAATCTGAATTTCAATCAGCTTTCTTTTCTAATCTTTACGGAGGAAATTGCCAATGCTAATGAGCGACAGAGAAGAACTATTCAGTTAGAGTCCAAGCCAATATAAACAGTGTTTAATTTCTCAGATAAATTAAAAGTATGCGCCTGCTGCTTCATCTCTTCTGGGAGCTTTATAACAAGATTTAGGTCATTGTTTAGCTGTACGGCACGCAACTTTACTATTCACTCTCACCGCTGTGTTTTTGTCAGCTGCAGCTGTTTTCAGAAAATAAGCTCCAATAACCACCTGCTCAGCACTAAATGACCATCAGACACAGTTAGAAGCTAGCTGGAGAACATTGTGGAGCATTTGGCAGCTAAAGAGCCAGATATTTTCCTTACAAGTTGGTGGAGACTAAAAACAGATCTTAACGGAGTGAATATTCGACGTACATTCAGCAGGTAGCCAGAACTCCACATGAATGAATTCAGTTGCTGAAATGTAGCTAAATATTATTCATAAAGGTGAAAGATCAGAAATCGGTCATTCTGTATTGGTTTACTGACAAACTTAGACGTTCACCCAGATGTTCCACCCAGGTTTTGGAAGGCAAGGGCAACCAGTTTGTTTTTTTAGTTTGGAAGACTTGCAAAAACGTTTCACCTTTCCATCTGGCTCATTGAGAAAGAGAATTAATGGATACGATTTTGGTAATTGATCAATTGGTTGTTGTCAAACACCTGCAGGGACAGAAGTGGTTAGATCAGTATCTAAATGAAATGTATGGTCCCTGTTTCCCTCCATTGCTTCCACAGTGAAGAGATGACAATTGGCAGCCAGTGGAGCGGGACGCGACCAGACTCATTTCTCACTTCAAACTAGGTTAATCAGTAAATTAGCTTTCAATATAGATGTTAGCACTTCCACAGTATATTATGATGATCGGCTTTATGGCATTTACGACAAATCTCTCCAGAAAGAGCTGCTTTGTGGCTTAGACGTGCATGAATGGTACTGGAGTCCCTTTGTCATCGCGCTCTGATGCAGACTGATAATAAGCAGCATCTTTGAGATAATGCCTTTTCCACCTCCAATACCGGCTACAGCATCTGCACATCCAGCCATTGTATAATATGGCCACGAGCTTGTTGTACTGTATGTGATGATGTGTGTTCTAACCTCACATCTGAGACTGCAATGACTCACCATTCCAAGCTCTTTAACATGAAAACATTAAAGCAAGTTTTAGGCAAAAGCCTCAGACTCTTTAAGTATCCTCAAATCCCCCACTGAGGAGTTCGGTAGTTTAAAAGTATAACTCCCCTCCCCCCCCCCCCCCCCCCCCCCTCCCCCCTCCCCCAAACTTAGCTTAATCTACCCTTGGGTGCCTCCTTCAGTGGCAATGTCATTGCCAAGGTTTTAAATATTTATCAGAGCTATCGGTTAATTAAAACAGAGAGGGGCTGCAGATATCCTGCACTCTGATCCATTTTAACGAACATCTGCCAGCAATGCATACGAGAACATGTCATTAAATTTAGCTGCAAAAGTACTGGGCTTTATAATCTCTTCCCAACCAAAACAGGGAAGCCCTCTGAATTATTGAATTCATTATGATAAACATGTGCTTTAAAGAAAATCTACTGAATAATCTTTGCCCAGGGCGTCTAACCATTTTGTAGTAATCAACTAACCAATGTGTTTCTTATTGCCAAGTGTCTTCTATAAAACAAATCATGGTACGGCATGTTAATTTTAAAGTGCAATCCCAATTTCTGAATGAAAGCCCAATGACAACAAACGAGCACAGAATCCTCTTACAAGCCCCATCAATACAAATTATTTAAAATGTCCACAATCTTACAGTAAATCCAGTGTTTTTTTGTTTTTTGTTTTTAGTTTAGAGCAACTGTAAGTTTTTCCAGCCTAACCTTTCCCCACATAATTCATGAAAAGCAATTATAGATTGGAACAATACATGAAAGAGAGCCATCACCACATTGCAAGACTCCCTTCTTTCTCAATAATGGAGCAGATAATCCTATCAAAAGTGAAATGCACTAACATTCCTGAGGTCAAGCCCTCAGACTGGCAACAAGCAAAAGGCATTTTCTCTGCTGCATTCAGAAGAGACAGCGGACACATCGAGACCAGTACCAGCTGTGCATTTCCATTAATTCCCAAAATGTTGAGTTGCTATTGCAAGGGCTGTCGGGTTTTGGATGTTCTTGAAATCTGAAAACACTTCAGGTTCATTTTTTTTGGACCAACCAAACACAACAGGTGACACAACAATGCTCAGCCCAAACCTTTAAAATCACAATACATTTTTTGGTACTGCAACAACACTGTGATTCTGAAACAATAAAATATCAACTAAGCATGCAATACGTGAGCGCTGTGTGTTTTTCACATAATTTATGAGGCTGCAGGATGTGCTGCCCCAGCTTACGATAAGAGAAGCAAGGTTTAACAAACGAGAGGGAGTGAAGAAGATAGGAAGACAGAAAAAAATCCCCTAACTTTGATTTACAACTGGAATGGAGAGCAAAATGAATGTGAGGCTGTGACGCTGAGGCCTCCCATCTGCTGTGCTGTAGGACAGAGGCAGAGCAGCCATCTGTGCCTGAATCTGTTTTAACATTTGCATTTAGCAGTGAAAAATAGGCAATCTAGATAACAGGCTCAAGATTATACAAACTGCTATCTGAGGCATACTATATCTTAATATACACTCCACCATATCTGTGTGAGGTAATTTCTGCCAGTGGGAAGAGGTAATTTCATTTTTCATTTACAATGCTCAACTTGTTATCAATTATTTCTCAATAAATGTAGTGCAGGCCATTTCATGATCTCGGTAATGACCATGATCCCAGCCCATTTATTTCAAATATTAGCATTATTAGCAAATCCATTCAATTGCAAGAACCAATGCTCTTTCAGTTTGACATAATCATTTCCCAAGAATCAAATGTCATGACTCTACTTTGAAAATCAAATCACATATTTCCTGCCTCCTCCACTGGACCTTGTGTCTAGGACTAATGTCTCCTATTTGAACACCTGCCAGACATCACTCTCAGATTCTGTCTTGGGTTTCACAAATTACAAGGACAAAAGAGGAATTGATGCAGATAGTTAGATAGATTAGATAGGATAGATAGACAGAACTTTGAACAACTTTGAATTTTGCTGCTTCAAATTATCTTTGAGACGTTTTTGTGTGCCTTTGATCCATTATAGGCCTACTATGTACAAGAACATTCACAAATCTTATATTATAATTAAAGATAGATAGCTAAATAGATAGCTACACAGCTTGCTAGTTAGCTACATCAATACTGTAGATAGATAGATAGATAGATAGATAGATAGATAGATAGATAGATAGATAGATAGATAGATAGATAGATAGATAGATAGATAGATAGATAGATAGATAGCTTAAAATATTTATTTAAATAGCTAAGTAGCTAAACTTAACTCAATATTTACATCAAGGGAAGTTCGGACATATAGTACACATTAATAAACCCATATAAACAGCCAATAACTTCAAAGAGGACAGACAAAAAAACTGAATTGGGTATCTGCAGAGAGTGCATGAGAAGGACAGGGAACGACAGGGAGGCAGTGAGACTTCAATGCCACATATCACCCCGTCCCTGGGTTCAGAGCGAGCCACCCTGCGCAGATGATTCACATTGTGAGACGCAATTACCAGCGTGACATTTCCTTTTAATTGGGTTACCAATGACTCCTTTCTGAGGCAAAGGTCATTTTCTGGCACATGTCAAAGTCTTCTCGCGCCTATATTTCAACGGACTGACTGAGGTATAGGTCTAGTGAACAGCAAATTCACACTGCCGTTAAAAGTGATATTTACCTGTAATTTACAAGCTCTTTGGTGAGTGGAATTACAAAGGCCATGTGATATATCATATATCAATCTCTATGGAGACAACTTACTGTTATATGCGTGTGTTATGGTAAACATATTTTGTATCCAACAAACTGAATGTCAGACTTTGACATCCATCCTATGAACATGTGCTTTACAACTGAGAAATACATTAAAACAAATGACTGCAGTCTAACTGCCTTTCGACCTTACCAAATCTTTGCTTTAACATCTGCTGGGAGTGAATGTGCTGTGTCAGTTAAGAAAGGTTGGTACAGTATATGGCTGTTTAAATCAACATTTATACTTTAAATCAACATTTCTACAGCAGTTACAGATTAAATGTTGAAATCAACATTGTATTTGGGTCATGTTTTTGTAAACCAAGTAATGTAATGTTTATTTTAATTTTATAGCCTCTTTTATGCTGAGCAATTTGATGGAAACAGATATGTTTGCTAGGTTAGCGTGAGGGCGTTTGTACCTCAGTAAATTATGGACACTATGGATGGACTAATAATGCCTCTTTAAGCCCCATTAAGATCAATTATAAGAGTTTGTTTGATCCTACTGTCATCTACTTTTTGGAAATATTTATGAGTTAGCTAATTGTTTTTTTCTTTTCATGAAAGCAAACGTTTTCTTGTACTTCCTTTACATGTAGAGAACAATATGATGTTGTGTAAATAAATAAAAGGTCTGGTATATTGTAGTTAATAAGTGTAACATCATTTCAGTCAAATTCAGTCCCAGACACCCTTTAGATATTGAATTAATCAGTCAGTCATGATTGAAAATCTAAAATTCCTTTAAAATTATGAGCGCTTAAATTTGGTTTCAGTGTCAGGCACAAGGGTAGATTTAGTACTTCTTCCTGACAATAATTCACTGTTGATTCAATCATATTTTGCTATCTGGGTAGTTTTTTTTTTTTACATTATTAGACACAGGGCAATGACAAGTCTCATCCTTTTTAAATGGCACACTTACTCACTTTCTGTCTTGAGTTAATGATAAGATTAATACCACTCTGTCACTGAAAATAAATCTGTCTGAAGGTAAGCCCCTGATAAAACCCCAAACTGTTGTTTCTACACTTTTTGTTAGGAGTAGATATATAAAACAGATATTTATGATTGAGGTTTAGTGTCTTCCAGTCTGTGTGCTAAGCTACTGTAAGCTAACAAACTGCTAGTTCCTATTACAGAGTAGTACAGCACGTACTTTCTAATTCTGTGTCTTAATGTGTTAAAACATGCTAACTAAGGAGGTGGTTTTAAACAGCCACCTCCTGCTAAATACTGGAGAGTTGCAACCTGAGTGAGTCGATGACAGTTAGAGCAATTTTGTGACTTGCTCACTTTTTGCAATTAACTAATCAGGTCATATATTGAGGGAGCTGGCCCCAGGGTGTTTCCTAGCAACCATGCCGCCGTAGACGACCCACAGTGTTGGTGTGTGCGTTTCTGTGAAGAGGGAGAGTTACTGCCGCAGTAAAACTGTCTCTCAGCCCATAAGTGATTTGTGACTTTCCTCTCTTTGCTATGCCAATGTAGTGGAAGGCACGTACCGTCTTTTGTTTGAGCAAGCACACTTTTATTACAAGGAAGAGATTGGCAGGTGGTGCAGGTTCCTACTTACAGTATAGACATGCTTCATCCAAAGGACAGTGCAGCTCCAATTCTCACTATAAAATAAAGATGTTTGATGCATTTCAAGTGGGCCTTACTACTGCGTTTTTATTGTCTTTGGCAAATGAACTTATGTGGTTAACACATTGCAGGGGTGCAATATCACAATATGTCAGATTAGAATGCTGGTAAACAAAATGTCCAAGTGGCAAACAAAATAAAAGATGCGCATATTCAGATACAATTATCCTCTTATCTGAGATCCAAATCATGGTGTTGTTGGGTTTCATGAATAACCTTTTAGCTCAGCTGTGGCAAGCTGAAATCTGAAGTGGAATGATCTGGAGGATCCACCTGAACAGCATGAGTTACACTTTGGTCTAGATGTAAATATCTCCACCTTTAGAAAGTATTGTTATTCAAGTTTTGACATTCATGTTCCCCAGAGTATGAACCCTAATGACTTTGATGACCCCCTGGCTTTTCCCTCTAGCACTACCATGAGGTTTTGAGTTAAATGTCTTTTTATATTATTGGATAGATAGCAATGATGCATGCATGCATGTCCCCCCTCAGGGTGAATTATAATCATTTGGGTTATCCTCTAACTTTTCATCGAGCGCCATTGTCAGATCATAAATTTAATTTGTCCAATATTTTAGCTTATGACCAAATACCTGTAAAACTGGCATCAGCCTATTAGCTGTACTTCCTGTTGTGCTAATTAGTGTAGTAGAAATGTATCAATTAATTAACTTAATTAGGGCCCGAGCACGAAAGTGCTAGGCCCAATGGTGCCCCGACATGCTGGGAGGGGCGAGGGCCCAGTCAATGCTGCTTGCAGCTTTAATTTTACATTATATTGTGCACAGGCTTTAAAGGTTGCTCATTTTCAGGGACTACATTTACAGCACATGTAATAAAAACAACAAAATGTAACATTTAAATTGGATTTCATCTCATTACTGCAATACGTAATAACGTATACACACATAGCATATTTTTCCACATTTGAAATTACTTTTCTGTACAGGCTGAAAGATAATTTACTCTTTCTCCGAACAAGAATCATACCAACATTATAATTTTAGCCGTCTTGTAAACTAAGCCATCAAGCCACTGTGTAAAATTATGCAATACAAGGAATGAAGTGTTTCAATGGCCTCCCTGCATGTGCCGTACTGAATGGTGATCAACCTTAGATTAATGGACAATTACAGTTGTATTTTATTGCACATTAACAATATGGCCAAGTGGACTGCTGGGGGTGGCAGGTTGGCAGCTTCGAGGCATTAGAGTACAGAACATGTGGGAGAGGGATTTTCTGTACACTTCTACATGTGACATTTCTTATAACTGAAAGAGAACCGGAGGATTTAAATGATCCAAAAATATGGGAACATTGATTATCCTTGACATGCTTGTTCTCGTAGAGAGAGACTGTGAAATCATTCCCCTCTTTTTCACTTCCCGCCGCTGTTTGGCTTTGTATGGTAATACTGTAACAATGTTGCTCTTAGAATGTGCTGTGAACAATACAAAAACACTGTCAACATCATTATCTGCTGCCGACTTCATTAGCCAGTATAAACTGTTCATTAGCTTAAGAAGTTGAAAAGTGATCCTGACTTGGGACAAAGCTTTGCTTTGATCACATTCAGTCATCCCAAGAGGAGGCTGCCTCTTTGTCTTTATGATATCTTGACAACAAACCCCACAAGGCTGTCCTCTGTTGTATGAATGTTTGGGGTATGTGTGTGCGTCTATGACTGTTGGTGTGTTTATTAGGAGAGCTGGGAGAGTAGCAGTGTGTGCCTGTGCCTGTTTGTGTGTATGTGAACTGGAAAATCTGAAGTTGCCTTGGATCTCCCTTTTGGCACTGGCTCCCGCTAGCAACTGTCTGTCTCTGTTGTGTTTGTAGATTACAGGGGCTGTTGATTTTGGAATGTTTCTGTTTCTAACTTCAAAGTTGGACTGATCTCGCTTGCAGATTAAAACTTTCATTATTACTTTCCTTCCTTCCCCCTGACTCTTTACTGCCCCCCCACACACACACACACAAAATGTACATTTTGCTACTTCCACAATAACACTGGAGTTCATACGACGGCATACCATACCGTAAACTACTGAGTGAGTACTCATTTTCCCTTGCCAGCATGAACAAACCCTGGAAGACGTTGAAGAACTTGTGGTAAGATGGACTGCTCATGAGGCGCACTACAGCTTAAAAGCAATCGTAATGCGAAGCAGCGAGTGCTAAGGCATTTGACTTGCCGCTGCAAAGCAGACACATTAAAACTCCTGCTGAAATCAAACAACTTGAAAGCCTCTTAAAGCTCAAGAGAGTTGAGAGTTAGAGTGCATTACAGTGGGCACATTAGTAAGTAAGGGTGGTTGGCGGTAAATGACATTAATCGTGCACCCACTCAGTGTGTTGTGGAACCTTTTGAAGTGTTGCTGAGTTAATGCTCAGGAGACCTGGAGAGGACATGAATAACACCTCATGTCAATCACAGACTCCCTATACAAATTATTCAATATTAACTTTATTAAATTGGAAACATTGGTGATCAGTCCTTTTTTTCCATTCATAAATTGAAATGAGTTCATTTCAAATAAGAGGATCAATTTGTACTGTTATCTTGCTTATATTGTACATTAATGAGACCTATGTGAGTGCTGTTATGTAGTGCTGGTCTTAAGTAGTTTAGAAACAACAAAAATGCATTACAGATTGTGGTGAAGCTACTAATTTAGCATAATTGATACATTTCAGTGGTATGATAATTTATACTTGATTCAAAAACATTACTGGGGGTAAATGTGTCAGATTTTTACATGAAGTGATTGAATTAACAGTACGAGTTCAGCCTTGTGCTGTTGTGTAATCACGCTCATTATTTACGTAATCCTATTGGACGTCTAGATTAGAATCATGTTCCTCTGATCAGTCAGAAAATCAAAGTGGGATTACTCCGGCCGTATCATGGATTTCTAAGAAGATTAAGAGCTGAAAACACTCATTATATTCTAAGAATATCGTTTATTTCTTGATTGATTGTTGATAAAGATGATATAATTTTATACTTCACACCAGCAGTGTCCATGGTAACAAAGCCCTGCATGTAATGTACTTGACAGCTGATTGGTGTTAACATTTTGATTCAGTCTGTCTGTCTATTATCCGTCTCTGGAGAACAATCTGCTTTGAGATGATCAGATTTTAAGATATTATGTCAATTTGACGAGAGGGAGGTGGGAAGCAGAGAAAAGAAACCGCAATATGTGAATGAAGCAGATCTGTGTTTGCATTTGTCTTGTATTACATACCAGTATGTACATCTCATTTCCTCCACCCTTAGAACCAGTCTCCCGGTAAAGTTGAATCAAATTAACTTAAGAAATCAGTGTAGAACATCCTACAGAACTTGTAAAACATCCTTCCCAACCAACTTGGGTGTGTAATTAATCATGTGGAAATTAAAGTAACGGGAGAGGGTTTGACCTTGTCCTCAGAGAGTTAACCCATGTCCTCAGAACACGACTATTTTTACATTATTTTCAATTATCGTCTGAAACGGACAGGGACCCTTGAGGAAGGTAGCCTAATTTTTGCCAAGTCCCTGTCATTGAGTCACATTACCACGTTCTTTATATAGCTGAGCTGTGGAAACACGGTCAGCTGGTGCACACACTGTCCTTCACATCCATCCCACTTTAGACGCGAGACTTGATTTGACAGAAATGTTGGATTTCCTACACAACTAGTTTTTAACACTGTAGACAAAGATGTTAACGTGATGAATTAAGTATTAAAAACTTCAGCCCATTAGATTTACAGCAGTAGAGAGACTAGTGTTGACAGGTACATTCACAGTATAAAACTACTTTGCATGAAAATGTCACCAAAGAAACATTGTAAAAAATGTCACTTGAGTAATAACATAAAAGCATTGTGGTACTCACATAGTGTCCAGGATAATGACTTTAGAGATACTGTCTTGCTATGCACCAAGTACTTCTTCGTTTAGTGCGACAGCATCTTAATTAATACACACTCTGGGGGTGCTGGAGTGGACTGGGTGCCTGTGGTGATTGGCAGATAGATTAATATTGTCAGACCCTGGAGACATGTGTCACATTCCACTTGAAGCCATTGTTACTTGTTTCAAGGACAATTTTCCCAGCTCAACTTCTTCTCTATTCCACAGTTGCTGCACTGAGAAAGGGACTGTGAGAGCCAGTAGCACTGAAACCAAAGTCTTACAAGACCAATACAGGCGTAGCACCCATGGGAGAAGGAGCACTTTGTACAAAACATACTCACACCTCTCTTTTCTGTGAATACTGCTTCTATAAGAAGAAGAAAAAAATCAGTGGTATGAAATGCAGGAAGAACCCTCACCAGCTGTTCTGCTAACTACCCTCTACAATATGCTGTGTATTACTGTTAATGAATTAATCACACACAAACCCATCCCACAAACATAGCTTAGCAACCGTAACTAAGGTCGGCAGGCCTGTCAAGCTTTGGATTTCTCCACACGGAAGAAAGACATGCATGGGGCTGTAGTAAAGCAGATATTCAGTATCTACAGAGTTAGTGCCATATTTTTTTTAGCCTCCCTAAAACTTAAAGGAACACGCCAACTTATTGGGACATTAGCTTATTCACCGTAACCCCGACAGTTAGATAAGTCCATACATACCTTTCTCATCTCCTGCTCAGAGCTGCAGCATATCACTCCGCCCAAGTAGCACTGCTTCCCTTTTTGAGAATATAGTTCCCAGTTTGTATACAGTTAGAAGATGGCTGTGTCTCAAGTGACGTTGTTATTTATACACGCTGTGACTATACAAATCACAACATGTAAATAGGAACAAGTTGCCGTTATTTTGTCACTTATTCGGAGCATTAGGCTAGTTGGAGCCGGTTACCTCCAGGATCTGTGCTAGGCTAAGCTAACGGTGGAGCCGTCAGACAGAGTTACGACACGCACAGAGATGAGAAGGCTATGTATCGACTTGTCTAACTGTCGGGATTACGGTGAATAAGCTAATGTCCCAATAAGTCGCCGTGTTCCTTTAAACCACACGAGCAGGTACGTAAGATAAGAATTAAAACAGGATACTGTTAGATTACCACCTTGCAATTGTATGGCTCCACCAACCAGACAAGTTGCAGATTTTGATCCATGTCTGTTTAGACTCATCTAAAAAATGTAGTGAAGAGTTTAAGGTATTAAGTGTATTTTTTGGCGAAACGTGGATGTTTCACACAAATCTTCAACCCGGCAGCACAGAAGATCTATAAAATCTCCACAGTTTCAAGGTGGGCACCTAAGATTAGTATCACCAATTCAGTAACTGAGCAAATATCTCCCCTTCTGTTCATGAGTTATGGCCAGAGTGTGCGGTCACAGTGACTTTGACCATCAAAATCTAATCAGTCCAAGTCCAAGTGGATGTTTAAATTTCCACAAAACGTTCCTGAGATATCGAGTTCACGAGTATAGGACGGACAGACGGACGAACAATCCAAAAACATACTGTAATACCTCCGATTAGAGCTGTCTCTGGCATACAAATTGTCTAGTTCTTAAGTATTTTCTACTTGGCAAGTAGCTTTAGCTTCAGTCTTTTAGCATGATCAATTGCATATTCCATATAGCCGTCAAGTGCATTCAAAACACATTTTACAAGATTCTTGTTTTAAAATGAGTCAGTTGGAAACAGTCAAATGGAGACAAAGTTTTCAAACAACTAATGGAGCTTGCGTAAGGTTAAGTAGCTAACTAGCTACAGTTATCATTTTAGCCGGAAAAATTGGCGATTGGTCGGGCTGCTGGTCTACTTCTGTCCTAAATCAGAGATTGATTAAAAAATTACTATTACTAGAAGTTTGAGTGGCAAATCTGCCACCGTTATCATTGTAAACTGTGTATGTGGCGTGCTAGAATAAAAAGAGTCACATAAAAAAAGACACTGACATTTATTAGGATTGAAGGTCAGAGCATTGCTTTAGTATTATACACACTGTAAATACTGTGCGTGACAGAATTCTAGTGCTTGCAGCCAATCTGTATTCATTAATTTTTTCTCATGTTGCAGCTTTTAGACAAAAGTGATGAATTGATTCACCATTGATAAGTAGGTCTCTTCATTCTTGAGGCATCCTTCATGTTGTCATTTGTTCCTGCTGTGTTTTTTAGGTCATCAAATAAATCAAATCAAAGACATGTCTGAAAGCCAGAGGTATTTCACACACAGCTTTAACTCCACCGGGGGGCTATGTTTCACTTCCCAGACTCCACATTTTATTTCATATTTTTCCTTCACCTTGTTCCTTTCCCATATGGGTTCTTCTTTATGTTTGTACTCTGCTTCAACTCTGCCTAAAGGCTCAACTTTGGAATGAGTCTGTCTCTGCAAAATGATTGGCGGTTGGGCTGCAGCCAGGGACAGCTGGGCTCTAAGAAACTGTCTTGGTGTTTGGAATACATTAACGGTCAGCACACTCAAGGTGCCTTGATGTAGTCGAAAAAGTCAAGCTGCCTTTGACACTCCATCTTCTTTCAATATCTTGTTTGACATTTAGGATGTAGATTTATTTCTTTTAGAATTTCCTGAAATGAATTTATTTTATCTAGTTACCAGCCCCCCACCCCCCCAAGCCTCTGCTGTGCATTAGAATCATATTAGCACATGGCTCTGTCACTCCCAGGCAGCGGCATTTCTCTTGTTAAAAGTGCCTGCTTATGCTTTCGTTGAAAGCACAGTTACTAAGCATCCCCCACAGTCAATCTCAACATTTTATTTATCAGGGACTGACAGAATATGCCCCAGAGTTTTAATGCCGCATTTGTTATCATCACTTAATTGCAGACTACATGTTTAACACTCCACTGGGCCATGGATGATTCAGAATTGCTTCATTTAAAATGACTGCAGTGCCAGTCAATAAGGGAAGCCAATTCTCTTCTAAAGCATTGTCAAAATTCAAAATGCCCAGAGAGTGTGAAGAGAGGATATCATTAGCAAAGACTTTCTTCCTGAATATCCCTTAGTGTCATAGATAATTAACATGCATGAATGTATTTACAGTTGATCTGATACCAACAGTGTTGGGGAGTAATGCATTAATGTGTTACAATAACGGGATTGCTTTTTTCAGTAATAAATAGTGTAAGGGATTACAATTCAGTAACTGCGTTACTACTACTTGTTACTTGTTCGCTGTGTTACTGGAAGTTTGATAGAGCGTTGATATCAGGTTGGTCTCCCTGAGGCTGGAAGTGTAGGGAGGTGGTTATACTCTACCAGAAGAGAATAAATCAGTATTGACTACTTTTATTGTAAAAATAACAGAAAAGCACACACACACATTTGCATATCTGTTTACAGTATTTACATATGTATTTTGAGAAAAAAACACAACTTAAATAGTCAAGTTAAATCATTTTCTAAGTTCCTTGGACACACAATGGGGACCAGTGATTGGTTGTTAGCGGCACACATTCACAGCTCATTCATGTTTCTACCTGGCGCGGTATTGGTCAACTGAACGTCACTAAATGTCACTAAGGCGGACTTAAAAGTCACCAGGTTAAGGGAGAAAGTCACTAAGTTGGCAACCCTGGGAGAAATGCGTACCCGGTAACTCCAAAGTTGTCTTTTGTATAGGTTTTGTCTTCTTAGCTAGCTTGCTAATGTTAGCCACTAGTAAGCCCACATTTAGGAATCATGGTTTTGTTCAGAGTCAGATAGACTTTTCGAGTGCTAATAGCCACTGGGGTAACGTTAAGCTTGGTGTTGATGGTCACTAAATATGTCTGAACCATAGACTGGCTGCTTGTTGAGACACAATATATGTCACGTGTTCTATTTCTATCCATCCATCGTCGTCCGCTTATCCGTGGTCGGGTCGCGGGGGGAGCAGCTCCAGCAGGGAACCCCAAACCTCCCTTTCCCGAGCCACATTAACCAGCTCTGACTGGGGGATCCCGAGGCGTTCCCATGCCAGGTTGGAGATGTAATCCCTCCACCTAGTCCTGGGTCTTCCCCGAGGCCTCCTCCCAGCTGGACGTGCCTGGAACACCTCCCTAGGGAGGCGCCCAGGGGGCATCCTTACCAGATGCCCGAACCACCTCAACTGGCTCCTTTCGACGTGAAGGAGCAGCGACTCTACTCCGAGCTCCTCACGGATGACTGAGCTTCTCACCCTATCTCTAAGGGAGACGCCAGCCACCCTCCTGAGGAAACCCATTTCGGCCGCTTGTACCCTGGATCTCGTTCTTTCGGTCATGACCCAACCTTCATGACCATAGGTGAGGGTAGGAACAAAAACTGACCGGTAGATCGAGAGCTTTACCTTCTGGCTCAGCTCTCTTTTCGTCACAACGGTGCGATAAACAGAATGTAATACCGCCCACGCTGCGCCGATTCTCCGACCAATCTCCAGCTCCATTGTCCCCTCACTCGCGAACAAGACCCCAAGGTACTTAAACTCCTTCACTTGGGGTAAGGACTCATTCCCTACCTGGAGAAGGCACTCCATCGGTTTCCTGCTGAGAACCATGGCCTCAGATTTAGAGGTGCTGATCCTCATCCCAGCCGCTTCACACTCGGCTGCAAACCGATCCAGTGAGTGCTGAAGGTCACAGGCCGATGATGCCATCAGGACCACATCATCTGCAAAGAGCAGCGATGAGATCCCCAGCCCACCGAACTGCAACCCCTCCATACCACGACTACGCCTCGATATCCTATCCATAAATACTACGAACAGGATTGGTGACAAAGCGCAGCCCTGGCGGAGGCCAACCCTCACCTGGAACGTGTCTGACTTACTGCCGAGAACCCGGACACAGCTCTCGCTTTGGTCATACAGAGATTGGATGGCCCTGAGAAGGGACCCCCTCACCCCATACTCCCGCAGCACCTCCCACAAAGTCTCCCGGGGGACCCGGTCATATGCCTTCTCCAGATCCACAAAACACATGTAGACTGGATGGGCATACTCCCAGGCTCCCTCCAGGATCCTTGCTAGAGTAAAGAGCTGATCCGTTGTTCCACGCCCAGGACGGAATCCGCATTGTTCCTCTTCAACCTGAGGTTCGACTATCGGCCGAACCCTCCTTTCCAGCACCTTGGAGTAGACTTTACCAGGGAGGCTGAGAAGTGTGATACCCCTGTAATTGGTACACACCCTCTGGTCCCCCTTTTTGAAGAGGGGAACCACCACCCCGGTCTGCCACTCCTTAGGCACTGTCCCAGACTTCCACGCAATGTTGAGTAGGCGTGTCAACCAAGACAGCCCCTCCACACCCAGAGCTTTCAGCATTTCTGGACGGATCTCATCAATCCCTGGGGCTTTGCCACTGTGGAGTTGTTTGACTACCTCAGTGACCTCCACCAGGGAAATTGACGACAATCCCCCGTCATCCTCCAGCTCTGCCTCTAACAAAGAGGGCGCATCAGCTGGATTTAGGAGTTCCTCAAAGTGCTCCTTCCACCGCCCTATTACCTCCTCAGTTGAGGTCAACAACGTCCCATCCTTACTGTACACAGCTTGGATGGTTCCCCGCTTCCCCCTTCTGAGGTGGCGGACGGTTTTCCAGAAGCGCCTTGGTGCCGACCGAAAGTCCTTCTCCATGTCTTCTCCGAACTTCTCCCACACCCGCTGCTTTGCCTCTTTCACGGCAGAGGCTGCTGTCCTTCGGGCCCTTCGGTACTTTGCAACTGCCTCCGGAGTCCTCT
Organism: Gymnocephalus cernua; assembly: GCA_023631565.1. Classification (NCBI taxonomy): domain Eukaryota; kingdom Metazoa; phylum Chordata; class Actinopteri; order Perciformes; family Percidae; genus Gymnocephalus; species Gymnocephalus cernua. The sequence goes on along the minus strand of CM042447.1, from coordinate 14,903,051 downwards.
GGGATAACATATCCCGGAAAGACTCCTTCTTCAGTCGGACGGCTTCCCTGACCACCGGTGTCCACCACGGTGTTCGAGGGTTACCGCCCCTTGAGGCACCTAAGACCCTAAGACCACAGCTCCCTGCCGCAGCTTCAGCAATGGAAACTTTGAACATTGTCCACTCAGGTTCAATGCCCCCAGCCTCCACAGGGATGCACGAAAAGCTCCGCCGGAGGTGTGAGTTGAAGGTCTGTCGGACAGGAGCTTCCTCCAGACGTTCCCAATTTACCCGCACCACCCGTTTGGGTTTACCAGGTCTGTCCAGAGTCTTCCCCCACCCCCTGACCCAACTCACCACCAGATGGTGATCAGTTGACAGCTCCGCCCCTCTCTTCACCCGAGTGTCCAAAACATACGGCCTCAGATCAGATGAAACGATTATAAAATCGATCATTGACCTTCGGCCTAGGGTGCTCTGGTACCAAGTACACTTATGAGCATCCCTATGTTCGAACATGGTGTTTGTTATAGACAATCCATGACTAGCACAGAAGTCCAATAACAGACAACCACTCTGGTTTAGATCAGGGAGGCCGTTCCTCCCAATCACGCCTCTCCATGTATCTCCGTCATTGCCCACATGTGCGTTGAAGTCCCCCAGCAGAACTATGGAGTCCCCCTCCGGAGCCCCATACAGGACTCCATTCAAGGTCTCCAAAAAGGCCGAATACTCTGAACTCTTGTTTGGTGCATATGCACAAACAACAGTCAGAGTTTTCCCCCCAACAACCCGCAGGCGTAGGGAGGCGACCCTCTGGTCCACCGGGGTAAACTCCAACGTTGCAGCGCTCAGCCGGGGACTTGTGAGTATCCCCACACCCGCCTGGCGCCTCACACCCTGGGCAACTCCGGAGAAGAAAAGAGTCCAACCCCTCTCCAGGAGTACGGTTCCAGAACCGAGACTATGCGTAGAGGTAAGCCCCACCAGATCCAAATGGTAGCGCTCCACCTCACGCACAAGTTCCGGCTCCTTTCCCCACAGCGAGGTGACATTCCATGTCCCCAGAGCAAGCCTCTGCTGCCCGGGTCTGGTCCGTCGAGGCCCCTGACCTTCACCGCCACCCGTGTGGCAGCGCACCCGACCCCAGCGGTTCCTCCCACAGGTGGTGGGCCCATGGGCTGGAGAGATAGGTGCCACGTAGCTTTTTCGGGCTGTGCCCGGCCGGGCTCCGTGGCAAACCCGGCCACCAGACGCTCGCTGACGAGCCCTCCCTCTGGGCCTGGCTCCAGACGGGGGCCCCGGGCTTCCTCCGGGCAGGGTCTCTCTATCCCTTCCTCGTTTTTTCATAGGGTTTTTTGAACCATTCTTCGTCTGGCCCCTCACCTGAGACCACTTTGCCATGGGAGACCCTACCAGGAGCACAAAGCTCCAGACAACACAGCCCTCAGGTTCATAGGGACACCCAAACCTCTCCACCACGATAAGGTGATGGTTCCCGGAGAGGTTCTATGTTCTATTTCTACATGTGTTAAATTAAGGATAAGTGACATGGGGTTTGGAATTGTTTAAACACACCTTTGACAGAGTGCTTATTAATGAGTAAGTAATGTAATGAGGGATGTAACTAAGTACTTCTTTTTCTAGTCATTGATTTTAAGTATACATTTGAAGTAACTTGCCTGGACACTGGATACCAATTGGTACACCATCAAGGAGAGAGATAGTGAAATACATCAGATTGGTGGTCAGCTGCCATAGTATAGTGTGACTTTGTGAAACTCATCTGCTTGATCTTACATTGTCAGTTTGTTTTGGAGAGGGCAAAGGTTGGGCAATGTGAATAGCATTTCACAACTGTAGTCAGAGTTATATGTATCTGTCTGTTGTGAAGATGACATGTTGAATGCATTGCAGCCAAGGACAGCCCTCCTCCTGTCTTTTGTAGCCATGTGTTGCCCAGCTATTGAAGTTGCCTTTGCTGCTTGGCAGGTGAGATTGTATGTGTGGCCAAGTCCCACAGTGAATGACCTCCATGTCCTCGACCTGGCTAGAGCTGCCATCTCTGTAATGGCTATCATATCTCAGCCCCACTGTTCATACTCTCCAATTGTGCCTTACTTTCTCTCCCTCTCTCTGCCTCAAGTTACTGTGTAATTGGTGTTATTAAATGTCAGCCTGTTGAGGAAGATATATGAATTTACAGATTTCTTTCTGCATCAAACACGTCCAATTTACACTGTAACCTCAGTGAAATGTATGTGCTCTAACAAGTGGACTCACTTAAAGAAATGTAATGGTAACAAATAGGCAATATTACTGCTGATCTTTTGTCTCTGTAAAATAACCACTTATTATTTGCTGAAGATTGCTGCAGTGATAATAGAGTTAGTGTGCTGAAAGATAGCTCGGCCAAACAGTGGAGGTACACAACTGCCCGAGGTTGTCTCGTCAAGCCAAATAATGCATTTACAAAATATTTTGTTCTTTACAGTACATTAGGCAATTCAGTTTTCCTACCCATTTTGTGAAAATCCCAAAACAATAACAGTCACAGCGACCAACTGGAGCAAAAGCAAAAGCATGCACATTAATGCAAATCAGGTTAAGTGACCACTGTGTTTGGAAAAGATACTGGGCCGTAACACTGGGCTGTATCTGATATTTTGTCAGAGTCAAATTTCTATTTCCCTTAGGAAAGGAAGTTCTTTTCTGCATGGTTGTGCAAATGCTTTCATCATGCTGTGAGCTTAAAGTCTAAGATATAAAATGAGGGGTTATGTGCCTTCCAACTGATTCATGCTGGTGCTGGGCATAACTCTGTTTGATTTGTCCTTTTCAAAGCTTTAATGTGTGTTAATGCAAAAATGTGACTGACCTGTAAATTTTGTCTTTGAATGAGACACCTTGACTCTCTTGCAATCGATGTTACATTTCATGTTAAAATAACACACTGGATGCATAAAAAAGGGCCAAAAGTCTGCTACATTTCCAGTAACAGATGTTTGCTGCAACCATCCCTTGACAAGAGAATTTGAATGTGAAAGCCAGATCCTTTCCCAAAAAAGAAAAAGGTGAGTGGTGCTGGAGCTCAGAATGAGGTTGACCTCTTGAAACAACATATTCAGTTCACTGTTTGTGTCTGAGTTTTGAGTAATTCAACTACAAGTGTGTCGACATGGCCAGATCAGAGCATAACTGAAACAACTCTCGCATTGTAGGAAGCTCGGTGAATTTTGCTACAGTGTACTATACATGATACAGATCAGGAATAATGTTGACATGGGAGTTTTGTGGTGCAATGACTTATTCATTCTTCAATGTTTTTAGAATCTAGTCAAAGAAAAAAAATATTTGAAAGTGGCATATTTAACTGTCATATGATCTGAATATAATAAAAAAAAATCTAAATGAATACATTTCATGTATTACTGGGAAATATGAAAAATAAGTGTCAATTGCCTTCAGCACACTACAGTGGCTAGGGACAGCAGTGGGGGCACAGGATTATAATTATGATGCTGAGATTTTGTGGCGTCCAATATATAATAATATCAGAACATAATAGAATATATAGTAATCATGGTCACTCAAGTCAACCAGCAGTGTTCCAGACTGGCAGACCACTTAAGGACAAATTATCACAAAAACAAGAGGCACTATTTCTATCGTTACTTATAGACGAGAAGTTCTCAGCAGTATAACTACAGTTTGGCAGTGTTTGTTCTATCAAGTCAGAACTGCTTGTGTAATGACAGAGAATACTATATGGCACATTTCTAGATTATACAGGTAGTATCTACTATTTATTTATTTATTTATTTATATTTTTAAAACAGGAAAAGATTAAAGACAATCGGGCCTGGCTCAGTATAAAACTGATTTTCAGCAGGTTCCTGCTCTGCAGAATATAAATATCACATACACAACAACGCTCACACAATAGACAGCTAGAGACAACAACAAACACACAAACCAAGATATAGGGCAACAGGAGGGGCCATAGAGCCGTCTCAATGGTCACAGATATACCGGTCCATTAAATGGCGAGCACATGTTATTTTAAATATTCTTCTTGATGTGATAGTTCTGATGTACTGTGGGATCTCATTCCAGGCTTTAGTGAGCACACGAAAAAAAGATCTCTGTCCATAACAGTTTCTAAAAGCCGGTAAAGGCAAAAGTCCATTTGTAAAAGATCTCGTAGTGCGCTCAGACCTTGAGCCGAGTTTCAGAACCAATGCAGTTAGAGCAGGTACAGTGTTTCCATTTGAGATTTGATGAAACAGGTTTATCCCATGGCTTAATTTATAGTTCTGAAATGTTAAGGCATTACACAAAGATAGTGCAGTACAGTGGTGAGTCCAGCCTGGAAGCCTGACATGAATCTTATGAGCTCTATTATAAAGTCTTATTACTGGATCAATAATCTCATTTGTTGTAAGTGACCGAACAGGTAAACAATACGACAGAGGGGACAGAATGATGGCATGAAGATAAGTTTTTGAAACAGAAAGCAACAAATATGGTCTAATTTTGCTATAAACAAATAACTTTTGATTTAACTTTCTGGTTAGGGTTTGGACATACTACCTCTCACACAATACTACTGACACAACAATAGTGGTGTAGTCCAGTTTTTTGTAGTGAGTATACTGTAATTTTGTCCTCTCAGCTTCATATTTGCCCATTCCAGAGCGACAACCCCATAAGTTCTTTGTAACGTTACCGCATATAGCATTAGCCTCATCTGGCTAATTTTCTGTAGTTTCTGTAACGTTAACGTTTGTTGCAATGTCCATCAAAGCTGCAGCAGCTTCAGGGGCAGGCTTACGAAAACACTGAAAGAGTGAAGTTTAAATTTGCTTCCGTTTTATATATCTCCTTTCGTTTTTCACATTAGTTCATTTCAAATTTGCACAGAGAACAACCGCCAAGCAACTGTGTTGTTGTTCCTTGGCGACTTGCAACCCAGATGGGGTGAATTTATGAATAAAAGTGTGAATGTTCTGTCCCCAAACAATCGTCATTATGCTTTTGTAAGTGGGTATACGGAAATCCTCGCAGCAAACAGGGTTATGTGAGAATATTAGATTCTGATCATATATTTTTCCGTATCGTACTAATAATACTTGGACTAACTAGCTCTACACTGCAATACAAGATCAATACTGCCACTTTATTTTCATGTCTTTTACACGAATTATCAACTAGTGAAAATGCTACTATTTTCCCTGGAGCACAGCTTTAGCCTCAGTCCTTTGGCATGATAGCATGTACTGTATGTAGCCATCAAGGGCAATTTCAAGACCTCTTTTACAGAGAAAAGGAAAGAAAGCCAGCTGGAAACATTAAAGGTGTGATATATAAAGCAGCAAACAACTATTTGGCATCCTGATTAGAGAACAAAGTCGCACTCTCGTATGTGTTGTAATCCGAGCTTCTCCCTTCTTTGTTTTGGTAGCCAGGCCGGCCGCACTTGAAAGTTAGTGCATGTGAGTCCCTTTGAAAGTAGTGGCCCTTCCCGTAGTGTAATGCACACCCTCCAACCCCCCCGCCCAGGTCGCCCCGGTGAGTGTGATTTAACTCCCATTAACACTGTTAGCTCTGTCAGCACTGTTGCTATTACAGCACTGTAAGTGCTGTTAGCACCATTCGTGCGAGTGCCCGTCGCCTTTCGACACAGCCACCTCCATGTTTGCTTGTGACATCAGAGGTGAGAGGTGTTTCAAACTAACTTACAGAGCTTGCGACAACAGTTAGCTTGATATTCATCAGTGAACGGCCAAGTAAGCCTGAAGATGGATAGTTGTGTCACACTGACATACAGCAGTAGTTATTCATTTAATGCCAATGTCATTTTGACGATTACTTTTGGTACCATGTGATAGTTTGTTGTTTTGCATCAGCCACAGTAAATATCCTCACTTGACACTGTACTCCATTTGTGCTTGTGAAGTGTTTCGCATACACACACGTTGACTATATGGCCAAAGTATTCATAACAATATAGCCTGTGGAGGTCTGGAATACCTCAGAAGCACTACCACCACACTGCCTATTCAGGATCCGCACAACCCCTGACCAGTCAACATTTTTAAGTGCATCAGTATCCCGCGTACTCCAAAATGCACAAATTACTCCCTCTTCCTAAAAGGGTCTAAATGATATGCTTTTAAGAATAATTATCCTCAAAGGCACAGTGATAAAGCACAGCAAAAAAGAGAAGCAAAGTGCCTGTATGTCCCCGACCTTAGCTGTGATTAGCATAATTGAATTTCAAACAATCAGGGGAGTATTGAGGAAAAGAGAAGCCATTGAAAGTGTGTAAATGGTCCACAGTCTGCTCACCTCTGTTATATCATCATAGAGAGTGGGGATGTGGTTGACTGGAGGGTTGATGTGTCAGGCTGAATAAAGTACACTAAGTGAAGACATGAGAGAGGGTCAATCAGTCTGTAATCTTACGATGTTGTTACTGCCACTGCAACTCTTCAAGTTGATATGAGGTATTGGCATTGCATCTTTACCATGGTTTTTCTCAGTCCACACTAATTTATACTCTCTGATTAGATTAGAGTCAGACATTACTGCAGTGTTTATATTTTACATACACTCTTGGTCGCTAATGTTAAAGGCGCAATATGTAATACCAACAGCTAGTGTTTAAAATGGTTACTGTAGCCCAAATTTAAAATACTGGAGAGAGAGTCGTCTCCCCCGGCCCCTCCTCCCCAGACTTGAAGTTCACAGAGGTTGCCAGGTTGGAACTCAGCGCCCCACAATGTCAGCTAGATGCTAGTCTCACATAGCCCGACATTACTTCACAGCGCAGCAGAGTAGCTTAGATGCTGGTTATGTTGACAGTCATAAAAGCCTGCGCCCTCGCGAAGCTCTGTAACCGACTGACAGCCACCCTTTCTCTGCTTAAAATTACAGCAACAACCGCTAAAAACACCGCAACCTCGCGGTCCTCTCTACCCAACTTACAGCCACCCTTTCTCGGCTTAAAATGACTCACTGTTTGTCGGCTACGGCCGCCAAACAGGCTACACGGTTTCAAAAGGCACAGACAAATTGTCGTCCTGCCAATGAGGAAGTCAGATCCGAAATGGGCTCTATGTGTCGTTGTGATGGGCAGATACTGTACAAGTGCTGTGTTTTGAAGTTTAATTTGGAGGACTTGTTGGGTATTTTTCTTTTACCTTCAAAAGTACTTTTCAAACGTCAGCATTTCTCCATTTCACTGGCTTAATTTCCCCCTTAGCGTTCAACTAAGCTATGCTGTCTTTAATTCTTCCCACCTGTCAGTGATCTGCAGACATGATGTCCCCCTCCATGTAAGCACGGAGGATGTGATGATATGGAGATATTCTCCCCTCTCTGTGTCATTATGATGAATGACCAGAGAGGTGTGGCAGTGGGTAGGGCAGGTTTCTCCTTGTGGAGCGGTGAGCTATCCCTCAAACAGGGTCTCTAGAGCCGAGATGTCCATAAACATGCACATAAAATCAGATCCCTCAGCAGGTGGTATTCTGTCCTTGGCAGAGGAACAAAAAGTCAAATTGGTATACATTAGAATGATGGCTGCTGCCCCCGAGGACAGACTGTTTTTAGCTATCTGTCACTAGTCGTAAGTCAGACCCTGCCTAAGAGCCGTCTGATAGGATTTGATTTCTGCCTGAGACAAAATATAATCGTAGCACTCAAAACAGCTGCTGCCCACCTCCCAGTGCAGAGCAAATGAATCCCATACTACTCATTCAGGAACAGGAAATTCAAACTACAGGTAAGACAACTGAAATCATAATTTTGTCCAGTGTGCAATTTAATTTTGTTCTTTATTTTCTATAGTTTGTTCAAGAGCAAAGTGCATCATGCATACAAATAGGTAATTAATCTTACTGATTAACCATTTCTTAAAAACAACCCCAGGATTCTTCCTGCAGCTCTCCATCTCCTATCTTTGTCGCCCAGGCAATGCATGAGCATAAAAGCCTAAAATCATGCTCTCGCTCTCTGAAATGACCTGTGATTGACCTAAGTCTCCCGTCATGGGCTAAACTATCTATAAAAACAGAGCCAAGAGGAGGTGCAGAAGTCTAGTATTCTTTCAGACCACTTGAAATACAATATACTGAAATATTATTATAGCATTTTTTTATGAATTAGGGCTGTCAAAATTGACCAAAAATGATGTTAGAATATTCCTTTAAATAAAACACGGGTTCAGATATATTAGAATATCTATTTTTGTGCATTATGGCCACAAGAAGGCAAACCAATACAACGGGTGACATAACTACTTGTATAGGTATAATTATTTAAACATAAACATGCATTTTAAAAGATCCACATACCTAAACATTACAAAATAAACGTAATTTAAAAACTTATGTTTTTCTCTCTCGTGGTAGTGCTGCTTTTATTGTTTTCACAATTTAATATTCATTTGAATGTCTGTTTGTTTTTACATTTTTTATTTTTTTGGAAAATATATATCATGTATCTTTATATCCAGGTCTTCTTTTAAAAGCTCCAGCACAGCTCATAAACAACATATGCTCACAACAATTATGGTTACCCTGGAGGCAAATTTAACCTTGATTCTTAACAGCAGATGTTGGCAGAAATAAGAGTGTAACAGCTTCAGATGCATGATTCATTGGCATTGATGAGCTCTTATATTGGTCACCAGTGTCTGCTGCTGTGCAACTTCAAAAAATCTGCACTATATAAAAGACAATTTCACACTTGGTTTTGCTTTTGTCCACCCACACATTAAATTTGAAAGATGCAAATGTGCAGAAGTGTAGATCGAATTGAGTTGGAGGATGCTGAAGTAGAGGTGGCACCTCTCACATTTATGGCACGAGACTGTTGGGAAAGTTGGATACTTTATTCTTGTCTGCCTCACACTGTAAAACATGAATAATAATAATAATAAGGAATATTAGTCACTGCTAGAGAAAACATTTTACCATCAGTAATTTGTGTTCTGCAGTGCAACAAAAGGCAGGTGATCATGAGCTACATGTTGAAAGGTATTAAATTCCTGATCTGTATATTAAACAAACATCAAGACATTATGAGCATTATAATTAAAATTTGAAATGGCATGTATTTTGTGGTGTATTTAGCTTTTAATTTGGAATAGGGCTGTTTCAGGCTTGGCTTTTATCAACTCACTTTAGACCTGATTTGTCTCAAACTCAGCCGGGCATGGTCCTAATTGACTTGGATATGATGTGGTCTCCTGGGGTTTGTGTCTTCGTCAGGGGCTTAACATGCATCTGCAGTCTTAATTAGGTTATAAACCCATGGAATTCTGGGAGGGGTCTACCAATAAAATTGTTGTGTGTTACCAACATGGCCAGAGAAAGAAAGAAGAAAAAACATTGCATTGTCTATGCCTTTGCAGTTCCATCCCTCCATGCAGTTGAGATTAGACATCCCAACAAATTCCTACCTCTTTGTGACCTCAGGTCTACTGTTGTTATGAAACACTGTGGCTATGCCAACTGTCACAAAAAGCATATTTTGTTTTTATTGAACCACAACCTGCCATCAGTCTACACCTAACCCACCTATAACTATACCACCACCAATGTGTAGAAACCACCTGGGTGATGCACGGCAGCCTTACTACGCCAGACGCTCACCACACATCAGCTCGGTAGAGATAACCTTGAGCAAAATACCTGTCTGCCAATATTTATCTAAAAGTGAGCACAATCCCTCATTGTTCCAGCAGTCACATCAAAACACTACATTATAAATGCATGTGAGCTTTCATTGTTCTCTTCATTGTAAGATCAATGCCAAAAGAGGTTATAAAATGGTAATCACATCTCATTATTTTTTCATGAGTGCATGAACATGGTGCACCCAGAGTCTTGGAAATCTTTTTTCTTTATGTCAAATAGTCACATCAGTTAGTGTCATACTGTGAGTTGTTTCTCTTATTCTCTTTAATCATTATGAAATCAATTATATTTATTTAAGAAGTGCATCATGAATATTGGCCCAAGGCTCATTTTCTGAATAGAATGGACCTGAGATTAGCCTTGAGAGCAAAGTTGGTGAAATGTTGCATTCCCAGTTTAGCATATCTACCTATATATGTCCATTTTGGGAGGAATATTGGCAGGATGACACACTGTAAAACATTATTGGTCAGACGTTGCTGTACAGACTAAGATTTAAACTGTTATGCAGAAATGCGAATGAGTTTGGTAATCCTCTTTTTCTCTAGCGCCACCAGCACATTGACATTTTTAGTTTTAATGAAATGTCTTAGCAATTCTCAAATGGATTGCCATGAAATTAGGTACACAGATTCCTATCCCCTTCAGGATGAATGTAACAACTTTGGTAATCCCTTAACTCTTCCTCTAGCAACCATCATCAGGTCAAAAATGTAATTTGTTCATGACCAAATACCTGCAACTTAGAAAAATGCTAGCATGCCAACGTGCTAAACTAAGGTGAACTTGGTAATCGTTATACTTGCTAACATAGCATTTTAGCTCAAATCACCGCTGTGCAATACACAATGAAAACTTATGACTAAAGATATGATGTGATATGACGAACCTCTCGTTTGGTTCACCCTTTCCACAGGGGCTCAGATAGCACCTTAACATATCAATGTAGTACACCTTTAGATAATGGAGAGGTTATGAGAGCAGAGCTTTCAGAGTTCTCCTGATGCAGCAGTTCCACACTGAGCCATTTCTATGCACAAATCTTTCACAGTATGACACGTTTCAGCCTCAGGACTTATACATTATTAAGTCTAACTACTTTATGCATCACTTGTCACCATTCCTGCTCTACAGCTGCAACCAGACTACAACATGCTAGCTGAATGTTGTGTTTATGTTTCATCTGAACAATTCAGTGTCAACAGTGATATGTGTGTATGATGCTGTGAGTGTGGAATGCAAGAAGTCAGACAGTCATACATGTTTCAAACAAACCCCCCCGGTCAGCCACATTTATTTGGGAAAGAAAAAGATGAATCTGTTATTTTACCAAACTTGCGCCAATAGAGTGTATGTTCAAAACAATCTAAGTTAATTGGATGTCACACTGTACAAGATGGTCTAATAAAGTCTTGGTTGCAAAAGTGGTCAGACTGTATCATGAAATGTAGTGACAGTAGAGTCTGCAGCATGCTAGCAGCTCTATGATGCTGTAGCCCTAGTTAACAGCGAAATTCATATGGCTGCATGCTAATATGTTTAATGATAATTTAAACATGCTGATGTTAATTGGTATTTACCATGGCCACCATCTTAGTTTAGGATGTAAACATTTAGTAATTACTGTAGCCAAAAACAAAGTAAAGCTGAGGCTGATAGGAAGTTTAGTTTTGCAGGTATTTGGTCAGAAGCATGTTTAGGACCTGATGATGGTACTAGATGAAAAGTAAGACGGGGGGGGGTGGGGGGGAATCACCAACATTATTACAATTCATCCTGTGGGGAACATGAATGTCTGTACCAAATTTCGTGGCAATTTATCCAATAGTTGTTAAGACTTTTCACAAAATAATAAAAATTTCAAACCTGAATGTTTTAACTTGTCTTATAGTACAATATAAGGCAACTGTTTTCGACAACTCGTTTCTCTCATGATTGGCAACTTCCGTCTTGGACAGCCCAAAATCACACACAGTACAGTTACATTGTAAAGGGGCCTTTCCTGGTTCAACTTTTACCTATACTGTACTCACTGTCGTAGCTGTGTTCCTAGCTCTCCACAATTACTTACTACTAAATGAAAACCTATATGGATTAAATAGGAATTATCCTTTTTTATCTACAGTATGCACCATTGCAACCAAGACACACTTGTACATTTACATTATATATGCAGATTCTTTGAGAAACCAACCTCAAGTTATTGGTCTTCACCACAGTGATGCTAATATGCATCCAGGATTGGATAAGTGTTATTTGTAAAGCCAAATTGTAATGCAACAAGAATCATTGATGGCCATGTCCCCTTATAGGAATCAAAGGCCTTCATGCAATGGCTGACACATATACATACTGTATGTGTTTTCTATCTCTTGGTCATAAGAATCAAAGAGAGCTCTCAGAGGGGTACTGTGCTTTTGTAATCACTCTGTGTTTGCTGTAACACGATTGCCCATGCGTAAGTTAAGAGTTTCCTGCATCTCTATGTTCCAAGTACAGTTTGATGGATGAAGGCTGGTTTGAACCCCGCTGCACCACAACGCCAAATTGCAGCTATCTGCTGATGTGTTTAAAAAATAACATTCTCCATCTCGCCGTGTCGAGATGCCAGGCTGTTTGGCCTGGCGGCGATGTATTAAATGGTATATTGATAATTGAAATGTTCACGGCCCTCGCAATGCCTTTCTGCTGACTGTGATCTTTTAGGCAGATGGTCTCTATTACTCATGTGCAATTGAATAACAGAGAGGAGAGGTGGGGCAGGGGGGGAATCAGATAGGGCCTATGTTAAACTCCGAATTTATTATACCGCCATGTGTCGAGATTCCACAAGACATACAGAATACATCAACTCCTGATTGCACCAGCAAATTTGACAGCACATTATCTTTATGAATACAGTATGTTTTATCCTTGTATCCTCCTATTCCTATTTGGTAAAGCACTTAATATTCCAAACATACTTAACAAATGATAAATGTGGACTTTACAGGTTCCCCGTGACTATGTGGATCAGACCCATAACCAGATCACTGCAGCACAAATGAGAGACATCTTTTCATTTCCATAGCCTCCGAAATATCACATTGAAGGGTAATAGCCCATTTCGTTTCGATTCCAATGGACCTCATGAGTGTATTTTCACCCATGGCGCTCAGCTAAAATAGAAATAGAACAGAGTGTTGACAGTAACCAATGTCACATAATCTCCCCCTGAAGGACAAGCATCAAAGATCAATTTATTTTCCTAAATGCTATTCATATATCCATTTCTGCTGAGCGCCCAGGGACATTGCATATCACAGTTTAAATCTAATGTTGCATGAATGGATTCTACTGAGGGGCAAAAGACAATACAGTGACATAGACGGCGGCGGATATGAGAGAAAGAGAGAGAGAGAGAGGTGACAAAACAATGGAATAGATTGAATAGCTGAATGGAAAGTGACGTGGGAAATGGGGAAAAAGTTTGTGTTTCTCTAGAAAGCTAATTGCGCTGCGCCTAGAGAGGACGTTACCCCTGACGCAAGACATGGCTGATCTACCTGTGCAATATTATGTAAATATGTATTAAAAAAGATTTTTTTAAAAAGTGGAAAGTACTTATTAGATGTATCTGCAATGCATAATTAAAGCTAATCGAAAGTGTTTGCCTGCAACTTTTAGGCTCCAACCGTTTTTAGTCTGTTTATAGCTCATGCAAAACCTGCTACTTCTTGCACTTCATAATTGCTCAGCACACATGGGACAGGGAGGCTTTGTTTACTGTACCGCAAGCCGGCAGATCAATTTCTCTCCCACTCTGCCCTCTTTGATAATTGCTGAGCAGAAGATGTGTGTTTCGCAGTTACAATTCTGCCAGCTCTGAAACACTTTGGACAGGAATAAAAGCGAAAGACTGCGAGGTGGATGGGAGCGGGAGAGAATAAAAATCTGGCAGCAACTTTTCGAAAATGCAAGGCCTGATATGATCGGTGAAAAATCAATACTATTAAAAAATGAGGGATGGGCCAGAAGAAAGTCCTTCAAAGTGTCAGATTCAATAAAAGATGGCGCTGGGATAATTAGCTAGTGTGAAGAAGCCACAGATCTCCTACGTGACCTTGTGAAGAATTAATATCTGAAAGATACACTATCAGAGTGAAAGGAATTGACAGATTTGCAGTAATTCTGAGTAAGACAACGGTTTCTAGTTAAAATTGTTCCAATGAGCTGATGGTGTAAAAATGACCCCATAGGTTGTTTGTACAAGCAGCAATTACAACTCATATTCACGGTTTTTCCTGGCGAAGAATGAACCTTTTGGGGATACTCCACCAGAAAATGTTGACTGTCAAACACTTCATTTTCTGCATTCTGATAAAGCCCAAAAAAAATCCTCTATGCAGAAAACCCCCTGATATTTACGTGTCATTGTAGCAGCGGCCTCTAGTGGCCGTAGTAATTATGACGGGAGTAGAGCAGGTGTGATATTAAGACCAAGAAAGTCCTTAAAGGGTGGATGGAAAGGGTGGTGGATAGGTCAAATAAAAACACAGGTCTGTCACCCAGGAGACTGGTGTTTCGGGTCACGCTTGAAAAAAATAAGGTAAACGGCGAGTCATTTTAACTTTACGTGGCAAACGAATGACGGAAGTCAAGTAGTGTATGATTTTAACCCAAACAACAATCTTTTTCTAATCTAAATAGTTTTTTTGACTAAACCATCCACACTGCAACTGTTTCACTAAGTTAACGATGTGTTTAAAACCACAACCGTTATGTTTAGGTATGAAGATGGAAAAGATGAAAAAGATGGAAAACGCTCCTGTGGGGTGTATTTCCTGCCACCGCTATGGGTGCTAATTTATGAAACGCTCCTATGGGTTGTATTAGAGGGTAGGAACAAACGAGGTTTGGAAGAACATTTATTTAGAAAATCAGTTCGGCACATTGATTTTTGATTAATTTCCCAAGATTCTTAAGATAGTAAACTGACTCAGTAATGTCAGCTATATATCAATATATTTAGATAGCCAATATCTGATTCTGTTGTTTTTTGGAATAAACAAGAAAAAAAGAAGAAAAAAAACACAATTTAGTTGAACTGGTCACAGCCAGCAGACAACTGCTAACAACGTGGACATTGCTTTGTTTTAAAGGTCCCATGGCATGAAAATTTCACTTCATGAGGTTTTTTAACATTAATATGAGTTCCCCCAGCCTGCCTATGGTCCCCAATTGGCTTGAAATGGGTATCCTGCTCTGCCTTTGAGAAA